>CM035427.1:136658162-137315662 GCA_020310875.1 Ceratopteris richardii | reverse complement strand
GTAACTTTGTTTTATCCTTTGGATTGGTGGTTCAGCTTCAAATATTTAGCCTTCTTGCACTCTGAAACTGCTTGCTCATCTCCAATGTATGAAGGTAGAGATTGGAAACATGTAGTCGCATCAACCCATGATTATGGACTTTTCAACTAATTAATATATATGTCACTTTTCACTGAATGATCTCCTATTTGGAATTCTGAGAAGGGAGGTCTTTGTTGTGCAAGAACCTCCTTTGTAGAGTCCAAAAAGCTTCTCTGAAATCTGTAGCAAAGTAAACTTAAGGGTTAACCCATATGAATAACCTTGCTAACATGTATGGTCCTTGTTAGAGAAGGTAGAGCATCGAGATCATATTTACTTTGAGCTTTTTGTGGCTCTAGGTTGGGACCCATATTATCCAATACTTCCACCCCTTGTGGAGTGATTCATTTAGTTTTGTTCGTAAACATGTAATAAGCTCCCCTCTTATCTACTAGCAACTCTCCATCTAGTTTTATAATAATGATGCTTAGGAGATCTAGACCCTTGAGCTCGCCTAGTCCAACAATCAATTGTCCACAATCATCTTCATAGATGGAAGTCCCTAATGCATTAGTATGTGTGAAGATGAGCCGGACTTAGTATTCACCCTCAGGCTTTGACATCCAATCTATTTGCATATTAGGATCAAGATTTCGCATATCATTAGAACTCAAGAAGGCCATTACTTCAATATAATTTTCTAAATCACTTGACATATAGTAGCTTACGCTCTTATTTGAGCCTATAGAACTCTCAATGTTAGATATGATAGTGTGTGTTGATTTATTCATTCCAATTAATTTGCATGATCTAAGAATCATACACACACACAAACACTTAATCAAACAATCAAGCATTCCATACAATGTACTGATTCTTTCCTCTCTTAATGGAATCTCAACATTTAGAGTTGTACTTGTATGCAATAATGCTTACTTGGATCTTTGAAGTCTCTTGTTTTCGTGAATCAATGTAAGTATCAACACACTTGCAAAAATTAAACCACAAGTTTATAAACATGTATAAAAAAAATAGGAGTATGTATATTTGGATCTATGTATGATGACGTTAAAATCAGAAAGAATAAGAAATCTTCAATGCTATGGAGAATGGATCAAACCAAAGTAATTCAACCTCCCTAAAGGTGTTCTATAATCAAATCCCCAAAAGTGGGTCCTTTCTAGGTTATGTACAAGATGTGATTGCTTGGGCAATCTAGTTTCGCACATATGAGGTTACCATGAATTTTACCTAGCCAATCAATGATACATTATTGAGTTAAGTGATGAATCACTTAGAAGCTCCAAATTACCTTGAAAGTACAAGTTATAGAAGGAAATTGCCCTAGGCTAGCGAAGTCATTTTTTGCATATCAATAGTTTTGGAGTGCTTTTTGAGGTGGATTATGATTCCTTGTTTAAGAAGCTTCCACTCACTTTAGTGCTCACTTGACAAGGGATGCGTGCTCTAGGATGCCCTAACTTAGGGCAATCAGACTAGACAAATATGAATTTTTCTTCTTTAGCACCTTGTCAAGAGAGAGTACTAGGCTATTTCAAGTTTATAGACCATAAAAAAAACTCAAAATAGGGTCCAAAAATCACTTAATTGCATAGGGAAATTGCCATGATCCAAGGAAATTGTTGTCTAAAAGTTTGAATTTTTGGGCACCTCCTCTATCCAATCAATGCTAAAATAATAGTCCAAGGCTAGGGAAAGACATCTAGGAAATGCACAAGGAGACTACCCAAGACATCATGGTTTGAAAATATGATCAAACCCGAATTTTTTTCAATCATTTTGCACTTTATCTTCTCCCTTTTATGTTACAAATATTCCACAAGCTTATTGCTCAAGAAAAAGGCACCACAATACAATTTTCAAAGACTTTCCAAAAGGTGACTACCTAGGCAATACTGATTTGCAACTCAAATTCTATAGCTCTTTTTCAGTTCTTTCACTTGGGTTTTCTTATTTAAGCCTTTTCATTTATGAACCATCCAAGATTGGGTTCAAAGTCAAGATTTAGGCATTAATGCAGAAGGCGACTTCTAGGGCAGTCATGGTTTACAACTCTTTTTTTTAGTATTTTCTTGTACCTTGTATCTTGAGAATTATCTTTAAGGTTTATGTAGTGTGTATGCACCCAAATTTGGACTAAAAACTTGTTTTTTGTAAGAGGCAATTGCCCTAACAACAAGCGGTAGCCTAGGCAATCATGATTTGGAGCTTTCTCTTTTCTCAATCTTTTGGTATCAAACTTTCATAGAATGGTTCTTGTAGCTTACTTATCTTAATGGTGCTTCCACGTTTTGAATTTGACCACTTTGAAAAATACAACGGCTCTACTAATTTGCCTCTTCATAGTAGTCAAGGGTCATTTCTTGCATACCTGCCTTCTATGCACTTAGATCTAAGCTCGAGGAGTCTAAATCTCACATCAAAGCCAAGACAAAAAACCCTATGTGAAGGACGAATGCTTTGTATTTTTTGCACTTTCAGCCTATTCAACATGCATTTTCACTTCTAAAGCTTTCAAAATCTAATATTGTAAAGTAAACATTATCTGCCAGTACTGGCTTCCATTGCCTCCTTTGAATCAACACATCTTTAGTCTAATTCTTCCATAGAGCAAAGTTTGTGCCATCAAATTTTCGGATCTCAAAATGGTCTTTGCCCTCCAAGTTATAGCTCCCCCTCAGAACACTAGCACTAGACCCTGATCCACCATATGTGCCTGAGACCTCTAATGCCATGATGGTAGACAATTGAATAGAATGATAATGGAGCTAGAAGAGTCCAAACACCACTAAGGCTTGAAGAAGGATGACCAAGTGTTCTGGGAGAGAATTCAATAATCTTCCAAAAAAATGAATTAATGAACAGTAATGAACAACCAGAAGGATTATGTGAGAATAAATGTGCTCACACCAATAAGTGTATCAAGGAGTAAATCGACCACTGTCTAGTTGACAAAACCAAAAAATCTGGAAAAATTTTGCTAGAGCATCCTATTCAAAATGAGCATATGAATAGTGTCAAAATCTCCTAAAACTGCAAGTACTAACATGTTTATCTGCGTAGTGAATCACTGACTCCACTGCATACAATCAGTTACCCGAAAGAAGCCAACTAGGCTTATCGAGCACCTATGAACAACTATCATACATCTCCTATGGTGAGGTTGGGTACGTCTTCCACCTGCATCACTAAAGAGACCCTGACATTTGGGTGTCTCCCAATTAAGAAAACCTCACCACGACCCTCTTTATCAAACGCAACAGGTTTTATGCAAAAACATAACCACTATATCAATGCCCACATGAATGTACATAAGCGCTATCCACAAAAGCATACGTAGTGTGTATGTGCTCAATATATGCAGTAAAATGGCACTGAAAGGCTGAATTCACTGCCCAAACACTGGCCAACAACACCTGCAAGTGTCTATCAACTGTGTTCTTTAGGTTCAAAAAACTTGCATAGACTTGTAGTGGCTGCTCCCACCACAACTAAAACCTTTCAAGAAACCTATAGATTAACTAGTGTGGCTGAAAACACAACCCCAAAAGGTGAAATTTTGTAAGTACAAAGAACACTCTTCTTGATGTTCTTGGACCTCTACGAAGAGAACTATGCATGAAAATAATCCAAAATGGCTCCAAAAATCACCCCAAAAATGCTTCAAAAATAAGCTTTGAAAGCAAAGAATGAAGCTTTCAGGGCTCAAGAAGGTAATGTGAACCTTAGTCTTTCCCCTTCTTCAGGCACAACAAGACTATAGCTTAGTGGCAGGAGATTGCCACAGTTAAGCGAGCTCCAGGGGGAATAGTACTGGGATGGGTGACCTCTCGGGAAGTACTAGGAACCTTTGCCTTCCTTGATCATTGAGGTGCTCCCTCACGCGCAGCCAACGGTGCCAAGGGTGACTTTGGTGATTCGGATGACAAGGTATGCCAAGGTTTATGCCTTGGTCCCTACCTTAATCGTAAGCCTTGGGTATACCAAGGTCTATGCCTTTGTCACTGCCTTAGTTGTAAGCCTTGGAGAAAGCCTTGGGTGGGTGGGCAGGTGCTCGCTTCACTCGCACAAAAGCAATAAAGATTTTGTGTTGAAAAGCTCTGATATCAATGAATTATTTCAATGGTGATGCACCACAGTGCACTCTCCTTCTCTAAAGCTCCATGATGATATCCTCAAATTAGAAAACCAAGCCCCAAGCACCCCACAAGGTACTCCGCATAGAGGCTGCAGAATACACAAAAACCACAATACACAGGGAGCATGAACACAGACTTCTTAGGTGTTACAAATACAATCTAACTTACAGTCTATGGTTGACCAGGCCACTATATGTTTTATTAAAGAACATATACAAATAACTGTTCAGTGGCCATTTGGCCTTTCACATGACACTAACGGTAGCACTTAGAAACCTTATTGTGCCATCTCTCTACAATGTATGATAGGGATCGAGACTAATGAAAATAAAATATTTGCAAGGGAAAAAATACAAATCTATGAACAAAAATAATATATGAATAATGCATATCCATTATGCCCTATATCTCCACGTGCACCATCAAAGTGAGGAGAATCCTTCAACATCTCACAAAGTTTTAATAAACACTTCAAAAGGTGAGATGACCACAAAAAGGGAGGAATTTCCAAATGCAAGGGTGGAAGGGTGGGAAAGAGTGGTGAAAAGGGATGGGTGGAGGGGAAGTAGAGGAAATAGAAGGGTGGGAGGTGTGCAAATGGGAAAAATGAAGCCCAAAAAGCATAAAAATGATGGTGAAAAGGTTCTTGCAATCAATGGAGAGCAACATCACGAAGCTCTAGCACCAAACACTCTAGAATCACTACCAAGATATACTCCTAATCCTCTATTACCATGTAGAGAGTACACATCTAGAAGCAAATGAAAAGAAGAATGTACTCACAAAATGAGAGAGTGTGACACTCAAAGTGAGTAGACCAAGAAATGGGTAAACTCACATGGATTAGACATGAGCTTGCCAAGAGCATGAAGTAGGCTCTCCAAGCTTCTAACCAAGTACAAAGTAGGGGAGAGATCCTCTTTATATAGAGTTGTATAAGGCCCTCCCAAGTACATCAGATGTGCGATAATTTCGTTTGAAGGAAAATGAATACAATGCTAAAAGCAAATGACAAGGTACTCAAATACAATGAGATACAACTAAAATAATATAAAGTGGAGTGTCTCCTAGATACAAAATCCAGATGCACTCATGCGGATACAAATGGAAATGAAGTAAACGAACTCATGTCATTAACATAATGTACTTGCAACCATTTATTAAGTAATCACTTTTGAAGACCATTTTCATATATCCGTATGGCATAGAATTTCATCATCACTTTATTTTTGAAATTTAATAATAACACAAAAAAAATAATAAGCTTTGAAGTTTATATGTAATAAAACATATGAAGGATAAAAACACAAATATGAGAGTATGTTTTGACTTTAGAAATTATGACGAGGAATATTGATATATCGCTTTACGCTAAATATAATAATAGTGTGAAAGTGATTTCGTATACTAGCCAAATTACAAAAGTGAGAGGCAAACAACTACTTTTTACCAATCACGAGCAGAGGTCTAGTAGTGTGTGTCTATGTCTTTACATTATGCATCTATGTATGTATGTATGTATGTATGTATGTATGTATGTATGTATGTATGTATGTATGTATGTATGTATGTATGCATGCATTCATGCATTTATATGTATGTACCTATGCATCTGTGTATATGTGTACAATTATACACACACATACATTTAAAAAAAAAAAACACACACACACATATATATATATATATATATATGTGTATACACAGACACGTACACACACACACACACACATATATATATATATATATATATATATATATATGTGTGTGTGTGTGTGTGTGTGTGTGTGTGTGTGTGTGTTGGAGTTTGAGGTTTGCGGAAGCACATGAACAACACAAGGAAGAAGAAGAAGCTTGGAGCATAACACAAAACAGTGAATGTATTACCACTAGAATGTACTAAGGTAAGTGACCTGTTCAGGAAATAAGCATATATACAAGCTGGGGGGAAAAAACCTCCTAAAGAGAGAAAAAACTACCCTAGAGGTCCAAGTGTGTTCACGCACATCATTACCTAAATATATCAACAAATTCCCCCTGGGACTGATGCAATGAACAAGGAGCTGGCACTCATGTATAAGGAAGTGCCAAGCTATGTGGAATTAATCCACAAAAGGAAGTAAGCCCAAAGCTTTTCAAAAAGCTTCAAACTTCTCCCTAGTAGGCAGAGCCTTCGTGAAAAGGTCTGCAATGTTCTCCTGTGTGGGCACATATGCCAAGCTGATCTCCCCAGTAGAGAACCTCCCTGACATAATGATAATGCACCTCAATGTGCTTAGCACGAGCATGGAACACTGGGTTCCTCGCAACTGCCAATGCACTTTGACTGTTAGTGAAGATGGTGGTGGCAAAAGACTGACCAACACCCAAATCAGCCATAAGGCATCTGAGCCACACACACTCAACAGTCCCTATGAAAGCTACCCTATACTGAATCTCACAACTAGAAGTGGCCACAGTAGGCTCCTTCTTGCTCAACCAAGATATACATGAGCTACCAAGCATGAAGCAAAAGCCACTAGTGGACACATGAGTGTCACAGCAACCAGCCCAGTCAGAGTCAAAAAAAGCATGTAAATCTAGCGGTAGTGATCCCCCCTTGGGAAAAAAATCCAAGTAGCTCAGTACCACTCAAGTAACGAAAGATGCACATAACCGCCTGCCAATGCTTGACACCTAAGCAATGCATAAATCTACTCATCTGTAAGATAGCAAACTAAATATCTGACTAAGTAATGCATAAGTAAATCAAACATCCAACAGCCAGCTGATAGAGAATAGCATCAAATGCATCTCCAACATAATTAAGACTCAATTGTAAACCTGTCCCCATAAGTGTGGCACTAGGCTTATAGTCTTCAAGGCAAAAACACTCCAATAATGTGTCAATATATTTTGTTTCACACAAACCCATTCCAGCATCAACTTGCATAAACTAAATTCCCAAATAATGATGCAAATGCCCCAAATCAGACATCTCAAATAAGGCATGCAAATCAGCATTAAAATCAGCAATATGCTTGCCATGAGGACCACTGACCAGCATGTCATCAACATACACAACAATGATCAGAAGCACATCATTTGCACGCTTAACATATAAGGTGCTTTCAGTTGGATTGTTCTCAAAACCATGTGCAATCAGATAGGCATTCTTTTCATACCAAGCACATGGTCCTTGCTTTAAACCATATAATGCCTTCTTGAACGTGCACACTTGGTTTTCATGCCCTTTCTGCATAAAGCCACATGACTGAAAAACATACACTTCTTCATCATTCAAATTACCATTCAAAAGTGCAGTTTGAATGTCCAACTGACGTACATTCCAACCATGATGAGCTGCAAGTGCATATATGCTAAGAATAGTGGTCATTTGACATGTAGGTGCAAAGGTCTGATAAAAAACAATGCCTCTTTCCTACCCATAACGCTTTGCAACAAACCTAGCCTTATACATGTCAATTGTTCCATCAGGTTTGCGCTTCAGCTTGTATACCCACTTAGTGCCAATGGTCTTCTTGCCAGGAGGCAAGTCACATAAAGACTAGGTACCATTTTTCATGATAGCATCATATTCAGATTGCATTGAAGCCATCCAATGTTTAGAATTTTTTGCTTCATCAAATGAAACAGACTCAGTCTCATCACAGAGACTAGAGGTAGCCATAACATAGCAATCTGATGCAAAAGAGGCACTATGAGAGCATGAACGAGTATGATATGAGAGAGGTGCATCTAATTTGCTATCACGCAAAGTCTGCACCAACCATTTTGGCATAGTTTTTGCCTCTTCAGTATTATCTCTCTCATCAACAAGTGCATCATGTAAATCGGCATAAAAAATGGAATGATCTACATCATCACATGAAACCTACAAAGGCTAAGAAGTTGCCTCATTAGGACCAGCACTAGACTATCCACCTCTAAAAAGAGGCAGCAAAGTATCATACATGTCTTTGGAGGTAACATATGTCTTCTTCGTACATGAAAGTAAAGGCTGAATAGCATCTTCCATAAAAACAACATCACGGCTAACCAAAATGTGTTTAATCTATGGACGATACAGATGACAGCCTTTGCTTTCAAAATTGTATCTAACAAAAATACATTTTACTGCTTTATCATTCAATTTCGTGTGATGTTATTCAGGCACTAATGCATATGCCAGACAACCAAAAACATGCAGGTGAGCAACAGATGGCTTATGACCATGCCAAGCCTCATATGGAGTGATAGACTGTAATGCTTTAGTGGGACACATGTTAAGTAAATATGTTGCACACATGACAGCCTCAAGCTAGAAACTATGTGGTAAATCCTAACTCTTGAACTACACCTCACCATCTCCATGAGTGACCTATTCTTTCATTCAGTAACTCCATTCTATTGATGTGTATACGGCATTGTACACTGATTCTTTATCCCACGTTCAGCCAGAAATGGATTAAAGTCAGAAGACATATATTCCCCTCCTTGACCAGAATGGAGGGTGCCCATTTTACATGCTGACAAATTTTCAGCCAAAAGCAAAAATTGTTTGAAGCACATAAACACTTCAAACTTTTCTTTCAGTGGATATGTCCATGCATGCCTCGAAAAATCATCAATGAGAGTCACAAAGTAAAGATAGTTTCCAAAAGAGGGTATCTGCATAGGACCACAGACATCACTATGAACAAGTTGTAATTTCTAAGTAGCTCGAACTGAACCATCTTTTGGAAAGAAGGAATGCTGCATTTCGGCCAAAATACAGCCTTCACAGACATGTTTATGGGGTGCCTCAAGTTTGATCAAATTTCTGCAAGCATAGCAAACTAGCAAAATTCAGATGACCAAAGTGTGCATGCCAAATCTTTGCATCTGACATAGCCTGAGAATCATGTACTACACATGCTGAATCATTCACAGATTTTTCATAGTCTATGAGCTTATACAGCCCACGACTTAAAATTCCAGAAGCAATAATCATGTTGCCATTTGACAGACCATGAACTATACATCTATCATCAACAAATTTCACAACCAAGCCAATCTTGGCTAAAGCTGAAACTTATAACAGATTCTTCTTGATCCCTGGCACAAATAAAGCATCTGATAATGTGAAAGAACTACAATCAACAATAGTCAGAATGATCTTACCAACTCCCATGATAGGATAAGAGGAGTTGTTGGCGCATGTGATAGTATTCCCTGTGGGGGCAGGCTCGAGTGACGTGAATAAATTGCGCTACAAGGTAATATGTTTGGTTGCCCCACTATCAAAGTACCAAACATCTGAGTCTACTACAAACATATACTATTCAAAAGAAGATGGGTCAAAATTGCAAACAGTAGTAAACGTCCATTCTTCATTCTGCACAAGATTAGCAGACTCTCTTTTCAATGTAGAGGCCTCTGCAACAACCATTCCAGCCTCTTTTTCTTTGCCTCTTTTGCAACCAGTTTTGGAAAGTTCTTTATGACATGATCATTTCCTTTACAGTACTTACAAAAGAATCTCTGCTTTTCTGATTTCTTCTCTTCTTTGTCTTCCTTCTTCGAATGTGCAGCATTTGCAGATTTTTGCTTACTAGTAGATGAGCTCCATTTACCTTTGCCCTTCTGATTAGCCAAGAAAGCTTGATCTCCAACATGCATAATAGACGTGTTCTACCTAAACTGATCTTCTTGCAATAGAATAGAGAATAACTCCTCAAATGGCAAGGTATTTGGATTGCCTTTCATCATCAACTGAAGAGTAGAAGCAAAACTCTGATATGAATCAAGAAGACCATTTAGAACAGTTTGCACAAGTTAGCTATCCGGTAGAACTTCATTAGCAGAAATCAATTGTTCCTTCAAGTCTTTGATCTTTGTCAAAAAATTGTCCATAGAATCAACCTTCATTCATATGCTCACTCTCCAACCGTTTTCGGAGGTAAGCAACATGAGCCTCATTCCTAGCCTGGTACAATGTGGTAAGTGTATCCCGAGCATCCTTGATTGCTTTCCAAGAGTGAATGTGAGGAATGATGGCATGTTTGATAGACAAGGCTATCAATGCATTTGCTTGAGCATCTCTACCATCCCAATGAATTTGCTCTGTAGTGGGTGCAGCAAAAATCACAGCACGAACAGGAATTTGCAAAATATCACCATCTTCGATGCCATCTGCATCAACTTTAGTACCTATACATGCAGGTGTAATAGGACGTTTTTCAACACCTTATAGAATATTCCATATTCCTTTTGCGACCAATACATGATGCACCATATAAGCCCACAATGGGTAATTCGTACAATCCAACTTATCCTCAACAGCCAACATACAAAATACATCACTGTTTTTAGCCATGGCCACTAACTAAAATACCCTGATTCAGAAAATTGATTGTATCTGAAAAAGTTAAACAAAAATACCATGACAAGTTTTGCTAAACCTGTAGCAGACTTCGAGATGCTTATACTGTGAGCTCACCAAATTTTGTGTGATTCTGAGATTGTGATCGGAGAGGTGTTGACGACGCCCTAGATGAAGCGGCGACCTTCTCTGATACCAATTATTGGAGTTTGAGGTTTGCGGAAGCACGCAAACAAGACAAGGAAGAAGAAGAAGAAGCTTGGAGCACAACACAAAATACTAGATGTATTACCACTAGAATGTACTAAGATAAAGTGACCCATTAGGGCAATATGTGTATATAGAATCCGGGGGGGGGGGGGGGGGGGGGGGGGGGACCTTCTAAAGAGGGAAAAAAGTGCCCCAGTAGTCCTAGTGTGTTCACACGCATCACTACCTAAATATATCAACAATATATACGCACATACATACATACATACATACACACAAACACACACATATATATATATATATGTGTGTGTGTGTGATATATATATATATATATATATATATATATATATATATATATATATATATATATATATATATATATATATATATATATATATATATATATATATGTGTGTGTGTGTGTGTGTGTGTGTGTGTGTGTGTGTGACTCTCTCTCTCTCTCTCTCTCTCTCTCTCTCTCTCTCTCTCTCTCTCTCTCTATATATATATATATATATATATATATATATATATATATATATATATATATATATATATATATATATATATATATATATATGTATGTATGTATGTATGTATGTATGTATGTATGTATGTATGTATGTATGTATGTATGTATGTGTGTGTGTGTGTGTGTGCCTCTCTCTCTCTGTATATATATATATATATATATATATATATATATATATATATATATATATATATATATATATATATATATATATATATATATATATATATATAATCATAATTGTGGTGAGACTTAGTAGAAGATTTAGACATAAAATTAGTATTACAAAACATTAATATTTTCTAATAAAATAGGTTAAATCATCCACATTGCTTGAAAATATAAGATAACTTTATTGAAACAAGTTATTGTTAGTAGTTGTTTGTTATTGTAGCATCGCCACAAGTACAAATGTCACCCTTCCTTACCTATCACCATCAAAAAAATCACCAACTAATAAGTACTAAAAGGGAATGCTTGAAAGACAAGTTAGTAGTTGTTTGTTATTGTAGCATCGCCACAAGTACAAATGTCACCCATCCTTACCTATCACCATCAAAAAAATCACCAATTAATAAGTACTAAAAGGGAATGCTTGAAAGACAAGTACGAGGGAAGTGCAATTAATGTTCCGTTTACTTATCCATGCAACAACCTATAGACACAAATAACTCCATCAATAGCTTTAGCTTTCTTGAAGATCAAGGATATCAATGGTATAAACACAACAGGGCACAGAAAGAGATGAGGAAGCCCAAAAAACCTCACAAAAATCGACACTACATATACCAACCATACTTGCATATTATTCCTTTCTTTGGAAATAGTCAACTTATAATGTTTATTTTCAACATAAAAGTTTTTCATCAATAATACCTCTCTCACCTTATGAAGATAATCACTATTGATACCTCTGGAAAAAATCAGTGAGCTGTAGCGGTCTCCTCTCCATCCGTGTAGCTGTGTGCGTCAGTAGTAAAAGTGTGTCTGTGACTCTGAATCTCTGTCAGAAAATGCCCTAACTGTCTCTAATCTCGAGAGTGCCTAATCTCTCATAGGGTGGGCTGTCCTCTAAACAGTCTCATATCTATCTCTAATCTAAGTGTATGCTCTCCATCGGCATATGAAATGCTCCTCAGTCTCCACCTCCTCTGTACATAATCTACAGATCCACTCTTCCTTGGGCACCCATTGTGTCTCCCACTCTCGATCTCCAATCTGTGTGATGTCCCACCCTCAGTTAACCAATCGCCACCCGTGCACCGTGTGGCATATAGATGTCCATGTAGTGTGGTCTCTGTATGAACCCATCTGACAAAATGGTGAGAAACTGGTCTCTAAAGTATGACATCCTCCCCTCTAAATTGGATGATCTCCATACTCTCCTTTGGTAGGGTTTTTTTTCTTTTTTTTTTTTGGGGGGGGGGGGGGGGGGCGACCGGGGGGGGGGGGGGGGGGGGGGGAGGGGACACATGCTATCTATCTGATCTGCTTAATATGTCTAGCCAATACGAGTGTGATTGTGGGGATTGCACCGCATCCTTGCCATTCATGATCCCAATCAGTCGGATAAATGGCCCTCAAAATGAAATGGTTTATTGGAAGATACTTAAAAGGGGAAAATGTAAGACCCCATTTCTATTGTGAGAGATTAGTCATAAATGGTGGCGTAGGAAGGTATTTTTTCTGTACTAGATTAGTATATATACACACACTTGAGTACAAGTGAATGAATATATTTACATATATATATAAGAAAAAAAAAAACCATAGGTTTTGAAGTAAGTATATATGCAATAACACATGAAAGATAAAAACACATATATAAGAGTGTATTACGACCTAGAAATTGATATATACTTCAACATTAAATATGACAATACTGTGAAAGTGATTACGTATATCAGCCAGATAAAGAAGACGAGAAGTAAAGAGCTTTTTTTTAAACCAATCAAGCCCATAGAACTAGAAGAGTGTGTACGCACATGTGTACCATGTATGTATATATGTATGTATGCACAGAAGTATGTAAATGAAAGAGGCCGCGGAGAGCTATGTCGTGGTGTGCTCGGTTGCTCCAAACGCCAAGGGACTGGGCTGTTGCGTGAGGAGAGAGAAAGTAGAGAGAAAACTGCGCAGAAATTTGAAGAAGATGGAGAAGCTGAAGTTGAAGAAGTCCCAATCAAGTTATGAGAGATTTGGGACCAAGTCTTATTGATAAGTGACTTTTAGGTCATTTGGACATGTTCATACATGGCCAATGACCAAAAGTCATAAGGCTTTTTGTGATGAAATTCTCCGAAATGCAAGAAAACACCTTCAGCTTAACATAGGCTGAAGTAGAAAAGCACTTCGAGAAACTTTGACGCAATGGAACAGCTCAAAGCTCTGATACCAATTGAAAGAGGCCGCAAAGAGCTACGTTGTGGTGTGCTCAGTTGCTCCAAACGCCAAGGGACTGGACTGCTGCGTGAGGAGAGAGAAAGTAGAGAGAGAAACTTGCGCAGAAATTTAGAGAAGAAGATGGAGAAGCTGAAGTTGAAGAAGTCCCAATCAAGTTATGAGAGATTTGGGACCAAGTCTTATTGATAAGTGACTTTTAGGTCATTTGGGCATGTTCACACATAGCGAATGACCAAAAGTCATAAAAATAATGTAAATGCCTATAACTCCCCAATTTGGGGTCCATAAAATATAACAAAAATATACCTAGAAAGCTCTCGAAGAGAGCTTTCACATGGAAGGTCAAAATATACAAAAGGATAATCATTGGGGCCTTTATCCCCAACATGTAAATAGGTATGCATGATTATATTCATATATATGTGTAAGAATGTATGCATATTTTCACATATGAAATGGGTAAAATAACGATCAAAGAAGTGGTCCACTAGAGAGGAAAGCTTGAATAAGTATGGATATTTTTATCAATCTTAGGTTGAATATGAAGTGAGTGACGGAGGAAGAAACTTAAGGGATTGTTCACTAGCAAAAAGGGTTGAGTATATATGTATGTAATGTATATGTGTATGTAGGTATGTATGTAATGTTTATATGTACGTAAGTAATGTATATATGTATGTATGTAATGTATATATGTATGTAATTTGTGTGTCTATGTATGTGATCGTTATGTATGAATGTATGTAGTTTGTGTGTGTATGTATGTAATTATGTATGTATGTATGTATGTGTGTGTGTGTAATATGTGTGCATATGTATGTAGGTAGGTAAGTACATATGTATGTAGGTAAGTACATATGTACGTGTGTGTGTGTGTGTGTGTGTACATACATATGTATGTATGTATGTATAAAGGTGATTATGTTACAAAATGTGTGATGTGTCCGGGGTTGAGCTGAAGAATGCATATGCTTGATTACATACGCTATAATGTGTAAGGTTCTTACACATTTCTTCCTTCAGAACTTTTAAAGTTCACATGTGATGTCAAAATGAACAAGATCTACACCCATTACCTAGAGAACGAATAGCTAGGGTGCAAGCTTGTGTTTGTAGTACACAATGGGTAAGGCATTATAAGCACGAGGCATGAGCAACGTATGGAACCATAAACAAATACGCCAAAGGTGAATTGAATATGACAAACTGAAGTTCCGATCATAAACATGGCCATGGAATCCGTGGGAGGGAGATGGAGAGAGAGAGAGAGAGAGAGAGAGAGATTACAGGCTCTTTAGACATGCACACACTGATGAAAATGCTTAATATTGAGCTTCAGCATCATTTCTAGGCTTGTACCCGAGGGAGATACATCTGAATAGTATACCTGCTCAGTGCTACCCACGGATATGCCTAGGAAAATAATCTTTTAAACATTAATAAATACTGAAGAACTCGATTTTGCTGTAAAGACCCCAGGCTGCAACCTCAAGAGTCAAACTTCAAGTTTCAGATTAGCATTGATCATCGACTGTATCCAAATTCACGAATCATATGCCAAAACATCCCCAAGAACAGAAATTGAGGACATGGACCCCAAAACAATATGAATGATCTGCCATATAAAAAAACAATATGAACTCATGAGCATACTCATATAATACACCCCAGCAAATAAAGACGTGCCGAAGAAACTGTGCATTATCCATTCAGAAAAAGAAGTAATCTAGTTCTACTTTGAATTGGGACATCTGTTAGGGCAACATGAACAACTCATGGATATGTCACATCATATCACATTCCCTTCATTCTCTAAAGCCATAACCAGACCTTCCTGCAGCACAGTACTCACATGGGAGCTTTATGATTTCTTTTCCAAGGACTTGAAGGTCAGGGTGAATATAAACCTTACAAGTATGAAATACGTTAAATGGCTGGCAAGGACACTTGTCTCCATCTGAAACGGCCCTCCTGATGAAAACCAATAGATGCAAGTCTTTTGGAGTCCATCTTCAGGTGCAAAGTTTCCTTTATCCATTGCTTGCTACTTTCAAGTCATCAACATAGTTTTCTGCTAGAAATATCCCTCAATCGGTTCCCTCTATTGACTCCTCACCTGAAAGCTCTTGTTTACGTTTTTCCTCTTCTTCTGCAACACAATTTTTTAAGTTTGGTCAGCCAAAGTCAGACATTTCATTAGCGCTAACTCAGTTCAAGAAGCTTTGATAAAACCTACCCAGAAGTTCAATGAGCGCTCTTTGGGTTCTCCTTTCAAGCTTTTCCAATTTCTTGGCAACATCCCTACGAAGATCCCAATTTGCTTTTTTTGGTGCTATGCTCAAAAATGGATCCTTCACAGAAAGCAGTTAAATGTTAAGAAACGAAACAACAAACAGTGGTCCATATGTCAAGAATCCTCCCAACCAAATATTTGCTCACCTCTGTTCCATTCACAACAGGAGCAGTAGCTACAGGATCCTCAAATTTCGGAATAGTAGGCGCGGAGATCTTATTCGACTGGAATTGTTTATCCCTTGGAACATAATTTCTGAACCTCACAACATCCTCACTGCAAAAAAATCAACAACAAGATAAATGGAAAGTAAAGAAACCAAATGTTTCGGCCACACAGTAGTTCCCCCCCCCCCAAAAAATCCCCCAAAACTGAACCTGAGTGGAGAGAGGCATGGGATGATGAGAGCCAGATGAACAGCAAAATCAGCCCACATGTGTTTACTATATCAGCAATCTCAAAAGACGTGGCACATGTTTTCTCCCACCACTCCAAACCAATGGCAAGGGACTTGTATAAGAGAATGACAAGTCATAAATTCCTCATTAATAACCACCAACAGAGTCGAAGAAAAACACACAAATGTAAAGGAAGGAGGTTTTCCCATACATGATAAATCCCTGTATCTTGATAGCCATGAAGGAGAATGTCAACAACAACACATCAGGGGTTACAGACATGAACTAGAGCCAGGGGTGGAAATACTGCAGAATTATATGGAGTCATAGTCACAGCAAACCAATAAGCATCTAACAGAGGCTTCCAAGCCTTGTGATGATCAATAGCTGTGGAGGCTGAGGGCAATTTAATGTCCTCATAAAGTTATGCAGAATTACCCATGATAAGCTGTACTGTGCACTTATCTGATATAGATGATGTACTGAAGGAAAAAGTTCCAAGAAAATTTAGAAATAGCTGAAGCCAAGATGTAGCAAGCAGCTGATAGGACTAAACAGTATGCTGATAGAAAGAGATCTCCTAGATCCTTTGACAAGGGAGATAGAGTCTTTCTTCAGGTACCAGCTAGATGTGTACTTCACTCTCCACAGGCAAGTGTAGTAAGCTATCATCAAGGTTTGTGAACCTTGGAAGATAGTTAAAAAGCATGGATCATTCTCCAGACAGGCTACTAGATAGGAGACAGAAGCCTGGAGAGGATTACCACTTACTGACTCTACTTGGGAATCAGAAGCTCTGGTTTGCAAGTACTTTCCCTCATTGATCATTGAGGACAATGATCTTTAGAAGGGGGAGAGAGTGTTAGACATTGATCCAGAGGATCAGTCACAGAGATTCATCTCCTTCTGCAGCTGCCACGATGTTTGCATCCAAGTACACTAGTACTACCAATGTACTTAGATGCAAGGAATTGGGATCATCATTCACATCACATGTGTATCATGTACTGAGTTGACAGTATTGTAGCCTCTCTGTACAGTGTATTATACTGTAATTTGTTTGTACAATGTATTGAACTGTCATATATCATAAAATGTATAATAATAAATACATAAAATAAACATGATTTATAGATCATGTTTTTCATGCTCATTTTACGTGAGCATAAATTCATTGTGGGGCCATGATCTTGTCTTTCACTCTTTTTTTGTATGAATATGTTTTAAAAATGCTTTTTTTTTTATATCTAATATGTATTGTATTACATTGAGGGTTTTTATTGTTTGAAAAAAAAATGTTGTGTCTGTAAACCTGAGAAACATTATAGCTGACTCGTCATAAGTCGGAATCTCGTCAGAAGTCAGAATCCCGTCGGTAACAACCATGTATATACATATACATGTAATTGTACATGTACAAACATACATATACATTTACATACATACAAGCATGCATAAATACATACATCCATACATACATATATGCATACATATATGCATACATATATACATGCATACATACATACTGTAATAGGACTTTCGATAGTGAAATAATTCATTTTGAACTTTATGTTATACATTATGGGGATGATGTTTAGAATGAATGATTAGGTCATTCTATGCATATAGGCAAAATTTAGGGATGACAAGTTCTATATCCTCTCTCTACCTTATCTGCATCATGTTTTCTTATTGAAAATTGAACGTGAAGATGAAAGAATTAAAAGAAATGCCCTATGAGAGAAAGGTAGAGAACGCATAAGAGAATAAAAGTCTCTCTGAAAATGTTGCGAATCATGTTTTAAGTACCTTGTTTTGGGCACTACATTTAGTTCATTGTAAGATAATGCTTTGATTTTATTCTCTCTAGAATTTCTAAACTTGCAAGGCTCAAAAGTGATATTTGGAGGCAGATTTGGACCTGGAGCATCTATAACACTATTGTGCTCATCAAAGAGCTTATCATTTTTGCATCTCCAAGCATATGGAACTCCGTATTATTTTTTAGTTACAAGGCTCAAAAAAGTGTTGATTTTTCTAGCACTTTAAAAAAATAAATAAATAAATAAAAATAAAAAACAAAGTGGACTTCTCTATTATTATTCGAATCCCTGATTTTGATGCATAGCTGTTCTCATGCACACTTACAGATGTCTTCGGATATATCTTTTCATTGCTTTTCTTCTACTTTTGATAGTTACCACTAAAAAAAGCACTTGAACTACTACAAACGCATGCTTTTGCGAAAGTTTTCGTGCAACACGGGGAGAACCGACTTTTGCTAAATTTGGTGGATCACGCACTTCCTTGGGTGACGATCAACTCTGTTTTGGGGAAGATTTGATGCATTACCTTGTGTTTTGGGAGGCCGAAAATCAAAGAATTACCTTGTGATTGAGATTGATTGAGATTGAGAGTGTGAATGAGATTGTGATAGCTCGAGGGCGGTCGGGAGGTCGAGGCTTCGTCACGAAGCTATTTTTCAAAGCTATTGTATCCAATTGATTCAAATCTATAATACTAGAACTTCTCTATCATTGGATCATAAGTCGTCTACTCTTTCGTGTTGAATTTTCTCTTATCTTGTGCAAGTTTTGTTTTTCTCTCTTCTACTATTCTTGAGTGATTAGAAGCTTGTGATTGGGGATAGCTTGTGATTGAGGAAACGCTACACATACATACATATGTATATATGTAAATATGTATATATCTATAAATATTACTCCTTCCAAGACCATTGGCTACTTTAATATATCAAGCACAATACGGATTCCTTCATGGAAGATCCATTTATGATGACATCCTAGTTGTTATGTTGGCTTCAAGGTACACAAGACACAATAAGAGGTATGGTTTGAAATATGTAAGTAGACTCGAGAGAAAAATGTGCATTATGTAATGCATATATTATGTTCGCAAGTAGCCTATGAGTTATGCTTGATTATCCAAAGGAAACTTGGAATATATGCTAACAACAAAGTTTTAAGTTTAAAGACATATGCTCGAAAATTTACAATATAGTCATCCTTGCAGAAAAAATGACATTGCCATAAAACAGGATGCTTATCATGGAAAGTATGGTAATAATATGCATACAAATTGGGATTACAAATTATGTGATTGCTACAGAGGAACCTTGAAATTCTATGCATTTAATAAAGATCATTGTTTCACATCAACATTCAAGTGTTGCATTTTCTCTCTATACATGCATAGAGCTTTGCTCTACGAATTTAGTATCCATCTTCCTTGCAGTCCTACTTTATAGTAAAAGGCACGTTCAATATCCTTCAATTTATTGCCCCAATAGATATCAATGAGTTTGAATTTCGAGTGTGATACATAAAGCTACAGCATTGCAATCCTAATATCTTCAAAAATTGTACACATTTCACATGATATATTGATGAACCAGGAAATAGCAAGGTGAACTCGTCCAAACATGCAATTTGGGATGAAACAATCCATTGTGTTGCATCCGTGGATATAGGTTACACACGGCACCAAATCTTTCAAAGCAAATGTGCGTTGTCAAAGAATATCTATCTGTGAATTAACTTTTTTTGGTTTCCCACAAAACTATTTCAAGCCTAGCCTCACAAGATTAGCCGTTAATCCATGAGTTAAAACTTAACAAATCCTGAAGGAGAGATCCTACTGTCGTACGTGCAGTGACGAGACTGACGCCGTTTTCAAATTTGATCAAATTTTTGCTCTGTATATGCGACGATCAAGCTGTCCTAGCACTAATGAGAGTTGTAAATATTATTAAAACAAATCAGGGTCTTCTTCTTCTGAAATGTATTCCATGCACATACTCTAATATTTACAAATATGCAAGCTTCGCATGATTCCAGATAAGCACAATACCATCATAATAGCAAGCATCGAATTCGTTGATATTATATGCAGAAAAATAAAAAAGATTCAAAAGCAGAATTTCTTACGGAGCCGGTTCCTCTTCTTTCTGGTTTTTGTCCTCGTCTTCCACTTGCGACTCCTGCCCCTGTTGATCTTCTGTAGTGCCAACAAGCTCTACAGCTTCACGCAAAGCTCTAAGCCTTTCACGCCTTTCTGCGGCTGCGTTTTCTAAATCTCCCTCCGCCATCGCTGTCTTTCACTTCCTGTTCAATTGCAGGTGGTTGGTTATACGCGTGTCAAAGAGAAGTTCAGCTGCTGGATGACACGAAAAGGACTACATTCAGGAGTAAGGAGTCATCGTAGGCATTTCTTCTCGGAAAGAGCTTCATCTGACAGTTGCTGTGCTCCTCTCGAAACGTTCGACTCCCACTAAAGAAAACCTCTCAATTTCAGGTTCACCTTTTATATATATATATATATATATATATATATATATATATATATATATATATATATATGTGTGTGTGTGTGTGTATGTTGTGTGTGAAGGAGCCAATCAATTTTATCAATTGGCACATACCATCAACGTAAGGGATACGATTCAGGAACACTCATAGGTTTATAGGCTTATAGCGCATTTCCAAAACCCAATCTTTAAACCCAAAACATCCAAAGTGCCCCATCTTTTACATTGTGTCATATCTATTTGATTCGAAGTATTCAATTTATCTCTTCTTTCTTTTGGTCTTTTAGTCTTCCCCTTTTTTATGTTCACATAAAGTGACTGAATAAAAATTCACTATTTTTTTCCAACCTTCTACGTGAAACGCCCATTTGAAAATAGATTATTAGGGATTCTCACTAAATAAAACATATATTTTATGGATTTTTTTTATTCAACTTCTGAGAAAAATGATCATCATACACATGAATATGTGAAGGTGGAAGAGTGGGTGTTGCAAAGCCTATTGCCTACCATCTTCAAGAGGTAATTTCCACCTCCTAGTCATCCCTCTATTTAGAGAAGAATGTTTTTATGTGTAGGTTGACGGAAGATTTGTACACTTCCTACATGCAACAAAGTGCATGGGTCCACTTAGGATCTATTTTTCTTGATATAGTCAACGTGGAATGAAAAATGCTCTCAACTCAGGTTTTCGATGACTTTGAAATCCTTATACTAGAATTCTTTAGCTTTCCAATGAGCTATAACATATGTCAAACACTCTCTACAATACAGACTCTGTTTCACACAGTGAACAAACTTGATAGATAGATAGAGAATTGCCTATATCTCTTGGTTCACATATCCAATGAAGGTAAAAATTTGGATATAGGAATTAGACTTCAAAAAGACTTTTAATAATCTATAGCCTACTCCATTTGGACATTGGTAGTTATACCAAACAATCTCTGCAAAACAGACTAACTATTACACATAGTGAACAGACTTGGTAAACATATAGAGAATTGACTATATCTCATGATTCATCTCCAATGAAGATGAAATTTGTACCAAAAAGTTTCTACAAAACAAACAATCGATTACGCAGAGTGAATAGACTTGATACATAGACAGAGATTTGCCTATATCTCTTGATTCACATAGAGAATGAAGATGAAACTTTGCAACATTGAAGCTGTGATTGTAGCTTTCTCCCCCTTGCTTTCATAATGTAGACTCCTTGCTCCTTCCTTAAATCTTCAAATTGCTCTTCTCCTTTCTTTAGTAGCCCCCTTTAATTGGTGTAGATGCTTTGAATGCTCTGACACCATTGATGGAAGATTTGTACACTTCATATATGCAACAAAAGTGCATGGACCCTCCTAGGATCTATTTTTTCCTAACATAGTCAGCCTAGAATGAAGCAGAAGTGATGATGTATGGCTCTTCCTCCATACCAAAGGAAGTATATAGTTGTCTACGAAGCTAAATATTTTCCAATTTATGTATGATTTCAATACGTTCCTATCATAGCATGCATTTATTTTGGTTAGAATCATGATTGAATCATAGTAAAAGATATCAACTTTTGACATTGGAAGCATAGGTGTATTGATGATTAGATACTTGCATACATCCATAAGAGATATTTTTGCTCCAGTCATGGAAAAGAATGAATTTTTATGCAGTTCCTTTCCAAATGAATGTTTACAATGCACAACTTTAAGTATATAGATGTTTTTTTGCATCACAAGCTTCTTATTGTTAGAAAAGATTTTGATGCACTCAATCATTTGCACTAGCATGTTGATACATTAAAAGAAAGAAAAGATATCATGTTCGTGCATAACATAAGTGCATGAAGTGCATGCATTTCAAACATACTTAAAGCAGAGTAATGTTTGAATCAATTTGGGCATGCAATAACATGCAAGAATATGCATATAAGCATATGCATTTGCATATCATCACATGCATTTGCATAACTACAAGCTAGTTTTGTTTGCTAAGTATATGAAAGACATAAGCAAATGTATCTTTCTAATAGCTAGCGATTCTATCCACATGGGATTTGAAACTTGTGATCTCCTAGTTAGGGGTCCAAAGGGATAACCACTTTCCCCAAAATCCATGGTTGAGGATTACTTCCTAATCCTCCATCTTAGGGCATGGCTAAACCATCTCCTACCTGTTACTTTATGACATTCTCCCTCTTTGGTCTATCATTTTCCTCAATGATTGGCTCTTGAACTACCTAGGACCCTTGAATTAATGTTCTCACCCTCACATAGTTTCTTGAGCTTCTTGTTTGCAACCTTGTATCTTGAACCCCTTGTTCTCAACCTTAGTATCTTGAACCTCATTCTCACCCATGCTCAATATCCTAGACCCTCAATCATTTCTTACCCAAAGAAAGTTCATTTTAAGAGGTTTTTCAATTATACTTTACATGTCTAAATTCAACCTACGAATTGGGAAATACAATCCTATCTATGTTGGGAAAATTTGTCAAAGTGTTGTGTGCGCCCTCCATCCACCTTGCCCAAGCCTACTTCCTGGGATCTGACACCAATGTTGTATCCACAAGGGATTTGAACTTGTGACCTCTTGATGGGCTAACCACTTGTCCCAAAAGCCATGGTTGAGGATTTCTTCCTAATTACCCCTCTTAGGACATGGTTCAACCATCTTGTACCTATCACTTTATGACATTAGTTTAATTTCAAGTTAAAAGCATGAAATTAGGGGAGAATTGAAGCTAGATGGTTGCAAATTCATGTGGTGTGCATGGGATGCTCAAGCAAGGTCATAGATACTCAAATCTATCTTTGACTAACACATATTAGAGGATGCAAGACATCTCAAGGGACTTGGGATGCCCTAGAGACTTTCTTTTCTACTAGTACAAAAGCAAGGCAGAACCATCTTTGCAATGAGTTCAATCAGATGAAGAAGAATCCAAAACAAACCATCACTGAGTTTGTTACAAAGGTAAAGGAGGTTGCTGATTAATTGGCATCCATTCGAGAGCTGATTGAAGAAGAGGCCTATATGAGGCAAATTCTCAATGGGATTAGAGGTGAGAAGCAATGGCAATCTTTCACCACAACCTACAATCTCATCATGGATGTGGGAACTCCAAACTTCAACATCTTTCTTGGAAAACTCTTCAATGAAAAGGCTAACAATAGCATAAAGTAAGGTAAATCCTATCATGGTAATTCTAGTACTGCTCTATATGCAGATAAGAAGGAAAAGAACTGAAAGGCAAGATGAAGAGGAGACTTCACAAGCCAACTTTGCAGGCAAGAGCAAGTGGAAAGGGAAGAAGAAAGGACCAAAGCATGAAAAGACCAAATGCCAAAATGTTCAACCTTGTGCCATCTTTGATAAGACCAAGCATACCACTCACAATTGTTGGCTCATGTTGGAGATAGACTTCTGCAGAAGCACGTGAACAGCACAAGGAAGAAGAAGAAGCTTGGAGCACAACACACAATATTGTATGTATTACTAGAGAATGTACAAAGATAAGTAGCCCATTAGTGCAATAGGCGTATATACAAGCCGGGGGAAAAAAACCTCCTAAAGAGGGAAAAAAGTGCCCGGCAGTCCTAGTGTGTTCACACGCATCACTACCTAAATATATCAACAAATCCCCCATGGGAGTGATGCGGTGAACAAGGAGCTGGCACTCATGTATAAGGAAGTGCCAAGCTATGTCATCACTCCACAAAAGGAAGTAAGCCCAAAGCTTTGCGGAAAGCTTCAAACTTCTCCCTAGGTAGAGCCTTCGTGAAAAGGTCTGCAATGTTCTCCTGCGTGGGCACATATGCTAAGCTAATCTCCCCAACAGAGAACCTCTCCCTGACATAGTGATAATGCACCTCAATGTGCTTAGTGCGAGCATGGAACACAGGGTTCCTCACAACTGCCAATGCGCTCTTACTGTCAGTGAAGATGGTGGTGGCAGAAGTCTGACCAACACCCAAATCAGCCATAAGGCATCTGAGCCACACACACTCAATAGTCGTTGTGCAAGCTGCCCTATACTCAGCCTCATAACTGGAAGTGGCCACAGTAGGCTGCTTCTTGCTCAACCAAGATATACATGAGCTACCAAGCATGAAGCAAAAGCCGCTAGTGGACACACGAGTGTCATAGCAACCAGCCCAATCAGAGTCAGAAAAAGCATGCAAATCTGGCGATAGTGATCCCCCCTTGGGATAAAACAACCCAAGTAGCCGAGTACCACTCAAATAACAAGAATGCACTTAATTTTTTGCCAATGCTTGACTCCCGAGCAATGCATAAACCTGCTCATCTGTGAGACAACAAATTGAATATCTGGCCGAGTAATGCATAAGTCAATCAAGCATCCAACAACCTGTTGATAGAGAACAGCATCAAATGCATCTCCAGCATCATGAAGACCCAAGTGTAAACCTATCTCCATAGGAGTGGCAATAGGCTTACAGTCTTCAAGGCCAAAACAATGCAATAATGTGTCAATATATTTCGTTTGACACAAAGCCATTCCACCATCAACGTGCATAAACTGAATGCCCAAATAATGATGCAAATGCCCCAAATCAGACATCTTAAATGAGGCATGCAAATCAGCCTTAAAATCAGCAATATGCCCCTCATGAGGACCAGTGAGCAGCAAAGAGGCATCAAAGTATCATACATGTCTTTGGAGCTAACAGATGTCTCTTAGTACATGAAAGAAATGGCTGAATAGCATCCTCCACAAAACCAACATCACGGCTAACCAGAATGTGTTTAGTCTGTGGGTGATACAGACGATAGCCTTTACTTTCAGAACTGTACCCAACAAAAATACATTTTACTGCTTTATGATCCAATTTTCTGCGATGTTGTTCGGGCACTAATGCATATGCCAAACAACCAAAAACACGCAGATGAGCAACAAATGGCTTGTGATCATGCCAAGCCTCATATGGAGTGATAGACTGCAGCGCTTTGGTGGGACACCTGTTCAGTACATATGTTGCACACATGACAGCCTCAAGCCAGAAACTATGTGGTAAAGCCTGACTCTTGACCATACACCTTACCATCTCCATGAGTGACATGTTCTTTCGTTCAGCAACTCCATTCTATTGAGGTGTATACGGCACTGTACACTGGTGTTTTATCCCACGTTCAGCCAGAAATGCATTAAAATCAGAAGACATATATCCCCCCCCCCCTCGATCAGAACAAAGGGTGCCCATTTTACATGCTGACAGATTTTCAGCCAAAAGCAAAAACTGTTTGAAGCACATGAACACTTCGGACTTTGCCTTCAATGGATATACCCATGCATGCCTGAAAAAATCATTGATGAAAGCCACGAAGTAAAGATAATTCCCAAAAGAAGGTGTCTGCATATGACCACAGACATCACTATGTACAATCTGCAATTTCTGAGTAGCCCGAACTGAACCATCTTTTGGAAAGGACGAATGCTGCATTTTGCCCAAAATACAGCCTTCACAAACATGTTTTCCAGGTGCCTCAAGTTTGGGCAAAGAGGACACCATTTCAGATTTCTGTAGGTGTAGCAAACTAGCAAAATTCAGATGAACAAAGCGTGCATGCCAAAGCTTTGCATCTGACATAGCCTGAGAATCATTTACTGCACATGCCAAATCATTTACAGATCTTTCATAGTCTATGAGCTTTAAGCCCACGACATAAAATGCCAGAAGCAATAATCACATCACCATTTGACAGATCATGAATTGTACACCTGTCATCAACAAATTTCACAACCAAGCCAATCTTGGCTAATGCAGAAACTGATAACAGGTTCTTCTTGATCCCTGGCACAAATAAAGCATCTGACAAAGTGAAAGAACTACCATCAGCAGTGGTCAAAATGATCTTACCAACTCCCATAACAGGATAAGAGGAGTTGTTGGCGCATGTAACAGTATTCCCTGTAGGGGAAGGCTCGAGTGAAGAGAAGAAACTGCGCTGCGAGGTAATATGTTTGGTCGCCCCACTGTCAAAATACCAAACATCTGAGTCTACTGCACACATGCACTACTCATGAGAAGATGGGTCAAAACTACAGACAGTAGTAAACACCCATTCTTCTTCCTGCACAAGATTAGCAGACTCTGTTTTTGGTGTAGAGGCCTCTGCAACAACCATTCCAACCTCTTTCTTCTTTGCCTCTTTAGTAGCCAGTTTTGGACAGTTCTTTATGATATGATCATTCCCTTTACAGTACTTACAAAACAATTTCTGCTTTTCTGATTTCTTCTCATCTTTATCTTCCTTCTTCGAATGTGCAGAATTAGCAAATTTCTGCTTACTAGTTGAAGAGCTCCATTTTCCTTTGCCCTTCTGACTAGCCAGGAAAGTTTGGTCTGCAACTCGCATAATGGACCTGTTCTACCTGGATTGATCTTCCTGCAATAGAACAAAGACTAACTCCTCAAATGATAAGGCATTTGGATTGCCTTTCATCATCAACCGAAGAGTAGAAGCAAAACTCTGATATGAATTAGGAAGACCATTCAGAACGGTCTGCACAAGTGAGCTATTTGGTATAACCTCATCAGCAAAAATCAATTGTTCCTTCAAGTCTTTGATCTTCGTTAGGAAACTGTCCATAAAATCACCTTCATTCATGTGCTCACTCTCCAACTGTTTTCGAAGGTAAGCAACACGAGCCTCATTCCTAGCTTGGTACAATGTCGTAAGTGTATCCCAAGCATCCTTAGCTGTTCTACAAGAGCGAATGTGAGGAATAATGGCACGTTTGATAGACAAAGCTATCAATGCAGATGCATGGGCATCTCTGCCATCCCAGCGAATCTGCTCTGCAATAGGTGGAGCAGAAACCGCAGCACGAACATGAATATGCAAGAATATCACCATCTTCGATACCTTCTGCATCAGCTTTAGTACTTGCAGTTGTAACAGTTGCAGGTGTGATAGGACGTTTTTCGACACCCTACACAATGTTCCACAGTCCTTTTGCAACCAACACATGTCGCATCATATAAGCCCATAACGGGTAGTTAGTACCATCCAACTTATCCTCAACAGCCAACATACGGAATACATCACTGCTTTCAGCCATGGCGGGTGACTAAAATACCTTGATGCAGAAAATTGAATGTATCTCAAAAAGTTGAACAAAACTACCAAGACAAATTCTGCTAGACCTGTAGCAGACTTCGAGATGCTTATACTGGTGAACAGAAACTGGTATATACCTTTGGCAAAAAAAGATGAAATAGCCTGCACAAGCGCTATGATAGTGCGTTCGGAGGCCGAAACGAGCTCAGATCGCGATTTCGGCACAACATAATGAAGTTGTTTTGATGTCGAAAACAAGTATGCTCACCAAAATTCGTGCGATTCTGAGAGTGCAAACGGACGAGTGTCGACGGTGCCCTAGATGAAGCGACGACCTGCTCTGATACCAATTGTTGGAGATAGACATATGCGGTAGCACACGAATAGCACAAGGAAGAAGAAGAAGCTTGGAGCACAACACACAATAATGTATGTATTACTAGAGAATGTACAAAGATAAGTAGCCTGTTAGGGCAATAGGCGTATATACAAGCCAAGGGAAAAAAACCTCCTAAAGAGGGAAAAAAATGCCCCGGCACTCCTAGTGTGTTCACACACATCACTACCTAAATATATCAACAGTTCAATGGGAAGACCCAAAAAGGAAGTGGAAGAGGTGGATATGGCAACAATAGAGGCAAAGGTGGACACAACTTCAACAATAACAATAAAGCCCATGAAAGAAGGGGCTACAACAATTATTCCAAAGATCAACAACATTAAAACTAATCTCTTTTGATGAATCTAAGCCATAGGGAAGGTAAAGAAGATGATCATTTATTCTACATAGATTCAAGATGTTCAAATCATGTTGCAAGCAACATAGCTCTCTTATCTGATTTGGAAAGTCCAAAACATAGACATGAAGTTCAAATATGATGAGCAAGGCACTCTATGTTCCCACTATTACAAAAAGCCTAATAAATGTAGGCCAAATAGTTGAGAAAGGCTTGCAAGTTAGGCTCACCCAACATGGAGCTTTTATGGAAGATCCATGTCAAGGCTTCAAGAAGATAGCCAAAGGTGAGAAGCATGGTAGGCTCTTTACTTGTTAAGTAGGAGAAACCAAAAACATAGCTCTATTCAACTTTGGGTCTCAAACCCTAAGTGAGCTTTAAGTGTGGCATAAGAGGCTAGCTCATATGAATGAAAGAACCTTGAAAGATATATGCAAGGATCAAAGTGTTCTTGGATTGCCAAACATATCAAAGCAACACATGATCAACAGATGTGATCCATGTCAAATTGGAAAGGCACAAAGACAACCATTCAACCACAAAGGCTACATCCACAACAACTTATTGGACTTAGTACATACAAATGTATTGGGGCCAAGCCAAGAACCTTCATTGGTAGGATCAAGGTATTATGTCTCATTTATTGATGACCATAGTAGATGGAATATTCTGTACTTTATCAAGAGTAAGAATGAAGTGTTTGATTGCTTCAAAAAGTATCTAGCACATGTGGAGAAGCATACAGATAGATCACTCAAGAAGCTCATATCTGATGGAGGGGGAGAATACTTCTCCAAAGAGTTTGATGAGTTCTTGCAGGATAAAGGTATCAAAAGGGAAGTGATTACCATGTACTCTTCTCAATTGAATGGAATTGCAGAGAGAAGAAAAAAGACATTGGTTGGATAAGCCAGAACAATGCTTGAAGAGAAGAGGTTGCACATTATCTATAGGCAGAGGCTATTTCAACTACTGTGTACCTTGTCAATAGACTACCATCCGAATCACTCTAAGGTATGACTCCTTATGAAGCATGGTATGGAAGAAAACCTAGTCTTGGACATTGCAAGGTGTTTGGTTGTTTAGCTTATGTTCATGTATCATCACAAATAAGTGGTAAGCTAGATGAAAGTTCAACAAAGGCAGTGTTTATTGGGTATGACTCAACTCAGATAGGTTATAGGTTCTATAATCCTTCAACCAAGCAATTCACTATAAGCAGAGATGTGTTTGAAGAACACAAGTCTTGGTATGATGAAGACAAATAGAAGGTAACTCTACCATATTATCTTGATTCTAATTTCCATCAATTAGGAAGGAACCATGATACATAGGTCCAGGGATTCAAGAAGTGATACAGATTATGAACAATATGAAAGGGAAAAGGATTACAAGCCATGGAAGTCAAGGGGCAAAGTGAAGATGCAAGAGTGTGGAGAATGCTCCAAGCAAGCACCTAAAAGGTCAACAAGGGAGAAAAGACAACCAGAAAGGTATGGATATGATTCCACATTTGTTACAAAGCATTCAATCTACTTGAAAAAGGACTCAATTTTAGAGGAGCCCTCAACCTATGAAAGGCAAAGGGAAATCCTAATTGGGAAAAGGCCATGAAAGAAGAAATAGATGCATTGAAGGAGATGGAAACTTGGGGTTCCAATGTCACCCAATCAAAAGGCAATTGGTTGCAGATGGGTATATAAAGTTAAACGAAACTCAAATGGATTAGTTTGCAGGTACAAGGCAAGATTAGTTGCCAAAGGATGCTCACAAACTCATGGTATAGACTATGAGGAAACATTCTCACCAGTTGCAAAGATGACTCCAATTAGAACATTGATAAGTGTAGCTCCTACAAGAAATTGGAGACTCCTCCAACTTGATGTGAAAAATGCATTCCTAAATGGTTGGATAAGTGAAGAATTATATAGATCACAACCACCAGGTTTTGAGAACCTTAATCATACATCTTATGTTTGTAGACTTAATGAAAGAAGCTCCTAAAGCTTGGAATTAAATGTTGGTTACATACGTTCATGATCAAGGGTTCAAACCTAGCAACTCACATCCTTCTTTACTCATCAAAAGGGATCACAATGAGGTTATCTATCTATGTGTATATGTAGGTGATATTATTATGATAGGTGATGATCTGAATGGCATTCAAAGGATCAAGATGCACATGCAAGAGGAGTTCAAATTCAGTGACTTAGGTGAGCTCACATATTTCCTAGATATGCAAATGATTTATACATTTGAAGGGATGTATCTAGCTCAGAGAACATACATTCAAGAACTACTTCTTAAGTTCAAAATGGAGAACACAAAGCTTACAGGTACACCTCTAGAATTGAACCATAAACTAAGTGTTTATGAAGGTGAGCAGATTGATGATCCTAAAGAGTATCAAAGCTTAGTTGGTAGCTTGATATATGCTACTCACACAAGACCAGACATATCATATAGTGTGGGAGTGCTTAGTCAGTTCATGCACTCAGCTAGAAGGCCACACATGGATGTTGCAATGAGAGTACTCAATTACCTCAAAGGGACACTTAATGAAGGCATCTATTATCCCTACTCTTCAAATTTGGATATCAAAATCTTTCGCATGCAAATTGGGCAGGAGCAAAGGATGATAGAAGAAGTACCTCTAGATACTTAGCATTTGCATGTTCAAAATTGGTGTCATGGAGTTCCAAAAAGCAACCAACATTTGCTTTATCTTCAACTAAAGCAGAATAAAGAGGTCTAACTATTGCAACTCAAGAAGCAATATGGCTCAAGGAGTTGTACTCAGATTTGGAACTTGTAAGTTCCAAACCTCACTTGGAGATAATGTAAGTTCCATGCATCTAGTTGCAAATCCATTTTTCATGCAATGAAAAAGCACGTAGAAATTCATTACCACTTTGTGAGAGAGAAGCTTATGGCAAAGGAATTTGATATTTCATTTGTTCCTACTTAGAAGAAAATAGCATACATGATGACAAAGGCACTTGATGGGATAAAGCTTTGTAGATTCAAAGCTATGGCAGGTATTCAACCTATTAGAGAATGAAGACTCAAGAATACTTTAGCTTGAGGGAGAGCTTTTGGAACATTAAGCTTGCATTATGCTTGAGGTGGATATGCTCTACATCAAATCCATCATTTGGATGGTGCCATATATGTACCTTGAAGAATAACACATATGTGCACATTATATCTTTGTATTAATTGGTTGCTTCAAGAAGCTCTCTCTCTAACTTGCTAACCTCAACCTGTCAACTTCAAAAATGAACTCTCTAGCTCTTTTTATAGTTTTTTGACTAGTTTTGGCCCTTTTTAAACCTAGTGTCTGACCTAGTTAAAAATTAGGTTTTAGGGCTTATTTGAGGGCTCAAACGAAGTCTAAAAATCATGAAAATTGGTATGTGCATACTTCTACTATTGCTCAAGATCAAGAACTACTTGGCCTTAACAAAACAGAGTTGCAAAAATGTAAAATGATATTTACAAAATTACTATTTTTATAGAGGTTCCTTCTGAAAGTTTGACATATACTTCTTGGAGATCCCTACATGATCCCTCTTCTTGTGTGTCCACTTCTTTGATGCATCTCCACACCTCGTGCTTGACCTTGAGTGCCAACACCCCCCCTCTCGAGTCTATCATCCGTGACAAACCCTTGTTGGAGTGGGTGTTCCATGTAGTACTTTGAGAGGTGGTGTCCATCATGTCACAACAAGAGCGGTTTGTCTTCCAAATGTAGTGGGGTCAATTGTCTTGTTCTTTATTTTTTCACTACTATCCTTTGCAAGTTTTAGTCCCTTTGTATGTACTTCTTCCTTGAATTCTAGCATGATGGTGTCTTTCTAAGCTTTCAAAAATTTCTAGTTGCTCAAAAGAGGTTGTCAATGTTGATTTTGAGTAGATCACTTATGATCATTTCTTGTAAGGTTCAAGGTATTTACCTTTGCAAAAAGAAAGAGTAAAAGACCTAAAATCCACGAGTTAGAAGTGCATGAGAATGATTCTCAATCAATCAATAAAAAAGTAGATATGACTTCAACTTTCTATTTTCCTAGATTGTAGGAAAAGATTCCAATCAATCTAAACTACCAAACCTTCATAATTTCTAATTCAAATTCATGAAGAAATGGCATGTTCATATCCTCAAGAGTCTATATAAAGACTCCAAAACATTTTTACATTTAGAAGAGTGTTAATTTGAAGCAATACATATACTCTTTGATCATTGATTGGTGCCACTTCAATTCTTTACTCGTTCTTTTCAGACTCAGTCAACTTGCAGAGATTTGTGATCGCTCCAAAAAGCTCCAAATCAAGCACTTAAGCATTCATTTGAAAGGTATAACTATCTAGTTCATGTGTAGAAATTTTAAAGTCATTTGATTTAGTAATTTGAGGGAAATCTAAGTTTTATAGCGTCGAGGTCATTGTCTGCACATCCATAAAAAATTGAGATGACATCCAATCAGCGTTAAGGTGATTAGTCCTTCATCAATTGATATAAATTAGGGAATTTATGCATTCTAGCAAGCCAAAACTATGTATGAAAATAACTTAAAAGGAATTTTTCTAATTGTAATTGTGCTTGCTACTCTCAGTGTTTGAAGTCATAACTTCCATCCATTTTTAGAAGGTTTTTGTGAGCTAGTCAAGTTGCAAGTTATTTATTTTGCGTCAACTTGTTCTTGTTGATGTTCCAAAGTATCTATTGGGTTTTATTATACTTAACTCTACTTTACATATCTAAAGAGCTAGGGTTGGTCCTCATAGGATTGGATCTGAATGCTACCCCAATAATTCATTGATCCCATGTCTCAGTGCCCTTCTTGTTAACTAACTCCACTGAGTGTCTATATATAACCATTGGACAAGATGAGAACTAATGAAATATGTGTGGAACCAGTGTCAAAGAGGAATTTGAAAAGCTACCTTCCATGACTCTTCTCATAAAAATGAGTTCTATGTCTAGAAAATGGTAACCTTTCTATGCCATTAGTGAAAGCACAACACCTTGAATAGAAGGTACCTTCTTATTGACCGTCATGGCCACTATAGGGGATGATATATGAGATGGAGAATCTCCGAAATTCTCATATGCATCAGTCCATGTTTGTATATCTTTTTCTTCTTAGGACACTCTTTAAATTGATGTTGTCCTAAGCATCCATAGCACAAACTTCTGTCATTGCATTCTCTTTCTATCGGGGGAAAAAACCTCTTAAAGAGGGAAAAAAGTGCCCTGGTGGTACTAATGTGTTCACACACATCACTACCTAAATATATCAATAGAAGTAGTGTATATAGAAAAGGGTATGTATCTCACTCGAAGGAAATATATCAAAGATATGCTTGCTAAGTTCAAGATGGAGAACTCAATGGTTGTAGTACACCCATTGTTGAGAGCAGTATGGGCACCCAAGGATTGACTAGACAAGGAAGCCAGCAGAGAGAGTCAGAGCGAGGTGAAGGATTAAGTAGACAAAGCAGTCGACGCAAATCTGGCAGATAGGCCCTTCAAATTTTTTCCAAATCAACATCTTTATAACAATGATTCTTATCACTAACAATCATTGTAAATACCATTTCATATTTTTGTAGCTCCATTTTGTGCAAGCCAAGGAGTCCTTGAGCTTGAGGAGCCTTAGAAGTACCTACATATCAATTTTCGTATTTTTTAGACTCCGTTTAAGCCCTCAAATTGGCCCTGGAACCTAATTTTTAACTAGTCCGGACACTAGGTCTGGACAGGGCCAAAACCTAGTCAAAAACTATAAATAGAGCTAGAGAGCTCATTTTTGAGGTTAGCTTGTGAGTGATTTGAACTTGTAAGATCTTTTTTAAAGTAATCTAAGAACTCCATTGCTTCTCACTCTTGGTCTTACTGTGTGAGCGCGCGTGTGTGTATGTGTGTGCATGTTGGTGTGCTTCTCACTCACGCACTTGTGCCTTCACTTGCTTGAGGTCTTCATACCATCCTCACGTCTTCCCGGATTGACATTAAAGGAGGTGCTACTCATCACTGAGCTACACCAAATTTTGGCGTCGTTGCCGGGGATCGAGCTTTGAGGACGAGCGTGTGATGGTAAGACGTAGAGTTGTGACGTTGGCGTTGTAGGTAATTTCTTTACTTTTCCTTACTTTTCTCATCCTTACTTCATCATCATCATCACCATCATCATCCCCATCATCTTCCACCTCCATCTCCATCATCGCAAAAATTTTAGTTTTTTGACTATATCTCCTTCCCCCTTTCATTTCCCTCATTTCACTTGTGAGAGAGAGCGAGAGAGAGATCTTGTGTGCACTGTTTTTGCATGTTTGTTGAGTTTTTTGCAGGTTCCAGCAGCATCATCCCCTCCAGCACGTTGCGCAGGTACGGAAAGGTGCAGAATTGTCTCGCAGTCGTCAGCTTCTGTCGATCGTGATTGACAGAAATTTTCATCTTTTGGTAAAACTGAGTGCACCCCAGTAGACTAGAGGCTTGGCACAGCACAGATCCATAAAAATTTTTGAAAAAATTGCAAATTTTCAGTCCATCGCGATTGATAGCATCCATCGCGACAGACAGCCATCCATCGCGACAGACAGCCATCCATCGCGACAGACACCTGTCAATCGCGACGGACAGCCATCCATCGTGACCGACAGCCATCCATCGCGACAGACACCTGTCAATCGCGACGGACAGCCATCCATCGCGACCGACAGCCATCCATCGCGACAGACACCTGTCCATCGTGACAGACAGCCATCCATCGCGACCGATACCTGTCAATCGCGACGGACAGCCATCCATCGCGACCGATACCTGTCAATCGCGACAGACAGCCATCCATCGCGACAGACACCTGTCAATCGCGACGGACAGCCATCCATCGCGACCGACAGCCGTCCATCGCGATTGACACCTGTCCATCGCGATTGACAGCCCAGTCGATCGCGATTGACAGCCAATTTCGGACAATTTTTTAGGGTTTTTTAATTTGAAGATTTTGGCTAATTTTGGACATGGATCATGGACTCTAGAGCACATAAGGAGGCTATAGGCAAATGACCCGAGGAAAACCTGTTGCCCTGTTGGCCTGTTTGAACCCTGTTTTAATCCCTGAAGCCTGAACTGACATAACTTTCTCATACGAAATCCGTTTGCTGTGATTCTTGTTTTGTTGGAAAGCTCGTGGGGAGTACAATGATTATTAATATGTGAAAATTAATATCAGGATTATTAGATAGTGTATTTTGAAGTTGACCATACCCCTAGGTAGGAAAACTGAGGGATCCTTGGGATTGTTTTCCATAAAGGCAAAGGATAATTTGGTCTGTGAGTACATGCATGAAAGTTGTCTATGGTGTCATTTGAATCTAAGTCTTGAGCTAACCGTGGGACTTTTACAGGTCCAGCAAGAGCACTTGAGGGCATTCTAAGCAAGAGTAAGTGCAAGCTTGGGAGCACGCGTCCTAGGCACACCAGGGCAACAACACAAAGAAGGAAACTCAAGGTTGGAAAATCCTCAACACCCTCTATCAATTCCTAGCTTAGGCTAAGAACGACTAGTGCTAAGAGTAAGTCAGGGCAACGATAGGCATCAATCAAGTTGAAGACTACCTATGCACTCAAGTTCAAGATTAAACATAATTTCTTCGTGATGCGATAACCTTAAAGGAAAGAATCTAACGTGGAACGATCAACTTACAGTGCGAAAATTAACTCAAATATTCCTGACAACGTGATTTCTGACAAGAGCATAAACACGGTAACCACTAAAAGGAATCAAGTAACTGATACAAAAGAACTCAGCAACGAGGTTGTACTTGGGTAAATTTGGGCTATTCAATTAGGCTTATGAACCTTAGATCAGGGCGACATCTAGGGAGAGATAGACAAAGTCTTAGGTCTTCAGAGGCTAGTGTCAACCACACTGCTAGGTCTTGGGCCCAGCAGTTGAGCCACCACTCATACTACCCTAGCTCTGAGACTAGTGAATTAGAGATGTCTCAAGGCATGGACAGACCTATGGGAAGTTCAGGAGTGCCATACTTGCACAGGGTAGAAGGCCCGTACAAGACACAGCTGGAATACCTTAGAACCAACTGATTAGGTGCTAGCATCTATGAGGATGGCCTAGGAAGATCCGTGGTCCAAATCAAAAACCCAGACCAATCTATTGGGCTAGAGCACCCTGCTGTCAAGTTTGAAAACGGAGCATACCTAGACAAGGAAGGGACAATATACGTGGTCACTAGTCACCCGGAGAGGACATATGAATTCGGGAATGTGATCCCTGAGACGGACATAGATGACCTAGAACAAGGAAACATGGGTGCAGAGCCCAGGACCCCTCGAGGGAAATCTGTTCTTACGAGAATTCTCACTCCTGAGTGGATTCCCCAGGACAACAAGAGTATAGATCTGCTTCTGAACCGAGAGACTGACGAAGCCTTTTGGAGGTATAAATCTGATCGGCCAATTGATATAGGAACAATCATGATCTATGAGTTTAAAGATCCAGATAGCCCAGGCAGAGTGACCTACTTAGATCATGCTTCATAAAGGATCTTTGTGGTTACAGAACATGATAGGCATGCTTATACTTGGAAGGGTGAATTCGTTTTCCCCCAACCAAGATCGAACGTGTCCTATGGCCACCCGGGAGCGGGAACGTCCCATGCTCATGGAGTTCAGGGAGACATAAAGAGAGACAGACCTGAGGTAAGCTTTGCCAATTCCTTGGGAAGAGGAAGAACGAGAACGGAAACAAATAGAGTGGAACCTGAGGGACATAGAGCCCTAGGGAACCGAAGAAATGCGGATGAATTCCCTTTACCACGACCAAGAGAGCACACGAGGACCCTGAGACCGACCCAACTAGTTAAGTCCATGAAAAACTACTTCGATGGCACTGGAGATCCCTACGATCATGTGGTTGAGTTTAGGCAAGTCTTGAGAGCTGAACAAGTGGAGGATCTATTCACGCAGTACAATGCCTTCGGTCTAACCCTTAGGAACACTGCCCTGACATGGTTTCAGCCACTAAACAAGAGGCAGTTCAGGAGTATAGACCAACTCCTAGAGGCTTTCATTATTAAATTTTCTAAGAGTGGCATAAGACATAATACCTCCTCGCTAATTCACAGCTTCAAGCAAACCCCTCAAGAAACCGTGAGACTTGCAGGAAGAAGATTTAGGCAATATCTTGAAAGATGCCCTGTTTCGGAGCTCCCCACACCAGCTAAGCAAGTGGCTTTATTCTTGGATGGATTGCTAAGTACAAAGTTGAGATCCTATGTGTACTTGAAGGACCCTCAGACCATAGAAGAGTGTGTACGCATGTGCATTGACATCGAGGATAACCTAGGGGAGGAGTTAGAGCTTTCCAAGATATACAAAGATTCAGATAGTGCCTCTAGCCTCTCTTCCACGCAATCCACATCAATTGAGGAACTCGCTGAGAAAGTGGCACAAAAACTAAGTGTCTCTAGCAAACAAATCCCAAGGTTTGCCCCTGTGAAAAGATGCTATACTTGTGGTGGCAACCACATGGCGAATGTATGTCCCATTATGGCTCAACCCCAAGTAAATCCTAGTAGCCAGTACTGCACCATAGAACGGAGGTACACCAATCACACCGCGCAAGATTGCCCCTACAATAAGCAAACCGTTAGGCAGATGTACCCACAACCATACCCTCAACAAGGAAGATACCAGAACCAGTATCCACCTCAGCAGTATGCGAGGCCTCAACAAACCTACCAACCCTACCAAAACCAACAAAGGCCTCAACCTGTGCTAGCACAAAAACCCCTGCTCCAGCTAATGTGATTCCGGTAAAGTATGCTGCTGTAGAAGAAAACCTGAATAGAGCTATAGTCCCTGTAACACCAGTGCTTTCAGAAAGTGATCCCAGTGACCATAGTTTCGATTCTACACATGTGGATAGCCCCCAGGCCTACTACATGCAGTCTCCGGAACGTGGTGAGTCCTACTATAGTGAAGAGCCAAATGAACCTAGTTGGGAGTCAGATTACACAAACGTCATGTACGCAAACCCCAACCCTAGACCTCAACCTAGGCAAGTAAGACCTCCATTCCCTAGAGGACCATGCTACAGATGTCAAGGAGATCATCTCATTCGTGATTGTCCCGTGCCTCCACCTACACAACCCCAGTTAGTGACGATCCAGGGCTTTTGCCAAGACTGTGGAAAGGAGCATCTCTTACGAGATTGCCCAAAGAACCCCAATAATATGCCAAAAATCACTCCTATCAACGTTATTGGGTTAGTTGTAGACTCCACAGGGAGTGTGACTTCCACTGCACCAGTACAAGTAATCACTAGAGCCCAAGCCTTGTAACAGAACCAAAGCGTAGGCCAGGAAAAGAGCCCAGATGTTAGTGAAACGGAGAGCATGACAAAGAAGAGGACTAGAGCTTGGAGAGATATTCGTGAAAGAATGAAAAGGCAATGGGCAAAAAAGATGAGTGAACTCGAGGAAAGCATCAAAGAAACAAAGGCCAAGATAACTGAACTCACATCTCAAACTCCCTCTCACGCTACCCCACCTCCACCATTCCCAACTCCATCCGACCTGCCACCTTCCAACCCCCTCACCTAATTCCACCACCCCCTAGAGTAGGATCAGTCCTAGCAGATCCCACTCCCGAGGACCTTAATATGATGCTTAAAGCATATCAGGCCAGAATCCAAGAAGGGCCAACCGTAACCGATCATGAAAAATGTTACCCTAGAGCAGAACTAGAGCTAGAACGAACCAAAATTTGCGCAAAGATGGTGGAATTGGCTCAGACTATGTTTGAAGCCAGTCGCCTCTTTAACATCTCTAGTTCAGCTAAGACGCAGTTACACTTTGATGGACTGCTAGAACGAATAGAGAGGCTAATTGCACAATCAGAAAAGGAACCCGCCTCTCAAAATAAAGGCAAGGCAAGTGAGAACGTGAGCCTACCTCCCTAGGAAGCCTACGTGCCTAACTCTACGGAGCCAGACACATCATCTTCTATGAATCGGTTCACACCAGAGTTCTTACGAGAGATTCAAGAAGACAAATGGGCTAAGGAAAGTGAAGTCCCTCCTCCCATTGAACTTGTGGATGATGCACATGACCAATTCCCACAAGACATCCCATCCGTTTATGAGGAGTAGGAGAGCACCCACTCTCAGGAAAGACTAGACTTTGAGTCTAATTCTTTACAAGAATTACCCCACTTCACAGGCCCATGGGAAGCTAAGTCTACTTGTATGAGAGCACCCACGGTCATGGTACGAAATGAGGACTCAGTCATACCTAGGAACACAGAGGTAGTAAAAAACACTAAAGTACAATGCAACCTCACCTTAGAAGAGCTACTCAAAGTAAGGCCAGAGCTATGGAAACATGTAGCCAAACAAGTACCAGAGATAGCGAAACCTCGTTCCCAGGTAGGATCCCAGAGAACAGTGCCAGAAATACCATTGGACAAGATAGGAGATATGAGTGAGGGCGAAGAGGGAAACACATATCTTCCTATCACCCATCAAGGATACACCACCAAGGCCATTCTAGACTCAGGTGCAGGAGTTGCAATTGCTACCACTTCCCTATGGAAGCGTTGGGGCAAGCCAGCACTCCGACCGACGAGAATGAAATTGCAGATGGCCGATGGCCATATTGAGAGGCCCTTGGGATTGTTAGAAGGCATAACTCTCACTACATGTGGTGTCCAGTTCGAGCATACATTTGCTATATGTGATTTTAGCAAAAATCATGCCTGTGAAATGATCTTGGGACGACCTTTTATGCGACAGTTGCAAGTGATACAAGACTGGGGAACCAATTCCTTGTACCTGCAACACTTAGGTGTTACGACCAAAGTGAATCTCAAAGATTACTCTCATAGAGATGTCCCTCCTATCCAATGGAATCCCATCCATAGAGCCAAAGATGATACAGAGTCGGTGCATTCCATAGGGTCAGGATCCTCATGGATGCATGAAGACACCCACTTATGGATGTGCAAAGTAGCAGTAGAAGAAGAGAAGTGTTAGCCGTTAAAGGCTACAGACTTCTGATTCCGGACTTCGAATACTTTAGAATGTTGGACATACCCAACTCTCTATTCTTCCGTGTATAGGTTAACTGGTTGATCTAATCACTACTACTGTGATAATTAAAAGTACCCTAACTCTTAGCCACGTGGGTCCTTGGGAGTGGTAGGGGTCTGTTAGACAGAGGCCCTGTACTATTTTCCCAACTTCTCACACAATCATAAATGCTCTATCGCGTCTTAGCTCAGTACTTGACTCTAAACACTGATAACTGTGCGGCGTACTGGGATGTTGGAACTTCCGGATTGGACCTGCTATAGTAACAGAGCAGTAGTCCGGTTCTGACTTATAACTACTAGAATACTCAACTTCATTAGCCGAATGCTACTCAATATGCACCTCTTCGTGACAGGGAGGTATACCGAACGATAACACAACCGACAACTATACTTGAAGGTATGCAAACTTACCGTATGCCAAACTCGAGCAACAGTCGATTCGTCACAATCTTATCACTGTTTCCCTGGCGTACAGACCCTTACCGATACGAGTCCTTCCTGGGATCGGAACCCACAGTGAACGCAGACTATTGTATCGAATTCAGTCACTTACAGAAAACACTAACAGGCAAACAATTTGGGACTACTTTTCATGTTCCCTTGCTTCGCCGAAGAACTGACAAACAACACACTGCACTTGATAACACTCAAAGACTCACTCAACCATTACTGAACAGATTCGTAATGCAATACAACTGATTCATAACTCTGTATTAAGGTGCGAATAAACGACTAAACGAAGCGCAGAACAGAACAGAACAGAGCAGGAATAACCTTCTCAATAACATACACGCTCAAACAATACACTGCAATTCCCAAAAATGGGGTGCTCGGCCACTCTTTTCTCATTGCCTTATATAGAAGATTTTTTACAAGGGTGTGCGAATCTTTAGTTACCTGCGCGTTTCCCGAAAGGTTCTTTTATATTTAAGACGCCTGTCCTAGTACATTTTTCCTTATTCGGCGGCCGTCTAACACTGGCACGCACGGTGGACTCGAACCCGCAGGTTCTTATGGTTCTTCGACGAGTCCTTCTAAATACATATTCCGAGCGAGCCTAAATGTTTGGGTAATTGTCTTTTTAATGGTTTCTATCATCTGAACTAAAGCGGTTGGTTCTAATAACTGGGCGTCCGTTCTAACGGAGCTAATAGCTATGGCTTGGGTTAACAAAATTTCGGCCTGGTTCTGTAAGAAGGCCTCTTGTAAATAAAATTCGTTGGATAATGGAGCGTCGCGGGATGTCTTCATTTCAGTGACCTTCTGCTGCATATCCGTGACCCAATCCTTCTGATTTCGCAATTGATTATCGAGTCGCTCGAGCTGCTGGTTCTGAAATTCAATCGTCTTGTAGTAGGCGTCTCGTTCTCTTCGAGCATTTGCTAGATCCTTTTGGTATTTGGCCTCCCGGGTTAATTGATGTCTCAACATTCTGTTCACCTCGTCCAAACACTCTGAGTTTTAGTGTCCGGATTTCTTCGTGGACTTCGTTTAGTAGCTGGTCCTTGACGGCCAGTTGCTCCAAGACCTCATCCCGTTGTTGTATCAGTGCCTGTTGTGCCGAGACTTGGCCTTGGAGATCTGCTACTTGCGTCTGTAATTGATGATTTTCTGCTTTTACTACATCGACTTCTTCTTGGAGAGGGATGATGTCTGCTTCTAGGAGGTCGACTTTGTGCTGGAGATCTTGTCAAATCGTATTTGTGACTTCACTCAGTTGTACTGGAAGTTGCTGAGAAAGGGAAATAAGCATTTGGCCCATGGCGACCAGTTCGAAAAAGACCGGAACAGAGGGAAGGAGAAGTGGGTGTGGTGGTGGCGCAGAGGTTTGGGTGTGGATTTGGGGGGATGTCGGGGGTGAATAATTGGGGGAGGATGAAGAGGATTCGGAAATTGGCGGGGGAAGAGGGTTGACTGGTGGGGATTGAGGACCCGGAGATGCAGTGTGCGTTACCTGATGGATGGGTTGGTGTTCACCTGTATTGTGGGCGATGGTGGATTCTACGGCCTTCAGCAGGGTGTTGAGTGCGTTGTTGGCCACCTGCTGTTCGTCTGCTCGTCGTCCTGATGCTTCTTCGGTGGAGACTGGTTCTGTTTCTGGGTGATTCTGCGGGTCATGGTGATCGGCCAATGATTCGTTGTGGATGGAAGTGGCTGTGTCGTGGAAGGTCTCTTCTTGTTCTTCGTTTCGGGTGTCCTTATCCTTTCCGGCGGATCCTTGTGCTTCGCTTTCCGAAGAGCTGATCTGATTTCTCTTATTGCGGAAGAGTTGGTTGATCTCCTCCTCTTCTTCTTCTTCGTTGTCGAGTGGTTGGACTGATTCTTCGTGCCTAAGTACGGGACCTTGGGGTGGTGGTTGTGCGGCGAGGATGGCTGGGAAGAGGAATGATATGATATGGGGAAGGCGAGAGCGCGGGGTGGTTCCCTTATTTACTTGCTTCACTATGGCTACACACTCTTTATGAATTCTATGGAAAAAATAAGAGGCGAAGTTGACGGGTTCTGGGCTGCTAAATCTAAGGCGGAATAGAAGGGTCGGGAGATGCCGTAGGTGCGCTTCTGCAGATTGAGGATGGCAACTAGGAATTGGAGGGCAGATCGTTCGGGTTCAAGACGGCAGAGAATAGCAAACTCGTTGGAGGAAGAGCGGGGGAATAGTTCAGTCATGCGGGCGAGGGGGATACTGGGGCCATTTTCTTGGCCTTGCGGGGTGAGGCGGAAAGCTTCAGAAAAGGCTAGGAAGGTGATGACGGTTCTGGAGGTTAGCGAAGGGAAAACCCATTGGCGTTCGGTGGCGGGGGATTGGGCGATGGCAGAGATGATTTGCGCGAAGAAGGGATGGGCTTCCACTGAGTGCCAGGGCAACTCAGCAAAGTTGGCCAACCCTCGGCAACGTAGGTATTCACCTACCTCGGTAGGGATACCATCGCGGAAGGCAGCGTAGTTTGCTAGCGCTTCCATGGCGATTGCTGATACAGACTATGAACACGAATACAGAGCACAAAGGGTCGCACAGAACACTAACACTCACCACAGTAGCGATTTTTGGCGTTGCCTAAAGGGTTAAATAGGAACAATACGGTGGGGTGGGAAAGGGGGTTGGGTATCATTGTGCGGTGCGGGAATGATACTTGTTTTCATGCAGGCGTGCGTATTCGAGTGACTGGTAAGGGGGCGGCTGGTACGTAAAGATTTTCCAAAATACGGCTATTTATAAAAAGAAGAAAGAAAAAAGAAAAGATTAAACAAAACGCGGTCCACCGCCGAAAAATTTAATGCGGGCTAGGGGCGTGATGATATGGCCGCAGCTTCGACCCATTGATTACTTTTGGGAGTGGATTTCCGGTCAACATAGTCAACCGAAAAGTTGCCGGACCAACTTGTTCTGAGATTTTGAAAGGGCCAAACCATCGTAGTTTGAACTTTCCTACGGCTCTATCCGACTTTGCATTGTAGAAGAGTACGAGCTGTCCTACCGAAAAGATTGGAGTTTTCAAATATCGATCGTGTGTCTTGGCTTGTCTTAGTTGTACTTTGCGCATGGTTAAAAAGCTGAGCCATCGCTGCTCATCAAGTTCTCTGAGTGCGTCCATTCGTGCTGTCAGTGAATCTTCCGGTAGCATCTTCTAAGTGATTGCTACACGTAGACTTGGGATGACTACTTCCATGGGTGCTATTGCTTCTAAGCCATAAGCTAGTTTAAAGGGTGTCAAGCCTGTTGTTACCTTATATGTAGTTCGGTATGCCCATAAGACTGCAGGTAGTAGTTGATCCCATCTTTCTGGTGCTTCCATGATCAGTTTCCGGAGGATATTCAATAGTGATTTGTTTGTACTTTCGGCCAAACCATTGGCACGAGGGTAATATGGAGAGCTGAGTTTGTGTGTCACCTGGAAGGATTGGGTGAGTACCTTCATTAATTGATTTACAAAGTGAGTACCTTGATCTGAGACAATTTCCAGTGGTAAGCCAAAACGTGGAAAGACATCATTCAGCAGGCACTTTGCTACTGCAACCGCTGTAGCCGACCGTAAAGCCCAAGCTTCTACCCATCTTGTTGCGTAGTCTGTACAGGTTAGTATGTATCTGTTGTTACTGAAGACTGCTGGAGGTGTGATTGGATCGATAAAATCTAATCCCCATTTCTGAAATGGTTCAAGTGGCATAATAGGTTGCAAGGGAAAGAAGTGTCGTTGTAGTGGTTGTCCAGACCTTTGACAGTTATCGCAGTGTTTGACAAATTGGGCCACATCTCTGTACATAGTTGGCCACCAGAGACCTCCTTGCAGAATTTTCCGGTGAGTCAAATCTGTGGCAAAGTGACCACTAGTAGGGGTCGAGTGAGCCATCGTGATGACTGAGTTAATTTCATGCGGAGGAACACAGCGAAGTAGGATTCCGGTGTGATCTGCATAATATAGTTCTCCAGCAACTAACCGGAATCGGCGACTAAAGACTGCAATTTTCCTTCGGACTGCCTTGGCTGTCTGGGATGGAAAGCATCCTTCGGTGAGAAAAGTTAGAATCTGATCGTAATATGTAGGTGGTGCTTGGGATTCCGCAGTCTCATCAGTTAGCGGCTCAGATCTATAGATTGCTGGAGTCGTGTCATCTATGCCTATCGGGGCTTCACCGGAATCTAGGCGAGATAAGAGATCTGCTAAGGCATGTGCATTTCCAGGTCGGTGGATGACTTCATAGTCTAATTCCTGCAAGAGTAGCACCCATCGTGCTAATCGTCTGCCTAAATGCTATTGTCTTACTAGATAGACGAGGGCAGCGTGATCCACATGGAAGGTGAATTTCCGGCCTAGTAGATAATGTCTGAATTTTTTGATGGAGTAAATTAATCCTAGACATTCTCTTTCGGCGGTAGAATAGTTCTTTTCTGCAGGTGCAAGCCTTCTGCTGGCATAATAAACGGGGCGAAACCACTTATGTGTTTGCTGCGTCAGAATACTGCCAATCGCAATATCTGAAGCGTCGACAAAAACATGGAATGGATTGTCCCAGTCCGGTGGTTGTAAGATTGGGGCCTGCATCAATAAATACTTGAGTCGATCAAATGTAGTCTGGCATTCTTGAGTCCATTCGAACTGTCGGGGAGTTTTTGTGATTAGCTTGTTCAGTGGTACAGCTAGATGAGCAAGCCACCGTAAGTGTCTGCCATGCCACCGTACTTGACCCATGAAACGCATTACTTCTTTTGGAGTAGCGGGTACGGGGGCTTCTAAAATTGCCGAAATCTTATCTAGGTCTACTCGGATACCTTGGGCAGATACAATATGACCAAGTAGTTTACCACACGAAACCGCAAACACAGATTTGTTTGGGTTAAGACAAAGTCTATATTCTCTGCATTTCTGAAAGCAGCACCGTAAATGGAACAAGTGTGCTATCAACTTATCGAAAATTGAAAAATCATCGAGGTATACTTGCATAAATGAAGTAAGATAAGGAGAAAAAATCTCTTGCATGCATCTTTGAAATGTGCTTGGTGCGTTTCTCAATCCAAACCACATTACCGTACAAGCAAAGACACCCCATTGGTAATGAATGCGGTTTTTGGTATATCTGCTTCGGCCATTCTAACCTGATTCTAACCACTGTATCCGTCTAAGAATGAATACATTTCATGACCTGCTACCCTATCGAGCATTGTATCCAGAAAGGGGATCGGGAAAGGATCTGGTACTGTTGCTGCATTTAATTTCCGGTAGTCTACACAGATTCGTAGTTGCTTATTTTTCTTTGGCACGATCACAATTGGTGAAATCCATTCAACATGTTCTATTGGTACGATGAATCCGACTTTTAATAATCTATCAAGTTCGGCTTTTACCTGTGATGCATAATTGGGATTCATCCGGTAGCCGGGCTGTTTGTTCGGTTTAGCTTCAGGCTTCAACATAACTTTATGCTGATAAATGCGCGGATCTAATCCTTTCATATCTTTGTAATCCCATGCAAAGATGTCTGAGAATTTGCGAAGAAGTCGAATCAAGTCAGCTTTAAATGATTCCGGTAAGTTTTGCCTTATCTTTACAGGTCGTGGATGATCTTCGTCTCCTAGATTGTACGTGGTCAACAGGTCTTCGGGGACATAAAACTGTTGCGGTTTCTCTGTATCGTCTGTTGACTTGAACAGCGATTGTAATTCATCGTCATGTGTTGGGACAGTATCTTCATGCTTAACGTTTTTGGTGATAGGTACGATTGTACAAACTGAAGTGTTCCAGTTATCTATAACAGACTGTAGATCAACAGTTCCTACAGACATTAAATCAGCGTTACTCTTCAGAAATTCCTCTTCCTCATCATCTGATAGTCCATCTAACATGTGGACTGGTTCAGCAAAATATGGTCTGGCGTGAAGTTCGCAAGGTTGTATAGCATCTAATTTTACCACATATCTACGGTTGGCATCTTTGAACGTAAGCTCTTGTGCGGACCAGTCCTGTATTACCTTCGCATGCTTCAGCCAAGGTCGGCCGAAAAGAAGGTTGTAATCCAAAGTGGATTCCGGTAGATCTAGTATAACAAAGTTCATTTTGAAGCTCGTACCTTGTAAAGTAATGGGTACATTCCGCACAAGTCCTACGGGATGGACTCTAGATTGATCTGCCATTCTAACAAAAAATTGCACTGGTTCGATTTCGGTCCATCCTAACCTTTTGCATAAGGCTGCAGTTGCAATGTTCACACCAGATCCTCCATCAATCAATACCTGCGTAATTTTATGATTCTTGTACCATACTGTAATCAAGGGAACCGAATGATCGACGGTAGAATCAGGTTCCGGTTGAACTGCTGCTGTTGCCGGAATACAAGAAGGCACCGGACTGAACTGTTGCTGGAACTGTTGTCGAATCCCAGGTACTAATGCCAGAAGTTGGCCTAGAGGCAGGGTGATAGATGCCTTGGATAAAATTTCCCAGGCCTGTTGAGATTGGTTGTCCTGCTCCTTTGAACTTGATGTCTCCGCTGATGCAGAAGTATCTGTTGTTATGCCTACTGCTGATGATGGCTCCACTGTTGCCTCCTTTTGTTGCGTTCCTTCTTTTGTTGACGAAGCCTGAGTCACCGGAATAGGTTCTGGGAACACTGGTGGTTCAGTTGCGGTCCAGTGACTAGCCTTGTCATACATCCTATGTTGTTCTCGTATCCCAGGTTCGAATATTTCTGCTGCCGACTGCAGTTGTTTAACGAATCGGGTCTGGACTGTAGCAGTCTGTGTTTCTACTGGTGTGATTTGTACCATGTTGGCCATTGGGTTTTGTCACTCCTTCTTCCTTTGATCATACTCAGCTGCATCTTTGCAAAATCTCCTGATGTGTCCTAATTCGCCGCAAAAATGACAGCGTGGTGGGGGTAGATTGGGATTTTCCGGTGGTGGTCCGTTCTGCCAGCGGTTTGTATTAAAATTGTTGTTCCTCTGTCCTCGGTAGTTCCGATATCCTTGCGGTTGATTGTTTCTCAATTGCGGAGGCACATAGTGATTCGCTGGCTGTCCATGTTCTTGTATAACTGCATTGACCGTTGCTGTTCCCTGTATTCTAGTGTTGTAAACACAGTTTCCGGTGGTGTGTCCGGCAGTGTTGCAGATAGCGCAAAACGTTTGATTTAGTGCACAATTGGCACTAGTATGACCTGAATTTTTGCATGTGATGCAGTATACTTGTCTGGTTATGTCTTCAGCCATAGTTTTGTTTGTTTTTAACCACTCCAGATCTTCTGTAAATCCACCGACCTTGGATTCCAGTTGCAGAGCCATGGCAATGACTGCATCCAGCGTCATAGCTCCAACACATCTTATGATCATGATCTGTTTCAGTTGTGGGGTTAAGCCGTTGATGAACCACTGAGTGATGACATCATCAGGTAAGTTAGCGTGGGCCTGTGGTATCTGCCGCAAGTGTGTTCTAAAGAGTGTAGCATACTCTTGGACAGTCTGGTTAGCCTTTTGTCGGTTGTTTTGTAAATAATCAAAGATTTCGACGGGATTCTTCTTTAGCCTGAATCGTTGCAAAAAAGCGTCTCGTACTACGTCATAGGTACCGAAATGATTAATATCGTATTCCGTAAGCCATCTAGCTGCTTCATTAACCAGTGTGGATTGAAAAACGATGGCCTTATACGCCTAATCCAGTGGATGGTTAAGAACTGCATAACTTATCTCGAAAGTGCGTACGTGAGCATCCGGATCATCTCCTGGGAATCCACCGAATTTCGTGTATGTTACTCCTGTTGGAGGCGGCCTTGGTTGACATAAGTGTTGTTGCTGTTGTTGTCCGTTCATTGTGAGTGTATTAGGCCTTCCTTCTGTATCTTGAGGTTGATTAGTTGAACTATCGGAACTTTTATCGCCGGATGGCGTGCCTTCCGGTGTGCTGTTTTTACTTAGAATGCGTCGGACTTCTGCTTCGAAGAGTTTTCCTTCCTTCTGGATATCCAATATCCGAAATCTTTCTTCCAAGCACGCTGGTTGGGCTGAAGATTCCGTGAAAAAGGCGAAGCCTTGGCCTATAGTTGGTGATTCTATCACCGGAATATCACCGGAATGAACCGAAATTGTGCCAGAATGCAGTGTTTTTCCGCTTTTACCGATCTCTTTTCCTAGAGTGTTTCTGGTCGTATATAACTCTGAGTCTTTATTCAAAATTGCTAGACTGGTTTCTAACGGCGTCTTGGTAGATTCTGAAATTACTATACCTTCGATAGGTTGGGTCGAAGTAGCACCAGAATGTACCAAAGGCGTTGATCGTTCCATCGGAATATGACCGGAATCAATCGTAACGTTTTCAATTTGCTTGACCACTGGGTCAGATTGGGTTATGCCTTCTTCTCTCAAGGCTATCTTTAGCGCTTTACTTGCTTCAGCCTTACGGTTCTTAGGATATGTTTCGCCAGACCGAGTAACCGGCATGTATCATTGCGTAGTAACACTATCTGAGCAGTTTGCAACAATCTGGGTCTGTTGCTACTGCTAGTTAATCGAATGTTAACTAAACGTTTGCTTCTGACAAACAGCTGGCACTCTAATGCCACCTTCCCACAGACAGCACCAAATGTTAGCCATTAAAGGCTACAGACTTCTGATTCCGGACTTCGAATACTTTAGAATGTTGGACATACCCAACTCTCTATTCTTCCGTGTATAGGTTAACTGGTTGATCTAATCACTACTACTGTGATAATTAAAAGTACCCTAACTCTTAGCCACGTGGGTCCTTGGGAGTGGTAGGGGTCTGTTAGACAGAGGCCCTGTACTATTTTCCCAACTTCTCACACAATCATAAATGCTCTATCGTGTCTTAGCTCAGTACTTGACTCTGAACACTGATAACTGTGCGGCGTACTGGGATGTTGGAACTTCCGGACTGGACCTGCTATAGTAACAGAGCAGTAGTCCGGTTCTGACTTATAACTACTAGAATACTCAACTTCATTAGCCGAATGCTACTCAATATGCACCTCTTCGTGACAGGGAGGTATACCGAACGATAACACAACCGACAACTATACTTGAAGGTATGCAAACTTACCGTATGCCAAACTCGAGCAACAGTCGATTCGTCACAATCTTGTCACTGTTTCCCTGGCGTACAGACCCTTACCGATACGAGTCCTTCCTGGGATCGGAACCCACAGTGAACGCAGACTATTGTATCGAATTCAGTCACTTACAGAAAACACTAACAGGCAAACAATTTGGGACTACTTTTCATGTTCCCTTGCTTCGCCGAAGAATTGACAAACAACACACTACACTTGATAACACTCAGAGACTCACTCAACCATTACTGAACAGATTTGTAACGCAATACAACTGATTTGTAACTCTGTATTAAGGCGCGAATAAACGACTAAACGAAGCGCAGAACAGAACAGAACAGAGCAGGAATAACCTTCTCAATAACATACACGCTCAAACAATACACTGCAATTCCCAAAAATGGGGTGCTCGGCCACTCTTTTCTCATTGCCTTATATAGAAGATTTTTTACAAGGGTGCGCGAATCTTTAGTTACCTGCGCGTTTCCCGAAAGGTTCTTTTATATTTAAGACGCCTGTCCTAGTACATTTGTCCTTATTCGGCGGCCGTCTAAAAGAAGAGAGAAAAAGCCAGAGAGGTAGGTGCAAAAGAAACACATAGATCAATTCAAGACCCAGCCTATGCACCTGTAGTCTTTCCTGACGAAGAGTTTGAACCCCACGGCTGGGCCGAAATCCTAGCAACAATGGATGTAGCCATCAATGAAGAACAATGGACACCTCACTGTGACGAAGATGGCTATGACATTTCAGTCTTCTCCATAGAGCCAATCATGGGAGAGGCAGTGTTAGAAGAGTGTGAACCTAGCCCTGATGCATTGGAGGATGCAAGTGACTCCGATCTAGAGTCAATCGTTATGGATCCACCTTTTGCATCTGATGAAGAATACTTCTATGAAGTAAAATTTCAACCCCAGAGGTATGGAGAGCTTACAAATGATGTAAGATTAGCCACACATGTGACCCCAAAGGAAGAAGGAAAGAAAAGAAAGAAGAGAGAAGTCTCACTAGAAGAGGAAGAATCTTTGTTTGAGGTCCCGGAAAATTTTAAGAAGTATGAGATAGATGACAGGAGAGTCATGATCAGAATGCCTAAACGAGAGGCACAATCAGGAGAGGCCTATGATAACAAAGAAACCACAAAGAAAATTGTGGTAGCCATGGAAGAAGGAGAAGAGAGATGCACGTACATAGGCCATGACCTGACAGAAGAGGAAGAACAAGAGCTAATAGCCTTGCTAAGAGAATACAAAGATGTATTCGCTTGGAGTTACAAGGATTTGAAGGGGGTTGATCCAGACATATGCTCACACACTATCCCCATGACCTCAGATGCCAAACCCTCTAAGCAAAAGCCATATACATATAATGATAATTATGCTGCCAAGATCAAAGAGGAGATAGATAGACTGGTTGAAGCTGGATTCATCTATGAAATTGAGCACCCTGAGTGGGTATCCCCCATCGTAGTGGTGCCCAAGAAGAATGGAAAGCTGCGTGTATGCATTAACTTGAAGAAGGTTAATGCAGCCACAATTCGAGATAACTATCCGCTTCCTATCACAGAGCATCTCTTAGAAAGAGTAGCAGGCAAGGAAGTGTACAGCTTCCTCGATGGATTTTCGGGCTACAATCAAGTAGCCATAGCTCCAGAAGATCAGCATAAGACAGCTTTTGCCATAGAGTGGGGTATATTTGCCTTTCGTGTAATGCCATTTGGGCTTACCAATGCTCCTGCAACCTTCCAGAGACTAATGTGCCATGTATTTAAACAGTTCCTGAGGAAGAACTTAGAAGTCTATGTTGATGATCTTTGTGCTCATTCCAACATCACACAAACCCATATTCCTGAACTCAGACAAATCTTTGTTCAACAAATGTAGAGAATATCAAGTCTGCCTAAACCCAGAAAAGTGTGTTTTATGGTCAGGCAAGGCAAGATTCTAGGACACATAGTGTCAAAGAATGGCATATCCACTGATGAAGAGAAAGTGAGGGCCATAGCCGAGTTACCTAGGCCAAAGAACGTCAAGGAAGTGCAGGCTTTCATGGGGCATTGTGGTTACTACCGCCGGTTCATTCACATGTATGCTGTCATTGCAAAGCCCATGTACGGACTTCTGACTAACTTTGAGTGGACTGATGAATGTGAGAATTCCTTCAATGAGCTTAAACGGCGATTATGTTCAGCACCAATCTTAACCACACCAGATTGGAATAAGCCTTTCCATGTTCATGTGGATGCATCCAATTATGCTATTGGGTGTGTACTCGCGCAACCTACTGGTGAAGGTAATATGGATCTTCCAATTGCCTATGCTAGTAGACAATTGAATGCAGCTGAACGAAATTATACAACCACCGAACGAGAAGGATTAGGCATGGTATATGCAGTTAAAAAGTTTAGACATTATTTGCTTGCAAATAAGTTTAAATTTTTTACTGATCATCAGGCATTGTTGTACTTGGTAAACAAACCTTGCAACATAGGTAGATTAGTACGATGGTTTCTCTTACTAATGGAATACGACTTTGAGGTAGTGGTGAGGAAAGGGAAGACTCACTTGAGAGCAGATCATCTCTCTAGGCTCACATCTGGAGAGGCCCCACAAGGAGTGTCAGATGACCTTCTTGATGCTTACTTGTTTAATTTGGAAGTTGTACCTCAGTGGGCTAAGCCATTAGTACCAGTACTGACCTACGGGCCTAATCACCCAGTAATAAACACACAAGACAGAGAGGTAGTAAAAGCCCAAAAGTATCACATCATGGCAGGAAGTATGTACAAACACACAGATCAAGGGGTCTTGGCTTGTTGTGTGGAAGAGGATGAGTACGCTAAATGGTTGCAATCAGCACATGTAGGTGCATTAGAGCAACACTACTCAAAACAACGAACCCTACAGACACTAAGGAGACTCGGAGTGCATTGGCCAACTATGGAAGCTGATGTCCAAAAGTTGTGCAAGGAATGCCCAATCTGTTGCACTAAACCACCTGTGGAACATGCCACTCTTTATCAAGTGTCCATAGTGCCAGATTGGAGTGAACCACTAGTATCCTTCCTGAGGACGAAAACATTCCCTCCAGACATGACTCTGGTTAGGAAAAGAAATCTAGAACAAGAAGCCAAGTGGGTGGAAGTAAAAGCTACGACAAAGAACGATGCTCAGACAACTGCTAAATTCTTGTTTGAGAATGTATTCACAAGATACGGGTTACCTATAGAGCTAGTCAGTGATAGAGGCACCCATTTCTTGAACGAAGTTATTGAAAATCTGCTCCAAGAATTCTTGGTAGTACATAAGAAGTCTGCCCCCTACCACCCACAAGCTAATGGCCAGGTTGAGAGCACCAATAAGATCTTATGCAATGTACTGACGAAATTAGTGAACAATAAACGCTCTGATTGGGACAAACAGCTACACCATGCTGTTTGGGCATACAGAGTCGCCTACAAAACGGTACTCCAAGCCACCCCCTTTCAGATGGTGTTTGGCCAAAATGCAGTGCTACCGTTGGACTTCTTAATACCTACATTGAAAGTAGCACAAGAGCATGATTGGACGGGTCATGAAATCTCCGCTAGACTCTTTGACCTCGAACGATTAGGAGAAACAAGACTGAGGGCGGCTGCAGGGATATATGCAGCTAAGAAACGACAGAAGGCATACTTTGATGCCCATGTGAAGGATAAGGGCTTGAAAGCAGGTGATCTAGTTTTAGTCTACACATTGAAACAACATGCGAGGAAGCTAGAAAAGAGGGGCTACGGACCTATGATCATAAATAGGATCTCCACAAGTGGAGCAGTACAACTAGCCACTTTAGAGGGTGATGTTCTCCCGAGCTACATTAGCAGATGCAGAGTCAAGTTATATCAGGAACCTCTGACGGAAGATATGCTAAGTCGACTCAACACTGCTAAGAAATGCAAAGAAGAAGATAGACGAATTCGCGAAGAAGCTCAAGCAGAAGCATTGGAACGCATACGGAAAATGAAGTTGAGAAGGCAAGGCAGAGAGCAACCTAGGGCGGATGCTTATGTAGATCAAGGATATCATGTGGCTATGTGTGAAATTTCAGGTGTCGGCTCTCATAGGATAATTGATCGACGTCCTTTTATAACCTTAGATATAGGACAAGGAAAGGGTGCAAGGACTGTAAGAGCCTTGATTGACTCAGGTGCAGCCACTAGTGCTGTCAAATTGTCTTACTGTCAAGAATTGAAATTAACTGTCAATCCTATAGAAGCATATCTCATAGGATTGGGAGGTGTGGAAACCCCTTGCATGGGCGAGGTGGATCTTCCCATCTCCATTCAAGACGCAGTAATGACAGTCAAAGTATTAGTGTGTCAAGATGAGGACCTCACTGAGCCTCTTGTCTTGGGTCAGGACTGGATCTATGATCATGCAGTCAACCTAAACCTAAGAAGTGGACTTCTTCAGGTATGGGTAAATCATAGTCGAATTACAGTTGAACTGGAAAATGAGGCACTCAAGGAACTAGGTAAGGCACGAACTCCTGGTCCTTCCAGGGGTGCACATGAAGTTGACAATGCTATTCTTGTCCAAAAATGTATGATGCAGAAAGAGGATTGTCTCAATAACGGAGTCAAGGATAAGACGATACTCCCTTCATTTCCAAAGGCCAGAAGGATGCAGTAGCCAACGGCAGATCAAATACAGAAGGAGCAGAACACTACCTATACTGGAGGCCAAAAAAGGAGCAAAGCAGATTGTTTCAGCCGATGAAACAAGTATGGAGGCAAAAAGGCGAACACCCCGTTCCGACCAGGCCAACACCACGGCCAAAACCTCTTATTAGTAATCAACAACACAACACTAATAAGAAGTCCTTCATAAATTCTTCTGCGAAAGTGAAGTCTATTTGGGTACCCAAGAAGTCAATGAAGGCTAGCCCACAATCACGACAAATCTGGGTGCCTAAGGCTTGCTTGCGGGCTCAAATAGCTACACCAAGGCCAAACCCTGTACAACATGTTTCACTCACGCGAACATATGAGGCCCAATCTTACACATCACGCACTGACACATATTCTTCCATGAGCACAAGTAGAATCACTTATAAATGGGTCCCTAAAAAGCCCCATTTTTCAATTAAATACCCTATCACACTCTCCAGAGCCTCCACAAAGTCAAAATCAAAACCTATCCATTGCATTTGGCAACCTAAAACTTGTAATAAACCCCGGGACCCAAATTGTAAATCCATGTCCACCCACTAACTACTTCACTCTCACACCACATCATTCCGCTTAGCTCTTAGGTCTACCCAATTCCTAACTACACACACAAGCACCGAGCACTTACTAACCCCCTAACCTCTCCCGAACCTCATGTTAATGTTGTAACAGGGGACACAGTGTCATTTTTGTGTCCATTGCAATGTTAACATTTATTCATATATTCTCACAGAACCATCTGCGAAGTTTTCAACATGGCTGAGGCAGCAGGAACTAGCTCTCAAACAGAAGCGAGCCAGCAAGTGGTGGACTTAGACAGTTTACCCGTTCTGCCTGATACAAACAAAAGACCGGAAGAATTGCAGGCCATCAAAATCATACCTATAGCGGACCCTCCCAATGGCCATACCATGCCCGTAGGAAAAACTTCCCACTGGTTTAGTGAAGTGGCAGGACCCTTGGGAGAGGGAACGTACCTATGGGAATCAGAGTTGGACTTCAACGGGAAGCAAGGTAAATACCATTTCTTTACAAGAGAATTCGAGAAGTTACAAAATGCAGAAGGTCTACGTTCGATATGGGAGAAGGCAGGATTGGATGCATATTTTAGTGCACGGCTCCCAAAGCCTGACTTCATGTGATGCTACTATCTCATCAACACCTTGACTCCAAACAAGAACCCAAAAGGTGCAAGCTCATTTGTGATTCCATCTCTGACAAAGGGGAATGAGCTCAAGAGGTTCAGGCTATCAAACAACTTGGTGAGGGAATCCCTAGATATGCGCGGAATGCATATTCCTACAGAGAAGGAGACCCTAGTGCCTAATTACATGAAGAATCGAAGCCTCACCAAACTCAAGGACATGGTTTCCATGACGCCTAATATTGCAATACATCTTCGCATGTGCATGCAACACTTTGCTTTTCCTGCCCAAGATAGATTCACCATGCCGCCCAAAAAGATTTGTTTTAGTTTGTATCTGGCAGAGACACAGAGCCTCACCATCAACTTACCCCACTGGATAATTGATCAGATACACCCAGCTCACAAATGATGGCCGCAGAAACAGGTTTTATATGGATGCTGTGCTTTGACGAGAATAATTTATAGATGTTTGGCTTATGAAATCCCTATTCAATGGGCCCTAATGTGGAATCGTGTAGAGCAGTTTAGAGGCAGGACATCCACTGGACCCCCTTCTAAGAAGATGAGAGGTACTGTCCAAGTCCCTTGTGTTCAACCACGTGGAGCCACCCTAACACCAGACGTCACCCCTCCACCCCAAAGAGTCCGACCATTCACACTCCGACTTCCAAGACGCAGCACCGATGGTCCTAACTTGATATTCCCTCCCATCCCAACCGATCTTGAATTTCCCAGTGGTGCACCTTTGGAAGAACTCACGAATGAAGACTTTGAACAATTATTACAAGATGTAGAGCTGGAGGCAGAAGAGGCACAACAAGTGGAGAATGTGCAAACGCAGGCAACAACCTCCCAAGTACCTGTCACCACAGTTGAAGTGGATGAAGAGGATGACGAAGATGAAGATCAGGAGGAAGATGAGGAGGATTATGATCACGAGCATCATGATGAGCAACAAGAAGTGCCAAAAATTGTAGGTGCACCTGCATATACAGCTCAACTACAAAGGTTATACGACACAATCAAAGCAGTGCAAGAAAGGCATCAACTCTCTCTTGTGTCAGGTCAAGCTTTGATGCAAGAAATGCTATCAGATGATGGGGTGGATCAACATTTCATTGACACCCTCAAATTAGTGTCAGAATCTTTAGGAGTTCCGGAGGCTGTCCACACAGCAGTCCGCCAGTCCGTGAGGTATGACAAACGTAGAGTTGACACATTACCACGTGCAGGTAAGACTATCAGGATACCCGTCACAGAACAAGAAGTACCCATTGAAACCACAGCTACCCCCACCACCACCATTGACCTCTCTGCTGAAACCTTCGTTCAGACATCACCCATCTCACCCCAACATCCCCCATCACCACCTTCTCCACCCCCACCACCACCTCCCACCATGGAAGAAACGACAGTCATCACCTCTACCTTCACTTATAACCCATCATTCACATCATTCTCATTTCGAGAACCCACCTCACAAGACACCCTCTTCTCTTTCATCACCAATCCCTTGTACACTTCAACCCTTCTATCCTCCGAACCCATAACTGGCTATCCCATAATTCCAAGTGCGGTTGGAAACCCGACACCCACAGAAGGCACCCTGTGTTTCCCAGCCTATCCCCCAATACGGGTACCTCCATTCCATGACCCTCACTTCCCATCTGGCCCCTACACCTCTTTCAACCGGACCTCACCACCCCAATACCCGTCCTTTGTGGAGCAGTTCATCCGCTCTCCAATGTTTCAGAGGCACATTTCCCCGATGTTCGCAACGACATCAATTTACACGAACACCACACTCACTTCACCTACCATACCCACCTACATGGTAGCCCCTGTACACACCACTCTATCTGACCCAATGGATATTTCACCCACCACAGCACCTCTCCCCACAATTCCACCCTCTTCCCCTCCACTACCCCCCACCTCACCACTCACCACATCATTGGCACACACAGCATTCACTACCCCCCTCCCCAATCCCACCTCCCCTGCATTTCAAACTTTTCCCCTTGCCTCTCATAATGTAAATAGCACGATCAATACATTACTTCAGTGTGCACATCAACTACAACAAGAATACCATCAATTGGAAGAACGCACTGCTGCCCTCCAGGCAGAATCTCAGCGTCTGCAAGCTAGAGTCAACACTCTTGAAGCTGATTACCAAACGCTCCTAACCGAGCATACCACCTTACAGCAGGCTCACTCTGAATTGGAATCAAAGACATCGACAGTAGATGATCAAGCAGTCAAGGAACTAGAAACAATGCTTCAAGCGCAAATGATATCTAATGCTACACTCAGACGCAACCTTGGGCTATTAAGGAAGCATATGGCAGCAGCACTAGAAGAGAACAAGAGGCTTCAACAACAAAACCAAGACAAATTTGAAGCGGCTATGGAAGGAACTGCAGGAGCAACCATTAGCCCTACCAAGTATAGAGCAGTCCCATCGGAAGACATTCGTATCTTACTTGAGGAGCATGCAAATTTCTTGGAGTCATATGAAAATTTAGAGACTGAATGTGCAGACCTAAAGAAACAGATAGCCAGTGCCCCCACAGCTCAACAGGAGCCGATAATCTTGCAACATTCTACAGAAGAAGTAGAGACCCTCCGGAAGCAGGTGGCAGAACTCCAAGCACGCCTCTTACCATATGAAAGGCCACCCTTTCCCAATGAAGAACCAGAACCTGAAACAGTAGTGGAAATCCCCGTCGATGACAGCTATGAAGAGCCGTACGAGCCGATGCCAACACCCGGTGGTCGGACTACAGAGGAAGGACACGATACTTTAGAAATTCAAGTTCCAGATTGGGTCAAAAGGGTCGAGAAAGTGGGTAAGACACATGATGATCGCGTTGCCGTGCAAATGTAATCTCTCATAAATCTCGAAGAAACTGTCCTTCGGTCTTCTTATTTTCAGAACCTATCCCACCAATGGTTAATCACAACATCAGAGTCGCAATACATGCCTTATTTTGTCTTGCTACATGATTATAATGCAGAAGTTAAAAGACATACAGGGAAGGAGCCCACATTTGCCACTCAATTTGAGCCAGAGGACTTACCGACAGATGCGCGTGCTGGCTCGATCTTCCAGCCTAATTGGCGTGCACGTCTACTAACCGATTACCCTGAGATGATGAGCACCTAGGCAACCATGCCACTGCATATCAAGTATAATCCATGTTATTGCCCAATGGTACGTCGCACATCATGGCAAGCATTTGCGATCAAGGTACACAACAATAAAGAATACTCGGCTTGGGTTAACTATCCATATTTTGCTCCACCTCGAGGGACCCCAACCGTAGCCTACATGATATCAACAATTCGGCACTGGTCTACACGTCTGAATAATGTACCCGACATAGCAGCGAAAATGTGTATGAAAATATTCGAGCTCATGACCATTGTCTTCAAAACCTTTCGGATGGTACAAGCTCCATACATCTCTGCCCTTGGATTCTCTTAAGGTAACAAGGATTTAGTCTACGACATGAGCCAGACTCCCTCAGCCACTATAATCTTTGCGTGGAATGCACGAATAAAGTACTTACCTGCATGCTTCAAGCAGACATTTGAGGAAATGTTCTCTACGGGATTCTCGGAATATTATTCAGAAATTTTCATTCCCAGACCCACTCATTTGCTACATCTATTCGCAGTAGAACAAGCGATCCATGCAGATCAGTTACGTCTGCCACATCCGGACATTCCAGGACCAATTGATTGGGATTGTATGATGACAGACTTGGCCAGAGGACTACGCATACAAGAACATCAGCTTGCCACTCAGGTTGTGGAATATTACATCCAACACTCCCAGCAACAAGGGTCTATCAGGGACGACAGACGCGAGAGAGGGGGGGGGTGTTGAGAGCAGTATGGGCACCCAAGGACTGACTAGACAAGGAAGCCAGCGGAGAGAGTCAGAGCGAGGTGAAGGATTAAGTAGACAAAGCAGTCGACGCAAATCTGGCAGATAGGCCCTTCAAATTTTTTCCAAATCAACATCTTTATAACAGTGATTCTTATCACTAACAATCATTGTAAATACCATTTCATATTTTTGTAGCTCCATTTTGTGCGAGCCAAGGAGTCCTTGAGCTTGAGGAGCCTTAGAAGTACCTACATATCAATTTTCGTATTTTTTAGACTCCGTTTAAGCCCTCAAATTGGCCCTGGAACCTAATTTTTAACTAGTCCGGACACTAGGTCTGGACAGGGCCAAAACCTAGTCAAAAACTATAAATAGAGCTAGAGAGCTCATTTTTGAGGTTAGCTTGTAAGTGATTTGAACTTGTAAGATCCATTGCTTCTCACTCTTGGTCTTACTGTGTGAGCGCGTGTGTGTGTATGTGTGTGCATGTTGGTGTGCTTCTCACTTACGCACTTGTGCCTTCACTTGCTTGAGGTCTTCATACCATCTTCACGTCTTCCCGGATTGACATTAAAGGAGGTGCTACTCATCACTGAGCTACACCCATGGAGATGAATCAGAAGCTAAGTGCTCATGAAGGAGAGAAAATTGAAGACATAACTAGTTATTAGACTTTAATGGGTACTTTGACCTATTCCACATTTATTAGAGTGGACATTTGCTATAGTATAAGTGTTCTAATTCAATTTATGCACACTCCCAAGAAACCTCATGGAGGTAGCTAAGAGGATACTCAAATACTTGAAGGGAACCATCAATCAAGGTTTGCATTGTTGGAACATCAAGCTTGCATTATGCTTGAGGTGGATATGCTCTACATCAAATCCATCATTTGGATGGTGCCAAATATGTACCTTGAAGAATAGCACTTATGTGCACATTATTTCCTTGTATTAATTGGTTGATCACTTATGATAATTTCTTGTAAGGTTCAAGGTAGTTATCTTTTTTAAAGGAAAGAGTAAAATGCCTAAAATCCATGAGTTAGAAGTGTTTGCGATTTATTCTCAATCAATCAATCAAGAAGTAGATATGACTTCAACTTTCTCTTTCCCTAGATTGTAGGAAAAGATTCCAATCAATTTAAACTACCAAAATCGCCTAAGTTCAAATTCAAATTCATTAACAAAAGACATGGTCATATCCTTAAGATTCTATAAAGACTCCAAAATATTTTTACTTTAAGTATATTTTTTATTTGAAGCAATACATATACTCTTTGATCATTGCTTGGTGCCATTTCTATTCTCTACTCCATCTTCTTCAGACTCAGGCAACTTGCAAAGATTTTTGCTCTCTACAGAGACCCAAATCAAGTGTTTACGCATTAATTGGAAAACTATAACTCTCTAAATTATGTATACAAAGTTTCAAGTCATTTGGTTTAGTAATTTTAGAGACACTTGAGTTTTGTAGTCTCGAGGTTATTGTCTGCATATCCCTAAAAAAATGGGATGACATCCGATCAGTGTTAAGGTGATTTCTCCTTCATTAATTGATATAAATTAGGGATTTTATGAATTTTAGCAAAATAAAAATATGTAAAAAAATCTCTTAAGAGGAATTTTTCCAATTGTAACTATGATGGCTACTCTCAGTGTTTGAATTCATAACTTCCATCCATTTTTAGAAGGTTTTTGTGAGCTAGTTAAGGTGCAAGTTATCTGTTTTGCATCAACTTGTTCTTGATGATGTTACAAAGAACATATTGGGTCTTATTGACCTAAAGACAAGCCTGCAAGGTCTACTTTACATATCCAAAGAGCTAGGGCTGATCCTATGTTGATTTGCTAGATTAACTTCACCACTTGACAACTCAACTTTCTAAGCCTCTCCAAGCTTCTCCAACTTCTTTTAGTTGTATGAGAGCAACTTCAAGATGGGAGATGGCTTTCCATAAATGATTGAGAAGCTTGATACATACAATTATGGTGCTTGGTAAATAATATTGGAGGCTTATTTGCAAGGAAGAAATCTATATGGGATTGTATTAGGTGATGAAGCAAAGCATATTCCAAGATCCAAAGGAGGACCTACTCAAGAGGAAATAGATAAGCGCAGACTTTGGTATGGAAGGGATGCTCAAGCAAGGTCATACATACTCAAATCTATCTTTTATTTTCTATTACCACATATTAGAGGATACAAGACATCTCAAGAAATCTGTGATGCCCTAGATACTTTCTTTTCTGATAGTACAAAAGAAAGGAAGAACCATCTTTGGAATGAGTTCAATGAGATGAAGAAGACTCCAAAACAAACCATCATTAAGTTTGTTACAAAGTTCAAGGAGGTTGCTAATCAATTGACATCCATTAAAGAGCTGATTGAAAAACAAGCCATCATTAGGCAAACTCTCAATGGGATTAGAGGTGACAAGCAATGGAAATCTTTCACCAGAGCCTATGATCTCATCATGGATGTGCAAACTCCCAAATTCAACATCTTTGAAGGTAATTGGTTGCAAATGGGTATATAAAGTCAAAAGAAACTCATATGGATTAGTTTGCAGGTGCCAAAGGATGCTCATAAATTCATGTTATCAACTATGAGGAAACATTCTCACCAGTTGCAAAGATAACTACAATCAAAGCATTGATAAGGGTTACAGTTTGGAATTACAGGTTGGCTACATACCTTCAAGATCAAGGGTTCAAACCTAGCTACTCAGATCCTTCTCTATTCATCATAAGGGACCACAATGAGGTTATCTATCTATGTGTATATGTAGATGATATTATTGTGACAGGTGATGCTATATGGTATCCAAAGTATCAAGAGACACATGCAAGAGCTATTCAAAATCAGTGACTTAGGTGAGCCCACTTATTTACTAGGTATGCAAGTGATTTATATAGATGAAGGGATGTATCTAACTTAGAAAAGATACATTCAAGATCTACTTCTCAAGTTCAGAATGGAGAACACAAAGATTTCAAGTATACCTTTGGAATCAAACCATAAACTAAGCGTTTTATGAACGTGAGCACATTGATCATCCTAAAGAGTATCAAAACTTAGTTGGTAGCTTGATATATGCTACTCACAAAAGACCATACATATCATACACTATGGGAGTGCTTAGTTAGTTCATGCACTCACCTAGAAGGCCACACATGGACGCTTTAAAGAGAGTACTCAAGTACTTCAAAGTGACACTTAAGGAAGGTATCTATTATCCTTACTCTTTAGATTTGGATATCAAAATCTATTCAGATGTAGATTGGGCAAGATCAAATGATGATATAAGAAGTACCTCTAGATACTTAGCATTTGCAGGTTCAAAATTGGTATGGAGGATTTCCAAGAAATAACCAACATTTGCTTTATCTTCAAATGAAGAAGAATATAGAGATCTAATGATTGCAACTCAAGAAGCAATATGGCTCAAGGAGTTGTACTCAGATTTGGGACTTGTAAGTTCCAAAGCTCACTTACTTGGAGATAATATAAGATTCATGCATCTAGTTGAAAATCCAATTTTTCATGCAAGGAAAAAGCACATAGAAGTCCATTAACACTTTGTAATAGAGAAGCTTATGGAACAGGAAATTGACATTTCATTCGTTCCTACTTAGAAGCAAATAGTAGACAGGATGACAAAGGCACTTGATGGGATAAAGCTTTGTAGATTCAAAGCTATGGCAGGTATTCAACCTATCAGAGAATGAAGACTCAAGCATACTTTAGCTTGAGGGGGATTTCTGGGAACATCAAGCTTGAATTATGCTTGAGGTGGATATGCTCTACATCAAATCCATCATTTGGATGGTGCCATATATGTACCTTGAAGAATAGCACTTATGTGCACATTATTTCTTTGTATTAATTTGCTAATCACTTATGATAATTTCTTGTAAGGTTCAAGGTATTTAACTTTGTAAAAGGAAATATTAAAATGCCTAAAAGCCATGAATTATAAGTGGTTGAGATTTATTCTCAATCAATCAATTAAGACATAGATATGACTTCAACTTTCTCTTTTCCTAGATCCTAGAAAAAGATTCTAATGAATCTAAACTATTGAACCTACCTAACTTCAAATTCAAATTCCTTAACAAAAGGCATGGTCATATCCTCAATATTCTATATAAAGACTCAAAAACATTTTTAGATTAAGTAGAGTGTTGATTTGAAGCAATACATATACTCTTTGATCATTGCTTGGTGCCACTTCTATTCTCTGCTCCTTCTTCCTCAAACTTAATTAACTTGCAGAGATTGCTGTTCTCTCTACAAAGCTCCAAAGCAAGTTTCTAAAAATTCATTAGAAAGGTATAATAGTTTGGTTTTGTGTACAAATTTTCAAGTCCTTTGGTCTAGTATGTTCAGAGAAATCCGAGTTTAATAGCCTTGGGGACATTGTCTACACATTCCTAAAAAATCGAGATGACATGCAATCAGTGTTAAGGTGATTGCTCCTTCATTAAATGATATAATTTAGGGAATTTTTGCATTTTAGTAAGCCAACCCTATGTTTTACATGCCCTTATGAGGAATTTTTCCAATTGTAACTGTGATGAATACTCTCAATGTTTGAAGTCATAACTTCCATCCATTTTTAAAAGGTTTTTGTGAGCTACTCAAGGTGCAAGTTATCTGTCTTGCATCAAATTGTTCTCATTGATGTTTCAAAGTACCTATTTGGTTTTGTTGAACTAACCACTAGATTACAAGGTATTATTTACATAGAGCTAGGGCTTGTCCTATGCTGGTTTGCTGGACCAACTTCACCACTTGATAGCTCAACTTTCCAATCCTCTTCAAGCTTCTCCAAACTTCTTTTAGTGGTATCAAAGCAACTTCAAGATGGGAGATGGCTATCCATCAATGATTGAGAAGCTTGATGGACACAATTATGCTACTTGGAAAATTAGAATGGAGGCTTATTTGCAAGGAATACATCTATATGGGATTGTATTAGGTGATGAAGCAATGCCTATTCTAGGATCCAAAGGAGGATCTACTAAAGAGGAAATAGATAAGCTCACACTTTGGTGTGCAAGGGATGCTCAAACAAGGTCATGCATACTCAACTATATCTTTGATTTTCTATTACCACATATTAAAGGATGCAAGACATGTCAAGAGACTTGGGATGGCCTATGGACTTTCTTTTCTGCTAGTACAAAAGCAAGAAAGAACCATCTTTGGAATGAGTACAATTAGATGAAGAAGACTTGAAAACAAACCGTCAATGAGTTTGTTACAAAGGTCAAGGAGGTTGTTGATCAACTGGCATCCATTGGAGAGCTGATTGAACAAGAGGCCATCATGAGGCAAATTCTCAATGTGATTAGAGGTGAGAAGCAATGGAAATCTTTGACCACAACTCATGATCTCATAATGGATGTGCAAACACCATACTTCAACATCTTTTGTGGAAAACTCTTCAAGCATCCAGACGATAGTGCTATCAATAGACAAGTAAGTATCGTAGTGGATAGACCAAAGTAAATAAATGAAAAATAAAATTCTTAAAACTATAAACAAATTGACAATAGGTAGTAGGCCCATTTGGTATCAAGTTGGTGGAACCATTGGTAGCTCATAAAAACAAAGCAAGCATGCATTCAATAGATTTTGATGACTTTTGGATGGGTCCACCAATGCATGCATTTTCCTTCATATTTTTTAGTGTGGATTGACCCATATTTTTTAGTAGTGCAACTTGATGGCATGCTCAAGTTAAATTGTGCTTCCATTTAAGTAAGAAAAAAGACTATCAATGGCACTTGCATCGGTGAAGCTTGATAAATCATACCAAAGTACAAAATTCTCAAAAGAGGAGTGATAGAGATAAAAAATAGGTTCCATGTATGTAGTGTGCAACTGTTGTAACAATAATTGACTATTTGGAAGATAAAATGTATGTTTGCATATCCCTAAAGGTATCTCCTAGAGATGAAATCCAAAAGAATTATTGGATGCTTCTCCTAAATAAATAGAGAGATTCCTAAACAATCCTTTGGGTACTATTATATAATTACATTGGTCTAAGGGGTAGAACCCTTCGGTTTCTAGGTGTGAAACCCTTGGGATCTATTATATATTTACCCCTATTAGATAGTTTTTGAATCTTAAAGTTAATTCTCTAAGGTTGAGTACCTTAGTTTTGATTGGAAGCTTCTCCTAGCCACTTGATTGGTACATGAAAGCTTGGAGGGTTTTCTTTTGGAAGGCATGTGATTTCCTAAGCTTGGAAACCATGTGATCACCTTGGGAACCCATGTGATGTGTTTCAAGAGAAAGGAGATAAGGAAGAGAGATCTCAAACAGTCTCACATACAAAGAGGAGCACATACAGATTGAGGAAAGGAAGAATGACCTTCTTCTTCTATTATGTAAAGAGAAAATATAAGAATGGCCTAATACAACAATAAAACCAATAAAATATATAAAGAATAGTATATAAAGAAAACCCTAATGTCTAGAAATGAGTGATTTGGCAAGAAACAAATGTGCCATCACTCTGAGTAGATAAATTGGTAAAATGCACTAAAAGTATCCCTTACATATATCAATGTAACCACTATAAATGTTAGAGAAATGAAAAGTGGTACATGTCATCCTTGACCATTAGATGTTGAGCTTGATATCTGAACAATCCCCATTAAGCTCAATGTCATGTTTTGTAATCACAGTATCTTTTGAAACTTCTCAAGATTTTTCACTCCAAGTTTTTTAGTGAAAATATCTACAACCTACTCATTTGTCCTTTCATAAACAAGATCAATATAATGTGCTAATATATTTTCCTTGATGAAATGATAGTGTAAATCAATTGCTTTGTTCTACCATGAAAAAGAGGATTTCATATGAACTAGATGTTGCTAAGATTATCACAATAAATGATGATAGGCTTGTACACTACAAGTAGCATCTCTAGCCATGACTATTCGCATGCTACCATTGCATCACCTCTATATTCAACCTCTGTACTGACAAAGAAACAATGGGTTGCTTCTTACTGCTCCATGTAACAACTACACTTACAAGTGAGAGTAGAAAGCCACTAGTAGATCTTCTATCTGGAACAATACCAACCCGATCTATATTGATCTATCCATGAACCTTCAATTCTGCACCAACTTTATAAAACAATGCATAATCCAAAGTAGCAGTCACATGTAGAGTGTGTCTCAAATAATCTAAATGTGGTTTCATGGGAACCTGAATAAATTGACTTTGAAGTCCTATAGTGTAGCTTAGATCAGATCTTGTAATTGTGAGATATATCAAACTTCGCACAATTTTCCTGTACATAATACATTTTCCAATGCTTTATGCACTTCCTTGTGGCTTGTCCATGTATACTTCTTCCTACAAATGACCAAGTAAGAAAGCATTCTTCACACCCATATGATGCAAAATCTACCGTTTTGTTGTAGCCAATGCAACAAGTGTCCAAATAGTAGCCATTTTAGCTACAAGGCCCAAAGTTTCCTCATAATCAATGCCATATGTCTATGTGTATCTTGTTGCTACCAATCATGCTTTATACCCATTTATGCTACCATTAGCATTGTGTTTTACCTTCTTAGACCACTTGCAACCTATGGGTTTCTTTCCTCATGGCAATTGAACTAGCTTCCATGTTCCATTTCCATAAAGTGCAACCATCTCCTCATCCATTTTCTCCCAATCTACATTTTTCCAATCACATCTTCAAAACAAGAAGTCTCGAGATCTTGTTTTACCTTGGTCATGTAGGCACAATGATGAGTCATGCAACTATCTTATGTTAATTATCGCACTAAATTTTGCATCCTCCAAGATCTTCTTGGTGGTGGGTCACTTCTTCTTGTTGTATCATTTGCATATGCCTTTCTTACTCCTAGAGTCTTTACAAAGGGCAATTCAATTTCCTCATCGAGGCTCTTTTTGAACTGCTTGATTTTCCATGGATGTCTTCAAATCCTGTAGATGTTTTATTACCAATAGAAAACTTTTCTTTATCTTTCTTGGACATAATGGATTAAATTGATGGATTGAAATTTCCATGCAATATTCCACATCACGATTTTGAGTTGGAACTATTGATTGGTGACATATTAGGTCCACTCTAAACATGAGATTTTGCACTTGAGTTTTCAACATTTCCTTTGTCATTTGAATCAAGATTAATTCCTTCCTTCACATCTACATAAGAGCTTGACATTTCATCAAACGCCACATTTTTGCTTACCTTCACCTATCCTATGAATGGGTTGTAACACTGTTTATATCCCTTTTGCTCTAGGGAATACCTAATGAAGATGCATTTTCTGCTTTTGATCAATTTTTATCCTCAACTCATTTAGAACATCTACATATGCAATACAGCCAAATACTTTCACATGTGATAAGCTTGGCTTTTTACATGTAAAATTCTCTTTAAGTGTAACATGTAGAATTCTCTTCAAGTTTTTACCCATTAAAAATAAGGAATATTCTTCCTTGCCATCAAAGCTCTTGCTATTTCTACAATATGTCTATTTTTGCATTCAGCAAGGCTATTCCATTGTGGTGTGTACCTACACAAAAACTTCCTTAAAATTCCATGATTTAGAAAACTACTGAATTCATTCGATAAATATTTACCTCCTCTATCAGATCTTAATTTCTCAATATACTTTCTTGTCTGCTTTTCCACCATAGCCTTGAAATTATGGAAGCATGTAAACACCTCACTCTTACATTTTATGAAGTATACCCATACTTTTCATGTATGGTCATCAGTGGAAGTGACATATGTTGATGTATGAAACACCACAAGAAATGAATTAATGTGACACTAGAACACCTCTATGGTCACCATTAACTCATTGCCACTCCAAACTTTGAGAAATGATAGCCTAAAGTAAGAACTTTGCTTCTACAGAAATTCCTAGTCACCGAAATGACATACCTTCAGTATTTTGCTAATTTCTCCTAGCTCAAGTATGCTTTCTCCATGAAACTTTATAGGCTGAAACTAGAAGAGTAGAGCTTTCCAACAAGCTATCATATGCATCAAACGGATCTCTAGAACTCAAGTTATGGCTCTCACAAGATGACCCTGTATGACCTTCCCAAACTGGAAAATTTGCCTGTTTTAGTATTCCTGGGTGTCTAAAAATAAAAAATTCGATGCCTACCATCGAATTTCAGTCAAGGTCGATGCCAGGCATCGACTTTGAGCTTTTTTAGGCCCTTTTTCTGCACCAGAAATAGCTTCTTTTACACACACATGAAGAAGACCACTTGTATGCTAGAAGTCGATGCCGGGCATCCACTTTATGTTGGAACTCGATGCCAGGCATCGAGTTGCTCCACAAACTTCATATTTTTAGAAGATTCAACAACAGTTAACACACAGAGAATGAAAAAATGACTTATCAGCCAAGATTCGATGCCAGGCATCGAATTGCTCAGAAAACTTGAACTTTTGAATTCATCACACAGTAGGCAAGCATGGAGATGATGGAGAAAGACTCATACACAGAACTTTACTCAGTTCTTCTCATAACTATAAAAAACTCAGAAGTTTTACAGATGCTTTCTCACTCAGAGAAGCCCGACTATACACAGTCGTATATATGAACTCCTTCTTCTACTTCTTCTCTCTATTCTCTCTCGCTCTCTCTTCGCGTCAGTTGATACAAACTAACTTATATAGATTTTCGTATTCTCGTGATTTTAAAAAACGTCTAGAACTAAAGGGAACTAACTTTACAAATATGATACACTTGTGAATTTGTCCCTTCACATAGGTATGGGGTTTTCTTCCTAAGATTTGACCTTCAAATATATGTCCAATTAGTGAGTGTTTCTCCAACAGCTCCCCCTCAATCACTAATTGACATTCCCTGTTTCTTCATATCATCTTCTTTTCTTTTACTCCTGCCATGCTTTTGAATCTGCTGGTCTTCACACCATCCAAGCTCTTTGTCATTATGTCTGCTAACTGATCTTTGGTAGAAATGTACTCCACTTCAATCTCCTTCTCCATTACCTTTTCTCTGAGAAAATGATACTGTATCTCTATGTGCTTTGTCCTTGCATGAAATACTGGATTTGCTGCAAGATAAAGTGAACTCATATTATCTCCATGTATTGTAGGTGTACCTTGATCAATGCCTAAGCTCTTGAACAATGTCTGCATCCATATGACTTCCTTAGCTGCTTCCACAAGTCCTTTGTACTCTGCTTCAGTTGATGATAATGCTACTGTATGTTGTTTCTTTGAACACCAACTTACAAGCTTATCACCAATGTATATCATGTAACCATGAGTTGATCTTCTGTCATCCTGGTTACCTGCCCAGTCTGAGTCACTGTAGGCTCTCAACTTCAAATCTGATGTAAAAGGATAATATAATCCTTCCTTTATAGTTCCTTTGATATATCTGAGAACTCTTTGACCTGCAATCCAATGTGGGTCCTTTGGACAATGCATGAATTGTGACAAAACTCCCACTGTATAACTAAGATCAGGTCTTGTTAGTGTAGCATAAATCAAACTACCCACAAGAGATTGATACTTCCTCATATCTTTGTAGTCTACACCATCATATTTACTGAGCTTGTGATTAACTTCAAGTGGAGTTGAAGCTTCTCTGCAATTTTCCATATCAAACTTCTTCAATAAATTCAGAAGATACCTTTCTTGTGACACATATATGCCATGATCTGTATAAGTAACTTCCATTCCAAGAAAGTATGATAACTTTCCTAGGTCACTGATCTTGAATTCTTTTTCAAGCAATCTCTTTACCTCCTTGATTCCTTCATCTGAAGTACCTGTGATTATAATGTCATCTACATAAATACAAATGTAGATTGTACCTTCCTCTGTTCTTTTGATAAGTAGACTTGAATCTGCTTTTGAACTTTGTTATCCAAGATCATTGAGATACTTCACCAGTCTATAGTTCCAAGCTCTTGGAGCTTGCTTCAATCCATACAATGCTCTTCTCAACCTGCAAACAAAATTTGGATACCTGGAATCTATAAACCCTTGAGGTTGTTCCATGTATACCTCATCTGATATGTATCCATTCAAGAATGCATTCTTTATATCCAATTGACTTAGAGTCCATCCTTTTGAAGCTGCAATAGCAATGATTGTTCTTATAGTTGACATCTTAGCTACAGGACTGAATGTCTCATCATAATCTATGCCATAGGTCTGGGCATAGCCTTTCACCACCAATCTAGCTTTGTATCTGGCTATACTTCCATCTGCAAGATTCTTCACTTTATAAACCCATTTATTTCCAATAACTTTCTTACCATTTGGTTTAGGAACAAGTTCCCATGTCTTGTTCTCCTCCAGTGCATTGAACTCTTCCTTCATTGCTTCTTCCCATTGCTTCTTACCTTTAGCTTCATCATAATTCTGGGGTTCTTCATCATCTTTGACCATATATGCATAGTTCTTCTGAGTTATGTAAGAAGTATCATAAGAATACCTTTCTGGTTGTCTTCTAGTCCTGCTTGACCTTCTTGGTTCACATTCTTCATAAGTTTCTGGATACACCTCTTCATCAAATATAGGAGCTTCTTCATTCCTTCTTGTTAATCCACTTCTAGATGTACTTGCTTGCATATAGTCTTCATCTCTATTTACCTGCACAATTGATTTTCCTTTCTCACATCTTCTTACCTCTTCTTCAAATTCTTCAGCTGTACTACTTTGATCTGCATACCAACTTTTCTGTTCATCAAATGTAACATCTCTAGAAACAATAAATTGTTTGGTTAGAGGATTCCACAATCTGTAACCCATCTGCTTTTCATCATAACCAATGAACACATATTTTTCTGCGTTTGGTTCAAGTTTATGCCTAAGCTGTGATGGCACATAAGCATATGCAATTGATCCAAACACTCTACAATGATCTAGTGTTGGTTTCTTACCCCACCAAGCTTCATATGGAGTCATTCCATTCAGAGCTGCACATGGTAATCTATTCACAAGATATGTGGCTGTATTCACAGCCTCAGCCCAAAGATAATTTGGACAGTTCTTCTCCTTTAGCATAGCTCTAGCAAACTCAACCAAAGTCCTGTTCCTTCTTTCTGCTACACCATTTTGTTGTGGTGTATACCTGCAAGTTATTTCTCTCTTAATACCTGCATTCCAAAGATAATCATTGAACTCTTGGGAGAAGTATTCTCCCCCTCCATCAGACCTCAGTCTCTTAAGCTTTTGACCTGTGACTCTCTCTGCATATGCATGAAAATGCTTGAAAGCTCCAAACACTTCTGATCTTTCCTTCAAAACATATAATGTTATCCATCTTGTAGCATCATCAATGAAAAGAACATAATACCTTGAGCCACTGATAGATCCTTCTTTTGTTGGTCCCCATACATCTGTATGAATGAGCTCAAGTACTCCATCATGTTTGAATCCTTTCTTTTGAAATGGTAACCTGTGTGCTTTACCCATTTGACATGCTTCACATTTATAAACCATATGTTGACTTTGCACATTTGGTAATCCTAGTACAGACTGATTAGCAACCATAGCTTTAATTCCTCTTTCATTGAAATGACCTAATCTCTTATGCCAGAGATCAAGTTCTGTAATCACTCCTTCACCATGTGTGAGCAAAGCTTGACCAATGTTCCCTTGTACTCTTAAAGTAAAGAGTCTACCTTCTTTCTTACCAGAGACAATCTGATTATATCCATTATCTGGATCTTCAACAAATACTCCTTCATTTGTAAACTTGACTTGAAAACCTTTTTCAACTATCTGTCCCACACTAATCAAGTTTTTAGGTATTGTAGGAACATACAAAACATTGGTTAGCAAATCTGCTCCACTCTTGCATTTCACTTTTCCAATTGAATGTACACTATGTCTTGTATTATCACCAGTTTGAACTGTGTGACTAGAAATGCCTTTTTCCAAATCTGACATCAATTCTATATTTCCTGACAAATGATTAGAACATCCAGAGTCAATGTAAAATACCTTTAGATCTTCTTTGTCTGATGTGCTGATTGAATTCATCATCAATGATGTATGACTTTCATTCTGTGTGTCATTTGCATAGTTGTAGTAGGTGGTATTGTAAGATTGATTCTGTCCCCAACTTCTTCCTCCACCTCTACCATAGCCTCCTCTTTGACTTTGTCTACCTCTTTGGAAATTACTTTGATATCTTCCACCTCGGCCTCTGCTATTGTTGTTTTGACTCTGGTTTGATCCTTGTTGGTTGTGCCAACAGTCATGAGCCAAATGATTACTCAATCCACAGATCCAGCAAGCCTTTTTGTTGTTATTTTGATTACCTCTTCCTCTTCCAAAACCTCTTGCTCTTCCTCTACCAGTGCCTTTACCTCTTGTATAATAAGCTTGAGAACTAGACTCCTCTTCATCCTTTGCTTTACCTTTATCTCCTTTCTTCTTGTTCTTCATGTACATTGCAGAACTTTGTCCTTTATCTCCATCTCCCTTCAAGTCTTGCTCATATGTGAGCATCAAACCAAGCAACTGGTTCAAATCTGGAACATAATGATTTAATGAAAGTTCTGTTGATAAGACAAAAGGTTTCCACCTTTCATCCCCTCTCAAACCTGCAAGTAGCTGAGCAATCAATCTGTGATCTTCAACATCTTCATCTATGGATCCAAGACTATCTGCAAGATCCTTCATCTTAGTGACATAATCACTAATGGTTTGACTTGGCTTCTTCTTGAATGTTGTAAACTCTGACCATAGACTTGCTTTCCGTGCTTTAGTAGTACTTTGAAAATGATACTCCAATGCATTCCATATATCTTCAGATGATTCCAATCCTCTGATGTGTGGTAGCAAATGATCAGAGATTGTATTGTAGATGTATGCTTTTGCACTTGCATCCTTCTTCTGCCAATGCTTTAAAGCATCTAGTTCTTCTTTCTTTGGTCGGCTTTCATCTTCGAATACTGGCTTCTCTTCTTCACCTGTAACATATATCATGAGATCCTTACTCATAAGTAAGGCTTCCATTCTCATTACCCATGCGGGGTAATTATCTCTGTCCAGTTTGTCAATGGAAATATGATCTGCCATAGTTCTTTCCTTCTGCTGCAACCTGTGAGCTTAAAGGATAAAGGATAATACCTTTTGAAGTTCTTTGTGTATGAGGATACTTTTGAAGTAACCTTTTGATGCCTTGTGTATTCAAATGCTTCACCTTTCAAACTTTACTGGAAAACTTTACAAAACTTCTCATACCTTTGTCGTCTTCTGCTCTCGAGAATCTTTCTGCTCTGATACCACTTGTTGATGTATGAAACACCACAAGAAATGAATTAATGTGACACTAGAACACCTCTATGGTCACCATTAACTCATTGCCACTCCAAACTTTGAGAAATGATAGCCTAAAGTGAGAACTTTGCTTCTACAGAAATTCCTAGTCACCGAAATGACATACCTTCAGTATTTTGCTAATTTCTCCTAGATCAAGTATGCTTTCTCCATGAAACTTTATAGGCTGAAACTAGAAGAGTAGAGCTTTCCAACAAGCTATCATATGCATCAAACGGATCTCTGGAACTCAAGTTATGGCTCTCACAAGATGACCCTGTATGACCTTCCCAAACTGGAAAATTTGCTTGTTTTAGTATTCCTGGGTGTCTAAAAATAAAAAATTCGATGCCTAGCATCGAATTTCAGTCAAGGTCGATGCCAGGCATCGACTTTGAGCTTTTTTAGGCCTTTTTTTTGCACCAGAAATAGCTTCTTTTACACACACATGAAGAAGACCACTTGTATGCTAGAAGTCGATGCCGGGCATCCACTTTATGTTGGAACTCGATGCCAGGCATCGAGTTGCTCCACAAACTTCATATTTTTAGAAGATTCAACAACAGTTAACACACAGAGAATGAAAAAATGACTTATCAGCCAAGATTCGATGCCAGGCATCGAATTGCTCAGAAAACTTGAACTTTTGAATTCATCACACAGTAGGCAAGCATGGAGATGATGGAGAAAGACTCATACACAGAACTTTACTCAGTTCTTCTCATAACTATAAAAAACTCAGAAGTTTTATAGATGCTTTCTCACTCAGAGAAGCCCGACTATACACAGTCGTATATATGAACTCCTTCTTCTACTTCTTCTCTCTATTCTCTCTCGCTCTCTCTTCGCGTCAGTTGATACAAACTAACTTATATAGATTTTCGTATTCTCGTGATTTTAAAAAACTTCTAGAACTAAAGGGAACTAACTTTACAAATATGATACACTTGTGAATTTGTCCCTTCACATAGGTATGGGGTTTTCTTCCTAAGATTTGACCTTCAAATATATGTCCAATTAGTGAGTGTTTCTCCAACAACATAAAACTTGCAACCTCCCATAGATATGGTCTTTGTTGGACCCCAAACATTTGTATGTACTATTTCTAGCACATTCTCACTAACATGCTTATGATGCAAAAATGATGCTCTTGATTGTTTTCCAAATTGACATGCTTCAAATACCTTTTTCATCTCTGCAAACTTGAAATTTGGTGGTCCATTCACAAGATCCTTTGATTGCATCAACTTCAACCTATGCAAATGTGCATGGCCAATTTGCTTGTGCCAAATCTCTATGTCACCAATAACACCACCTTGACACTCAAGGTCAAGGACAAATCATGGAAGCGCATCAAGGAAGTGGACACACAAGAAGAAGGAGCAAGTAGGGAGCTCCAAGAAGCACCTGTCAAATTTTCAGAAGAAACCGCTATAAAAATAGTAATTGTTATCACTAAAAACCATTGTAAATACTATTTTCCATTTTTGCAACTCCATTTTGTTCAAGCCGAGGAGTCCTCGAGCTTGATGAGTATTAGAACTATCATCCTGCCAATTTTCATAATTTTTGGACTCCGTTTGAGCCCGCAAATAAGCCCTGGAACCTATTTTTTAACTAGGCCAAACACTAGGTCTGGACAAGGCCAAAACCACTCAAAAAACTATAAAAAGGACTGGAGAGCTCATTTTTGGGGTTAGCTTGTTGTAGATTTCAGCTTTGTAAGAGAGTTCTTTTGCAATCAAAGATTTTCCATTGTTCCTCTCTTTACTCTTACCTTGTGCATGCGTGTGTGTATTTGTGTGCATGCTTGTCTGCTTTCACTCATGCACTTGTGCCATCACTTGTTCACGGTCTTCATACCGGTCCTCACATCTCCACAGATTGACATTCATGAGGTGAAGCTCCTCACGTTGGTACTTGCCATTGTGCTAGAGTGACACCAAATTTGGCATCATTGCCAGGGAGAGTGCTTGGAGGACGAGCATGTGATGGTAAGATGTAGAGTAGTGAAGTTGGAAGGTAAAAAATCACCATTTTTAGTTCAGTTTCTGAGTTTGCCTTCTTCTTCATCTTCGTCATCATCACCATCTTCTTCCCTCTTCATATTCTCTAATTTTTTTGCATTTTCGACTGTATCTTCACCTCGTTTTTCACTTGCGGCTGTGAGGAAGAAGTGCAGAGGGTGTTTAGAGCTGAAACGCTGAAGAAATAGCCTAGAAATCCACCTCAAACGTGAAAAATCTGAGTAGCAATATCACGGAGTGACAAGGACTACGCTTGGTATCGCACGGGTTGTATGGCCGGTTTGGAGATAGATTCTTCATCTACAACCTGATAGAAGTGACAAGGAGGACACAAGGTACACATATTTACAAAAAAAATTGAATTTGGACCTCAAAAACTCCAAGTATCGTGTCCGGTTGAGTTTCGGTATTGCGATACCAGAACTCCCGTGTATCGCGATACTTGTCGAGGTATTGTATCGTGCATATCCACTTGAGGTATCCCGATACCATTCCGGTATCGTATCGTCAAGTGCTAGTATCACGATCACAGTCACCTTGGTGGTATCGTATCGTGGTCCACCTGGTAACGTATCGTGGTCCACCTGGTATCGTATCGTGCTGGTCTTGGTATAGTATCGTTGACCGTGCAGTATCGTATGGCCTCCTATCTTAGTATCATATCATGTGATTTCTGGTATCGTATCGTATCGGTTCAGTGATATCATATCGTGACGTCAAGTGGTATCGTATTGTTTACAGACTAGTATCGTATCGTCCCAACTACCGGTATCGTATCATGAACCTAACAAGTATCATATCGTCTGGAAGGTATCGTATCGCGTAGAACTTGGTATCATATCATGTCAATCAGAGGTATCGTATCGTGGCCATTTCTAGTATCGTATCGTGTGGATAAAAATATCGTATCGTGGAAGTTGGTATCGCGATCGCAGTCGCCCTAGTGGTATCGTATCGTGTAAGGTGGTATCGTCAATAGTGGTATCATGTAAAACAAAGGTATCCTATTGTGAAAATTTGGTATCGTATCGCTTGTTCTGAGTTCCCAGAGAGATATTGTTTCCTTGTTTTAAACCCCAGAACCCTGAAGTGGCATAACTTTCTCATACGAAATCCATTTGCTGTGATTTTGGGGAGCTCCAAAGGATTTTTAGCAATACAAGGGGAAATTTTTGACTTGTAGACAAGGCTTATGAACTTGAGATCTAGCAGACACCTAGGTAAGCATAGAGAAAGCATTAGATCATCTGAGGCTAGTGTCAACCATACAGCCAAGTCTTGGGCACAACAACTAAGTGGTTACCCCTACATACTAAGTTCGGACATAAGTGACTCCGAAATGTCCTTCAACATGGAGAGACCCACACGTACCTCCACTACTGCTTATTTATAGACACCAGAAGGCCCCTATAAGACACAATTGGAGTATATCAGGACCAACCAATTAGGTGCCCGCATCTATGAGGATGGCCTGAGGCGATTAGTGGTCCAACTCAAAAATCCCGACCAACCCTTTGGACTTGAACACCCTGTGGTCAAGTTCGAAGAAGGTGCATACATTGATAAGGAAGGAACCATGTATGTGGTTACGAGCCTACCAGATAGGACAGATGAAGTTGGAAATATCATCCCTGAGAACGAGCTAGGAGACCTACAACAAGGAGACCCAGGAAGAGAACCCAAGACTCCTAGAGGTAAGTCAGTCTTGACTAGAGTAATCACTCCAGATTGGATCCCTCAAGACAACAAAAGCATAGAATTGTTCTTGAATAGAGAAATGGACGAAGCCTTTTGGAGATTCAAGCTAGATCAACCTAACCATCTACGAGTTCAAGGATCCGGAGACACCAGGCAAAGTTGTCTACCTAGATCACACATTAGAGAAACTATTCTTGGTAACAGAGCAGGATAGGCATGCATACACTTGGCAAGGTGAATCAATTTTCCCTCCACTAAGATCTAGTGTTTCCCATGGTCCCCAAGGAGTAGGATCATCAAAGGCTCATGAAACCCAAAGGGAAAGGACTAGGGAGGGACCAAAGGTAAGCTTTGCACATACCATGGGTAGGGACCGATCAGGACATGAAGGTGAAAGACCTGAAAGGGAGAGACATAGAGCTCATAGGCATCAACGAGATGAACATGATTTACCATTGCCCAAACCTAGGGAACACTCAAGAACCCTTAGACCCTCTCAAGTGGTCAAGGCAATGAAGAACTATTTTGATGGATTTGGAGATCCTTATGATCATGTGGCCGAGTTCAAACAAGTGTTAAGAGCTCAACATGTTGAGGACTTGTTCACATAGTTCCAGGCATTTGGTTTGACTCTTAAGGGTACTGCCTTAGATTGGTTTCAACCCCTGAATAGTCACAAATACCGAGAGCTAGGCCAAGTGCTAGAGGAATTCATTGTAGAGTTTTCCAAGAGGCATCAGGCATAACACATCATCCTTGATCCATAGCTTCAAGCAGATACCTCAAGAAATAGTGTGACTTGCAAGAAGACGGTTCAGACACTACTTAGAAAGATGCCCTATTCTAGAGCTACCCACACCAGCCAAACAAGTGGCCTTGTTCTTAGACACATTACTTAGTGTTGAAGAAACACTCACGAATTTGACAAACAGACATGCATAAAAGAAAAAGAAAAAGAGAAGCAGAATCAAAGAAAGTCAAAAGCCTTAGTGGAGGGACAAATCCACGACCGTTATGTATAGTACAAAATCTTCCAGGATCAGAGTTTGTTACACCGAATCAAACTGTACATAGAGAGAACGTGCATAGTAATAATAGAAGGGAAGTGCGAACAAGAACGTGCGTGAGAAGAGCGCGCATTATAAATAAGAGCACAAATAGAAGAAGAAGAGAGAGAAGAAGAGACAGAGAGCTTTAGCTATGGTTAGAAGAAGACGCCAGAGATTGCGTATGTAGAAGAAGACGCCAGAGATCGCGTATGTAAAGATTAATAACAGAAACCTGAAATGTCGGGTATTCATCTGAGAGAAATGGTAGGAAGGAACTACTCACTCTAGGAGAGTTTCTGTAGCTTGACCAAGAAGAGGCCAAGCCTGTTTGTACACATCTTCTCTAATAGAAAACACATGTTCATATGGAAATTCGTGTGCACTGTTTGTATGTGAAGAAACCGAAGTATTGTCATACTATGGTTAAAAATAGTTAACAGTTAAAGTTTCCATAGTAAACGTATTTTGGTCAGTTACAGTTTCTCAGTAAACGAGTAATTTCCGGTAGAAGAACGAAGTAGATCTCGCAGAGTAATGCGAAGTTTTGTATGAGAGATAGCTCATTCTGTAGCTAGACATCTCTACTTTCAGTGGATCAAAGTTTTCGGTGGAAAAGATATCTACACACAGTACAAAGCCTGACCGGAAAGAGGTTCTCTGAACTAGTGGAGTTTTTTCTTAAAACTCAGGAAGAGTTCAGTAAGTTAAGGAAGTTCACGCATCACTCCCTTACTTCATAAACATTCACTTGAAGTAATTATAAAGAGAATTGAAGTTCATTCCGGTACAATTCCGGTACGATTACGGTGTCAGTCCAGTGACAGTCTGCTGAAGTTTCGGTGAAATTTTTTTCAGTAAATCTAGAGCGCAGTCTTATACGTTGAATGTTAGAAACTTTGCTAAGCTATTGGTTTATTACAGAGGTATTCTAAATCACACTAGCTTAGTTCTTCTTGGGCGTGGCGAATTCCGTAGGCTTAATAAGGTTCAGCCTACGTCGCGTCGACAAGAAGTGGTATCAGAGCGAAAGAAGGATACCATACATCCGCAACAGTGGTATCAGAGCCAGAATATCCACCCTCAATTGGCGTCAGAGCCAAGGATAGACCCAAGAGCCGAAAGATTCTGAAAAGCAGAAAGGTTCTCAAGGAACAACCGGAAGTGAATATACAAGAGAAGTCGAAAACTTTCATAAGGAAAGGAGAACGCTGAAGAGACCAACAACAAACGGTATCAAGAAGTATTCTGAAGTCATCCTCAAGAGTAAAGGTTTGTGAAAGGTTAAATCCTTAACATCATACTCAGTGGAAAAATTATGGCAGACCACGTTACTATTGACAAACTGGACAGAGATAATTATCCTGCATGGGTAATGTGCATGGAAGCCTTACTTATGAGTAAGGACTTAATGATGTATGTGACCGGAGAAGAAAAGAAGCCGACTTTCGAAGATGATAGTCAACCAAAAATAGAAGAATTAGAAGCCTTGAAGCTGTGGCAGAAGAAAGATGCAACGACAAGAGCCTACATCTATAATACCGTAACAGACCATCTACTACCGCACATTAGAGGTCTGGAGAAAGCGGAGGACATATGGAGTGCATTGGAAGATCATTTCCAAAATATTACGAAAGCTAGGAAGGCTAGCTTATGGTCCGAATTCACAACGTTCAAAAAGAAGTCGAGTCAAAGCATTAGTGACTAACTTACTAAGATGAAGGATCTAGCAGATAGTCTTGGATCCATAAATGAAGAAGTCGAAGATCACAGATTGATAGCGCAAGTGCTCATAGGGTTGAGAGGAGATGAAACCTTTCATACTCTCAACTGAACTTTCTTTAAATCATTTTGTGCCAGATTTAAATCAGTTGCTTGGTTTGATGCTCACATATGAGCAAGACCTGAAAGGAGATGGAGACAAAGGACAAAGTTCAACAATGTACATGAAGAACAAGAAGAAAGACAAAGGTAAACCAAAAGACGAAGAAGAGTCGAGCTCTCAGGCCTATTACGCAAGAGGTAAAGGCACTGGCAGAGGAAGAGCAAGAGGTTTTGGAAGAGGAAGAAGCAGCTAGAATACCAACAAGAAGGCTTGCTGGATTTGTGGATTAAGTAATCATCTGGCTCATGACTGTTGGCACAATCAACAAGGATCAAATCAGATCAGAACAATAATAGTAGAACTAAGAGCGGAAGATATCAAAGAGGCAGACAAGGCCAAAGAGGCAGTTATGGTAGAGGTGGAGCGAGAAGTTGGGGACATAATCAATCCTACAACACCACCTACAACAACTACGCAAATGACACGCAGAATGAAAGTCATACATCATTGATGATGAACTCTATCAGCACATCAAAAAATGAAGACCTAAAGGTATTTTACATTGATTCTGGATGTTCTAATCATTTGTCAGGAAATATAGAACTGATGTCAGAACTAGAAAAAGGTAGCTCTAGTCACATTGTTCAAACAGGTGACAATACGAGACATAGCGTACATTCAATTGGAAAAGTGAAATGCAAGAGTGGAGCAGATTTGCTAACCAATGTTTTGTATGTTCCGACAATACCGAAAAATTTGATCAGTGTAGGACAGATAGTTGAGAAAGGTTTTCAGGTCAGATTTACAAACAAAGGAGTATTTGTAGAAGATCCCGAGAACGGACATAATCAAATTGTCTCTCGAAAGAAAGAAGGAAGACTCTTTACTTTAAGAGTACAAGGGAACGTTGGCCAATCGTTGCTCACACATGGAGAGAAGGTGATTACAGAACTTGATCTATGGCATAAGAGATTAGGTCATTTCAATGAAAAAGGAATTAAAGCCATGATAGCGAACCAGTTAGTACTGGGATTACCGAACATACAAAATCAACATATGATTCATAAGTGCGAAGCATGTCAGATGGGAAAAGCCCACAGGTTACCTTTCCATAAGAAAGGATTCAAACATGATGGAGTAATCGAGCTTATTCATACAGATGTATAGGGGCCAACGAAAGAAGGATCAATCAACGGATCGAGGTACTATGTCTTATTCATTGATGATGCAACAAGGTGGATAACTCTTTATGTTTTGAAGGAGAAATCAGAAGTGTTTGGAGCTTTCAGGCATTTTCATGCATATGCTGAAAGACTTACCGGACGAAAACTTAAAAGACTGAGGTCTGATGGAGGGGGAGAATACTTCTACCGAGAATTCAATGACTATCTTTGGAACGCAGGTATTAAGAGAGAAATAACCTGCAGATATACACCACAACAAGATGGAGTAGCAGAAAGAAGGAACCGAGTTCTAGTTGAATTTGCACGAGCTATGCTAAACAAAAAAGATTGTCCAAATTATCTTTGGGCTGAAGTTGTAAATACAGCTACATACTTGGTAAACAGATTACCATGTACAACATTAGAAGGAACGACCCCTTATGAAGCTTGGTGGGGAAAGAAGCCAACACTTGATCATTAAAAAGTGTTTGGATCAGTAGCGTATGCTTATGTACCATCACAACTGAGACATAAGCTTGAACTGAAAGCAGAGAGATATGTGTTCGTCGGATACGATGAAAAACAGATGGGTTATAGGTTATGGAGTCCTCTAACGAAACAGTTTATTGTTTCTAGATATGTCACTTTTGATGAAGAGAAAAGCTGGTATGCAGATCAAAGTCATACGACTGAAAAAATTGAAGAAGTGGTAAGAAGAAGAGAGAAAGGAAAATCAATTGTGTAGGTGAATAGAGATGAAGATCATATACAGGCAAGTACGTCCAGGATCGGATCAGGTATGAGAAATGAAGATGAAGAAGTGTATTCAGACACTTATGAAGAACCAAGAAGGTCAAGCAGGACTAGAAGACAACCAGAAAGGTATTCATATGATACCTCATACATAACTCAGAAAGATTACGCATATATGGTCAAAGATGATGAAGAACCACAGAGCTATGATGAAGCTAAAGGCAAGAAGCAATGGGAAGAAGCAATGAAAGAAGAAATCAGCGCACTAGAGGAGAACAAGACATGGGAACTTGTTCCGAAACCAAATGGTAAGAAAGTAATCGAAAATAAATGGGTTTTCAAAGTAAAGAAATTTGCAGATGGAAGGATAGCCAGATACAAAGCGAGGCTGGTAGTCAAAGGCTATGCCCAGACGCATGGCATAGATTATGATGAGACGTTTAGTCCGGTGGCAAGAATGTCAACCATAAGGATAGTAATTACTGTAGCTGCATTGAAAGGATGGAAGCTAAGTCAGCTAGATATAAAGAACACATTTCTGAATGGATACATTTCTGATGAAGTGTACATGGAACAACCTGAAGGGTTCAAAAGTTTCAGATACCCAAACTTTGTCTGCAGATTAAGAAAAGCACTTTATGGACTGAAGCAAGCTCCAAGAGCTTGGAATTACAGACTTGTGAAATATCTGAATGAACTTGGATATCAAAGTTCGAAGGCCGACGCAAGTCTACTCATAAAGAGAACAGAAGAAGGTATGATCTACAACTTAATAATCACAGGAACCTTAGATGAAGGGATTACAGAAGTAAAGAAATTACTCGAAAGAGAGTTTAAGATCAGTGACCTAGGAAAATTATCATATTTCTTAGGAATGGAAATCACATACACAAATCATGGTGTATATGTTTCACAAGAAAGGTATCTCCTAAACTTACTGAAGAAGTTTAATATGGAGAGTTGCAGAGAAGCTTCAACACCGCTTGAAGTAAATCATAAACTCAGCAGATACAGTGGTGCAGAGTTTAAAGATATGAAGAGATATCAGTCATTAATAGGGAGTTTAATTTATGATACGCTAACGAGACCAGATCTTAGTTATGCGGTACGAGTTCTCTCACAATTCATGCATTGTCCGACAGATCAACATTGGGTTGCAGGACAAAGAGTTCTTAGATACGTCAAAAGAACTATAAAAGAAGGATTATATTATCCTTTTACGTCAGATATAAAGCTGAAAGCATACAGTGACTCAGACTGGGCTGGAAGTCAAGATGACAGAAGATCAACGCACGGGTATATGATATACCTAGGAGATAAGCTGGTAAGCTGGTGTTCAAAGAAGCAACACACAGTAGCATTATCGTCAACAAAAGCCGAATACAAAGGACTCGTAGAAGCAGCTAAAGAAATAATATGGATGCAGACCTTGTTCAAAAGCATGGGTATTGATCAAGGTATACCTATCATACATGGAGATAACATGAGCTCGTTGTATCTTGCAGCAAACCCAGTATTTCATGCAAGAACAAAGCACATAGAGATTCAGTATCATTTCCTGAGGGAAAAGGTAATGGAGAAAGATATAGAAATAGTATACACTCTGACAAAAGATCAGATTGCAGACATTTTGACAAAGAGCTTGGATGGAACGAAGACAAACAGATTCAAAGAAATGGCAGGTATAAAAGAAAGAAAGATATATGAAAGACCGGAAGATGTCAAATTAGTGATTGAGGGGGAGCTGTTGAAGAAACACCCACGAATTTGACAAACAGACATGCATAAAAGAAAAAGAAAAAGAGAAGCAGAATCAAAGAAAATCAAAAGCCTTAGTGGAGGGACAAATCCACGACCGTTATGTACAGTACAGAATCTTCCAGGATCAGAGTTTGTTACACCGAATCAAACTGTACATAGAGAGAACGTGCATAGTAATAAGAGAAGGGAAGTGCGAACGAGAACGTGCGTGAGAAGAGCGCGCAGTATAAATAAGAGCACAAATAGAAGAAGAAGAGAGAGAAGGAGAGATAGAGAGCTTTAGCTATGGTTAGAAGAAGACGCCAGAGATTGCGTATGTAGAAGAAGACGCCAGAGATCGCGTATGTAAAGATGAATAACAGAAACCTGAAATGTCGGGTATTCATCTGAGAGAGATGGTAGGAAGGAACTACTCACTGTAGGAGAGTTTCTCTAGCTTGACCAAGAAGAGGCCAAGCCTGTTTGTACACATCTTCTCTAATAGAAAACACATGTTCATGTGGAAATTCGTGTGCACTGTTCGTATGTGAAGAAACCAAAGTATTGTCATACTACGGTTAAAAATAGTTAACAGTTAAAGTTTCCACAGTAAACATATTTTGGTCAGTTACAATTTCTCAGTAAACGAGTAATTTCCGGTAGAAGAACGAAGTAGATCTCGCAGAGTAATGCGAAGTTTTGTATGAGAGATAACTCATTCTGTAGCTAGAAATCTCTACTTTCAGTGGATCAAAGTTTCCGGTGGAAAAGATATCTATACATAGTACAAAGCCTGACCGGAAAGAGGTTTTCTGAACTAGTGGAGTTTTTTCTTAAAACTCAGGAAGAGTTCAGTAAGTTAAGGAAGTTCACGCATCACTCCCTTACTTCATAAACATTCACTTGAAGTAATTATAAACAGAATTGAAGTTCATTCTGGTACAATTCCGGTACGATTACGGTGTCAGTCCAGTGACAGTGTGCTGAAGTTTTGGTGATTTTTTTTTCAATAAATCTAGAGCACAGTCTTATACGTTGAACGTTAGAAACTTTGCTAAGCTATTGGTTGATTACAGAGGTGTTCTAAATCACACTAGCTTAGTTCTTCTTGGGCATGACGAATTCCGCAGGCTTAATAAGGTTCAGCCTACGTCGTGTCGACAAGAAGTGGTATCAGAGCGAAAGAAGGATACCACACATCCGTAACACTTAGCACCATATTAAGATCATACATGTACTTGAAAGAGCCTAGATTCATAGAAGAGTGTGTGCGGATATGTATTGACATAGAAGACAATTTGGGTGAGGAGTTAGGACTGTCCAAACTCTATAAGGACTCTGATAATTTTACTAGTCATACCTTTAGAACCTCCACGGAGATAGATGAGATAGCTGAGCAGGTGGCCAAAAAGCTAGGAGTTCAAAATACACAAATGTCAAGGGTCACCCCATTGAAGCGATGCTATACATGCGGAGTAGATCACATGGCTAATGTCTACCCAATGATGTCTGAACCCCAAGGAAACCCTAATCCTCTATATTGCACCATTGAGAGGAAATACACAAATCATACGGTTCAAGATTGTCCCTACAATAGGTAGGCTATCAGACAAAAATTTCAGCAACCTTACCAGCAAGGTAGGTATCAGAATCAATACGAACAACCATATTATAGACCACAACAACAAGAAGATCAGGAACCATATAGACCACAACCAGTGCTAGCAAACCAACCACCAACCCTACCAATGTGATTCCAGTTAAGTATGCTCTGGCAGAGGAGAACCTTAATAGAGCATTGGTGCATGTGACCCCTTTTGTCTCAGAAAATGAATCTCACACCCATGGATTAGACTACTTCCATGAAGCTAGTTCACAAGCTTATTACATAGATTCACCTGAGCAAAGTTAGACTTCTCCATATCAATACGAGACACCACTTATGGAACGAAATTGGGAGCTAGAATACTCCAACATCATGTATACAAATCCCAACCCTAGGCCCCAAGTGAGACAAGTAAGACCACAAGCCCCTAGAGGACCATGTTTTAGATGTTAGGGTGACCATTTCATTCTTGAATGTCCCCACTCACTGACTCCGGGACAAGGACAGAACATCACAATACAAGGCTTTTGTCCCGAGTGTGGCAAATAACATCCCCCTAGAGAGTGTCCTAGGAATCCCTCTAATGCACCCAAGGTTACACCCATCAATGTGGTAGGCTTAGTGGTGGATTCAAGTTCAATTTGTAGTAATGTGGCTCTTGTACAGGCAGTTACTTGGGCACAATCATTAAAACAGGATAAACCAGCTAAACAATCCGAGTCAAGTGAATCAGGAGAGCCTAGTAAGAGGCAAACAAGCACATGGAAGGATACCAGGGAGAGAACCAATCGCAAGTGGAATAAAAAGATATCCAAACTAGAAGAAATCCTGAACGATGCCAAAACTAAAATAGAAGACATTGCATCTCAAAGTCCCTCACATGCCAAAGCTCCATCCACTCCACCTCATTCTACCCCACCACTCACTGTATATAGACCGCAACCAGGGTCTGTTCTTGCAGATCCAACCCCAGAAGGCTTGGACATGATTTTCAAGGCCTACAAAGCTCGATTTCAAGAAGGGCCAACAACCGCAAACCTAGACAGGAGTTACCCGAGAGCAGATTCAGAGATTGAATGGACAAAAATATGTATGAAAATGGTAGAAGTAGCTCAAACTATGCTTGAGACTAGTCAAAAGTTCAATCAAACAAACTCTATCAAACCGGATTTGCATTTCCAAGGCTTACTAGAAAGATTAGAGTAGTTGATAAACAAGTCGCAGGTTTCTTTACCTCCATAGGCTCAACCGGTTGTTGAAAGAGAGATTTCACCACAAATGAAAACTTATGTTCCTCATTCCATGGATGAGGGAGCACCTCTTTCAATACAACAATACTCTCAAGAGTTCTTGCGGGAAATACAAGAAGAGAAATGGGCCAAGGAGAAGGGTAATTGTTGCAGAGCTAAAGAAAGCACAAGGCAGAGAAAAAGACGGGCCCCAAAATTTTTCCGATTTGGACATCATATTTTTGTATCATAATCATTCTTGTAATATATTTTCCATTGTAAAGGCACTAGAGGAGTCCTCTAGATGCATCCCCACAGAAGATTAGAGATTTACCCATGTAAAATAGTAGGAAATTAGTCTTTTGGTGAATAAAGTGCCGGTCTCTTGTGTGAAATGACCATTTTTAGGGCACCAGTATATAAGTCAAATGTGACTCTTTGTAAAGAACTTTTTGCCATTGTGAGAATAGAGAGCACAGAATTTCGAATTTGTGTCTTCTTCACTCTGTATCTTCTTCTCTGTGAGCTTGTATGCATGTGTATTGCTTGGAAAGAGTGCTTGTGAGTGTTTTCTATCCATGAAAGTGTTTATTTGCTGTAGGTAAAGTGTGTGCGAAGTGTAGGAAGTGCTGAAGTGTAGGAAAGATTTCCCGCGACTCAGTATTTTGCGCATAACTTGAGGTAGCAGTGTCAGAATCGCGTGAAACCACTACCATTGGATGCGTATTTTCGAGAGCTTCGAAACGCATATGCTATTTGCTATATTTGGAGCTTGGAGCTGGGAGAAAAGTCCAAAATACTGACGACTGCTGCACCAAGTATCGTTTCGCCTTGACCAACAGTTGGAGCTTGTTTGGATAAGTCTTTGCCTTATTCACACTCTTTGAGTAGTTCATTTGCATTGATCATTACATGATTGCATGTCCTCATACACTCGGCTAGGTTTGTATACTCTTTGGATTGATAATTAAAAGCGTGTATCCCCACTATATGCACTTGAGAGGGGATTGAGGTATAGTCTCTTTCTCCGCAAGTCTCTAAATTGGTACTTAGGTCAACAGTAATCCCCCTCCTATTCCTGAGATTGATGATCTTCATGAACAATTTCCCCAAGACATTCAATCTATCTATGGAGACCAAGCAGAGCAACAAGAAGATGAAAGGTTAGATTTTGAATCTAATTCTTTACAAGAGTTGTCACAATTCACAAGCCCATGGGAATCTGAATCTCTTCAGATTAGAGCTCCCACAATATTGTTAAGAAATGAAGACTCAGTGGTTCCAAGGAACACTAACGTCGTGAAGAACACTAAGAATCAATGTCATCTCACTATAGAAGAGCTACTCAAAGAAAAACCTGAGCTATGGAATCATGTGAAGGATCAGGTTCCAGAACTTGATTCCAAAATGTCAAAAGTAGGCTCTAAACAAAAAGTTCTAGAGATACCTCTCAATAAAATAGGAGACATGAGCTAAGGTGAAGAAGGTAATACTTATCTTCCGATCACCTATCAAGGTTACACAACCAAAGCAATCGTAGATTCAGGTGTTGGTGTTGCTATTGCGACCATCTCATTGTGGAAGCGATGGGGCAAACCTGCATTAACACCAACTAGAATGAAGCTTCAAATGGCAGACGGTCATTTTGAAAGACCTCTAGGATTGCTTGCTGGGATAACTCTAACCACTTGTGGTGTAGAGTTTGAACACACATTTGCTATATATGACTTTCAAAAAAATAATGTCTATGAGATGATCCTGGGAAGGCCCTTCCTATGACAATTGCAAATAGTGCAAGATTGGGGAACCAACTCCTTGTAGTTACAACACTTAGGAGCCACCACCAAGGTCAGTTTGAAGGATCACACCTTTAGAGATGTACCACCCCTACAATGGAATCCTATCCACAAAGCGAAAGAAGATTCTATCTCTGTGCATTCTGGAAGTTCACCTGATCCATCATGGTGGCATGAAGATACTCACTTGTGGATATGCAAGGTCATAAAGGAAGAGGAAAGATGCCTAAACGTGAGAGAAGAAGGAACTTCTCAAGAAGATAGACCAGTGAAAGACCCAACCTATACACTGATGATATTTCCAAATGAGGAATTTGAGCCTCATGGCTGGGCGGAAATATTAGCTACCATGGACATTTTAGTCAATGAGGAACAATGGACACTTCATTGTGATGAGGAGGGTTATGATATCTCTGTGTTCATGTGTTAGCCCTTGCTAGAAGAGTGTGATCCTAGTGAGATCATAGAAGAAGAAGAGAATGACGATGATCTAGAATCCATTGTAATGGATAGTTGCTTCAATTCAGAGAAGCACTATCTAGAAGATATAGGAGTATTTACCCAAAAAGAAGAAGAACCTCTCACAAGCATTAAAACTATAAATTCAAAGGAAGGAAGTGAAGGAGGTGAAAAGAAAAAGAAACAAAAAACATTGAAACAAGAAGAGGAGGAATCATTGTTTGAAGTACCTGAAAACTTCAAGAAATATGAAGTGGAAGACCGGAAGATTTTGGTATGAATGCCTAAGAGAGAGGCCATCATAGGAGAATCATATGATAATAAAGAAAAAAGTAAAAAAATTGTGGTAACCATTGAAGGGAACGAAGAGCCATGTACATACATAGGAGATGACCTGAGTGCAAAAGAAGAAGTAGAGCTTGTAGCTCTACTAAGGGAATATAGGGACGTGTTTGCATGGCACTATAGAGATTTGAAGGGAGTAGATCCAAAAATTTGCTTTCCTACTATCTCCATGACTGTTGATGCCAAACCCACTATTGCAGAGCTAAAAAAAAGCACAAGGCAGAGAAAAAGACGGGCCCCAAAATTTTTCCGATTTGGACATCATATTTTTGTATCATAATCATTCTTGTAATATATTTTCCATTGTAAAGGCACTAGAGGAGTCCTCTAGATGCATCCCCACAGAAGATTAGAGATTTACCCATGTAAAATAGTAGGAAATTAGTCTTTTAGTAAATAAAGTGCCGGTCTCTTGTGTGAAAGGACCATTTTTAGGGCACCAGTATATAAGTCAAATGTGACTCTTTGTAAAGAACTTTTTGCCATTGTGAGAATAGAGAGCACAGAAATTCGAATTTGTGTCTTCTTCACTCCGTATCTTCTTCTCTGTGAGCTTGTATGCATGTGTATTGCTTGGAAAGAGTGCTTGTGAGTGTTGTCTATCCATGAAAGTGTTTATTTGTTGTAGGTAAGGTGTGTGCGAAGTGTAGGAAGTGCTGAAGTGTAGGAAAGTTTTACTGCGACTCAGTATTTTGCACATAACTTGAGGTAGAAGTGTCAGAATCGCGTGAAACTACTGCCATTGGATGCGTCTTCTCGAGAGCTTCGAAACGCATATGCTATTTGCTATATTTGGAGCTCGGAGCTGGGAGAAAAGTCCAAAATACTGACGGCTGCTGCACCAAGTATCGTTTCGCCTTGACCAACAGTTGGAGCTTGTTTGGATAGGTCTTTGCCTTATTCACACTCTTTGAGTAGTTCATTTGCATTGATCATTACATGATTGCATGTCCTCATACACTCGGCTAGGTTTGTATACTCTTTGGATTGATAATTAAAAGCGTGTATCCCCACTATATGCACTTGAGAGGGGATTGAGGTATAGTCTCTTTCTCCACAAGTCCCTAAGTTGGTGCTTAGGTCAACACACTTTTTGGCGCCGTTGCCGGGGAGTGACGAATCAAACCGAAGCATTCGTGTGATGGTAAGTAGCTTTTTGTATTGAAGCAAGAGGAGGAGTGGTGATTTTGTCTTCTTTGGTAAGTCATTTTCAACCGCACTTGCTACTTCTCATTCTTGGAGTGTGTGTAGTGAGTTGTTAGTCTAGGGAAGTGAGTAGAATGAGTAGAGTAGGAGGAGCAAGGGAGTAGGCTAGGTAGTTAGAGTAGCTTTCACTTCTTGTCTTGTTGTTTCATTTTCAGTAGATAGAAAAAAATCCCAAGTATAAAAGCCCAAAAAGTCACTTTGCAATTTACTTGTGTTCTTGAGCAAGTATCGTGAGAGTTCCAGTCGGGTATCGTGGCTGAGAAACGAAGCTATTGGGAGCGACGCAAAGCAAGAGAGGGTGCTAGTAGAGTGGGAAAGAGCATCAAGGTGAGCCAATCAATTGCTAGTCCATTTTCATCACTCATTTATCAATTTCAGTATGAAACGATCTGCGTCAGGTATCGTTTGGCACTGTCAGGGGTTCAAAAGTGTGATTTGAATGAAAACAGAGAGTAAGGAGAAGGTAGAAGAACTAGTATAATAAGTGTATTGAATCAAATCTTAAAAACATCTCTCAAAAATTTATCCAAGGGTCAAGTATCGTTTTGCTCCCGCGGTCGAGTATCGCGATACTTCACAAGTATCCTTTTGCTCTTGTGGTTGAGTATCGCGATATTTCCCTGCGATCGGTATCGTTTCGACTAGAGATCGGTATCGTTTCGGTCAAAGATCGGTATCGCTTCGATCAAAGATCGGTATCGTTTCGGTCAGAGATCGGTATCGCTTGGCCCAGAGATCGTTTTGATCAAAGATCGCGATACTTGGCAAGTATCGTGTATCGTTTCTAACCAGATATCGTGTATCGTTACTGCCTGGATATCGTGTGTCGTCTCAGGAAGATCGCGATACTGGGTGAGTATCGTGTATCGTGTATCATTTTTGTGGGTCAAGTATCGTGTATCGTTTTGCTAAAGATCGCGATACTTGTTGCCGATCGTGTATCGTCTCTTTTGAAGATCGTGTATCGCGGGTGCCAAGTATCGTTTTTCCCGAGTATCGTGATAGTCAAGTATCGTGTATCGCTTTATTCAGAGATCGCGATACCTCTCAAAGATCGTGTATCATTTGTGCTCAGGTATCGTGTATCGTTTCATACCGATCGCGATACTTGACCAAGATCGTGTATCATTTTGGGACAAAGATCGGTATCGCCTATCTCCAAGTATCGTGTATCGCTTCAGATCAAAGATCGGGTATCGTTTTGCCTAGAGATCGTCCAGGCTAGAGATCATTTTGGCCCAGAGATCGTGTATCGTGGAATTTGGGAGTCAAGTATCGTGATCTAGAAGAAATTCTTTTTCAGTCATTTCCCAGCCAAAGTCTTCTAGAAATTCTGACCTTTAGTGAGGAATCCTAGAAGCCAAAGGGTTGCAAGGACTGATCAGAGTTTTTAAGTGGATGAACCTGAGATCCGGAAGAACCCTAGGAAGCCGAAGAAGTGTAATCTCTTCTGTAGGTAGTGTAGCAGAGCCAAGTAGCCGTTCACATTACTCGGAGACCTCCAGTGAGTCAGAGGAAGAAATTCCCATGGCTTCAGAGGATATGCAGAACACAGTACCCATGATTGGCTTGATGTCGATCATTGAGGGAGAGTACAGGATCTCCTTGGAGTATGTGAACACCAACCAAAATGAGATCCCTATTTATTTGGATGGTCTAAACAGATCAGTGGCCAGGTTAAAGAAAGCTTCAGAGGCTTACATAGTGCCTAGACCAGCAGTCAAGTACGTAGGAGGATCGTACATGGACAAAAGAGATATCCAATATGTCGTCACAGAACACCCAGAAAACATTAATGAAATTGGTGAAGAAAATAATGCTTCAAACTTAAATGGAGGAGGGAATGAAGAGCAGGTAACTACACCTAGAGGGAGATCTACGGTTGCTAGGATATGGAGAGGAGACCTGATTCCCCAAGATGACACCTTAATGGATGTATATTTGATCAATGGGATAGAGCATCTTCTTAGAACACATTCTTCAATTTGGGAAGCTGCTCCTAATCCAGTCACCATCTATGAGTTACAAGATCCTGATTTCTCCACCATCGTCACATATCTGGATAAGAATCAGAGAAGATATTGGCCCTTAACAGAAGCGGAAAGAGCTGAGTTGAAATATGAGAATATCCCAGTGTTTCCCCCTAGGGACCAAGCCACTACTTCAAGAAATCCACGGAACATCCCATAATGATTCATACCAACAGTCGGGCCAAACACAACAAACACAACAAACTCAAATTCCAGTCAGACCACCTGTGCAGTTCGCAATGCCTGCAAATAACCCTAATTACCGACCTCAACCACCTATTGACCCAATACATGGAATTCATGCTCCAGTCAGACCGCCGGTAGTAAGAGGACCAGGCATGCCCATAGGAAGACCAATTTTTCCAGTAAGGCCTAGACCACCCGAAGCAGGGAGAAGATTAAGGCCAATTCAAGTTGCCAAATGCATGAGAAATCACTGTGATGGCTCTAGTGAACCTTACAATCATATAGCGGAATTTAAACAAGTAATCAGAGCCGAACAGGTAGAAGACTTTTTGATTCAATATGAGTCCTTTGGCCTTACTTTGTCAGACACAGCGTTAGCATGGTTTCAACCATTGGACCCTAATATTTTTCAAAACATGGAGCAAGTATACCAAGAAATGATTGAGGAATTCACTAAGTCAGGAATTAAAAACAATTCTTCATCATTGATCCATAGCTTTAAGCAAGCCCCTACCGAATCAGTTAGATTAGCTGCAAGAAGATTCAAACAGTATGTGGACAGATGCCCAGTAGAAGAGAGACCTACCCAAAATAAAATGGTGTCATTATTTTTGGAAGGATTGTTGAATGGATCTTTGAGATCATTGGTATATGTAAAGAGAGTGCAGACTTTGCAAGAATGCATGAAGGAATGTATAGATCTAGAAGACAACCTAGCAGAGGACCTGAAAATACCTCAAGGTAGCTTGAAAAGGGAAGATTCGGCCAGTAGCACATCAATCCCTAAAAACAATGTAGAGGAAATAGCCGATTTGGTAGCGAAGAAGTTGAACGTTCAAGGACAGAGGAACTACCCCAATAACCCTATGAGAGTACCCATGCTCAGAAGATGTATGCAGTGCGGAGGTGATCATCCTTCTCACTTGTGTATTAGGGGAGTAGTCCCACCACCTGCTTATGCTTATAATAGACCCCTTGTCCCAGGACCTCTACAATATTGCAGTGTGGAACAAAAATATACAAATCACAATACAGAAAATTGCCCTTACAATAGGCAAGCGAGACCAGCACAGCCTTACATGAGACCTTATGGATACCCTCAGAGAGATCAGGGAGGTGATATCCCACCTATCAGCCGCAGGCACCAATGCCACGACCATATGCGTATCAGGGATACACCCAACCACAACCTGTACTAGGACAACAACCGCCCCATCCTCAAAACGTTGTCCCAGTCAAGATTGCTCAACCTGAAGAAAACCTAGAGAGAGCAATAGTCCCAGCCACACCTTTGGTTGGTAATGAACCATATGACTCATCTTACGACCATAGTCAAGGAGCATATCCCAATTATGAAAGCTCAATGATGGAATATGGACAACAGTACGAACCATATGCCTATGGCATGGAAGCATCAGATAGTTCATACGGATATGAGCAGGACTATGTGTCATTAATGTACACAGCTCCTAGAGCAACTATACCACCCCGACCCATGAACAGACCGCCTGTACCCAGAGGACCATGTTACAGATGTGGAGGTGATCACTACATCAGAGAATGCACATTGCCAAACCCACCACCACCACAACGAGTCTGGGAAGGTTACTGTAGTGATTGTGGTAAGGAACACCTTTTCAGAGACTGCCCCAAGAATCCCAACAAGGTTACATCTAACGTGCAAATCAATGTAATAGAAGTAATTGAATCATCAGGGAGTGATAAAGAGTACACAGTACCATTGAAAGCAATAACACGAGCCAAAGCCAGAGAGACCCCTAATAAAACGGAGGAGAACAACCAAAATAACAGGGAGCTGAACACACCCATCCCTCAAAGAGTTGAAGACTCAGAAGAGCCGGAGAAAAGTATCGCAAGTAAAAGGTCCCAGAGATGGAAGCACCGAAGAGATAGGATAAAAGAAAAGAAGTTATTACAAAAGAAGGAAAAGGAGGAAAATGAACAAAAACCAAAAGAAGAACCAAAGAGGGAAGAAGGAAACAAAAATGAACAGTACAAAAAAGAAGAGGTAGGATCAGTGTTAGCAGGCCCTATGCCTGAAGAATTAGCCATGTGGATTCAGGCATACAAGGCACAAATAAGAGCATGACCTACCATAGAACAACATGAGAGGGAATATCCAAGAGGCGACTTAGAAAAAGAAAGACTGGAGATCTGCAAGAAATTGATAGAAGTTGCACAACAGACCTTAGAAAAACCTGCATCGCCTTTACCCAATACCCGAATTTCTGAAGGAGAATTCCAAGAGTGTGTAAACACTCATGAAAAGCCTGAAGTGAGTAGAACACAGAATGATGAATGTGGTATTGAGAGAAGGGAAGGATCCATGGTTCCCGAAGTAGAAGGAGAATGGACTAAAGATCTATGGGCACGAGTTCAAGAGGACAAATGGAAGAAAGTGGAAGGAATAGACCCACCCTTTGAAGAACTAGAAGCAGAAAACGAAATAGAGGGTTCAATACCTGAACTAAATTCAGAAGAAATTTTTCCGATGGATGCAAGTGACCAAGGAGAGGAAGGTGTAAATGAACTGCCCAATTACACAGGGGAGTACGAACACAATTCAGAATTGTATCGTATTCCCTCAATGAGGAAACGAGAAACGAACCCATCAGTCCAAACATCTGAGATCATACAACGCCTTAGAGAGGTAAAAATCCCTTGTACCCTAACATTCGAAGAACTGTTGAAGGTAAAACCACATTTGAAGGAGAAATTATTCAATCAATGGGAAGTCAAGGAGAAAAAGAAAGAGATAGCAGACGAAGTAAACACGGTGAGAATTCCAGTGGATAAGGTAGGAGACTTTAGTGAGGGAGATGAAGGAAACACTTGCCTTCCAATTACCTTTAGGGGTTACACTACCAAAGCCATCTTAGATTCGGGAGCTGGTGTTGGTATTGCTACCAAAGAAATTTGGGAGAAATGGGGAAAACCAGCGTTGAGACCAACACGCATGAAAATACAAATGGCAGATGGACATACAGAAAGACCCTTAGGATTGTTGGAACGAGTAGTTTTCACTACGTGTGGAGTGGAATTCGAACACACTCTAGCAATATGTCACTTCGAAAGGCCAAGCAATTATGAAATGATCCTGGGAAGGCCTTTCATGAGACAGTTAAAGGTCGTACAAGATTGGGGAAAATATGCGGTGTACCTACAACATGAAGGAACCACCACTAGAATTAACCTACATACGTACACTTATCAAGATGTTCCACCTCTACAATGGAATCAAATTCATAAGGAGGGAGACGATCAATCAATTCATAGTGTAGGTTCTAGTGATCAATCTTGGATGAACGAGGACACTCATCTATGGATATGCCAAGCTGCAAAGAAGGAAGAGGAGAGAAGAAAAGGAGGGCAGCAGAAACAAGGAATAGCGAGGTCTGTACAAGATCCAGCTTACATGCCACAAGTATTTCCGGATGAAGAATTTGAACCATAGGTTGGATGGAAATTTTAGCGACCCTCGATGTCTGTGTAAACGAAGAAGTAGTGACCATGAACGAATGTATCGATGAGGAGGGTTATGATGTGAGCCTGTATGTGGTAGTCCTTCAGGAGGCTGAAGAAGGAGAAGTGATCGAGAAAGACTGGAAGGAGGACTATGAGAGCATTGAAATGGAGCCAGAACCAATGGAACCTGAGGATGAAGATAAAAAAATAAGCATCATAGCTAACGAAAACTATAAAGAACCTACACAGAAAGAAGAGCTGGAGTTAGATGAAGAGCCAGATAATGGAGAAAACAGACCACAAGATCAGTTTGAAGTGCCAGCTCACTTCAAGAAATATGAAGTAGAAGAGAGGAAAATTGCTATTCAAATGCCTAAAAGAGAGGCACAACCAGGAATAGCTTATGACAATAAAGAACAAACCAAGAAGATAGTGGTAACTGTAGAAGAAGGAGAAGAACGATGTACCTTCATAGGACAGGATGTCTCATTAGAGGAAGAACAAGAATTAATACGCCTCATAAGAGAATATCGGGATGTCTTTGCTTGGACCTATAAGGACTTGAAAGGAGTCGACCCTTCTATATGTGCGCATAGAATTCCCATGACATCCGAAGCCAAGCCTTCTAAACAAAGACCATACACATACAATGATGTGTATTCAGCCAAAATAAAGGAAGAGATAGACAAATTGTTAGATGCTGGATTCATATATGAGATTGAGCACACGGAATGGGTGTCACCGTTGGTGATTGTACCGAAAAAGAATGGAAAGTTGAGAGTGTGTATCAATCTAAAGAAAGTAAATGCTGCGACCATAAGAGATAGTTACCCATTACCAATTACAGATCATCTCTTGGAAAGAGTAGCAGGGAAGGAAGTTTATAGTTTTGTGGATGGCTTTTCAGGGTATAATCAGGTATCTATTGCTCCTGAGGACCAACATAAAACAGCGTTCGCAACTGAATGGGGAGTATACGCCTTTAGAGTCATGCCTTTTGGTTTAACTAATGCCCCAGCCACCTTCCAAAGATTGATGTGCCATGTATTCAAAGAATTCCTAAGAAAAAGTATGGAGGTCTACGTGGATGATCTTTGTACTTATTCAGCTATACGATCAGAACATATCCCAGAGCTAGAAAAGATCTTTGCTAAAGGTCGACAATATCGAGTATGCCTTAACCCAGAAAAATGTGTCTTCATGGTTAGACAAGGGAAAATATTAGGACATATTGTCTCTAAAAACGGAATTTCAATTGATGAAGACAAAATCAAGGTAATTTTGGATTTACCCAGACCAAAGACTGCTAAAGAAGTACAAGCATTTATGGGACACTGTGGATACTATCGAAGATTTATACATATGTACGCCATAATTGCTAGACCTCTTTATGCATTATTGACACAATTTAATTGGACCGAAGAATGTGAAAAAGCCTTCAACGAGTTAAAGAATCGATTGAGTTCAGCACCAATCCTTCGAGTACCTAACTGGAATAAGCCATTTCATATTCATGTGGATGCTTCCAAGTTTGCCATTGGTTGCATCTTAGCTCAACCTGCCGATACGGGAAAATTAGACCACCCTATAGCCTATGCTAGTAGACAATTAAATCAAGCAGAACGCAATTATACCACCACAGAGAGAGAAGGCCTAGGGATGGTGTACGCAGTCAAAAAGTTCAGACATTACCTGTTGGCAAACAAATTCAAATTCTTCATTGATCATCAAGCCCTACTGTACCTAGTCAACAAGCCTTGTAATACAGGAAGACTAGTACGATGGTTTTTATTGCTAATGGAATTTGATTTTGAGGTAGTATTCAAGAAAGGAAATACCCACATAAGAGTAGATCACTTATCAAGAATGACCCATGGAGAACCGCCCATAGGAGTACCAGATGATCTGCCAGATACGTACCTTTTTAACCTGGAAGTATGTCCTCAATGGGCAGAAAAGTTGATCCCTATACTTACTCATGGACCTAAAGATGGGATCACGCCAAACCAAACCCAAGACCTCTGGAAGACTAAAAACCTTCATATCATTGCGGGAAGTTTGTATCACCAGGATTCAAGTGGATTATTAATGAGATGCGTGGAAGAAGAGGAACAAGAAATGTGGCTTCAGAAAGCACATGTAAACCAATGGAAAACTCATTTGAATGCAAATGGAACTTGGCAAACACTCAAGAGATTTGGCATATATTGGCCAACCATGCAAAGAGATGCACATAACTATGTGTCAACCTATCAAACCTGTCAAGAACAAATCCCAGATGAGAACTCTACCTTATGCTATTCTACAATAGCACCAAGATGGAGCATGCCTCTGGTGAAGTTCTTGAAAACTCAAGAATACCCAGAAGGAGCGACTTCAGCAAGGAAACGTGCACTTGTAGAACAAAGTAAGGATTATGCCATTATAGGAAAACAACTTTTTAAACGAGGGAAAGATAACCAATTACGAATGTGCATACACGAAGACGAATACCTTTCTGTTTTAGAGATGGGTCATACAGGAGCTGCAGGAGGGCACTTCTCTGCAGATAAAACAACAAAAATGATCCTCTTTGCTGGAATGTGGTGGCCAACTCTACATCAAGATGCGGTAACATATGTGCAACGTTGTGATACTTGTCAACGAACCAAATATCCAATTATGAGAGATGAGATGCCACTTAGACCCATGATGAGTGCCAGGGCTTTCACGAAATGGGGAATAGACTTCATAGGACCTATTAGCCCACCAGCAAAAGGATCCCATGCCGAGTATATAATTGTAGCCACAGACTATCTGACCAAATGGGTTGAAGCAAAAGCAACCAAGAAAAATGACGCGAGAACCACAGCCAAGTTTCTCTTTGAGAACATTTTCACTAGATTTGGACTACCAATAGAAATTGTGAGTGATAGAGGTACGCACTTTGTGAATGAAGTCATAGAAGCTTTATTGAATGAATTCTTGGTAATTCATAAGAAATCAGCTCCTTATCACCCACAAGCCAATGGACAAGCCGAAAGTTCAAATAAAATCTTGTGTACAGTTCTCACCAAAATTGTTAACAATGGTAGATCAGATTGGGATAAGCAATTACATCATGCTTTATGGGCATTTCGAGTAGCCTATAAAACCACCATAGGCACTACTCCTTTTAACTTAGTATATGGAAAAAATGCTATTTTGCCAATTGATTACTTAATTCCCACTCTGAGAGTAGCAACTACTTATGAGTGGATGGGCCATGAACTATCAACTCAATTGGATCAAATAGAAAAGCTTCACGAAACTAGGGTACAAGCAGTAGCAGGCATTTATGCTGCTAAACGACGACAGAAAGCCTACTTTGATGCGCACATTAAGGACAAAAATTTGAAGGAAGGAGATTTAGTTCTGGTATATATCTTGAAACAACATGCTAAGAAGTTGCAGAAGAGAGGATATGGCCCATTAATCATTAATCGTATATCGACAAGTGGAGCTATCAGCTTAGCAACCTTGGATGGGGATGTATTACCAAACTATATCAGTGGATGTAGAGTAAAAAAATATCTAGAACCATTGACCGAAGAAACAATGTCTCGATTAATCAAAGGCAAGAATAGACGCATAGAAGAGGAAAGGATACGAGAAGAAGCGAGACAGGAAGCATTGGAAAGAATAAAGAAACGGAAAGAGTGGATGAGAGAGCGAGATGAGAGATATCGACTAGGAGAAGAACTCATCCCGATGGCTAATTTTAGAGCCACTCAAAACCTAGGATCACAGAGAACGTAACCATATTTAAATTTGGGAGCTGGTAGAACGGAGTACCACTTAGTGGATGCTCTCATTGACACAGGAGCTGCTGTAAGCTGTATCAAGCTTTCTTTGACCCAAAAACTCAAGGAGGCAGTACGCCCATCGATGGCACAGTTGATAGGAATAGGAGGAACGATTACTCAATGCATAGGTGAGATCACCTTACCTCTGCATCTTGGCAACAACACTATGGAACAAAAGCTATTAGTGTGTCATGATCAAGAATTACTTGAAGATGTAGTGTTAGGTCAAGACTGGATTTACGAGTATGAGGTGACCATTCAATTGGCCTTAGGCTATATCTCAGCTAGGATAGGACATCGTGAAGTATTCAGTCTGCTAGACGAACGACCAATCAAATCTGTGAGCATAGAGCAAAAAGTTCATTCCAATGAACAAATTCATGAATGTATGTTCACTAGCACTATAGAAACACTTTCGTCAAGTACTATATGTGAGGACACATTGAATTATGCTTGCACACAATCTTCTAGTCTAGCAAGTCATGAGAGTGTCAATCAATCTGAAACTGACCTCAGTGAAACACAATGCCTAAAAGAGACTAGTCCTCCGAGTAATTCAAAATCTGTACCTCTTAAACTATACCCTATTCCGTACACTCAACAAGCATGGATAAGGAAGGATCAAGCGAAGGAATATCTTCGACGACAGAAGCACCATCGACATCGGAGCAACCCATCAAATGACAACGCAAATCATTATGAGAACCAAAGACAACAACGAAGTGCTACAATTTGGATCCCAAGGAAAGTAATAGCCGCTCAACCGGATCGATCACAAATATGGATTCCTAAGTCATGCGATCCAACGAAACTAAACCGAAATGATGATCCTCAGCACAAGAAGAGCCAACAGGGTCTACACACAAAACAACCACAGAAGAATAGCTACAGGAAAATAAAGGAGTCTGCAGTAGCTACACAGGCCAATTTCAGATTCAAAAATCAGAGCGAGCAGACATACCACAAGAGAAGAACCACATTCATCAAGAAGGTGGAGAATACACTACATCCCAACAGAATGAAGCAGATTTGGTTGCCGAAAGACAATACAGAATGCATCAACCAACTACTTCCAGATGCACACATATGGAGTTATCAGTAACCAAAGTATGCATGATAGGGCCACCTTACAAGGCCAAGCATTCGGCACATCCTTCTTCTATTTCAGGATAGTCGAGCACATTTTCCTCTTGGGAAATAGGAGAGCACTTGTACATACATTAAGAAAATCACTCCAAAAATAACAACTGCTTCGGCTATAACCTAACCTTTTTGTTTTCCTTTTCAGATGAAAATATATAAATACCTAAAAAAGTGAAAAATCCAGGTATTACCTTTCTCACACCCACGGGAAAGGGGCGACACCATTCACTCGGAGCAATATCGAGCTTATGACAAACAAATAAAGGAGGATTTCTGATAATATATGGCCACTAATTCGTGCTCTATATTGAGTGCAGATGGCATCAACTGATTCAAAAGCTACGCAACAGGAAGAGGTGCAGCTTCTTCCATTGGAATCAATAACAAAAGTCAGAGGCCATTGGTTTCGTGATGACCAACCAGTCTCAGAACTTCTTTTCATGGCAACTATCAAGATCATGGATAGGGATCACTACTTCCCTATTATATCACAAGACTTCAAGACCATATTCCAAGGATTACCGCATATTGAAGATGTATGGAAGCAGGCAGGCCTAGAGGCATTTCTAAAATTGCCGATCTATGTTCCAGATTTCCAGAGATGTGCACAAGTAATGAACACCTTGCAGCCTGCAGCTACAAAGATATCAGTTCCGGAAGCCCGCGTATTGGATAAAGTCGGAACTTGGAGGACAATTCAATTCACACATGAGTTGATCAACAAAGCTTTCGGATGGAACCAAGAAGGAATTACTAATGTCAAGGAAGAATGCCATGACGCCAAGAAAAGATCCTTTGTGGATATTAACCGAGTAGACATCGAAGATGCTGTACGTTTGGTACACCAACATTTTTGTTTCCCGAGCATGAATAGATATACTGCTCCGCAAAAGATTGTAGTACAATTATTATCACATGCTATGAGGCAAGTAGGTAACAAAGTGAACCTAACTCCGTATATACAAGAAAGATTATTTGAAGCCCAGAAAAAATGGGGCCAGAAGAAGTTTTTGAATGGTAGTTCCGCATTAACATTACTGATATATGAAGCACTGGACATGAAAAATTGCTTACGTGAGATGCCCACATCCGAAGGGTTAGCTCAATACGCAAAGTCTGCTACAGTCCCAAAGAAAAAGAAAGTAGCTATGGTTGTGGAAGAGGCAGGAACCAACTCACAAAAACCCATGAGGGGTACGAAGCGTCTACGGGAAGAGGAAGCTCAAGCTACACCTCAATCTAAGCGGACACATGTCCTTCCGACGCTTATGAAAACTCAAATGCCTATTACTAAGAGAGATCTATCTGCGGCCCTCGAAGAGACACACTAGTATATGCAAGGGTAGGTAAACTTGAATATTCAAGGTCATCATTATAGAAAGGCAAGTCAAGAGAAACAACAACAGAGTACAGAGAAGATTCCTAAACAAGCTGGAAGATACAGAGAGCTGGGCATAGATGATTCTAGTTCCAATACAAAATCTAGTCCTGAAAAAGATACTCTGGACACTGATATAAGGACAGGTACTCAAGAAACAGAATGGGATGAAATTCATCAAGTGGAAGTGACACCGGACAACAAAGAAACGGAAAGGAGAGTAGAAGGTGCTAATAAACCTGAGCATACCATTCAATTGAATGACACTACAAAGATCAGCATCAAGGAAAATACAACCAGTGTCACATATGCCCAACCACCTATCAAAAAGGAAGTACAAACTCCAGGGAACGTGGATTCGGAGGAGCTACAAACTAAAGAACCAATTGTGATTAAGGTACCTGATGATACACCTCAAGGAAACAAAGAAGACATGGTGGCTGAGCCAAGGATCCAACTTCAAATTAGGCAGCCCCATGACACTACATTACATGTGGCTCAGGGCAAAGATGTCACAACCGGCAAAGAACCAAGCATTCCAAAAACATGGCTGAATGTGGATGTCACTCAGCTGAAGCCGGTAGTCAAACAAATGATTCAGACAGCGATGGATACCCAACAACAGATGATGGACATAGATGCAGATTATGATAGGGCCATGCAAGAAAAGAGTCAAGTCCAGATAAGGAGCGAACAACTGTCATCACAGCTCATTCAAGCACAAAAGGAGATAATAGCCAAAAGCACTGAGTTGCTCGAAACAAAAACGCAATATGAATCATTAATCACTCAGCATCACCAACTCCAAGCACAGGCCGCAAATTTACAGAGATTATATGATGCAAGCAAAGCTGATAAAGACAGAATGAGAGCTCGAAGTACTTTGCTCGAGACACAGCTAAAATTATACATGGAAGAGAATGACACATTGCGAAGCAGGAATAAGGAATTAATGAAGTCATTATTATATGATCAACCGATCGAGCAACAGGAATCCTCAGAAATAAAAGAAAAAGAATTAAGAGATCAGATCGCACAATATGCAGATTTGCTGAGACAAGAGCGTGCAGTGAGAGAAGAATCAGAACGGACACACAGCCACGAGATCAATGAATTAAAAAAGCAGCTACATACAGCACATGGAAAACTCGCAACAAGCTACAATGAAAACATGGATAATGTGGTTGAAATCGGAAATGAGTTACTTGCAACAAAAGACGCACTCAGGGCAGCCATGCAAGAAGTAAAAGAGAAAGATGAATGCATAGCACAATTACAGACTCAAATAAAAGAGAAAGCACCGATCGGGACACCAGTAGAGCCAATAAAGAAAAATCCTACTGACGAGGTAGAGGTAAGCCCTCTATCTCAACAGATCTACAATTCTCCAATACATGAGCTGATGGCGGATATACATGATGATCACCCGATGCCATACACTGCAGAAATAAGTCAGAAGGAACGGGCACTAGTGGTGTCCCGATTGACGGAGAATTTTGAAAATGAAGTCATCAAGGTAATGAAAGAGGCCAAGATCAAAGGTAAAGACCTGGACAAGATAATGAAGCCTTTCAATATTCCGTACGGACTCTTGAAAGAGAAAACGAGACGATATATAAAGAAGCTTACGAAGAAGAGTCCAGATGAGCAGCTCAATTTTAAACACGACACATTCACATACAGCCAAGAAGAGTTCGAAGCTGCACAACCGATTTGGCGAAGAAAATTTTTGGAGAAACATCCCACACTACGGGTGCATTGGCAAGCAGCACCATATTTATTACACGTAAACCCTTCATTTTGCCCTATACCACGCAGAAGGGATACCAGAGAATTTTTGGACTTGCAAAAAAGCGGTGCTATAAATAAACAGTGGCTGAATTATCCTATGCTTCCAAGCCCGCCACATAACTACTTGCCAACGGAAGAGTATATGGTCAAAACCATCGAATTTTGGTTACAAAATTATGCGACAGTACCCGACTTAACCGTCAAAATGACCAATAAAATACTTAGCATGATACTTACAGTTCTCAAGGTCTTCAAGCATGCGGCCTACACTTTTTTGAATTTCATCGGCATTAATCAGGGCACGGAAATCCTCATTTTTGATCTATCAGTTATGCCCAACCGCCCCACAATAATGGCATATTATTCCAGATTAATGTTTTTTCCAAGTGTATATATGCAAACTTTCGAAGAAGCTTTCTTTACAGGGTTTTTTGAGATTGATTCCGAAATCTTTTTGAAGATGTCGTCGAATTTAAATGCCAGATTAGTGGCATATGAACTTAGCTTCTTCGCAGATCACAGACAGCCACCCAATAACGGTGTGAAGGCAGAACAATGGAAACAACTAATGATACGGGAAGCTAATCTGCTGAATGATACAGAGCAAAAAGTATATAAAACATATGCCCGTCGCTTATCAAAGCCTGTCGGGGACGACAGAGTCCAGGAGGGGGGCAGTGTTGAGGGAGAATCAAGTAAAAGGAAGAAACGAAGAAAACAACGAAAGAAGCAGCTTCACTAAAAAGAAAAAAGAAATATCTGAAGATATATCTCTGCAAGAAGCCCCGCAGGGGCGCAACACCCATCTCTGCACAGAGCCCCGCAGGGGCGCACACACCAAGGAAAGGACGTAACCCACATGGGTGCTTCAACCTCTTGATCTTTGGCAAGTCCAGATCGAAGACTGAAGCACCACATCTTCAAACCTTCCACTGGTGGCGTGCGTGGCAACCCGAATTAACATGGCAACCCAGAACTAATGAACCTATAGGTGAATTAGACTGCGAATATCAGGTAGTCAGTCAAACTCCAAGGGTTGCGGGTAAGCAAGTCAAATGCATCAGGCCCAGAGAATGTAAAACAAGAATTAAGAAGAGGCCGTCAAAACTGAACACCTGTTTTATAAACGGGTAAAAATGAGCAAGGGTTGCGTGCAGAGAAAGAAAGTGAACAACACAGCAAGGTCCGATGTGTACAACCAGGACAAATCAGAGCGCCTCTAAAACGTAATGCAAGATCAAGAATCAGGCAAAACTGACCAAAAGATGCATACGGACAACAAACTGAGGACAAGAAGCAAAGCCTGTCAAGGGACGACAGAGACGAAGAGGGGGAGAGTGTTGCACAGCTAAAAAAAAGCACAAGGCAGAGAAAAAGACGAGCCCCAAAATTTTTCCGATTTGGACATCATATTTTTGTATCATAATCATTCTTGTAATATATTTTCCATTGTAAAGGCATTAGAGGAGTCCTCTAGATGCATCCCCACAGAAGATTAGAGATTTACCCATGTAAAATAGTAGGAAATTAGTCTTTTAGTAAATAAAGTGCCGGTCTCTTGTGTGAAAGGACCATTTTTAGGGCACCAGTATATAAGTCAAATGTGACTCTTTGTAAAGAACTTTTTGCCATTGTGAGAATAGAGAGCACAGAAATTCGAATTTGTGTCTTCTTCACTCCGTATCTTCTTCTCTATGAGCTTGTATGCATGTGTATTGCTTGGAAAGAGTGCTTGTGAGTGTTGTCTATCCATGAAAGTGTTTATTTGTTGTAGGTAAAGTGTGTGCGAAGTGTAGGAAGTGCTGAAGTGTAGGAAAGATTTCCTGCGACTCAGTATTTTGCACATAACTTGAGGTAGGAGTGCCAGAATCGCGTGGACCTACTGCCATTGGATGCGTCTTCTCAAGAGCTTTGAAACGCATATGCTATTTGCTATATTTGGAGCTCGGAGCTGGGAGAAAAGTCCAAAATACTGACGACTACTGCACCAAGTATTGTTTCGCCTTGACCAACAGTTGGAGCTTGTTTGGATAAGTCTTTGCCTTATTCACACTCTTTGAGTAGTTCATTTGCATTGATCATTACATGATTGCATGTCCTCATACACTCGGCTAGGTTTGTATACTCTTTGGATTGATAATTAAAAGCGTGTATCCCCACTATATGCACTTGAGAGGGGATTGAGGTATAGTCTCTTTCTCCACAAGTCCCTAAGTTGGTGCTTAGGTCAACACCCACCAAACAAAAGCCCTACGCATATAATGACACTTATGCAGCTAAAATAAAAGAAGAAATCCACAGGCTAATTGAAGCTAGATTTATCTATGAGATTGAGCATACTGAATGGGTGTCCCCCATTGTAGTGGTGCGAAGAAGAATGGAAAATTGTGAGTGTGTATTAACCTTAAAAAAGTTAATGCTGCTACGATTCGAGATAGTTATCTGCTTCCAATCACCGAACATATATTGGAGCGTGTTGCAGGCAAGGAAGTTTACAACTTCCTTGATGGATTTTCAGGTTACAACCAAGTAGCCATCGCCCCTGAAGATCAACACAAAATGGATTTTGCCACAGAGTCGGGAATCTTTGCATTTCGTGTGAACCAATGCATCGGCAACATTCCAAGGCTCATGTGTCATGTTTTCAAAGAGTTCTTGCGAAAGAGCTTAGAAGTATATGTGGATGATTTATGTGCCCATTCCCAAGAAAGAAGATACCACATCACTGAGCTTAGACATATCTTCAACAAGTGGAGAGAATATCGAGTGTGTCTCAACCTAGAGAAGTGTGTGTTCATGGTGCGACAAGGTAAAATCTTAGATCATATTGTTTCTAAGAATGGAATATCAACAGATGTGGACAAAGTAAAAGCCATTGTAGAATTGCTGAGGCCAAGGAATGTTAAAGAGGTTCAAGCCTTTATGGGCCATTGTGGATATTACCATAGGTTTATCCACATGTATGCCATCATAGCTAAACCTCTTTATGCCTTGCTGACAAATTTTGAGTGGAATGACGAATGCGAAAAATCCTTCAATGAGATGAAGAGACGTTTGTGCACAACACCCATATTGACCACACCTGATTGGAATAAACCCTTCCATGCCCATGTCGATGCCTCCAATCATGCAATAGGATGTGTGCTAGCACAACCCACCGGTGAAGGAAATCTAGATTTACCCATCTCATATGCTAGCACACAATTGAACACGGCTGAACGAAATAAAACTACAATGGAAAGATAAGGCTTAGGAATGGTATATGCTGTGAAGAAGTTTAAACACTACCTATTGGCATATAAGTTCAAGTCTTTTACTGATTATCAAGCCTTATTGTATTTGGTCAATAAACCTTGCAACACAGGATGCTTAGGAAGATGGTTTCTCTTACTAATGGAATATGACTTTGAAGTGGTTGTTAGGAAAGGTAGGACCCACCTCAGGGCAGATCACCTTTCTCACATCACTTCAGGAGAGTCTCCGCAAGGAGTGTCTGATGAACTACCTGATGCTTATTTGTTCAATTTAGAACTTGTTCCTAAATGGGCAAATAAGCTAGTACCTGTCCTAACCTTTGGACCCACAAATAAGAATGTAAAAACAAGCAAAGATAAAATTGTAAAAATCACAAAAATACCAAATATTGGCAGGATGTATGTACAAGCAAGATACAGCTTGTTGGGTCGAGGACGATAAACATACTAGTTGGTTGCAACAAGCCCATGAGAGACTGCTAGGAAATCACTACTCTAAACAACGAACATTGCAGAATCTGAAACGTTTAGGACTGTATTGGCCTAGTATGGACAAAGAAATTCATGAGTGGATTAAGAATTGTTCAATGTGCAAAGAGAGACCCCCAGTGGAGCATGCCACCCTTTATCACGTGTCATTAATTCCAGACTAGAGTGCTCCATTGGTAGAATTCATGAGATCGGGAACATTACCCAAGGAGGCTAGTCTAACAAGGAAACGAAGCATGGAGCAAGAGGCTAAAGACTATGCCTTAGTAGGAGACAACCTATATAGGAGAGGAAAAGATGGCTACCTAAGATTGTGCGTGCATGAATCAGATTATCTAAAAATCTTGGAAACTGCCCATAGTAGTGTTGTAGGAGGACATTTTGGTCCTGACCGAGTGATTAAGACTATTCTATTCTCAGGACTTTGGTGGACAACTCTTCATATGGATGCACATACGTATGTGAAGAAATGTGACGCATGCCAACGTGCACAATATCTGATTAGAAAAGACCAGATGCCTTTGAGGCCAATGATGGGAGTATGTGCATTCTCGAAGTGGGGTATAGACTTTGTAGGTCCCATTAATCCCCCAGCTAGGAACTCCCATTTGGAATACATTATTGTAGCCACTGATTACCTTACCAAGTGGGTGGAAGTAAAAGCCACAACAAAGAATGATGCTCAAACGATGGCTAAGTTCTTATTCGAGAACATGATCACTAGATACGGGTTACTAATAGAGTTAGTAAGTGATAGAGGTACACACTTCTTGAACGAGGTCATTGAAAATCTCCTTCAAGAATTCAGGGTGATGCATAAGAAGTCTGATCCCTATCATCCACAAGATAATGGACAAGCCGAGAGCAGAAATAAGATCCTATGCAACGTGTTGACAAAACTCGTAAATAATAAACAATCTGATTGGGACAAACAACTTCATCATGTTGTTTGGGCATATCGAGTTGCCGGTACTCAATGCCACACCATTTCAGAGGGTCTTCGGACAGAATGCTGTGCTACCATTAGATTTCCTAATCCCAGCTTTAAAAGTAGCACAAGAATACGAGTGGAATGGACATGAGTTGTCCTCTTGGATCTTTGATCTAGAACGTTTAGGTGAGACGAGGCTACGAGCAGCAAGAGGCATTTATGCTGCAAAGAAAAGGCAAAAAGCATACTTTGATGCACAAATAAAGGATAAAGGATTGAAAGAAGGACATCTGGCACTGGTTTATACGCTAAAGCAACATGCCTGTAAATTGCAGAAACGAGGATATGGACCCATGATCATTAATAGAATCTCCACTAGTGGTGCAGTTCAATTGGCCACTTTAGAAGGGGATATCTTGCCAAACTATATAAGTGGTTGTCGAGTCAATTATATCAAGAACCTCTTACAGAGGATATGCTCATGAGACTCAACACTGCTAAGAAGCTAAAAGAAGAGGAGTTAAAGCTTAGAGAAGAAGCACAAGCAGAGGCTAGAGAGCGCATCAGAAGAAATAAGTTAAGGTGATTAGGCCTAAATGACAACCCGAAAGCCCCAAAATATAACATGGACATGTGCCAAAAATTGAGCACTTCTTGAATCATCAACCGACACCCCTTTGTGACCATAGAGGTAGGACAAGGGAAGAGTGTAAGGACTGTGAGAGCATTGGTTGACTTAGGTGCAACAACTAGTGCAGTTAGACTTTCATACTGCCAAGACTTGCCATTGGACATCAAACCCATAGAAGCTTATCTCATAGGTTTTGGAGGTGTGGAAACCCCTTGTTTGGGTGAGGTGGAACTCCCCATCTACCTTCAAGATGTTCCAATGAAAGTAAAAATGCTAGTGTGTCACGTGAGGACCTTACAGAGCCACTTGTCCAAGGTCAAGATTGGATTTATGACTATGCAGTCAACTTGAACCTAAGACGTCAACTTCTTCAAGTTTGGGTACATGAACAATGCATTACATTAGAATTAGAGAACTGCATGCTCACAAATCATGGCACCACACACTCTCTTAGTTCCTCTAAGACCAATCTTCACGAACAAGATGTTGTGTGTGTCGAAAGCTCTATGACCCAGAAGGGCTCTATCATGGAGGAAAAGACTCAAAGGCAAGCTGACTCCTCTTGTATAAAGTCTAATGCTATCACAATCACTCAACCACAAAGGCAAGTGAAATAGTACATGACAACCACTATATCAAATAGACAATGAGAATTCAAGGAGAAAGTAGCTCCGGACATGAAGCAGATTTGGGTACGAAAAGGAGAGCAACCACCAGCCTTGCCAACAAAATTCCCACTCAGGCAAGCCAACCATGTGAAGAAAAGAACCAAGCAACCAGGACCAACTCAATAAGAAGGTCTCTTACAAATGTGGGTACCTAAGAAACTAGTTGCAGCTCAACAAGGACGATTACACGTATGGGTTCCCAAAGGACTCTCACATGCACAAAGACCTATGCTCTCCACCATGCAGAAGGTCTCAATAAAGAAGCCAAGGAGAGAAAAGGGTAACAACCGAGCACAAAGAACAAAAGAAGATAAACTCAACTCTTTGGCACAAGTAAGAAGACAATCATCAAGGATTTGGGTTTGGAAGCCTAAGGTACCAGTAGCATCCACAACACTAAAGAACTATCCACTCCGGATACAAAATTTAAGAAACCAACCAAAGATGAAGAAGTCAACAAGGACTCGTACACAGCCCAACACTGTTCTAAAATGGGTCCCTAAAAATCATTTGTCCTTTTGACATCCAAGGGATACCTCCAACAAAGGCTGCATCAACATCTGCAAGACCATTGAAAGCCACGACATACAACAACCATGTGCCTTTGGCATAACCTTGTCTTTTGCACCATTGAGGTCATGCACTTCCAAAGTATGCATCAACGTAAGGCCACATTACACGGCCGTGTATAGACACAATTGAGAATCCTAGACACATGCGACACATCTAACATATGTAAAATATTTTATTGATGCTAACACCTTTCTTCTTGTTTTATGCCATTATTCAAAAAAAAGGGAGGAAAAAGAAAAAGAAAGAAAGCAAAAAAAAGGGGGAGCAAAAAAGACAAAGAGAGGAGACATGACCATGCGCTTGAAGAATCTTCTCAGTGCGCCATCAACAAGGACATCCATCAACAGGCAAGACAAGACAATGGTCAATCAACATGATGGGAGTACAACACGACGAGTGAAGACCCATGGACCCTTCACCATGGTAAGAATTTCCTACTATAATAACACTATAACCATGGTAGATTAGGAAACCTCTTCGTCAGCATACCCTTGAGCACTTTGCTCAAGACCCCATTTGTTGCACCATACTTCTTCCAATGCATTCCCCAAGTACGCATACATAGGGCCATATTGCAAGGCTGTGCACAAGGCACATATTTTGTTCAGCCCATGCACTAATGCACTTACCCATCATCCATTCTGGGTTACAAGTACTTGGCATAAACATTGTGAAAGCCATGTTTGGAAGATTTAGAGGACATCCAGGCTACAACATCAGAACCTATATAGTAATTCATAGTCAACAACTACTCAAAATCACTATTGACAACCTCTTTTGAGCAACCAACAATTTGTGGGGAAGCTCCTCAATACACCATCATGCGAGAGTCCAAGGCAGAAGTACATATATAGGAAATAAAAGCTTGCAAAGAAGAGCAGAGTACATGAAGAACTCAATGATCGACCATGTTACATTTGGAAGATGGACATCTCTGGTTGATACATAAGGGACAATACCTCTCAAAGTACTACATGAAACAACCACTACAACAAGGGTCTGTCAGGGATGACAGACTCTAGAGGGGGGGAGTGTTGACACTCAAGGTTAAGGACAAAGCATGGAAGCGCATCAAGGAAGTGGACACACAAGAAGAAGGAGCACGTAGGGAGCTCCAAGAAGCACATGTCTAATTTTCAGAAGAAATCCCTATAAAAATAGTGATTTTTATCACTAAAAACTAGTGTAAATACCATTTTTCATTTCCACAACTCCATTTTGTTCAAGCCGAGGAGTCCTCGAGCTTGAGGAGTATTAGAACTATCATCCTACCAATTTTCATAATTTTTAGACTCCACTTGAGCCCCCAAATAAGCCCTGTAACCTATTTTTTAACTAGGCCAGACATTAGTTTTGGATAGGGCCAAAACCACTCAAAAAACTAGTTTTGCAATCAAAGATCTTCCATTGTTCCTCTCTTTACTCTTACCTTGTGCATGTGTGTGTGTATGTGTGTGCATGCTTGTGTGCTTTCACTCACACACTTGTGCCATCACTTGTTCATTGTCTTCATACTGGTCCTCACGTCTCCGCAAATTGACATTTATGAGGTGAAGCTCCTCATGTTGGTACTTGCCATTGTGCTAGAGTGACACCCCTGGAGCTACTTTCTCCTTCAATTCTGGTTGTATATTTGATATAGTGGTTGTCATGTACTGTTTCACTTGCCTTTGTGGTTGAGTGGTTGTGATGGTATTAGTCTTTATACAAGAGGAGTCAGCTTGCCTTTGAGTCTTTTCCTTCATGATCGAGTCCTTCTGGGTCATAGAGCTTTTGACACATATAACATCTTGTTTGTGAAGATTGGTCTTAGAGGGACTAAGAGAGTGTGTGGTGCCATGATCTATGAGCATGCAGTTCTCTAATTCTAGAGTAATGCATTGTTCATGTACCCAAACTTGAAGAAGTTGACTTCTTAGGTTCAAGTTGACTGCATGGTCATAAATCCAATCTTGACCTAGGACATGTGGCTCTGTAAGATCCTCATCGTGACACACTAGCATTTTGACTTTCATTGGAACAGCTTGAAGGTAGATGGGGAGTTCCACCTCACCCAAACAAGGGGTTTCCACACCTCCCAAACCTATGAGATAAGCTTCTATGGGCTTGATGTCCAATTGCAAGTCTTGGTAGTATGAAAGTCTAGCTGCACTAGTTGCTGCACCTGAGTCAACCAATGCTCTCATAGTCCTTACACTCTTCCCTTGTCCTACCTCTATGTTCACAAAGGGGCGTCGATCGATGATTCGAGAAGTTCTTGATTTGTGGCACATGTCCATGTGATATTTTGGGGCTTTGGGGTTGACATCTAGGCCTAGTCACCTTAACTTATTTCTTCTCATGCGCTCTCTAGCCTTTGCTTGTGCCTCTTCTCTAACCCTTAACTCCTCTTCTTTTCGCTTCTTAGCAGTGTTGAGTCTCATGAGCGTATCCTCTGTAGAGGTGCTTGATATAACTTGACTCGACAACCACTTATATAGTTTGGCAAGATATCCCCTTCTAAAGTGGCCAATTGAACTGCACCACTAGTGGAGATTCTATTAATGATCATGGGTCCATATCCTTGTTTCGCCAATTTATGGGCATGTTGCTTTAGCGTATAAACCAACACTAGGTCTCCCTCTTTCAATCCTTTATCATTGATGTGTGCATCAAAGTATGCCTTTTGTCTTTTGTTTGCAGCATAGATGCCTGCTGCCGCTCGTAGCCTCGTCTCACCTAAGCGTTCTAGATCAAAGATCCTAGAGGACAACTCGTGTCCATTCCACTCGTATTCTTGTGCTACTTTCAAGGCTGGGATTAGGAAGTCCAATGGTAGCACAACATTGTGTCCGAAGACCATTTGAAATGGTGTGGCATTGAGTACCATATTGTAGACAACTCGATATGCCCAAACAACATGATGAAGTTGTTTGTCCCAATCAGAGTGTTTATTATTTATGAGTTTTGTCAACACGTTGCATAGGATCTTATTTGTGCTCTCAGCTTGTCCGTTAGCTTGTGGATGATAGGGAGCAGACTTCTTATGTATCACCATGAATTCTTGAAAGAGATTTTCAATGATGTCGTTCAAGAAGTGCGTACCTCTATCACTTACTAACTCTATTGGTAACCTGTATCTAGTGAACACGTTCTCAAATAAGGACTTAGCCATTGTTTGAGCATCATTATTTGTTGTGGCTTTTAGTTCCACCCACTTGGTAAGGTACTCAGTGGCTACAATAATGTATTCCGAATGGGAGTTCCTAGCTGGGGGATTAGTGGGACCTACAAAGTCTATACCCCACTTCGAGAATGCACGTCCTCCCATCATTGGCCTCAAAGGCATCTCATCTTTTCTAATCAGATATTGTGCACATTGGCATGTGTCACATTTCTTCACATAGGTATGTGCATCCATATGAAGAGTTGGCCACCAAAGTCCTGAGAATAGAATACTCTTAATCACTCGGTCAGGACCAAAATGTCCGCCTGCAATACCGCTATGGGCAGTTTCCAAGATTTTTAGATGATCTGATTCATGCACGCACAATCTTAGGTAGCCATCTTTTCCTCTCCTATATAGGTTGTCTCCTACTAAGGCATAGTCTTTAGCCTCTTGCTCCATGCTTCGTTTCCTTGCTAGACTATCCTCCTTGGGTAATGTTCCCGATCTCATGAATTCTACCAATGGAGCACTCCAGTCTAGAATTAATGACACGTGATAAAGGGTGGCATGCTCCACTAGGGGTCTCTCTTTGCACATTGAACAATTCTTAATCCACTCATGAATTTCTTTGTCCATACTAGGCCAATACACTCCTAAATGTTTCAGATTCTGCAATAATCGTTGTTTAGAGTAGTGATTTCCTAGCAGTCCCTTATGGGCTTGTTGCAACCAATTAGTATGTTCATCGTCCTTGACACAACAAGCTAGTACACCCTCTGTATCTTGCTTGTACATACTTCCTGCCAATATTTGATATTTTCGTGATTTTACAGTTTCATATTTGCTTGTTTTTACATTCTTATTTGTGGGTCTGAAGGCAAGGACAGGTACTAGCTTATTTGGCGATCTAGGAACAACTTCTAAATTGAACAAATAAGCATCGGGTAGTTCATCAGACACTCCTTGCGGAGACTCTCCTGAAGTGATGCGAGAAAGGTGATCTGCCCTGAGGTGGGTCCTACCTTTCCTAACAACCACTTCAAAGTCATATTCCATTAGTAAGAGAACCCATCTTACTAAGTGTCCAGTGTTGCAAGGTTTATTGACCAAATACAATAAGGCTTGATGATCAGTAAAAAACTTGAACTTATTTGCCAATAGGTAGTGTCTAAACTTCTTCACAACATATACCATGATTAAGCCTTCTTATTCCGTTGTGGTTTTATTTCGTTCAGCCACGTTCAACTGTCGACTAGCATATGCGATGGGTAAATCTAGATTTCCTTCATCGGTGGGTTGTGCTAGCACACATGCTATTGCATGATTGGAAGCATCTACATGGACATGGAAGGTTTTATTCCAATCAAGAGTGGTCAATATAGGTGCTGTGCACAAACGTCTCTTCAGCTCATTGAAGGATTTTTCGCATTCATCATTCCACTCAAAATTTGTCAGCAAGGCATAAAGAGGTTTAGCTATGATGGCATACATGTGGATAAACCTACGGTAATATCCACAATGGGCCATAAAGGCTTGAACCTCTTTAACATTCCTTGGCCTCGACAATTGTGCAATGGCTTTTACTTTGTCCACATCTATTGATATTCCATTCTTAGAAACAATATGACCTAAGATTTTACCTTATCTCACCATGAACACACACTTCTTTGGGTTCACACACACTCGATATTCTCTACAGTTGTTGAAGATCTATCTAAGCTCAGGGATGTGGTATCTTCTTTCTTGGGAATGGGCACATAAATCATCCACATATACTTCTAAGCTCTTTCGCAAAAACTCTTTGAAAACATGACACATGAGCCTTTGGAATGTTGCAGGTGCATTGGTGAGACCAAATGGCATCACACAAAATGCAAAGATTCCCCACTCTGTGGCAAAAGCCGTTTTGTGTTGATCTTCAGGGGCGATGGCTACTTGGTTGTAACCTAAAAATCCATCAAGGAAGTTGTAAACTTCCTTGCCTGCAACACGCTCCAATAGATGTTGGGTGATTGGAAGCAGATAACTATCTTCAATCGTAGCAGCATTAACTTTTTTAAGGTTAGTACACACTCGCAATTTTCCATTCTTCTTGGGAACCACTACAATGGGGGACACCCATTCAATATGCTCAATCTCATAGATAAATCTAGCTTCAATCAACTTTTGGATTTCTTCTTTTATTTTAGCTGCATAAGTGTCATTATATGTGTAGGGCTTCTGTTTGGTGGGTTTGACATCAACAATCATGGAGATAGTATGAGAGCAAATTTTTGGATCTACTCCCTTCAAATCTCTATAGTGCCATGCAGACACGTCCCTATATTCCCTTAGTAGAACTACAAGCTCTGCTTCTTCTTTTGCACTGAGGTCATCTCCTGTGTATGTACATCACTCTTCGTTCCCTTCAATGGTTATCACAATTTTTTTAGTTTTTTCTATCTTATCACATGATTCTCCTATGATGGCCTCTCTCTTAGGCATTCGTACCAAAATCTTCCGGTCTTCCAGTTCATATTTGTTGAAGTTTTTGGTACTTCAAACAATGATTCCTCTCCTTCTTGTTTCAATGTTTTTTGTTTCTTTTTCTTTTGACCTCCTTCACTTCCTTCCTTCGAATTTATAATTTTAATGCTTGTGAGAGGTTCTTCTTCTTTTTGGCTAAATACTCCTATATCTTCTAGATAATGCTTCTCTGAATTGAAGCAACTATCCATTACAATGGATTGTAGATCATCGTCATTCTCTTCTTCTTCTATGACCCAACTACGATCACACTCTTCTAGCAAGGGCTGACACATGAACACAGAGATATCATAACCCTCCTCATCACAATGAGGTGTCCATTGTTCCTCACTGACTACAATGTCCATGGTAGCTAATATTTCCACCCAGCCATGAGGCTGAAATTCCTCATCTGGAAATATCATCGATGTATAGGCTGGGTCTTTCACTGGTCTATGTTCTTGAGAAGTTCCTTCTTCTCTCACGTTCAGGCGTCTTTCCTCTTCCTTTGCGACCTTGCACATCCACAAGTGAGTATCTTCATGCAGCCATGATGGATTAGGTGAACTTCCAGAATGCACACAGATAGAATCTTCTTTCGCTTTGTGGATAGGATTCCACTGTAGGATTGGTACATCTCTGAAGGTGTAATCCTTCAAATTGACCTTGGTGGTGACCCCTAAGTGATGTAAGTACAAGGAGTTGGTTCCCCAATCTTGCACTATTTGCAATTGTCGTAGGAAGGGTCTTCCCAGGATCATCTCATAGAAATTATTTTTTTGAAAGTCACATATAGCAAATGTGTGTTCAAACTCTACACCAAAAGTGGTTAGAGTTATCCCTTCAAGCAATCCTAGAGTTCTTTCAAAATGACCGTCTGCAATTTGAAGCTTCATTCTAGTTGGTCTTAATGCGGGTTTGCCCCATCGCTTCCACAATGAGGTGGTTGCAATAGCAACAAAATCTATGATTGCTTTGGTTGTGTAACCTTGATAGGTGATTGGAAGATAAGTATTACCTTCTTCACCTTTGCTCATGTCTCCTATTTTATCGAGAGTTATCTCTAGAACTTTTTGCTTACAGCCTACTTTTGACATTTTGGAATCAAGTTCGGGAACCTGATCCTTCACATGATTCCATAACTCAAGTTTTTCTTTGAGTAGCTCTTCTACAGTGAGATGACATTGAACCTTAGTGTTCTTCACGACGTCAGTGTTTCTTGGAACCACATATTCTTCATTTCTTACCAATATTGTGGGAGCTCTGATCTGAAGAGATTCAGATTCGCATGGGCGTGTGAATTGTGGCAACTCTTGTAAAGAATTAGATTCAAAATCTAATCTTTCATCTTCTTGTTGCTCTGCTTGGTCTACATAGATAGATAAAATGTCTTGGGGAAATTGGTCATGAAGATCATCAATCTCAAGAATAGGAGGGGGATTACCCTTCTCCTTGGCCCATTTCTTTTCTTGTATTTCCCGCAAGAACTCTTGAGAGTACTGCTGTATTGAAAGAGGTGCTCGCTCATCCATGGAATCAAGAACATAAGTTTTCATTTGCGATGAAATCTCTCTTTCAACAACCAATTGAGCCTGTGGAGGTAAAGAAACCTGCGGCTTGTTTACCAACTGCTCTAATCTTTTTAGTAAACCCTGGAAATGCAAATCCGGTTTGATAGAGTTTGTCTAATTGAACTTTTGACTAGTCTCCAGCATAGTTTGAGCTAGTTCTACCATTTTCATGCACATTTTTGTCCGTTCAATCTCTAAATGTGCTCTTCAGTAACTCTTGTCCAGGTTTGCAGCTGTTGGCCCTTCTTGAAGTCGAGCCTGGTAGGCCTTGAACATCATGTCCAAGCCTTCTGGGGTTGGATCTGCAAGAACAGACCTTGGTTGCGGTCTATTTACAGTGAGTGGTGGGGTGGAATGAGGTGGAGTGGATGGAGCTTCGACATCTGAGGGACTTTGAGATGCAATGTCTTCTATTTTTGTTTTGGCATCGTTTAGGCTTTCTTCTAGTTCGGATATCTTTTTATTCCACTTGCGATTGGTTCTCTCCCTTGTATCCTTCCATGTTCTTGTTTTCCTCTTACTAGGCTCTCTTGATTCACTTGACTCGGATTGATCAGCTAGTTTATCCTGTTTTAATGCTTGTGCCCTAGTAACTGCCTGTACAGGAGCCACATTACTACTACTTGAACTTGAATCCATCACTAAGCCTACCACACTGATGGGTGTAACCTTGGGCGCACTAGAGGGATTCCTGGGACACTCTCTAGGGAGATTTTCTTTGCCACATCATAACAAAAGTCTTGTATTGTGATGTTCTGTCCTTGTCCCGGAGTTAGCGAGTGGGGACATTCATGAATGAAATGGTCACCCTGACATCTAAACATGGTCCTCTAGGGGCTTGTGGTCTTACTTGTCTCACTTGGGGCCTAGGGTTGGGATTTGTATACATGATGTTGGAGTATTCTGGCTCCCAATTTTGTTCCATAAGTGGTGTCTTATATTGATATGGAGAAGTCTCACTTTGCTCAGGTGAATCTATGTAATAAGCTTGTGAACTATCTTCATGGAAGTAGTCTGATCCATGGGTGTGAGATTCATTTTCTAAGACAAAAGGGGTCACAGGCACCAATGCTCTATTAAGGTTCTCCTCTACCACAACATACTTAACTGGAATCACATTGGTAGGAACTATTGGTTGGTTTCATAGGACTGGTTGTGGTCTATATGGTGCCTGATATTGCTGTTGTGGTCTATAATATGGTTGTTGGTATTGATTCTGATACCTACCTTGTTGGTAAGGTTGTTGAAAATTTTGTCTAATAGCCTGCCTATTGTAGGGACAATCTTGAGCCGTATGATTTGTGTATTTCCTCTCAATGGTGCAATATAGAGGATTAGGGTTTCCTTGGGGTTGAGCCATCATTGGTAAGACATTATCCATGTGATCTCCTCCGCATGTATAGCATCGCTTCAATGGGGTGACCCTTGGCATTTGTGTATTTTGAACTCCTAGCTTTTTGGCCACCTGCTTAGCTATCTCATCTATCTCCATGGAGGTTCTAGAGGTATGACTAGTAGAACTATCAAAGTCCATATAGAGTTTGGGCAGTCCTAACTCCTCACCCATATTGTCTTCTATGTCAATACATATCTGCACACACTCTTCTATGGATCTAGGCTCTTTCAAGTACACGTATGATCTTAACTTGGTGCTAAGTAATCCATCTAAGAACAAGGCCACTTGTTTGGATGGTGTGGATAGCTCTGGAATAGGGCATCTTTCTAAGTACTATCTGAACCGTCTTCCTGCAAGAAGCATTGTTTCTTGAGGTGTCTGCTTGAAGCTATGGATCAAGGATGATGTGTTAGGCCTGATGCCACTCTTGGAGAATTCTACAATGAATTCCTCTAGCAGTTGGTCTATCTCTTGGTAGTTGTGACTATTCAGGGGTTGAAGCCAAGCTAAGGCAGTACCCTTAAGAGTCAAACCAAACGCCTCGAACTGTATGAACAAGTCCTCAACCTGTTCAGCTCTTAACACTTGTTTGAACTCGACCACATGATCATAAGGATCTCCAAATCCATCAAAATAGTTCTTCATTGCCTTGACCACTTGAGAGGGTCTAAGGGTTCTTGAGTGCTCCCTGGGTCTGAGCAATGGAAAATCATGTTCATCTCGTTGATGCCTATGAGCTCTATGTCTCTCCCTTTCAGGTTTTTCACCTTCATGTCCTCATCGATCCCTACCCACGGTATGTGTAAAGCTTACCTCCGGTCTCTCCCTAATTCTTTCCCTTTGGGTTTCATGAGCTTTTGATTATCCTCCTCCTTGGGGACCATGGGAAACACTAGACCTTAGTGGAGGGAAAATTGATTCACCTTGCTAAGTGTATGCATGCCTATCCTGCTATGTTACCAAGAATACTTTCTCTAATGTGTGATCTAGGTAGACAACTTTGCCTGGTGTCTCCAGATCCTTGAACTTGTAGATGGTGACTATTGGGCTAGGTTGATCTGGCTTAAATCTCCAAAAGGCTTCCTCCATTTCTCTATTCAAGAACAATTCTATGCTTTCGTTGTCTTGAGGGATCCAATCTGGAGTGATTACTCTAGTTAAGACTGACTTACCTCTAGGAGCCGTGGGTTCCTTTCCTAGGTCTCCTTGCTCTAGGTCTCCTAGCTCGTTCTCAGTGATGATATTTCCAACTTCATTTGTCTTGTCTGGTAGGCTCGTAACCACATACATGGTTCCTTCCTTATCAATGTATGCACCCTCTTTGAACTTGACCACAAGGTGTTCAAGTCCAAAGGGTTGGTCGGGATTTTTGAGTTGGACCACTGATCACCTCAAACCATCCTCATAGATGCGGGAACCTGATTGGTTGGTCATGATATACTCCAATTGTGTCTTATAGGGACCATCTGGTGTCTGTAAATAAGCACTATCAGAGTTACGTGTGGGTCTCTCCATGTTGAAGGACATTTCTGAGTCACTTGTGTCCAAACTTAGTATGTAGGGGTAACCACTTAGTTGTTGTGCCCAAGACTTGGTTGTATGGTTGAGACTAGCCTTAGATGATCTAATGCTTTGTCTATCCTTACCTAGGTGTCTTCCAGATCTCAGGTTCATAAGCCTTGTCTACAAGTCCAAAATTTCCCATTGTATTGCTAAAAATCGTTTGGAGCTCCTTGGTTTCCAACAAACCCAAAATCACAGCAAACGGATTTCGTATGAGAAAGTTATGCCAGTTGAGGGTTCTGGGGTTTAAAACAGGGAAAAAAGATCTCTCTAGGAACTCAGAAGAGATGATATGATACCAAATTTTCATGATACGATACCTTTGTTTTAGACAATACCACTATTGACGATACCACCTTACACAATACAATACCACTGGGACGACTGCGATCGCGATACCAACTTCCACGATACAATATTGCTATCCGCATGATACGATACTGGAAATGGCCACGATACGATACCTCTAATTGACACGATACGATACCAAGTTCTACGAGATACGATACCTTCCAGACAATACGATACTTGTTAGGCTCACGATACAATACCAGTAGTTGGGACGATACGATACCAGTCTATAAACGATACGATACCACTTGACCTCACGATATGATATCACTAAACCGACACAATACGATACAAGAAATCACATGATACGATACTAAGATAGGAGGTGATACGATACTGCACGGTCAACAATATGATACCAAGACTGACATGATATGATACCAGGTGGACCACGATACGATACCACCAGGGCGACCGCAATCGCAATACCAGCACTTGACGATACGATACCGGAATGGTATCGTGATAGCTCATGTGGATATGCATGATACGATACCTTGACAAGTATCGTGATACACGAGAATTCTGGTATCGTGATACCAAAACTCAACCCGACATGATACTTGGAGTTTTTGAGGTCCAAATTCAAATTTTTTTGCAAATATGTGTACCTTGTGTCCTCCTTGTCACTTCTATCGGGGCTATAGATACAAAATCTATCTCCAAACCGGCGATACTACCCTCGTGATACCAGAGTAGTCCTTGTCACTCTATGATACTGCCGCTCATATTTTTCACATTTGAGGTGGATTTGCAGGCTATTTCTTCCGCGTTTCAGCTCTAAACACCTCTGCATTTCTTCCTCACAGCCCCAAGTGAAAAACGAGGTGAAGATACAGTCAAAAATGGAAAAAATAAGAGAATATGAAGAGGGAAGAAGATGGTGATTATGATGAAGATGAAGAAGAAGACAAACTAAGAAACTGAAGTGAAAATGGTCATTGTTTACCTTCCCACATCGCTACTCTACGTCTTACTGTCACACGCTCATCCTCCAAGCTCTCTCCTCGACAACGGTGCCAAATTTGGTGTCACTCTAGCACAATGGAAAGTACCAACGGGGAGCTTCACCTCATAAATGTCAATCCGTGGATATGTGAGGACCTGTATGAAGATCGTGAACAAGTGATGGCATAAGTGCGTGAGTGAAAGCACACAAGCATGCACACACATACACACACATGCACACAAGGTAAGACTAAAGAGAGGAACACTGAACGATCTTTGATTGCAAAAGAACTCTCTTAGAAACCTGAAATCTACAACAAGCTAAACCCAAAAATGAGATCTCCAAACCTTTTTATAGTTTTTTGAGTGGTTTTGGCCCTGTCCAGACCTAGTGTCTGGCCTAGTTAAAAAATAGGTTCCAGTGCTTATTTGGGGGCCCAAACGGAGTCTAAAAATTATGAAAATTGGCAAGATGATAGTTCTAATACTCCTCAAGCTCAAGTACTCCTCGGCTTGAAAAAAATGGAGTTGCGAAAATGGAAAATGGTATTTACAATGGTTTTTAGTGATAACAATCACTATTTTTATAGGGGTTTCTTTTGAAAATTTGATAGGTCCTTCTTGGAGCTCCCTACTTGGTCCTTCTTCTTGTGTGTCCACTTCCTTGATGCGCTTCCATGCTTTCTCCTTGACCTTGAGCTTCAACACACCACCTTTTGCAAATATGGTTGCATTCATTTCATGAGTTTTCACATTCAAAATGAAGATCCTACCACTTTGTCCCCTTTGGTGAACAATCTTCCATTCTATTTGTACTCTTCTACATATAAACCATTAACATGAAACTGACTTGTAATTTGTGATGAACTATTTGTGCAACAGAAACTAGTATTCAGCCAGGTTGTCCTCTAGGTCGATACACTTTCATACACCCTTCTAAATTTTGGACTCTCTTCACATATACTAATGATTTCAATGATCCATTCACTAATCCCTCCAAAAACAATGAAACCATTTTGTTTTGAGTGGGTCTCTCCTCCACTGGGCATCTATCCACATATTGATTGAATCGTCTTACTGCCAATCTTACTGATTCCGTAGGAGCCTGTTTAAAACTATGGATTAATGAGGACGATTTGTTTTTTATTCCGGACTTAGTGAATTCTTCAATCAATTCTAGATAGACTTGTTCCATGCTTTGAAAATTATTAGGATCTAAAGGTTGGAACCAAGCTAAGGTTGTGTGTTAGGCTGAATGATTCATATTATCAAAAAGTCTTCCACTTGTTCAACTCTTATCACTTGCTTGAATTCAGCTATATGATTGTATGGTTCACTAGAGCCATTGTAGTGACTTCTCATGCATTTGGCAACTTGAATGGGTCTCAATATTCTTCCAGGTTCAGGTGGTCTTGGCATTGTAGGGAAAGCTGGTCATCCTATTGGTATACCTGCTTCTCTTCCTACAGGTGGTCTCTCATGAATAGGGTTTCTATTTCTCAGTTCTACATTTGTAGGAGGTCGATAGTTAGGATTATTACCACGTGTGGTAAACTGCATGTGGGGTCTAACTAGAATGTTCGGTTGTGGTGTCAGTCCTGAATGCTGATAAGAAGTATCTTGATGAGTTCCTTGGGGGTTTTGTGAAGTAGTGGCTTGATCCCTAGGTGGGAATACAAGAATGTTATGATATTTCAACCCCGCTCTTTCTAAATCCGTTAAGGACTAGTACCCTCTTTGATTCGTGTCCAAGTACGGAATATGAGTGGGGATTTTCGGATCTTGCAACTCATAGATGGTGGCTGGATTGGTAGCTTCTTCCCATAATGAAGAGTTGGTTCTAAGTAGATGCTCCATTCCATTGATTAAATAAACATCCCTCAGGGAATCATCTTGGGAAATTAGGTCTCCTCTCTAAACCCTAATTACAATGGACTTCCCTCTAGGGGTAGATACCTGTTCTTCATGTCCTTCTTCATTAAGGTTGTGGGTATTGCCTTCTTCCCTTTGTTTGTTGATGTTTCCGGGATGCTCTGTAACTACATACAAAATCTCTCTTTTATCCATTTAGAATCCTCCCACATACTTAACAGCTGGCCTAGGCACTATGTACGCATCTGTAGCTTTCTTCAGCCTAGCCACTGATCTATTTAGTCCATCTACGTAGATGGGTAAACCATGTTGATTAGTGCTCACATATTCTAAAGACGTTCGATACTCTCCCTCAATAATTGACATCATGCCAACTATTGGTACATAATTCTGCATGTCTTCTGAGTCCATAAGAGTTTCCTCCTCAGACTCACTCAAGGTTTCAGAGTGATGCGAATAATTACTCGGTTCAGCTACACTTCCCATAGATGAGACTACACTTCTTGGGCTTCCTAGGATTCTTCCCGATCTTAGGTTCATTCACTTAAGAGCTCTAATTGAGTTGAGACCACCCCTAGCTCCCAATGCTCTTTGTAAAATCATAGAGGTGCCATGCCTGAATTTTTTTTTTATTAAGTTGGAATTTCCCACTGAAGTATCTAAAAATCTCCCTGCATGACACCTGACACTGGCTCAACACACGACACTCGACACTTGATAAATGTTGCAACTCAAGTCTCCATGACACTCGACACCTACCAAATATTGCGGTAGTTGGGTCCATGATATTCGACACTCGTCAAATGTCGCGATGCAGGACCACAATACTCAACACTTGTTGAATGTCGTGAAGCAATCATGATACTCGACAATTGTTGAATGTCGTGAAGCAATCATGATACTCGACACTTGTTGAATGTCGTGAAGCAATCACGATACTCGACACTTGTTGAATGTCGTTAAGCAATCACAATACTCGACACTTGTTGAATGTCATGAAGCAATCATGATACTCGACACTTGTTGAATGTCGTGATGCAATCACGATACTTGACACTTGTTGAATGTCATGAAGCAATCATGATACTCGACACTTGTTGAATGTTGTGAAGCAATCACGATACTCGACACTTGTTGAATGTCGTGAAGCAATCACCATACTCAACACTTGTTGAATGTCATGAAGAAATCACGATACTCGACACTTGTTGAATGTCGTGAAGCAATCATGATACTCGACAAGGCCAAATATCGTGACACTCAACCGTGGGATGTCACGACACCTAAATGTCGCGACACTCAACCGTGGAAGATCACGACACTTCCAATTTTCGCAGATTTAAACAAGTAAATTTGACTTCCAAAATAATGTGGGTGATCCTAGAGCTTGTCTCTGCCCTCTCAAGTGCCTGAATCAAAGAAAAAAGTTTCCTCAACCATTGGATAACCCCTCACGACATCTGTCGCAGGTCGTTCCTTCTTCCCCTTGATTGAATTTGAAAATTTTTAGCAAGGATGGGATGTGCTCACCTCTCAAGTGTCCTTAAGCCCCTTTTCCACCTCTGCTCATGCTGCCTTTGCTCCATGCACCTCGTTTTCTCTCTCGCAATATCTGATGTCCGGGCTCTCTCTCAATACTTGCTAGAGGACAAGTAAATTGAAAAAGACTTGCTTTCTGGTTTTTATACTTATGAGAAGTACCTAACTAAAAAGGCTGAAAGAAAAAACTTGAAAACTAACCATATCTTCGTAGCCTACTCACTTACTTCCTCCTACTTACTCTAACTTCCCTCTACTCACTTCCGTAAACTATCAACTCACTACACACACTCCAAAAGTGAGAAGTAGTAAGTGCGGATGACAATGACTTACCAAAGAAGAGAATTTCACAACTCCTCTACTCACTTCAATGCTAAGAGCTTTTCACCATCACATGAATGCCTCGGTTTGATTCGACTCTCCCCGGTAACAATGCCAAAAGCGTGTGTACCTAAGTACTGACTTAGGGACTTGTGGAGAAAGAGACTATACCTCAATCCCCCTCAAGTACATATAGTGGGGATTCACGCTTTAATTATCAATCCTAGGAGTATCAAAAACTAGCCGAGTGTATGGAGACATGCATTCAAATAATGGTCAATGTGAATGAAATCTAACAAAGTACATGTAAGTATGAATCCATCACATTCAAGCTTTCAAGGTCAGCTATGGTGTTGCGACACTTGGAGCAATAGTTAACAGTAAATCGAGCTTTTCTCTGAGCTCCGAACTCCAAATATAGCAAATAGCGGGTTCATTTTGGTTTTGGAGCTCTCAAGAAGAGACATCCAATGGTAGTCTTTTCACTCAATTCTGACACTCTTGCTTCAAGTTATGAGCAAAATATTGAGCCGTGGGAATGAGCTTCCTATACTTCAGCACTTCCTATACTTCACACATACCTTATTCACAACAAACTAGCACTTTCATGGATAGACAACACTTCTAAGCACTCTTTCCAAGCATCACACATGCATGCAAGCTCACAAGGAAGAAGATACAGAGAGAAGACACAAATTCGAACTTCTATGCTCTTGATTCTCACAATGGCCAAAAGTCCTTACAAGGGGTCACAAAATGACTTATATACATGTGCCCTAAAAATGGTCCTTTCACACAAGAGACCCGTACTTTATTGACTAAAGACTAATTCACTACTATTTTACAAGGGTAATGATACAATTCTTTATAGGTATGCATCTAGAGGACTCCTCTAGTGCATTTACATTGGAAAATATATTAAAATTGACTAAGGTACAAAAATAAGGTGTCCAAATCGGAAAAATTTTGGGGCCCTTCTTTCGGTCTGCCTCTTTGCTATTTTTTGCTCTGCAACACTCTCCCCCTCTTTCTCTCTGTCGTCCCTTGACAGGCTTGACTCCTTGTCTGTAGTTTGTTTACTGCATGCATCACTTGGTCGGCCTTGCCTCCTTGTCCATCTGGCATTATGTTTTAAAGGCCCTGTTCTTGAATCTTCTTCACATCCTCAAGGATCTGATGCATTCTTTTTTGCCTGTTCGTTTGTTTTCATCGCTCTCAACCCGTGGAGATGAACTACAATTAATTTGTAGTCTAATTTTCCAATCGCTCCTTTAATTCTCGGTTGCTATGTTAAGTCGGGTGGCCACGCACGCCACCAGTGGAAGGTATGAAGGTCGGGATCTTCAGCCTTCGATTTGGACCTTCCGAAGATCAAGAGGTTGAAGCACCTTCCTAGAGATCTGGATCTGTTGTATATCTTCTTGCACTTCTTCATGGATACTTGTTGGCCTTGATCCGCCCTTGCCTCTTGCATACCTCCCCCTGTTGTATGCCCATGTGGGGCACTGTGTAGAGATGGGTGTTGCGTGCCCCTGTGGGACTTCCTACAGAGATATGTCTTCAGATATATTATCTTTAGTGAAGCTTCTTTCTTGGTTTTCTTCTTCTTTTCTTTTTTCTGGACTCTCCTTCAACAATGAGGAACTTGGATTGTCCTCTATGAATACTCCAAGAGTAAGAAAGGCACATGTAGAGGATACAAGGAGAAGTGACCCAAGACTAAGAAGATCTAGGATGATGCAGAATTTAGTGCAATGATTGATGTATGATAGCTACATGGCACGTCATCGTGCCTACATGACCAAGGTAATACAAGATGATGAACCTTCTTCATTTGAAGATGCAATTGGAAATGTAGATTGGGAGAAAGCTATGGATGAGGAGCTGGCTACACTTTATGGAAAATGAAACATGGAAGCTAGTTCCATTGTTGCAAGGAAAGAAACCCATAGGCTTTGAAACTGAAATATGAGCAAAACCAGTGACCGAAGTGACTAATTCTCAAAATTATTTTAACACATTCTACCTTTACACCTAATTTCATAGAAATTTGAGATCATTTGTGAAGCGCACTTTCTTCATGCCTTCTCATGTACTCTTCACTGTCAGCCTTCTCCATGAGTTCTCTAGAGCCACACTGGCTCTAATACCATGTCAAGAGAAAGGAGGTAAGGAAGTGAGCTCTCATACACTCTCACAAAAAGAGAGGAGCACACATAGATTAAGGCAAGGAAGAATCATCATCATCATCATCATCATCATCATCGTCATCTTCTTCTTCTTCTATTACATAAAGAGAATATACAAGAATGACCTAATACAACAATAATCAATACGATATAAAAAGAACAATACATAGAGAAAACCCTAATGTTTGTGAATGAGTGAGTTGGAAAGAAACAAATGTGCCATCAGTCGGGTTGATAAATCTAGTAAAGCTTACCAAAAACATCCTTGACATATATCAGTGTAACCACTATACATGTTAGAAAAATGAAAAGTGGTATGTGTCATCCTCAATCATCACACTATTAGCTTGATATATCAACAATGTAATGTACACATGTCCCCTTTAGGGTGAGTTAACTCCTTAGAATTGGAGCTATATATTGGAGGGGTTGGTTGGGTGGATGCATACATCTATATCCCATAGTGTCCTTGCTAGTTAGTTTCTATAGTTGATTTATTGTGAATTATTGTGAAGGAATGGTGCTCACATAAAAGTGGTTTTAGAGCAAGTTGAGTTAGATATTAGATCTTCTTAAGTAGTATCTCGTGAATATCAATCAGCTTGCATAAGTCCTTTTAATATATATGATCCTTATCCATGAAAAATATTTGTGCTCTTAGCAATCCCAAAAGAATATTTGTGTGACCCCTTCCCCCTCCCCAAGGGAGGGAGTCGTGACCACTTCTCTCAAGACCTCACAATAGGTGGCCTTAAAGAACCCACAGATAACACATGACCCTCATCTATGTGTACGTAAGAGCAGCTACTGAAGGAGCTGCCACTCTCTCTTCCTCTTACAAGATAGGGAAATGTATGTTTCATAGCTCGTTTTATAGAGCTCAAGGGTGCAAATCACTCACGTATCTGTGATATCATCCCAATCTCTCATCTAAACCAATTCTTCGGGACCTCATGGAGTGTGCTCTTCAGCTCACCAAAAGAGTGAAATAGTGGACGTTATCCATGATTCCATTCTTTTCTTGAACGATTAGCTCTTTTTCTTATACCCTTAAAAAGCAAATTTCATTTCATATGTGGGATTTTTCCCAATACCCTAAAGAGCATCCTATGGATTCCTTCATTGATCCCTCTCTCTTTTCTATTGAGTCCGAGAGTCTAAGGGATAGTTTTGAGAGCTTTTTAGAGTCACTTATCAAGGAGAACAAAGTGGTCTTTCACATTAAATGATGGAGAAGTTTATTATGGAGGATAACAAAAAACATGACAAGGCTTTGGACTTGAAGGAAGGCTATGGCTTCATCATTTTCAACCTCAACAAAGAAAGTTCAAAGATATTCACTTCATCAACTTGAATTCAAGTAAGTGTTGATTTTCTTTTTTTTCATGGTCATTTATCTTGCATATCGTTCATGAAAATATGCATTAAGTGAGATCAAGGAATTGAAAGCCTTTTTAATCTTCTTGAATGAGTAAGTGTATTCAATCAGGTGGGTAAGATCATGTTAAATGTCCTTTGAGCATTTTAGAGGTTTGGAGGAAGCCACAAAATAAGAAAGGCATCCATTTAAGAAGCTATGAGCTTGGGTCATGTATTTAGTCTCTATGTAATAGAACATTATGGTGCAAGGATGAAAAGGTGAAGGAATGACCTTCCCAAAGAACAGAAAAAGAACAAGTTTTTGATCAAGATAGGTACCCATTCAATTATGTTCATTTCTAAATTTCATGACATTACGCACATTATTTGATTGGTGTTTTATGCATTTGTGCTTGAATTTCTCATGCAAAAAGAGCACTTTTATGCAAAATACTATTACATGCATTCAAAAGAGCATGATTGTTCTTTCAAATTTCATTTTCCAAAAGATACACATTAAACTAGGGAGTGCTTTCCTACGTCAAGCACACTTTTATAAAGATCTATGAAGAATACGAATGTGTGTACATCACACTCAAATGAAACATGTATAGAATATTGATGCATAGATATCCTATTCATGTATAGAATAATTGCATGATTTTAAAATTTAGATGAACATTTTTTGGAAACACCAATAAGTATGAAGTGCCGGAGAAGGATGTTAACAAGGGAAGATGTGGAATGGACCAAACATACATCACCACTAAGAAATCATTTGAAGTGGCCAAGGGGTGGACAAATCTTAATTTCCAGATAAGTACTCAAAGAATTTTCTTTTCTTGCAAACCATAGAACATGCAATGCATGCCACTATATACATGAATTTTGATGCATTGATTCAGGTGTCTGTTGAGCCCATAAAAGTAATATTGGTCAAAGTCAACATAGTCAAAGTCAATATAATCAAAGTCAAAGGGTCAAAGTCAAAGCAACCAAAGTCAACATGTTCAAGGTCAAAGTCAACATGGGCAATGTCAAAGCGTTCAACGTTTATTTGTCAAGGTGCACAGGTAGTTCATAATTAATTGTTCACAAAGGTTATATTTGTAGAAAGTTAGATGCAGGTTGTAAGTTATCGAGTGTCTTTCTGTAATTTCTCTAAGGTTCAAAGTGTTTTTAAAGTGTTTGGAAGGTTCAGGTGAACCCTCTCTTAGGTGCACATTTGAAGAATTTAAAGGAAAAAAGTGAAGGTATGTGAAGTGGAAGCGTACACAAAAGTGAAAGTATGGCCCCCCAATTAAAATTTTTGTTTCAGTCTAAAGTCACTACAGGACAAAACAGGGATTCGTTGGCTGCCCACATTTGGAGACAATCTTGGACATCAAAGTGAGCACCAAGATATTCTAGTATTTAGAAGTGTACATGAACCGACACTCAACTCAAGGCAAGGCATTATTCTTGGTTAGATTAAGCAAGGTGAGCATAGTCTACACTAGGAGAGAGAAGAGCAAGAGACATACAATAAGTGTGCAACGCAGAGAAGTGAGGTGCAAGGTGTGCAAGAAGAGTGACTTAGAAGTGTGCAGAGAAGTGCTAAGCCATGCAACCAAAGGTCACAAGGTCCCATTGAAGCTGTGCGCACATCGACATAAGGTGTCCATCTCGCCCCTATTGAAGCTTGAGTGCAAAGTGTGCACAAGTGCAAGCTCTTGGAGAAGGTGGAGGTCAGGTGCAGAGAGGTCAGCGACATCAAGAACCTTGGGTATTTTGTAACTTTGTTGATTGTGCACTCTTTGGGATTTCACATAGAGAACATTTGGATCGTATTGTACATCATCATTGTACTTTTCTCCTTATAATAAATCTACAAAAGCTTCTTGTGTCTATATCTTTCTTCTTATCTTTCTCCCTTCTCCTACAAACACTCAAGTCCCTTTCTGCACAAGAATCCCCCAACAAAATTTGGCACGCCCAATGGGACCACAAGGAGACTTGAGCATAGGAGAAACATTAGGCCAAGGGAAGGGTGTAGAAGAAGCACCTCTCATAGACTATAAGAGTCCAAGACTGGCAGTAGCAATTAAAGGATTAAAGCTACAAGGAGTCATTGTGGATGGTAGGTCTAGCATAAATTTGATGCATGAGCATACCATGGAGAAACTTGGTCTACGCCCATCCAGACCTGCCCACTTCACCGTCACTTTAGCAGATCAAAGCAAAGTAAGGCCAATGGGGGTGATCCCAAAAGTTCCACTGGAAGTACAAGGTAATCTCTTCATTTTGGATTTTTGGGTATTAAGACTGCCCTAGGTAGAAGGAGGATTTCCCCTCTTGATTGGAAGACCATGGCTGAGGCATGCAAGTGTCATCCATGACTAGGGTAAAGACACTATGTGGGTACAACAAAAGGGACATGAACTTAAACAGATATATTTAGAGGAGGGTGCAGATCATCAAGGGAACACCATCATGATGCAGTCAATTGGCATTTGCATGGAACAAGAAATGGAGGAACAACCACAATTAGAGTTCAAGGAGGAATAAGACATTCTGAATTGGCTGCAAGTGTGCAACTCTTCCTCTTCTTTTGGAGTTTTTCTAAATAATTCTTGCACAGATGAATGTTATGATGAAAAGGGGGATACAGTTTAGGTTGATGGATTGGGAGAACCCATCACAGGCCACAGAAGGGGGAGGAAGATAACCCTCAAGTACAAATTGGAGGAGGATGCGAAAACAACAAGGAAGGAAGTTACTAAAGTTAAAGACAAGGTAAAAAATACTAGTGATGAATGTTCTTTGCCAATTCAAGAAATCCCTATAGGATGGATGCAGGAAAAAGAGGAATATATTGAGATCCAGAACACTCCTGCTTATGAAAGAATGCGAGAAAAGCTATTGGAGGAAAATAGAGTTCGAGATGAGCATGTAGATACCATGGTAGATAGAAACCCAATCAAAGAAGTACAATTAGGCACTCAGGAAAATAATCATCCAATTTTGGTGGCCACTTGGTTGTGGAGCAACCGTGAACAGCTTGAAAAGGTAAAATCTTTCTTGACACACTATGCATATGTTTTTGTGTGGCATTATAAAGACTTAGAAGGAGTGCCTGCCAATTATGGAGTTAGAGCATTCCTCTTGTCTATGGAGCTAAACCAGTAAGGGGAAAGAGTTATAGACTTAACCCAAAATATGCTGAAGCTATTTATTTGGAAATACAGAAGATGGAGGATGCAAGAATCATCATTCCCGTCAAACACTCACAATGGCTTTAACTAATGTGTTATAGTAGCAAAGAAGAATACCAACAAAATCTGAATTTTGTTGACTTTAGCGCACTCAACAAGGTAACCACTCTAGATGGATTCCCCATGCCCTTTGTAGAGCGGGTCATTGAAGAAGTGGCTCGACACACATTATAAAGCTTTACGGATGGCTTTAGTGGATATAACCAAACATCCATCCACTTAGAGGATCGTGCAAAGACCGCTTTTATCACACCATGGGGCACATATGTGTATGTAAAAATGTCATTTGAACTCAAAAATGCTCTAGCCACCTTTAACAGAATTGTCAACCTCGTTTTTGGACCCTTATTGTTTGAAACACTTAGAATTTTCATGGATGATTTTTCTTCATTTTTAGGCTCTCACAAGGAGGCCCCTTTGGATTGCTTGGATAATCACTTGAGACAGATGTAGAATTTTTTTAAAAGATGTAGGGAGAATAAACTAAAGTTGAGCCCAAATAAATATCATTTCCTCGTGACAGAAGGAACCCTCTTGGACATGTGGTATCTGCTAAAGATATGGCTCTAGACCCTGATAAAATTATTTCTATACTAAAGTTACCTAAACCCAAGACTTTTTAAGAGATTCAAAGCTTTTTGGGGCATACTAGGTACTACAAAAGATTTATCAAGGTGTATGCAGAGATAGCGAGGCCACTGGCTAGACTCAGAGGTAAAGAAGTGCCCTTTAAATGGGAAGAAGAAGAAGAGCATGCTTATCAGACATTAAGGTCCAATTTGGTGGCTGCACCAATTGTTATCACACCAGATTGGACAAAACTTTTTCATGTACATGTAGATGCCAGTGCATATGCCGTGGGTGCAGTTTTGGCTCAACACAGTGAAGAATACAAACTTGACAGACCTATTCAATATGCTAGTCAAATTTTAACTAAGATTGAAAAAAATTATAGCACCACAGAAAGGGAGGCCCTAGCAATGGTTTTCGTTGTACAAAAGTTTCGGCATTATTTGCTAGGTGTGAAATTTGTTATCATCACTGATCATCAACCACTCAGGTATTTATTGAACAAGCCACAAGTGACTGGGAGGATATGGAAGTGGATACTTTTGTTCCAAGAATTTGATTTTTCTATAGTCCATAGGCCGGGTAGAGAAAATGTCATGGCAGACCACCTATCTAGGATTAACTCTATGGATCAAGCAATTGGAGTAAATGATGATTTTCAAGATGCTAATTTGTTCACTGTACAAGCACAAGGTTGGTATGATGACATCAAGAATTTTCTTAAAATTGGATTGTATCTAGAGAAGGCAAGTATTGTGCAAAGAAAGAGACTACTCATAAAAAACAAACCTTTTACCTTCATTGACGGAAAATTATATAGATAGGGCAAGGACAATAGGTTTAGCAAGTGCATGGAAGAAGAGGAAGTGAGAGAAATCCTTAAATCTACACATGAAGGAGTAGGTGGTGGCCACCTATAGGACACATTATGAGCCAGAGAATCCGTGATGTTGGCTTATGGTGGCCTACATTATTTAGAGATGCAGAGGAACGGGGAAGAGCATGTGATGTTTGTCAGAGGTGTGGACCTAATCCAATAAAGCAGAGTCACAACCCCTCAATTATTTCCACTTCTTGGCAGCCATTTGAGAAGAGGGGGCTAGATTTCATCGAGCCCATCTACCATGTCTTGGTTCCAAACAAAGAAAAGTATCTATTGATCGCCATTGACTATGCAACAAAGTGGGCTGAAGCTATTGCCTCCTCGGATTGCACAACACAAATAGTGGTTGATTTCCTTTATAGTAACATCATTTGCAGATTTGGCTGTCCTCTTGAAATTTGTACAAACCAAGGTACTCATTTTGTGAACAAGGTCCTACAAGAACTTTTTAACAGGTACAAAATTCTACATAGGAACTCTTGTGCCTATTATCCAAGAGCTAATGGACAGGCATAATCCACCAATAAGGTAATAATTACCATGTTAAGGAAGGAATGTATGTTACAACCCACTTCTTGGGGCATAGCTTATCAAGGTACCCTATGGGCGTACAAATTAGCTTACAAAGAAGCTACAGGATACTCTACATTCCAATTGGTTTATGGGATATTGCCTATTGAACCCTTTGAATTTCTACATGGATCACCAAAACTAGCATTCATGTAGGGAAAGAAAGATTATGGTGTCTCTTAGAGGCTTGAAGCACTACACAAAGTGGAAGAGATACATCTATATGTTGCACAACACTTGCTAGAGACTCAAATGAAGAGGAAGGAGGTACATGATCAGAATTTGTGGAACGATAACTTACAAACAGGCATGTTTGTTCTTCTCTATAGACCTCAAATCCACACACGAGTAAGGGAAAATGGCTTCCACACTGGGAAGGACCTTATAGAATTAAGACGATGCTGAATTGGGGTGCAGTGGAGTAAGAGTCTCTGAAAGGAGAGGTACTACCATTGGTCAATATGTCAAGGCTCAAGGCCTATCACCAATAGAACTGAAGATTTTTGGATCACCTGGAACTTGCAAAATCTTTCCAGGTTGTACATAGCCTTCTCATATCAATTTTGCTCAAGTTTTAGTAGTTTCTATCCATTCTCATGCTTTTTCCTTGATTTTTCATGCAACTTAGAAGCAATTTCACAGCCCTTTGCATAAACAAAATTTTAGGATATTTTTGAGAATTTTTAAAAACATTTTAGATTTTTTGATATACTTTTTTCCTCTTTTTCAAATGTCATTTTCTTGATAAAATGGAGGAAATGAGAAAGCTCTCTATCATTTTGAGAGGGAGAAGTGGCCTAGATATTTAGGGAATTTTTTGAGAATTTTTCCCGTTATTTTTTTATTTTTTTTTGAATTTTTTAGATTTTATTTATATTTTTTTCTATTTTTGGGTATTTAAAAAAAAAGAGCCTCTGGTGGCTAATTTTCTTTTTTTCAATTTCAGAAAAAAAAAAACACCCCCCCTCTCTGTCTCCCCCCCACAATACGGATTCTTTATTTTTTATTGTTCTTATTTTTTTATTTATTTTTATTTTTTAGTTTATTTATTTATTTATTATTTTTTATTTTATTTATTTGATTATTTCATTTTATTTTTACGTTTTTCAATTTTTTTGTTTCACCCCACGAATTTTAGGAAAAAAAAGGAATATATATATTTTTTATTTTTCTTGGTCCAATGCTTTTGGCTTTAGATTGCACCTCGAATGGCCATTTTTTTCAAATTTGGGGTCATTCTCATGTCTTTTAGCACCTCTCAGCTCATTTTTTTACTTAGATTTTTCAAAATCCCAACTTTCCTCTGACTTTTGGTCAAAACCCACATGTTTTGAGCACATTTTTCACGTGTTTTTTCATTACGCACATGATCCACATGGTCTATTCTCTCTCTATTTTACCATATGTTTCACATTTTCCCATATGCATCCTCTATGGCTTTATTATTTTCTCAATTTGACTATCTCTAGAGCCCACAACCCTACTCCCTGCCCTCCCTTTATCCTTCCACCCAGTCCCATCCTCACCTCTCCATATCCTATCCATCTAAGCCCCCTCAGCCCTCCCTTCCCTCTCCCTCCTACCCTGCATTCTCCATCCTTTGCTCTTCAATACAAAATTTCCACTTTTGGTTCTTCTCTAGTGTTTGTTATTTATTGCTCCTCATGGACTTAGTAGCTGCCCAAGTATCCTTTTGAAGATCTTGCAGCATAGAAATCATGGTGACATCTATGCTTAGAGTTTTGGTTATAGCTCTCTGGGACGGAGATCCCATTAGGTGGTGGGCAATTGTTGAGCCCATAAAAGTAATATTGGTCAAAGTCAACATAGTCAAAATCAAAGAGTCAAAGTCAACATGTTCAAGGTCAAAGTCAACATGGGCAAAGTCAAAGCGTTCAAAGTTCAATTGTCAAGGTGTGTAGGTAGTGCACAATTAATTGTTCACAAAGGTTATATTTGTAGAAAGTTGGATGCAGGTTGCAGGTTGCATAGTGTCTTTCTATAATTTCTCTAAGGTTCAAAGTGTTTTTAAAGTGTTTGGAAGGTTTATGTGAACCCTCTCTTAGGTGCACATTTGAAGAATTAAAAGGGAAAAAGTGAAGGTATGTGAAGCGGAAGCGTACACAAAAGTGAAAGTATGCACCCCCAATTAAAATTTTTGTTTTAGTCTAAAGTCACTATAGGACAAAACAAGGATTTGTTGGCTACCCACATTTGGAGACAATCTTAGGACATCAAAGTGAGCACCAATATATTCTAGTAGTAAGGAGCATACATGAACCAACACTCAACTCAAGGCAAAGCATTATTCTTGGTTAGACTAAGCAAGGTGAGCATAGTCTACACTAGGAGAGACAAGAGCAAGAAACATACAGTGAGTGTGCGACGCACAGAAGTAAGGTGCAAGGTGTGCAAGAAGAGTGACTTAGAAGTGTGCAGAGACTGCTAAGCCATGCAACCAAAGGTCACAAGGTCCCATTGAAGTTGTGTGTGCATCGACATAAGGTGTCCATCTCCCCCCTATTGAGGCTTGAGTGCAAGGTGTGCACAAGTGCAAGCTCTTGGAGAAGGTGGAGGTGTGGTGTAGAGAGGTGGACAATAGCAAGAACCTTAGGTATTTTGTAACTTTTGATCGTGCACTCTTTGGGATTTCGCACAAAGAGCATTCAGATTTTATTGTACATCATTGTAGTTTTCTCCTTATAATGAATCTACAGAAGCTTCCGGTGTCTATATCTTTCTTTTTATCTTTCTCCCTTCTCCTACAAACACTCAAGTCCCTTCTTGCACAAGAATCCCCCAACAGTGGCTTAACTTGCCTAGTCACATTTACAATTGGTCATGGAAATGAGTTACACTATGTATGAAAGTTCATACAGTTTCAAAAAAGAAAGATTGATTGTGCCTAATAATGGTCAAAATGAATGCATTTAATGCATTATTGCAACTTGGAAAATATAATGTTGTATGGAAATTTAGTACCATCCATCAAATGATCAAAGTTCTAATTTGGAGCTTTTGTATGCATTAAGGGGGGTTCAATTTTTGAACCTTAAGCAAGGTACACCTTTTCAAATAAAGGTGTAAATGTTTTAGCGTACATTATGTATGCATACAAAATATATTACATGGGTTTTGGAGTCGAGTGGGAGACTAAGTTCATGAAGTTAGTCTTAAGTAGGACTAGGAATTCAAACGTTTTATGAATAATGGTAATAAGACCAATTGACCATACTAAACCATTTAATTTATTTGTTCTTGGTGTATCATTTAAAATACAAATAATTCTAAACTTCATGAAATATCTTAAGATTAAAGTCTCTTATGGAATTTTAGAATCCATAAAATCTCATGGCATGCTTGATCAGTAGGGCCAAAGAATTAAGTGAGATGTTAAAATTTTCTCTTCTTTAGCCATGACACCATGGTGGTAGCTTGAGTGATTATTATCAAAACTCTTAGAGAGAAAAGGAGTTTGAAAAAAAATCAATATCCTATGAATAATCATAGGTTAAAATTCTTTTAAATTCTCATTGAAAGGATGACAAAAATATTATCTTTTTGAAGTGTTCGTTCCTCCTTCCATGGAAGCCCTTTAGTAGTGAGAAGAAATAACTACTGAGAGCTTTGCACAACTTCCAAGCAAAAGACCTGAAGAAGAGGTAAAAGAAATGGGGTTGAAAGATATCACCCTAAAGACCATTTACTCATGTCCTAAGGTCAAGAAATACTTTAACTAGTAAGACGTTACCATATTCTTCAAATTAAGAATCTGATTGACAAATCCTTTATTCTATTAAGTTTAGATTCTTGATTATGTCAAGAGATAATATCAAGTTTAAAGGCAAAAAGTATTTGTATTATCAAATGACATATGAATAATTGTTCTAGATATATCTAAACAAAAGAATAATTCAAAAGTCAATCTTTAAGTTTAATTCTTATCAAAGTTGTAAGTACAACTAAGACTTCAAAAGTTGACACAAGCATTAGGGTTGCTCTTCAAATAAATTATCAAATTCCAAGTCAAGTAATAGCAACCCTCACTTGATTATACTAAAAGAAGGATTTATGAAAAGGTTAAAGCTATTGTTACCTTCACTAAAATGGAAGTAAAGTCAGATGGTATGGGACATCTAGGTTTATACTACCATTAAAGTGGTTTCAATGGTATGGGACACCAGATTTCTAGGTAATCAAAGCTTGAACTTAGGAATACATATTCAATAATCTTGGAGGAAATGAAGCAAAATGTTGTGAATAGTTCTTTTAATCGAGGAGAATAATAAAATAATAAAAGTAAGCTCTTTCAAACTCCAATAAAGTGTTGATATATTTTGGTAATGATGTGTATGAACTTGCTTAGGACTACCAAGGTACCTTTTTCCCTCTTTAGGAGGGTTTCTCCTTGGATTGTATATATGCCTATAATCCTAATGGGTCACTTATCTTTGTACATTCACTTGGTAATCCATTGAATATTGTTTGTTGTGATCCAAGCTTCTTCTTCTTCCTTGTATTGTTGGTGTGCTTCCATAGACCTCAACCTCCAACAATTGGTATCAAATCAGGTTGCCACTTCGTCGAGAGTGTTGTTGACACTGCTTTCATCACAGTCTTAGAATCACATGAAAATTGATGAGCATACTCGAGGTGATTAGAAGTTAAAAAGTGCTTCACTCTGTGTTGTCAAAATTTTTCTCTGAGCTCATTTCGATCTTCGAATGCATTATTGTAGTGCCAAACATATATATAGGTTCCAATTCCCTAGTACAAGAACCTTGAAGTCATTACAAGTCTATTTTTGGTTCATGAGTGCAAGCACTTGAAGTCATTACAGGTCTAGTAGAGCTTGACAAGGTAGTTCTGTTTAGCTTTTTGAGATACAATCCTTTTTTTTGCATCAAGGTATTTTAGTTAGTGGCCATCGCTGAAGGCAATGATGTATTTCATATGTTGGCTATTGAGGAAAAGTTGGTTGGCACTTATTACCCATTATGGCCATATATGATGCTTCATATATTGGTGGCAAAAGGACAGTGGAATATTGTGTAGGGTGTTGAAAAATGTCCTAGTACACATGCAAATAAAGTTATCAAAGGTGATACATATGGAAGTGAAGATGATGATCTTTAGATTCCTAATCCTGCTATGGTTCTTGTAGCACATACTATAGAGAAACTTCCTTGGGATGGTAGAGATGCTCAAGAACATGCATTGATAGCCTTGTCGATTAAATGTGCCATTATCCCTCATATTTGCTATTGCAAAACAAAAAAGGATGTTTGGGATACACTTACCACTCTGTACCAAGAAAGAAATGAGGTTCATGTTGCTTACCTCCTAAAATAGTTGGAGAGTGTGTTGGTGCAATTAGCAAGCCTAAGTGCTTTGCTATTTAGGACTACACATCCATAAATACTTCACAAGAGAGAACCTGATGACAACTCATGCTTTTTAATTTGACCATAGTAGCTCTCAAAAAACATAAAAGTCAAAAGAAGATGGAATCTGCTAAAGTTAGGAGAGTGAACTCATGGCTTATTTGGTGAAGGAATCAAATTAAACAAGTCCTTAAAGTGTAGAATCACTTTTAGGTGAGGGAAAATTCAAATTCAAACTTAGAACATGAGAAGATGGAATCTCTTGAAGTTAGGAGAGTGAAATCATCACTTATTTGGTGAAGGGATCAAATCAAACAAGTCCCTAAAGTGTAGAATCACTTTTAGGTGAGGGAAAATTCAAACTCAAACTTAAAACATGTATATTAAGACACATAATTTTAGTTGCAAGATAAGTGTGCCATACTGAGAGGCATTGAGCTAGAAAATTGAGCTTACATTGAGCTCCAACTACCTATATGTAGTCCACTACATTTCCCTTATATCATATGTTCATTAGCATATACATTTTGATACATCTCTTCAACTACATTCCTATCTACTATCTAGTGTTGCATCTTATTCATTACAATGATCTTGTGTAATCGATTGCATTGCATATAATCACTCATTTTCTATAATTTAACTTGTGATATCAATTCTCATCAAGTTTCCTTCAGTAGATCTTGAGATATGAAAAGAATATGACTATGTTTGATTACCTTCTATATCCTCAAAAGTCAGGATGACCCCTTGGACTTGTTAGGTTCATTTCTCCCTCCATGATACAAATAAATTCATGAAAATTGATATCTGTTAAGATATCAATTTTCATCCCGTTTCATTTAGTAGATCTCAAGATATGAAGTGAGGAAGATGACTATGTTTGCATACCTTATAGATCCTAAAAAGTCAAGATGACCCCCTTGACTTGTTAGATTCATTTCTCCCTCCATGGTAGAGCTAAATTCATGAAATAACTTGCTTTAATCAGATATACAATTTGATTAGATGTGTACAAAAGCTCTTTGTTCAACACATACTAGGTTGTGAGCTCTAAACATAACACTCAGATCTTCTAGTCCCAAAATAGAAGGTTCTTCACATTTCTTGCATATGCAAGTTATTTGTTTTGATGCAAATGTTTGGGATTTATGCTCCAAAGGACTTGGCTAATCTAAATGCATCATTATGAAGATAAAAAGGTCTATTAAGCATCCTTGAAGTTAGATTGGTAGGTGTAGAGCAGGTTCTGTGTAGCATGAGCTCGTCTCTGGAATCTATCTCAACATCTCCTCACAGTGGTATCGGAGCAAGCAATCAACATGGGAGATGGATTTCCTTCATCCATAGAAAAATTAGATCGAGGTAACTAACTACTAAGCTTGGTCACTTAGGATGGAAGCTTATCTTCAAGGGAGAAATCTCTATGGTTACTCTAGCAAGATCATATATTCTAAACTCAAGCTTTGATTTTTTACTTCCACACATCAAGAGTTCCAAGACTTCACAAGAGACTTGGAATGCTCTTGAATCATTCTTCTCATCAAGGAATCAAGAAACATGCCAATGGATTAGATATAGGGACATTGACTCAGCTAGGAGAGTAGAATCTGAAGAATGGTGCCTATTGTAGAATAGGTTCAATGCTTGGGAGTGCTTGAGGACTCGCCTCCTTATTGGATATGACTCCCCTCGCCTTGAGGATCTTAGATGGCACAATGGCAACAAACTTGATAAAACTATGAGATTCAAGAAGAATATGGACTTGATGTCATGCTTAATAGGAGATCTTATCTAGATTGGTTGAGTTTAACATGGAATTTTAAGTTCTAATCCCTTTAGCATCCGCTCATGGAGATAAAAAAGATCAATTCTTATGTGGAAAATCCTCCACGAGGGAATTCGGACCAATGTAAAAGCCAACAAAATTTTTGGAGCCCCTTTGTGGTGTAAAGAATGCCTTCATGGCAATGAGGACTTGGGACACCTCTTCTTTTCATGCCCCAAGTCAATGTTGGTCTGGTGGGCCCTTAGGAGAATCATGTTGGTGCAAGTACAAATCAACTAGAATCAAAAGGTATTGGGTGAAGGGATTGATTGTTCCTCCACATTCTGGAATTCTATAAGAGGCAAGGCACTTTGGAAGATCTGGAAAGAGATGTGCACTGCCAACTTTGGTAGCCCCCCTAAAGGATGGTCAATTAAAAAATCTCTTTTTCCTTTTAGGAAAGAGAATTTACAATTGTACAAATCTTTGCCTTTTAAACATTATAGGTTTTTCCTCGAGGCTAGCAAGATTAAAAGCAATGAGCTGCCACTTGCTACAAAATTTTAAGCAAATTTTAATGTTTTCTAGAAAAAAATTAATGTTTTCTAGAAAATTTTAATGTTTTCTAGAAACTTTTAAGCAATTGTTGCTTTGTGGAATTCAAGGGGTCCACTAGGTGCTAGGCCCATTCACTTGTATAGTTGTTCTTTCTATTAATTAAAGTTTGGGAGAGTAGGCTATTGTCGATTTTCATTTTGAAAAAAAAGGTGGTAACCTAACAAGTTAGAGAGTGTTATCCCTCATCATGAAGCTATAGTTAACTTTTCTGAACGTTCAAGGATGTGAAAGGGTGAAATAATCAACCAGTCACCTCTACTAGAAATAACCAATCGGATCCTTCCACTCATGCTCGTTTATTATCTGTGGAGAAGTCAATTAGTGCTAGCTTAAGAGGGTGGGACATTTGCCTCTCATAAGGAGTGCATGGGTTCAATTTTCCTGGGCTACACTCGTAGGAATCTCCTCATATTGATATGATTAGATGTTAAATGAGCTGCCTTTGAGGAAACATTAGCCGTCAAGTGCTCTCAGTGGACATGTTCACAATGGCAAGGGCTTATTCATGGCCACAATGTTGAGTTCAATTCAAACTAAGCTCTTCATTGACCTTAAGGAAGTCCCTTCCTAGTTCCTATCCTTAGTGGGCCTTCATGCTCTGTTATTCCTAGTAGGTTTTAGGTGTTCAATCCCTAAATGTGTGGGATTATAGGATTCCATCGGTACTATGCCCTTAAATGCTGCATTTTCCATTAATTCAAGCTATGAAAAGAGTAGATTGTAAGATAAAAAGTTCTCTATGAAAAGAATCCATCAAGATGCCATATTAATGAGAATCATGGCCATCTACTAATACAAAATTATGATTCCCAAAGACCTTGAGGCAAGGGGGATAAAACCATCCAAGTAGTCAAGTACCGCTCAAGTAGTGAAAGATGTGCTTAACTACCTAGAAATGCTTAACATGTGGGTTATGTATAAACCTACTCATCCCAGAGACAAAAGAAGTGAGTATCAAACGCATTTATACGTAAGTAAAGTAAACATGCAATAACTTGCTAATGGAGAACAACATCGAATGCATCTCCAACATCATGAAGGCTCAACCATAAACCTCTCTCCATGGGTGTAGCAGATAGCATCGAATGTCGTGGGGCTGATGGCCTGGGTTCGATTCCTGCTTGGCTGGACATTTCAACTTTCCTTGTACCCTCAAAAAGAAAAATAGTTTTGCAATTTTCAAAGCCAAAATGATGCAATAATGTGTCAATTTATTTTGTTTGACATAATGTCATCCTTTCATAAACATTGATAAACTAAATGCACAAATGATGATGCAAATTCCTCAAATCTAACATCTCAAAAGAGACTTCAAAAACAACTCAAATTCATCAATATGCTTCTTATTAGGACCAATGAGCAGCATATCATTGTCATATACAAGAAATATCATATGTACATTATCTGCACACTTAACATATATGGTGCTATCAGATGGATTGCTCTCAAATCTATGTGCTAGCAACTAGGCATCTATATTTTCATATGAAGCACGTGCTGCTTGCTTTAATCCATACAATGCCTTTTTCAACTTGCATACTTTTTTTTTTCATTCCCTTTCTACACAAAATGGTGGGGATGAAATACATACACATCTTCATTTAGATCACCATTCACGAATAGGGTTTTAATGTCTAGTTGATGTACATTCCAACCATGATGGGCTAGAAGTGCAGATATGCTATGAATAGTGGTCATTCGGCACATGGGAGGAAATTTTTCATCAAAATCAATGCCCTTCTCTTGAGCATAAAATTTGGCAAAAAGGATAGTATCTATCTATTGTTTGATTAGGCTTATCTTTGAGCTTATATATCCATTTACCTCGAATGGCCTTTTCCCCTAGAGGCAAATCATATAAAGACTAAGTACCATTCTTCATAGTAGCATCATATTTGGATCACATAGAAACCATCCAATCTTGTGATTTTTTTCTTCATAAGAAGAAATAGGAACACTCTCATCACAAAGATTAGAGATGGCCATTGCATAACAATCTAATGCAAAAGAATAATTATGAGAGCATGAACGAGAAGGATATGACAAACCTACAACTAATTTGTTATCTCTCAAAGTTTGTACCATCCATGTAGGCATAGTTTTTCCCTCTTCAGTTCCAATTCTTTCATCAATAATTACATCATGTATATCTACAACAAAAGTGGAATGATCTAGATCATCATTTGAAACTTGTAAAGACTAAGAAATGTTGATATATTTAGGTAGTGATGTGTGTGAACACACTAGGACCGCCGGGGCACTTTTTTCCCTCTTTAGGAGGTTTTTTTCCCCCGGCTTGTATATATGCCTATTCTCTAGTAATACATTCAGTATTGTGTGTTTGTGCTCCAAGCTTCTTCTTCTTCCTTGTGCTGTTCGCGTGCTCCTGCAGACGTCTAACTCCAAAAATTCGTATCAGAGCAAGTCGTCGCTTCATCTAGGGCGCCGTCGACACTCCTCCATTTGCAGTCTCAGAATCGCACGAATTTTTGATCTAAGCTCGTTTTGGCCTCCGAACGCACTATCGTAGCGCTTCTACAGGCTATTTTGTCTTTTTGTGCCAAAGGTATATACCAGTTTCTGTTCGCCAGTTTAAGCATCTCGAAGTCTGCTACAGGTCTAGTAGAACTCGTCTGGGCAGTTCTGTTCAACTTTTTGAGATACAGTCAATTTTTTGCATCAAGGTATTTTAGTCACCGGCCATGGCTGAAAGCAGTAATGTATTCCGTATGTTGGCTGCTGAGGATAAGTTGGATGGTACCAACTACCCATTATGGGCTTATATGATGCGACATGTTTTGGTTGCAAAAGGATTGTGGAACATTGTGCAGGGTGTTGAAAGACGTCCTGTTACACCTATAACGACAGGTACTACAAATACAGGTGCTGGAGCTGATGAAGATGGTGTCGAAGATGATATTCTGCAGATTCCTGTTCCTGTTGCTATTTTTGTTGCACCTACTGCAGAGCAAATTCGTTGGAATGGCAGAGATGCCCAGGCACATGCATTGATAGCTTTGTCTGTCAAACATGCCATTATTCCTCATATTCGCTCTTGCAGAACAGCTAGGGGTGCTTGGGATACAATTACCACATTGTACCAAGCAAGGAATGAGGCTTGTGTTGCTTACCTCTGAAAACAGCTGGAGAGTGAGCACATGAATGAAGGTGATTCTATGGACAATTTCCTAACAAGATCAAAGACTTGAAGGAACAGTTGATTTCTGCTGATGAGGTTATACTAGATAGCTCACTTGTGCAGACTGTTTTGAATGGTCTTCCTGATTCATATCAGAGTTTTGCTTCTACTCTTCGGTTGATGATGAAAGGCAATCCGAATGCCTTATCATTTGAGGAGTTAGTCTCTAATCTGTTGCAGGAAGATCAGTCCAGGCAGAACAGGTCCATTATGCGTGTTGCAGATCAAGCTTTCTTGGCTAGTCAGAAGGGCAAAGGAAAATAGAGCTCTTCTACTAGTAAGCAGAAATCTGCAAATGCTGCACATTCGAAGAACCAGGATAAAGATGAGAAGAAATCAGAAAAGCAGAAATTGTTTTGCAAGTACTGTAAAGGGAATGATCATATCATAAAGAACTGTCCAAAACTGGCTGCAAAAGAGGCAAAGAAAAAGGAGGCTGGAATGGTTGTTGCAGAAGCCTCTACAACAAAAACAGAGTCTGCTAATCTTGTGCAGGAAGAAGAATGGGTGTTTACTAATGTTTGCAGTTTTGATCCATCTTCTCATGAGCAGTGCATGTCTGCAGTAGACTCAGATGTTTGGTACTTTGACAGTGGGGCGACCAAACATATTACCTCGCAGCGCAGTTTCTTCTCTTCACTCGAGCCTGGCCCTACACGGAATACTGTCACATGCGCCAACAACTCCTCTTATCCTGTTATGGGAGTTGGTAAGATCATTCTGACTACTACTGATGGTAGTTCTTTCACCTTGTCAGATACCTTATTTGTGCCAGGGATCAAGAAGAATCTGTTCTCAGTTTCTGCATTAGCAAAGATTGGCTTGGTTGTGAAATTCGTTGATGACAGGTGTACAGTTCATGATCTATCAAATGGCGATGTGATTATTGCTTCTGGCATTTTATGTCGTGGGCTGTATAAGCTCATAGACTATGAAAGATCTGTGAATGATTCGGCATGTGCAGTTCATGATTCTCAGGCAATGTCAGATGCAAAGCTTTGGCATGCACGCTTTGGTCATCTGAATTTTGCTAGTTTGCTACGCCTGCAGAAATCTGATATGGTGTCTTCTTTGCCCAAGCTTGAGGCACCTGGAAAACATGTATGTGAAGGCTGTATTTTGGGAAAAATGTAGTGTTCCTCCTTTCAAAAAGATGGTTCAGTTCAGGCTATGCAGAAATTGCAGCTTGTACATAGTGATGTTTGTGGTCCTATGCAGACACCCTCTTTTGGGAATTACCTTTACTTCGTGACTTTCATTGATGATTTTTCCAGGCATGCATGGGTATATCCACTCAAAGCAAAGTCCGAAGTGTTCATGTGCTTTAAACAGTTTTTGGTTTTGGCTGAAAATCTGTCAGCATGTAAAATGGGCACCCTCCGTTCTGATCGAGGGGGGGAATATATGTCTTCTGATTTTAATGCATTTCTGGCTGAACATGGGATAAAATACCAGTGTAAAGTGCCGTATACACCTCAATAGAATGGATTTGCTGAACGAAAGAACACGTCACTCATGGAGATGGCGAGGTGCATGGTCAAGAGTTAGGCTTTACCACATAGTTTCTAGCTTGAGGCTGTCATGTGTGCAGCATATGTACTGAATAGGTGTCCCACTAAAGCGCTGCAGTCTATCACTCCATATGAGGCTTGGAATGACCGCAAGCCATCTGTTGCTCATCTGCGTGTTTTTGGTTGTTTGGCATATGCATTAGTGCCTGAACAACATCGTAGAAAATTGGATGATAAGGCAGTAAAATGTATTTTTGTTGGGTACAGTTCTGAAAGTAAAGGCTATCGTCTGTATCATCCACAGACTAAACACATTCTGGTTAGCTGTGATGTTGTCTTTGTGGAAGATGCTATTCAGCCATTGCTTTCATGTACTAAGGGGACATCTGTTAGCTCCAAAGACATGTATGATACGTTGATGCCTCTTTTTACAGGTGGACAGTCTAGTGCCGGTCCTAATGAGGCAACTTCTCACCCTTTGCAGGTTTCATATGATGATGCAGATCATTCTATTTCTGATGCAGATTTACATGATGCACTTGTTGATGAGAGAGCTGATATTGAGCAGGCAAAAACTATGCCAAAATGGCTGGTGCAGACTTTGCGTGACAGCAAATTAGATGCACCTTTGTCATATCGTACTTGTTCAGGCTCTTATAGTGCCTCCTTTGCATCATATTGCTATGCTATGGCTGCGTCTAGTCTCTGTGATGAGAATGAGCCTATTTCTTTTGATGAAGCACAAAATTCAGAAAATTGGATGGCTGCCATGCAATCTGAATATGATGCTATAATGAAGAATGGTACATGGTCTTTATGTGACTTGCCTCTTGGCAAGAAGGCCATTGGCACTAAGTGAGTATACAAGCTGAAGCGTAAACCTCATGGTACAGCTGACAGGTATAAGGCTAGGCTTGTTGCGAAGGGTTATGCGCAGGAAAGAGGCATTGATTTTGATGAGACCTTTGCACCTACATGCCGTATGACTACTATTCGGAGCATTTGTGCACTTGCAGCCCATCATGGTTGGAATGTACATCAGTTGGACATTAAAACAACATTTCTGAATGGTGACTTGCATGAAGAAGTGTATGTTTTTCAGCCCTGTGGCTTTGTGCAGAAAGGGCATGAAAACGAGGTGTGCAGGTTAAAGAAGTCATTATATGGTTTAAAGCAAGCACCACGTGCTTGGTATGAGAAGATACATGCCTATCTGGTTGCACATGGTTTTGTGAACAGTCCAACTGAAAGCACCTTATATGTTAAGCGTGCTAATGATGTGCTTCTGATCATTGTTGTCTATGTTGATGACATGCTACTCACTGGTCCTATTGAGAAGCATATTGCTGATTTCAAGGCTGATTTGCATGCCTCATTTGAGATGTCTGATTTGGGGCATTTGCATCACTATTTGGGCATTCAATTTATGCAAGTTGATGGTGGAATGGCTTTGTGTCAAACGAAATATATTGACACATTATTGCAGCGTTTTGGCCTTGAAGACTGTAAGCCTATTGCCACTCCTATGGAGACCGGTTTACGATTGAGTCTTCATGATGCTGGAGATGCATTTGATGCTGTTCTCTATCAGCAGGCTGTTGGATGCTTGATTTACTTATGCATTACTCGGCCAGATATTGAGTTTGCTGTCTCACAGATGAGCAGTTTATGCGTTGCCCAGGAGTCACGCATTGGAAGGCGGCTAAGCGCATCTTTTGCTACTTGAGTGGTACTCGACTACTTGGGATGTTTTATCCCAAGGGGGGATCACTACCGCCAGATTTGCATGCTTTTTCTAACTCAGATTGGGCTGGTTGCTATGACACTCGTGTGTCCACCAGTGGTTTTTGCTTCATGCTTAGTAGCTCATGTATATCTTGGTTGAGCAAGAAGCAGCCTACTATGGCCACTTCCAGTTGTGAGGCTGAGTATAGGGCAGCTTTCACAGCGACTGTTGAGTGTGTGTGGCTCAGACGCCTTATGGCTGATTTGGGTGTTAGCCAGTCTTCTGCCACCACCATCTTCACTGACAGTCAGAGCGCATTGGCAGTTGCGAGGAACCCTGTGTTCCATGCTTGCACTAAGAACATTCTAGGTGCATTATCACTATGTCAGGGAGAGGTTCTCTGCTGGGGAGATCAGCTTGGCATATGTGCCTACGCAGGAGAACATTGCAGACCTTTTCACGAAGGCTCTGCATAGGGAGAAGTTTGAAGTTTTCTGCAAAGCTTTGGGCTTACTTCCTTTTGTGGAGTGATTTCCACATAGCTTGGCACTTCCTTATACATGAGTGCCAGCTCCTTGTTCACCGCATCACTCCCAGGGGGGATTTGTTGATATATTTAGGTAGTGATGTGTGTGAACACACTAGGACCGCCGGGGCACTTTTTTCCCTCTTTAGGAGGTTTTTTTCCCCCGGCTTGTATATATGCATATTGCCCTAATGGGCTACTTATCTTTGTACATTCTCTAATAATACATTCAGTATTGTGAGTTTGTGCTGCAAGCTTCTTTTTCTTCCTTGTGCTGTTCGCGTGCTCCTACAGGCGTCTAACTCCAACAAGAAATTACCTCACAAGGAGAAGCATTTGATTGTCCACCTATAGGTAGAAAATTTTCATGCACATCCTTTGAGCTGATAGATATCTCAAAAGTAAGGAGTGAATTACATCTTCCACAAAAAGACCATCAAGTCTAACTAGAAATATTTTACTATGTGGATGATGCAAATGATAGCCATTGCTTTTAGAATTATATCCAACAAGAATACATTTCACAAAATTATCACCCAATCTTTTGCATTGTTGTTCAGGCACTGATGCATTCTCCAAACAACCAAAAACATGCATATGTGCAAGAGATGGCTTGTGGCCATGCCAAGCCTCATATGGAGTGATAGATTGCAATACTTTGGTGGGACACCTGTTAAGTACATATGCTACACACATAAAAACCTCAAATTAGAAGTCGTGGTCAACTAGAAATGCATTGAATTCAAAAAAACATGTACTCCCTTCTCAATTAGAATGGAGGATAACTATTTTACATGCTGAGAGATTTATAACATATCTCCAACTCCCAAGGATAGGAGTTTTCAATGCATGGGACAATATTGCTTGTAGGAACAATATCAAGGGAGGAGAAGAAACTATGCTATAAGATAATGTGTTTGGTTGCATTATTATCAAAATACCAAACATGGGAGTCTACCATAGAGATATACACTATTAATGAGAAGATGGGTCATAGCCATAATGAGTATTGAATTCCCATTCCTCATTATGAACAAGGTTTGATGACTTAGTTTTAGGATTAGAGGCATCTACAAAAAACATTCCACCATCTTTCTTCTTTTCCTTTTTGCAACCAATTTAGGAAAAATCTTAATGAAATGGTCATCTTGCTTTTATGTTTTCTTGTCATCTTTTTCTTTCTTCTTTGACTGTGCAAAATTAGCAGATTTTTGCTTAGTAGATGAGCTCCATTTACCTTTGCCTTTATAAATAATTAAGAAATGTTGATTTGCAATATGTATAATTGATCTATCTTCTCTAGATTGATCTTCTTGCATCAAAATGGAGAATAAATCCTTAAAGATTAAGGTACTTGGATTATCTTTCACCATCAAAAAAAGAGAAGCAAGACTTTGATAATAATCATGAGAACTATTGAGAACAATCTATATAAGTGAACTATCTAGAAAGATTCCATCGACAAAAATCAACTTCTAAGTCCTTGATCTTGGTCAAAAAAGTATCCACTGAATCACATTCATTCTATTTTCACTCTTCACATTGTTAGTGCCACCAGATACCTCGCTTGTAAATAGCCGCCAAATACCTTTTTTTGTAAACACCGAATAAGTATGTACCGAAAATTCTCATCGAATAGGAAGACAATAGTTGTAACTCTTCAAGTAAATGATTATTAGTTGAATCTTGTTGTGAGAGGGACAGTGACTATGCTGTCAGCCTAAAGCCATGAAGCCAGAGACCGATAGGGATCGGACTATTCTCTGTTGTGTAGGATGGATCCCTTTTTTGAAGTATTGTTGTCATTCTGTGGTGCAATTACTCTTAATTCTTTTAAAATATTAAGTTGAAGTGTGTCTAAAGATTTAACTACGAATTCATCATTGGTTGTTGAATTTTTTTGTGTGCATTGTGTGAAGAGTCATGAATCTGCCTTCTTAAGCATTACTGAACTCCGTACTCTAAATCGGTGTACTGGTTTAACATACTACTTTGGTAGGAGAAGTGGGAAAATACCAGGGATCCTACACAAGATTCTGCCACCCTAAGAACCATGTCAACCTATCATGTCTACCTTAGTTCTTATCAGACAAGGATAGAGAAGGAAATAGAGGTTAACACCAGTGATCCTGCAGGGGAGTGGAGTTCATTTTTTGAGTGAAGTCTATGTTCGAGTGGAGTTCATTCTCTGAAAGGATTTCATTTTCTATGTGCCGGTAATGCATTCCAGTGAGACTTACCGAAAGTACTGAAGTGATAAGCATCTTGTGCGAGTGAATAGTGCACTAGGAACACCACATCAAAGTAGTGTTGACAGTGTTATGTATGAAGGAATGAGTGTGGCAAGTAGTAACAGTTCATCACCACAACAGTCTCTCATTTTGGGTCTACATAACATACAAGAATGAAGTCTGATACCCTCCAGTGATCATTTGGTGTTCGATGAAATCACCGAACTAGTAGCAGAAGAAGTTAACATGGATATTAACAAGATTATTGAACCTATTCTGAAGGCAATAAGCTATAGTGTAGGGTGGAGTACCCCTATTGAATGTCGTAGTGATGAAAAAATTCTAAATTTTTGGAGTGACATAAAGATAATCCCATCCGAAGAGTTATGTACCACAAGATCAACTGGTGACTTGTCATCTCAGAGATGAAAGGAATCCATGGCCAGTCAAAATCAAAGCAAGCCTGGCTACTACCTTTCAGTGCAAACTTTTGACTCTTTCGACAAATTTTGCTGATGTTTTGCATGGGATTACAAAGATATGAAAGGATTAGATGCCAAGTTCTATCAACACTAGGTTGTGTTGAAATCATATGCTTGTCCAATGAAGTAGCAAAGCTAAGGGATGAACCCTAATTAAGCTCACCAAGTAAAGGAAGAGTTAGATAGATTACTCTGTGTTGGGTTCTTTTGTTGTAGTTGAACATGCAGAGTGGATCTCTCCAATTGTCATTGTGCCTAAAAAGAATAAATAGCTCCATATCTATGTAGACTATAGTAAAATTAATGCAGTAACTATTCTTGACCCATTCTGGTAACCATTCCAGGACAATATGCAAGATGATGTTGCTAGACATGAAATGTATTCGTTCCTAGATGGATGCAACGGCTATGATCAAGCTCAAATGGTAGAGGCTAACATACCTAAGACTGCATTTGTCACCAATTGGGGGGTTTATGCATGCACGGTTATGTGGTTCGGATTGCACAATGCACCGAGTACCTTCCAATGGTGCATGCAAGAAATTTTTCCCCCTTATGTGAACAATTTTATGAGAGTCTACCTCGATGATTTTTCTCTCTCTGGTGACACTAGTTCCCACTTACAACACTTTTGGTGTTGTTTTCTCAAGTGTCAAGAGTACCACCTATGTTTGAATCCTCATAAATCTATTTTTGTTGTCACCTGCGACAAACACTTGGGACATATCATTTCGAAACAAGGTATACAGGTTGACCCTGATAAGCTCCAAGTCATCTTGAACACTCCACCACCAAAAACTCCTAAAGAAGTTATGAGATTTTTGGGCCAAATTCACTGGCATGGTCGCCATCTTTGGTGGTTGTCCCTTTTGTGTGTGCTTAAAAAAACTTCTCATGCAAGCTCCAATCTAGTAGGCACCCAATCGGGAATTGCTCGGGTATCTAGCTCCTACCAAACAGAATTACTCAGTCACCAAGCATGAATGTTTGGGTTTGATTTATTCCATTAAGAAAGTCTTCCATTACCTATTAGGTTGAAAGTTTACCTTTCATGTGGACCATTCCACTTTAATATATTTAGACTAGCAACAGAATTTGGTAGGGTGATTGGCTTGTTGAATCCTACTTTTATAAGAGTTTGATTATGATGTTCTTCATTGCTCTGGTTCATCACATGCTATTGCTGATTTCCTATCCTATTTGGATTTTGGTGAAGCTCTGATAGGCATTGAGGATTCTTCACTTGTCATCTATACTAGCGCTCCAAGTTTGTTGATGGTTCCATTGCCCATTGCTGATTCATATTATGATACTCTTATGACCTTCCTCACCACTAGTTGTCCACCAGATCCTATGTCAACTATGGATCGATAAACGTTAGCCCTATATAGTAGAAGTTTTTGCCTCATTGTTTGCCAGCTCTATTATGATGACCCTTCGGGTGTCTGGATTCAGTGTATCCCTACCCATCAAGTTTAGTATGTGATTGTAATGGCTCATTCTACACCTTTTGGTGGTCATTTCTCTATGGATCTCACCTATAGAAAAATTTTACAAAGCAAGACTATGGCGATCGACTATGCAAAGAGATATTCAAGCTTATGTTAGACAGAGCAATGCTTGCCAATGAACTGGATAACCGCTCCATCGACACTACTTTTTGTTACAGCCCGTTTTACCATAGGAACCTTCCAGAAGTGGGGGTTAGATTTCATGGGTCCTATCACTTCACCAGCTATTTCAATAGCTAATCACTATATATTAACCTGTACCAACTATGCTACTAGATGGGCTAGAGGCTTGGGCTCTTCGCTCTACTGTGGCTCAAGTCGTCGCCAGATGCCTTACCCGTGATGTCTTTTATCAGTTTGGATTGCCATTGGAAATTGTTTCTAACCATGGCACACATTTTGCCAATGTCTTAATTAAGGCTCTAACACATTCTTTCCATATCATTCATAAATTCAGTACCCCATGCTATCCTCCTACCAATAGTCTTGCCTAATGTACTAACAAAAATCTGCTTACTATGCTTAAGAAATTGATTTTGGATTGTCCTAAACAATGCAATCAGTTGCTCCCCTCAATCCTCTGGCCTATCGCACGACATATAAAGTATCTACTGGTTATACTCCCTTTAAGTTATCTTATGGACTAGAAGAAATTGCTCTAATGGAGCTAGTAGTGCCCAGTTTGTGAGTAGCCATTGACAAAAGTTTGTTGCCAATTGAATCTTTCTATGCTTGAATGGATGATTTGCATTCACTCGATGAAAAACATTTTGAAAGTTTCTTGTTAATGCAAGAAGTTCAGCTTCATCAGGTGTGGACACATCATGTTTCCTATAGACTATTGTCTTTGTGGAAGGGCAATTAGTTTTGTTTTACAATTCCAAGTCTGACAAAGTTGTAAGAAAATTTAAACTTCGGTGGTTTGGACGGTACCGAATTTTCCAAAATCTAGGTCCGACAAATTTTCGATCAAAGAGAGTGAGAGTCCCGATTAAAAATCTGGTGAATGCATCCAAGTTGCACCCTTTTTGCCCATTTGGCATGTCACTCATCATTGGATCGTTGCCCACATCCACATAAATTGCATGGCGATTATGAGGAATCACCCTCCACGTGTGTTCATCATTACATTCATCGATTTTTGTGATCATGCTACCATGCCATCTACCTATTTTAAACCCCTATGTTGGACATTACTTCATCATTTGTTTTGTGTATGTTTATGTGATTTGTTGCATTATGCTCGCTTGTTCTTGTGCCCTTATGGAGATCCTCACACCTTTTGAAACTCTCATTGCTATCCTCATGGATGACATGCATGCGTTCTTGAACCCTTAGAGGTTTGTAAAATTCTGCCTCTTGCAATGGGATGCTAGTGCAAACTACACTTACAATGGACTTAGGAGGCAACAGTGCAACAGTAGTTTGATGCATAGTAGCATCCAATGTGTTATGGACTGAGTCGTGCCAAATATAATATTTTAAGTCCTTCTTCAAAGAAGCCCATTGAGAAGCGGATGGGTAGTGATAACAGGTTATCAATGTGGAACAGACAAATCAACGACTCTTCTAGAGAATTCAAGGGCTTGACAAAGAAGTGATGGTGAAGGATGCAACCCTTAACGAGCTCCATTATCAATTGAAGGGCCAAACCACTGCTCATGACCTTCTATAGCAAACTGTAGCCACTATCTGGGAGACAAATGAGCAGTTGTCTCTCCAAACAGATCAATAGGATTTGAAGCTCTATACTCTGGTGAGCAGGTCGCTGTGTTGTAGAAGACCATTGATGAGGAGCAAGTTTTAAAGAAAGAAGCTTTGAAGCCTGCTTTTCAGCAGATAACCCTCTTACAACACCAGCTTGACTCTACCACTACAATGAAGAATGATGTTGAAAAGAAAGTTGATGTAGAGCAAAAAAGAAGAAGGCACATCAGCCAACAAGAATTTTAATTGTAGGAGGAATTTAGCTTGCAACTTGTCGAGGCTTAGAGTCGTGTTATTCTCTCACATGCATCAACCTCTAAGACCACTGATGCTCTCACTCTTCTTCTGACAGAAGTGCAGCATTGCCTGATCCAAACAATTTCAAAGAAAATCCAGACCACCTTTGCTTAAGGGCGATCATTATTCCAAAGTGAAGCTTTTATGCCCTCTGATGAAGAGCAAGACAAAGCAAATTAAAGTTCTTTCTTTTTGTAATTGAAATTTTGGGTTCGGGTCCTTCAGGCATGCTAGTGTTAGTGCTATCGGATACCTCTCTTGTAAATAGCCACTGATGTGATGTTTCCTCAATCTCAATCTATCCCCAATCACAATCTATCCCCAATCACAATCTATCCCCAATCACAATATCTAGATCGTAGAGATTGCACAAAATAAGAGAAAATTAGATGCGAAAGAGTAGAAAAGATATGACTCAGAGAAAGAGCAATTCTGATATTATAGATGAGAATCAATGGTTACAAAAGCTTTGGAAAATAGCTGCTTGACAAAGTCTCTACCTCCAGAACACCCCTGAGCTATCACAATCTCATTCACACTCGCACTCTCAATCATACTCTCACTCTCACTCTCACTCTCACTCTCACTCTCACTCTCACTCTCAATCATAAGGTAGTTCTCTGATTTCTATGCGTCCCCTTTTGTTTTTGCGTAGGTCTCCCTATAGCAGAGTTTGATTACTCCCCGCCCCCCAAGAAGTATGCGATCCCCAAATTTAGAAAAAGTACATTCCTCCAAAACTTTCACAAAAATCCATGCGATAATAGTGTGCTTTCTTTTGCATACCTGTCAAAAATAGGAGAAAACACCAAAAAGACATATCCAAAAATATCCATAATTAGACATGGTGACATGTAAGCATCATAATCATGGATTTGAATAGAAATAGAGAAGCCCTCTCTTTTTTTTTTTAGTGTTGGAAAACAGCACTTCTAAAGCCTTGTAACTCAAAAACGGTCAGGAATTAGCTTAAGCTTGTGAGACACCTTTATTCAATTTTTTGATCTGCACAATAGCGTTAGAGGTGACCTAGGTCCAAATTCGCCTCCAAATGCCACTCTTGAGCCCTACAAGTTTCAACATTCTAGAGAGAGTAAAATCAAGGCATTTTCTTTCAATGAAATAAATGTAGAGCCCTAAATAAGGTACTTAAAACATGATTCACAAAAATTTCACACAAACACTTTTATTCTCTTATACTTGCTCTACCTTTCTCTCGTACAGAGTTTTTCTTAATTCTTTCATCTTCACCTTCAAATTTCAACTAGAAAACATGATGCAAATATGGTCTAGAGAGAGAATATGAAACTTGTCATCCCAAAATTTTTCTTACATGCATAAAATGACCTAATTATTCATTCTAAGCATCATCCCCATACTGAAATTCAGAAAGTTAAAAATGAATTATTTCACTAGAAAAGAGGCCTATTACAATCGAATACCTTTTTTTGTAAACACCAAATAAGTATGTATACCGACAAGTCTTGTTGAAAAGGTAGACACAATAGTTGTAACTCATCAAGTTAATGATTATTAGTTGAATCTTGTTGTACGGGGGACAATGACTCTCCTGTCGGTGTAAGGCACTCTAAAGGGTTTGAAGGAGGAGGTCTTGGGTTCAACCCCCATGGGATACATGGGGAGAGTATTTTTCCCAAGGAGCTCTAGAGCCTTCTAGAAGCATCCGATTGAGTTAACTCCAATTAACTAGGACACTTGGTGCACATGCAATTACATGGTGGACACTTGGATGGTTAGTATCCACCTCCCCAAGAAGGCAATCCCTTGGAAAGAGCTATATATAGAGGCATATGGTTGCGAGGAGAATCATCTCTCTAGCATGTGATGGTCATAATCTTCAATCTCTTGCACCAACAAATCTTCTCTAGAGTAGGTACAATAGGAACCGCAACAAGACTAGGAGATTGAAGATAATCATCTTCAACACCATATGCATCACTTGATATCACTATATTTGCAAGTGTAAGGAGATGTATTTCAACACCCTCCGCAATATTCCACAAGCCTTTTGCTACCAATATAGGTGAGGCAATTGTACTGGCGAACCAAAAACTATATATATGTTTGACACAAGGGGACAAAGTTGCAATCACTATGATAGTGTGTTCGAGGCCAAAATGAGCTCAGATAAATATTATGATGCCACTCAACAATGTTGTTTTAAATTACTAATGAACTTGAGTATGCTCTTAATTTTTTCGTGATTCTCAAACTATGACTGGAAGGGTGTTGACGATGTCTTGAAGAAAGTGATGTTGTGTTTTGATACCAATTATTGGAGTTCAAGAACTATGGAAGCACATAAATAGCATGAGGAGGAAGAAGAAGATTGGAGCTTAACACAAAACTCAGTGTATTACCAAGTGAATGTACAAAAGATAAGTGACCTATTAGGGTTATAGGCATACATACAAGATAGGGGAAAAAACCTCTTAAAGAGTCGAAAAAGTGCCCTTTTAAGTCTATGCACACACATCACTATGAAAATATATCAGCAAGGGTATCAGTTCAAATTCTATTGCTTGCCTCATCATATGCTATAGTGAGATGTAAAACCAGCTCACTTTAATTAATCAGTGGACTTTGGGCATCCCTGTTGTGGCAATATTCATGCTCACTAGGATAGGATTAACTCAAACTAATCTGTTTGTTTGGTCTTAGGGTCATCCCTACTCAATTGCTACCCTTAGAGGACATTTGAGCTTTGTTCATTTGAATTAGGTGATAGGTGGTCTACCCTTGTTTGTGTGATTCAAGGGGTCCTATAATAAAGTAAGTCTATGATGTAAGGGTCTAGCCAATTTAGAAGGATCTGAAATCAGACACCATTTTGTCACCCATGTGTATGACCAAAGGTCTCCAGTCTAGACTTATTAAGAGGTCATGTGCTCTTGTGAACAAGTGATCCACTTAGCTTAGTGGTTAAGTCTCAAGGATGTGAAGGAGAAGGGCTTGGGTTCAATCCCCATGGGGTACATGGGGAGGGTATTTTGCCCAAAAAGATCTAGAGCCTTCTAGAAGCATCCATTTGACTTAAGTTGAGTTAATTGGGACACTTGGTGCACATGCAGTTACATGGTCGACACATGGATGATTAATATCCACCTGCCCAAGAAGGCAATCCCCTAGAGAGAGCTAAATATAGAGGCATTTTGTTGGGAGGAGTCATCTTTCTAGCATGTGGTGGTCGTAATCTTGCATCGGTATCAGATCTTTAGGAATTCAGATACTTCCTAAAGATAAACAAATAAAGGAAATAGTCTGGTTAACTATCTCATTGGTTAAAAAGGAATATCTTAGTCAAAGTGATATTGAGGAATTGAGATACTTCCTAAAGATAAGACAATAAAGGAAATATTCTGGTTAACTATCTCATTGGTTAAAAAGGAATATCTTTTGGATAAGCAATAAAGCTTTAAGTCTTGGTCTTATCCAAAATTCAAGAATTTCTTTTAAAGATCATTCTAGTAAAGCAAAAGATTCCAATATGAATCATTGGCTTAGTATTACTTGATTCCTTGGTAGGAATCTAAAGTTCTTGAAAGAAAAATATCTCCCTAGATGTGAGACTAGAATCTTTCAAGTAAGTTTAATAGCAAGTAGTTCCCAACAATTCCCAAACCACCGATATTGGTACTTAAGTCCAAATATTGATATCACCTAAAGGTGTATCAAAGATTCTTAGATTTGGAATCTAAGAGGCATAAATGTATGCTTGGACTTAAGTTGAGGGAACGATCTTTAAAAATCCAACAGTAAGCAAAGAAGCTTTTGATAGTTCTATAGATCTTAAAGATAAAGACTAAATCTTTATTCTAGTCGCAAGATCAACCAGACTTGATCAATCTTATCCAATGATTGTCCAAGAACTTGCAATCGGAACTACTATGAAGTTTACCCAAGTATTAACAATAAAATTCCTTTCGAGAATTTATTCACTCAGGTTCCATTTATCCAATGGAAAAGTGTGAAAAGAGTAAGTTGTTCCAAGTTTGAAGAGAGTGAGAAATTCCAAGTATGTAGTCTACAACCATGATGACGATACTATCAATTGATTCAAGTACTTGGAATTTTGATTGGTTTTCATTTGAAAACCTTAGCAAAGAACAATGGATATTCTATCAAGAGGTTTTTAAGTTTCCAAGGCAAGCACGAGATCATGGAACGATCATGTGAAGGAATCAAAATCTAGAATATCAAGTTAGAGCTAACACTTGAAACTTCAAAATTCTTTTAAAGAGTTGAAGTGAAAACTTACTCTATCAAGATATGTTTAGACTTTAGGATAAGTATCACCCACACATTAATGTGAATATGAAATAGGGTGGTATGGAACACCAGAATTTATACTCAGATTGATATAGGAAAGATGGCATGGGACATTGGACAATGGATGATAATTATCTTTTAGTCCCAGATTGGATGTTGAAGTTAGGTTTGATCCTCAAGGGAATTAAAGTTCAAAGAAGGAGTTTAAATTCAAGGAGGATAAAAGTAGTATCTCAAGATATTTCAAGATACTTCAAGATCACGGAAGAAGAAGATATGAAGTAAGTAACTTCCAATATTTTCTTGAAACACTTCAAGCTTAAATGTTGTTGATTCAGAAATATTTAAGAAATTTTTTAAAAAAGTAGGACCTTGACATTGAAATGATCCTTTCAACTAAGGAATAGGATGACTAAGCTAAGCAACAAGTTCCTAGTGTACCTTCGTGAATTCAATCTTTTGACTCAAAGCAATGCACAAGAATTGCATTCCTAGTAAGCAATCATGAAGATTGAATATCAACATAAACTTAGTCTCAAGTGAAGCATTATTTGAGTAAAAAATCATCAATAGAATATCAGAGGCTGGTCGATCCACTGATTTTGGATACCACACTAGTATCTTGTGGATGGATGATGTTTCAGATTTGCTGTAAATCTTTTTGAGAATCCATTATATTTTTCTTAAAGATAGAAAAATGCTTCAAATACATTGTTGAAATAGATCATTGACAATTTAAAGTCTTCAGTTATCTAGAAATTGACTCATCGCAAGTTTAATCTTTCAAAGTTTGAATTTGTTGTAGAGAGTTTTAGTTCTTTCTTTTTGCTTTCTGAATCTTTTGGATTTGGCTCAGATATGGTATCTGATTCCTTTTGCAAAAGTTCGGGGTTAGTTGATTGGAACTAGATAACTAAATTAAACATTCTAGATAGATGTTTTGTACAAGAAACTTTTCAAGCTTCAAAAGACAATAAGTCTAAGTGGACTTATTTATTTGAGTTTGCTTCAAGTTATAGCATAAATGATTTCCTAGAGTCCAATATAATCTAGAATAGAGAAGTTAGGAATTGCTTAGCACATTGATAATTCCCAAGAACTTTTAGCTGAAGTGTTTGAGAAAAGTGTCCTAAGTTGGACAATTTTCATTTTGAATTTGAATTGGTCAAATTATATTAAGGTTGATGCAAAGTAAATGGTAAAATTCTCTTGCAGTTGACATAGGATTTTTAAACTCATTTGGACAAAGTAGTCCTCTAGTCACGTGAAAAAATCAAGTAACTGTTGGATAGGAGCAAATCATTGTACAAACATCCAAGTTAGATGTTTGGAACAACAAAAATTCAAGTTCTCCAAACCCAATTCAAATGAATCAAGAGTTCTCAAAGTCTTGCAAGGGATAAGAATCCCACCTTTATTACTAATTCCTTGCACTAGCCATGCCCAAAAATGGACTAGTAGTTTAAATCCACCCACTTCACATGTTTGTGCCTAGATTGCACCTAGAAAAAAATTGTGAATTGGCTAGGGATGTTTTTAGATTGACCCTTATTATTCATTCACTACTGTGTATTTTGACCAATTTATCAAAGTGCAAAGTGAGACAATGTTTTGAACCATTTGGGCAGTGATGCCACCAAAGAGATGACTTCTTCCAGTTTTAAAACATGACCATGTTCTTCCGGTTTTAGAAAATGAGGCTCGGGGTTTGACTACAGTATTTATATAGCTCTATTTTCAAGGATGAAAATATTTTCCAAGGGGGAAGAATGTAATAAAGTAAGCCTATGATCTAAAGTTCTGGTCGGTTCAAACAGATCTAAAATCGTACACCGTCTGGTCACCCATGTGTATGACCAAAGATCTCAAGTCTAGACTTACTAGGAGGTCATGTGCTCTTGTGAACAAGTGATCCACTTAACTTAGTGGTTAAGTCTCAAGGATGTGAGGAAGAAGGTCTTGGGTTCAATCCCCATGGGGTACATGGGGAGAGTATTTTTCCCAAAGAGATCTAGAGCCTTCTAGAAGCATCCACTTGAGTTAATTCATGTTAACTAGGACACTTGGTGCACATGCAGTTACATGGCCGACACATGGATGATTGGTATCCACTTGCCCAAGAAGGCAGTCCCCTAGAGAGAGCTATATACAGAGGCATTTGGTTGGGAGGAGAGTCATCTCTGTAGAATGTGGTGGTCGTAATCTTGCAGGTCCCATGGATACTATGCCCTTCACATTCTACTCTCAATTAATTCAATCTATCAAGAAGATTAGATAGTAAGATCAAACTTCTTTTAAAATAAAAAAGGTTACATGTCTTTTTTCTTCACGCTTTGAGTTCCCAAATAAACATTGGTCATAGATGAACTAAAAAAAACTTGTATGGTTGGCATGTTACACATCTTTATTGTTCATGCTTGACAGCTTTTCTTTCATGATAAGACTTGTTTAGTAGTAGTGTGCCTAATCTTTGTTGGTAAGCAACATACACTTAAATGTCCATTCACAAATTCCTAGCATTGAAAGTCATATTGCATAGAAGCATTTAAAATTATACGGATGAAGGATTTGGTTAAGCACAACCCAGCTCTCATTTTGAATATTTCCGTAGGAGACTACTAATGTTGGAGAAAATGTCAAATTGTGCCTCTTCGATGGCCATCTCTAGTGGTATTTTTATATCCTTCTACAAAAAAAATAGTAGGCCCTTGGCTAAATCATATGATTTTCAAACTATTGTTGAGAGATTAATTGCTTAATTTCGTTGAAGCTAAACGTGGGCGATCACAATAGCTTTTGATAGCTTGCTTCTCAAAGAACTCATAAGCTATATAAACAAGGCATTGCCACACTTTATGAGCATCACTCAAGAAGCAATCATCTCAAGCTCAATGCAAGTTGAACAAGGTCTTGAAGATGATCAACTATGAGTAAGCATTGCTACACTCTTGGAGGAGTTGTGCTCTACATGTGGAGACATCTGGAGGAGTTCGTATCAGCAACATACTATGAGTAATAAGTCTATATCTATCCACACTTTTTCATTCACTAGTTTTTTATTTAGATAGTTAGAATTTGGGTTTTTTGTAAAACAGTTCTAAACTATTCATAGTCTCCATATTCACACACACACTTCATACCTCTTAGGCATAGAATCTCTTGTATCTAGTTCCTATTTGTGCCTAGATTCAGATATTGTCAGTTTGTATCATATTCACACATTATAACTGACATTGGAATATAAGATAGTATAGGTGAGCATCCTAGCTTACTGTTACACTTTGGAATCTTGCCTATTCTCTCTGTATCTCTCATTCATCATCTCGTTTAGTGTTAAGGTGTGTATGCTAAGGTTCATGTTTTGGAAGATCCTAAAAACCTCTGAAATATTGTCATAAGGCCCATCCCACTTCCAACATTCGGTACTGGAGCATAGTTGACATAGACCCTTAACAAGATGAGTGATTATAGACTTGAGAATAAAGACAAGCTTGAGGGCATGTCTAACTATCCAATGTGGAGTTTTATGATGATGAATCTATTAGTATCAAAAGCCTTTTGGAATATTGTGAAAGGCATTTATCCAAGGCTAAGACAACTCAGTGAAGATGTTTATTCATCCTCTAGAAGACCCACTATTCCTATTTTTGCTCAGCAAGAGGTTATTGAATAAGAAAAAGAAACTACTTCATCATTAGGAGCCCATACTAATATCAGATTACTTCCTATAGAAGAGAAATCCAAATGGGATTCAAGGGATGCACACACACTTTCATATATTGCTATGGGAGTTAAGAGGCATATTATACCTCGAATCAGGTCATGCAGAATCTCTCGAGAGGCTTGGTTGGAGATAGAGAATCTCTATTAGAGCAAAAACCCTGCTAGGAAAGCTCATCTGAGGAGATAGTTAGCCAACACAAGGATGAAAATAGGTGAATCAATTTAGTCACATATTTTGAAGCTCAAAGATTTATGAGATGAGTTACTCAATGTTGGAGTCAACATTTCATATGAAGAGATGGTAAACACACTTCTAAACTCACTTCCATCTACATATCATGCTTTTGTTACTTCTTTATCTCTCTCTATAAGAGATAGAGAACTTTCATTGGAAGAGCTATAGTTCATGTTACTTCAAGATGAAGATCAACACAAGAGTATGGAAGAGAATAATGATTCCATGTTATCATCATCAAAGGGGAAGGAAAGAAAGTCTACAAGTATCTCTCCTAATGCTTCCTCTACACCCAAAGAAAATTCTTCAACTGCATCTGATTCAAAGAAAGGAGTATGCCATTACTGCAAGGAACTAGGTCATTTCATAGCATAATGCAAAACAAGCATCTTTAATGACAAGAAGAAAGCATCATGTAATAGTGCCAAAGATGATCCAAAACCTAAATCTTCAAAGGTAGATTCATATGCATGTGTTACTATTGAAGAAGTAGCTTTTGATAACCCAACATTAAATGCAATCTCAGATAATCCTTGGATTTTTTATTTTGAAGCTACTAAGCATATGACAGGTTGTAGAAAGGTATTTTCTTCCCTTTCTAACTCTTTGAGTAGAAGAGTGAACATTGTAGATGGTTATGATTTGGATGTTGTAGGTCTTGGATAAGTGAACCTTAAGTCAAGAGTAGGTGGAAAATTCATAATTTCCAATGTTCTTTATGTTCCAGACATGAAGAAGAATTTGCTCTCTATCTCTATTTTCTTCTCAAATGGTTATAAAGTTGGTTTTAAGAAAGACTCATGTCATATCCTCTCACTTGATGAGGAGCATTTTCTACTTCAAGGTGAAAAAAGAAGTGGCATATTTGTGTTATCCAAGATTAGTCATGCTAATGTTGCTAGGTCTTTTACACCTAAGGAGAACATGAAGCTATGGAAAGCTAGATTTGTTCATATCAGTTATATAGCTCTCAAGCATATCAAAGATCAAGGTATGGCAGAGAGTTTTCCTACTTTTGATTTACCAGATGATGTAGAGTCATGTGAAGAATGTCTTGAACAACTACAAGGAAGTTGCAGATCATACATTCAAATGTGAATGGTCTGATGAGAATAGACTCTATTCAAGGTTTTAGGTACTTTTTTAGTTTCATTGATGATTTCTCAAGATATTTATGGATTTTTTATCTTAAAGTGAAGTTAGAGGTTCTTCCTACTTTAAAAAAGTTCTTAGCTATGGTTGAAAATGAAAGTCAGTCAAAGATCGAGATTTTGAGAAGTGATAGAGGAGGAGAGTATATGTCAAAAGACTTAATTTTTTTTCTCAAAGACAAAGGTATTTCTCATCATCTCACTATTGCTTATACGCAAGAAAAAAATGGTGTTGTAGAGAGAAAGAATAGGATACTTGTTGAGATGATGCATAGTATGATGTCATCCAAAAGATGTTCTCCCAAGTTTTGTTTTGATGCAGTACATACAGCTAATAACATTCTAAATAGTTCTTCCACAAAAGCTTTAAAGGTCATCACACCTTATGAATCTTATTTTGGGAAGAAACCCAATGGAGTTACTTCAAAAGTCTTTGGTTCCCTGTCTTATGTTCACATTGAGAAGAAGGATCGTGGTAAGCTTGATGTAAAATCCATTAAAGATATCTTTATTGGTTATGCAATTGAAAGCAAAGGATACATATTCTATGTTCTAGATACAGGCAATATCCTACTCTCATGCAATGCATATATTGCAGAAAGTCAGATTTATGATAAGAAGGAACACTTTTCAAGAATACACCAAAGTGGTTATATTAAACCTAGAAGGACAATGGTATAAAGGAATACACTAGAAGAACCAGAAGTTAGACAAGGAGACAACAAGAAGACCAGCTAAGTTATGCAAAACATTTTGAGATTTATAATATTTTACATCTTACTACACATGAGAATGAACCAACTAGTGTTCAAGATGCACAACAAAGTGATATGATTATCACAAGTTCCAAAGATTCAAATCTTCAATTGTTTAAAGGAAAACTCAAGCATACATTTGATGTAAACTACTTAGGTATTTTGCATTATTATCTTGGGATTGAATTCATGTACAGAGATGACTGTATCTACATGACACAACAAAAATACATTGAGAAATTACGGGAAAGATTTGAGATGTCAGATTCTAAGCCTCTTTAGACAACTATGGATGTCAATGTGTCATTATAGTCAGAAGCATTTCATAACATTTGATGCTACATTATATAGTTAAGCAATTGGTTGCTTGATATATCTATGTAATACATGTCTGGAGATTCAGTTTGTAGTTTTTGAAGTATCCAAATTCATGCACAATCAGCTTAAGATTTAGTTGAAATCGGTTAAGTAATATTTGCAAACATTAGAAGTTTTGCAGGTTATGAAATCTTGTACCATTATGACATTGAAGGGGGTATTGTTGGAGACAATGTCAAATTATGCATCTTCTATTGCCCTTTGTAATGTTCTTTTTATATACTTCTACAAAAAATATAGTGGGCCTCTTGGCTAAATCGTATACATCTCAAACTGATGGCAAAAGGTCAATTCCCACCGTTGATAGTGCGCAATGCAATCGAAGATTTCTTATCATGCTTTTTGAAAAAGGAACACTAGCAGCGATGTAGATTTGATCGTAGTTTTCTACACTTTCTTTTTGCCAAAGCTTTACAGGGGTGATCGTGATGGCTTTTGATAGCTATCTTTTCAAAGAACTCATAAGCTATACAAGGCATTGCCACACTCTATGAGCATCTAGGTTGCATTTATTCGATCGAATAATTAAGAAATATCGAATATGTTTGTTTTATTCGGGGTTGTCCAAATAAACACTGGAAAAAAATGGATAGGGATACACTTTCGATCGAAAATTCTTTCGAAGAAAAAAATTTTGATCAAAAAATTTTCGATTGAAAGTTCTTTTGATCAAAACTTTATTATCGAAAACTCATTTCACACATGTTTGAGAGTCTAGAGAGCTCTAATCTACCATAGGGACTTTTCTTCAGAGGTAAAATTAGTGTTTTTGTTTTACAGATTTGAAAGTATGTGTAATGCATATGTGTGTATATATGTGCATGTCATACACACATATGCATACATACACAAACATGCACACATGTACACATATACAGACACACACACAAACATGTACACATGTACACACAAAATCATACACACACATATAGATACTTGCACATATACACACACACACATACACTCACATGCATACATACACGCATATGCATACATACATAGACACATGTATACACACACATTCACATACATACATACATATGCATATACACACATGCACATACCTACATATGCATAAACACACATGCAAATGCATACATATGCATACACACACATGTGCATACATACATGCAGTCATACACACACATGCATATGTATACATACATACACACATGCATATGTATATATACATAAATACAAGCACATACACACAATAAATCAACTTGAGCTTTAAAAAAAACGAAGTTAATGATTCAAATGATTCAAGTTAACAATTGATAACGATCCCTTTTTAATGGGAAATTTCTAGCTTCATGCTCAGCTCAAAATCAATCGACCTTCAAAATAACCTATAAAAATATAAAAAAGTAAAAATTCATTATTATGTAATTGAAAAAATATTAAACTATATCATAAAAAGTAAAATCTTTCATTACCTATTTACATCTCTTTTGTCATAAGTAGCGAGAGTTCGAGTGCATAAGTCGATTTCTATCAAAACTTGGCCATAACAACCTCTTGATGCTATTATCTCAATAAGCCTATTTCTTTCCTCCCAACAAGTCTGTCTTGATGTGATTGTCTTGATGCCAATATTTTAGCTAATAGAAGGTTCGTGTTGTATCAATACAATACAATTTCTTAAAGAAGATCTATGGATATGTGAAGTTGTATTGTATTAATACAACAGGAACCTTCTGTTAGCTGATATACATTGTCCAAGATGCCATTGATCTTCACTTATTAATACCTTCTCAACCCTTGAATAATAAAAAAGAACATAAAACCTTTTTCAACAATTACAATAGTTTTTAATTAACAATCATACACACACATTCACATACACAATCATATTTTGCAATCATATAACATACATGCACATACACATACACACTTGCATACATGTACTTTCATGTGCACATACATACACACATGCATACACATACTTTCATGCACACGTACACATATACATATACATATAGAAGTAAGAATCAATGTTGAATCAAACAATCACAATAGATTTCATTCACAATTATACACTCAAATACACATACATATACTATTGTGAAGTAAGAATAAATATTGATTCAAACAATCACAATACATGTTTACTCACAATCATACACACACATACATATACTATTGTGAAGTAAGAATCAATGTTGAGTCAAACAATCACAATAGTTTTTAATTCACAAAAAAATATATTTTTCTTTATGTTTTAAGTACTAAAGTAAATATTTATAGCAAGAGTTTATAATTTGTTCTATCTACAACACTGTAAGTTCATAAAAAACAAAGTAACTGTTAGGTCACCAGAATTGGATTGTAATTTTCATATATCGCACACACCGAAAAGGCGTAGCGAATAGATGTAACTTTTACCCATTAATGAAAAGGCATTACGGTGATTCTTCGGCAAGGGGAGAGACGGGTTTGCCAGACTGTCTGTATGGGCGACCGTGCCGAGAAGATCGTGTGCAGATTTACCAAATTTCTGAGTACTGTATTCTGTTCGTTGAATTGCAGTATTAAGTATTAACACAGTAATGTTATATTCACATTAATAAGTCTGTGCGACTGTGTGATTGTTAACTCACGCGATAAGTTTACTGTATAAAGATAACCGTAATCGAAAAATAGTAACTGTGTAGCAAAAGTTGTTGCCTTGAAAGTATAGTTACTGCTTAGTTGAATAGTTAATTTGGGAAAATTAAATAAAGGGCCTCTACACTGTCAGACCCCTAACCATCCCCAAGAACCCGAAACGAGATTAAAAGCGACTTGACAGAAGTGCTTTTAACACTGATGCCGTTTATGGGAAGATGGAAAATTGGGAATAATCAGCAAGGGGAGCAGTACGCAAAGCAAGCAGTGGAGAATAGTAACCGCTAGTTGAAGAAGTGATATATGTCGGTTACTCATTCCGGCAAATCCTATCCAAGGTATAGGAGAGATCAACATCCCTGGGCAGTTCCAAATCTATTAGGGACACCCCCAAGTGGTAGAAGTGCAGGCCAATTAAGTCCAATTGCAGAAGGATCAGAGCCAGTCCGTAGTGATTCGGTGCTAGCTCGGTGACACATGATGAAATTTCGATTAATTTTGGTGTGAATTCGGTACTTTTTGGAGAAGGTATAGTGATGTCTGGTTGTACAGAGATGAAGTACGGACTTAATCCAACACTATCTGGTGAGAATTCGACCATTTTTGGTGATAAAGTTGTATTACCAAGTGAGACCATTTCCGGTGAAAGGGTAACCTGGTTCGGTGAGAGTTCGATAAGTTCCGGTGGAAGTTCGGTACCATTTGGTGGGAATTTGAAATTTTTCGGTGATAGTGCGGTGCTGCCTGGTGGACGCTTATTATGTTCACCACTTTTCGGGACAAGCCTACCTAATTTCGATACCAAAGCTGAGGAAAGGCTACTTGATTTGGAGTTAAGTAAGAGATTCAACGACATTGTTGAACCGAAAAGTGAGCAGGCTGATAACACAAATTCTGAAGGACAAGAGACACCCCCTCAACATACAGATAACAACAATACTACCCACAATAGCACCATGAGTGGTTCACAATCATAGTAGCAAACACCCCCACAGCCGCAACCGCAGTTTCAGCAACAGCAACAGCAGCAGCCACAACCACTCATTCCACCTTGACCGGTTCTGACTTGGGTGACATATACAAAATTTGGCGGATTTCTGGGGGATGACCCCGACGCACATGTTCGCACATTTGAGATCAGTTATGCAGTGTTGAATCATCCACCGGATCCGGTGTACAAGGCCATTGTATTTCAGGCCACATTGGTTAATGAAGCAGCAAGGTGGTTGACTGAATATGATATTAATCATTTCGGTAACTATGATGATGTGAGAGAGGTGTTCTTACAGAGGTTTCGTTTGAAGAAGAACCCTACAGAAATCTTTGACTATTTGCAGAACAATCGACAGAAACCACTCCAGAGTGTCCAGGAGTATGCAACACTATTTAGAACTCACTTAAGGCCGCTGCCTCCGGCACATGCCAATCTACTAGATGATGTCATAACACAATGGTTCATTAACGGACTGAATCCACAGTTAAGACAAATCATGATCATTCGCTGTGTGGGCGGAATGACATTGGACGCTGTAATTGCAATGGCCTTATAGTTGGAGCACAAAGTTGGAGGTTTTACGAAGGACTTGGAATGGTTGAAAGCAAGTAAGAACGTAGCTGATGATCCATCCAAACATGTGTATTGTACTAAGTGCAAGAATCCAGGTCACACTAGTTCTACATGTGCCATCAACCAGATGTATTGTGCCATCTGTAACACAACAGGACACTCAACAGAAACCTGTGCATATAATGCAAAGGTGCAAGGTAGAGCAGTCGTAAACGCTATAATACAGGAGCCAGGTCAGCCACCCACCCATTACGTGCCACCACAATTGCGACCCAACCAGCAGCAGGGATATAGGAACTATCGAGGACCGCAAAGTAACAACTTTAATCAAAATCGATAGCAGGCAGGCACATCGGCGGAAGGTACTTCCCTCCCATCCCCTCGGTGCCATTTTTGTGGTGAGGTTGGCCATATCTGTAGATTTTGCAAGGAAGTAGCAGAGTACGACAAAAGAAAGAAGGAACAACAAAATCCGATGACTAACATGGTTTATATTTCCCCAGTTGAGTCACAAGCAACCGTAGTTCAGACAAGATCAGGTAAACAGTTGCAACCAACAGCTGAAGTTTTTGAGCCTCGAATTTGTGAGCAGCAACGAATGTTTGCAAAGGCTATTCAATGGACAGCTAAGGAGCCGACTATGTTTCCTGATCCAATTCCTGTAACACAGGTTCCTCTACCACAGACAAGATTGAATGAACAGAATTCTACCCCAACAACATTAAAATTACCACTAGAACCGGTGATAACCACAGCCCAAACAGATCAGGTATGGGACGTCCTATCTAAGGCTTCAATCACACTCCCTTTGGGATAGTTGCTTGCCTTAGTTCCAGGAGTGAAACAACAATTCCAACAACAGGTTAGTCCCAGACCTTTATTTACTCCGGTGACTGCGACCATACAACCGAAGATGGATTCTATGGTGGATCATTCAGTCCCATTGATCACCATCTGGTATAAAAACCAGAAGATTACCCAAGTTTTAATTGATGGTCGGTCTGGTGTGAATATTGCAACAGCCGCACTCTGCAAAAAATTGAGTTGGACCCAAATTGAACCTGTACAATTTTTTGTGCGAATGGCAGACCAATCACGAGTCCATCCGGTGGGCTTAGTACATAACATCCCGATAATCCTGCGTTGAACTACATGTAATATGACTTTCGTAGTCCTGGAGTTACCTGAATCTAGCCTCGACTACAACTTACTTTTCGGTCGACCATGGCTCAAGCAAGCCAAAGTTGTGCAGGATTGGTCAGCTCAAGAGTTAATTTTTAAGAACAATCACCGGAAATATGTAGTTGCACTGGATGCTATGCAACCCTGTGATCTACACGCATGACCATATGTAGCAAAGCCAGTCCATATGTTGGATGGGCTATCTAATGATGAGGAAGAGGCTTTACTCAAGACCAATAAGGCTCTGATCCCATTCGGTACTGTGGATTTACAGTCGGTAGCAGACAATCGGAGTACGCAGCTTGTACGGTCGTACCAATGACCGGAGAAGCAGAAGCCAATGATGGCCTAGTAATGGATGAAACAACCTTATACCAACTGTTTCACCCAGCTGATGATTTGGTGAAACCTCGCCAATTTTATGTACCGGAGGATCAATTAGTAATGTACAATTTGGGTGACACGGTCAACCCGAGACTAGTAAAAATTAGGGCAGGATTAGCAGAGAAATTCCAAGATGATTTGGTACAACTCCTGCGTGAATTCTCAGATGTTTTCGCTTGGGATTATAGAGACATGAAAGGTCTTGACCCACAGATTTATCAACGTCGAGTAGTGCTCAAACCGTATGCGAGCCCAATCAAACAATCTAGTTACAGAATGAATCCTAATTATGCGGCACAGGTGAAAGCTGAACTTAATCGTTTATTGAAGGTGGGATTTATTGTACCAATTGAGCATGCTGAGTGGATCTCTCCAATAGTGATCATCCCGAAGAAAAATAAACAGTTGCGTATCTATGTCGGCTACCGGAAACTCAATGCCGCCACTGTACCGGATCCGTTCCCTCTCCCCTTTCTAGATACAATGCTCGATAGGGTAGCAGGTCACGAAATGTATTCTTTTCTGGATGGCTACAATGGATATAATCAAGTGAGGATGGCAGAAGAGGATATACCAAAGACAGCATTCATCACTAATTGGGGTGTCTATGCTTGCACCGTAATGTGGTTCGGTTTACAGAATGCTTCGAGTACATTCCAAAGATGTATGCAAGAAGTCTTTTCACCTTATTTGACCACGTTTATGCAAGTATATTTGGATGATTTTTCCTTATTTGGTGCCACTTTGGCGCACTTGTATCATTTACGGTGTTGTTTTGGAAAATGCCAAGAGTATCGGCTATGTTTGAATCCTACCAAATCAGTTTTTGCGGTTTCCTGTGGCAAAATACTTGGTCATATAATTTCTAAACAAGGAATACACGTAGATCCGGATAAAGTAGTAGCCCTGTTGGAGGCACCAGTCCCAAAGACACCGAAAGAAGTTATGCACTTTCTTGGCCAAATCCGGTGGCATGGCAGACATTTACGGTGGTTAGCTCATTTAGCGACACCACTTAATCGGCTTATGACTAGCGCTCCACGGCAATACGAATGGACTCATGAGTGCCAAAGTGCATTTGATCGGTTGAAGGTCTTATTGATGCAGGCCCCGATCCTGCAACCACCTGATTGGGAATGACCGTTCCATGTCTTCATGGATGCATCAGATATTGCGATTGGTAGTGTCCTCATGCAACAAATTGACAAATGGTTTCGGCATGTGTACTATGCGAGCCACCGATTAGCTTCTGCGGAGAGAAATTACTCTGTGACAGAAAGAGAATGTCTTGGTTTGGTATACTCTGTTAAGAAATTTTGGCATTACTTGCTGGGCCATAAATTTACTTTCCATGTGGATCATGCTGCACTGGTGTACTTGGTTCGGCAGCAACATTTAGGTGGTAGACTGGCAAGATGGGTTTTACTAATACAGGAGTTCGATTATGAAGTTATTCATCGACCCGGCACAACACATGTCTTGGCCAATTTTCTATCTCGATTGGATTCCAGTGAGTCTCCGGTAGGTATTGATGACACTACACCGGCGATTTACATCACCGAGACAACTCCTGAAGAATCTGTAGAACTTCTTGTGGCTCCTACATACTATGATACGTTAATGACTTTTCTCACTGACGGTTGTCTCCCTCCTAATGCTCCCGATACTCTACGCTGAAAAATTGCAGTCTACAGTCGATGATTCCGGTTGATTATGGGTCAATTGTATTACATAGATCATACTAGAGTCTTGCTCAGATGTATTCCTCCACATGAATCGACATCAGTTATTGCTATGGCTCACTCCTTACCTACTCGAGGACACTTTGCAGCTGATCTTACTCACCGAAAATTCTGCAAAGTGGGCTATGGTGGCCTACAATGTATAGAGATGTGGTTCAGTTTGTGCAGCAGTGTGATGTCTATCAACAATCTGGACAGCCCTTGTAGCGACACTTCTTTCCCCTTCAACATGTCTTACCTTTGGAACCCTTTCAGATGTGGGGTCTAGATTTTATTGGCCCAATAACACCACTAGCGACCCTCACCAACAATCGATACATATTGACTTGTACATATTATGCCACTAGATGGGCAGAAGCTTGTTCTTTATGTTCTGCCACATCTGTTTTGGTGGCCAAATGTTTGATGAAGGATGTCTTCCCTTGATATGGATTACCTCTGGAAATAGTGACGGACCAAGGAACACATTTTGCAAACAACTTAATGCAAGTACTGACTCAGACTTTTCTGATTATGCATAAATTCAGTTCACCGTACTATCCATGTGCTAATGGTCTGGCTAAAAGTACCAATAACATTCTATTGAATGCTTTGCAAATTGATCTTCGAATGTCCGGAACGTTGGGATCAACTCTTACTTGCCATATTATGGGCATACCAGACCACGTACAAAGTGGCAACCGGAACAACTCCGTTTAAACTTGCTTATGGATTGGAAGCTATTGCGCCAATGGAAGTAGTCGTACAGAGTCTGCGTGTTGCTTTATCTCAGAAATTGCTGTCGAAAGAATCTTTTCCATTTCGGTTGGATACGCTCCACTCATTAGATGAACAACGCTGGGAAAGTTTCCTGATTCTTCAAGAAGTTCAGCTTCGTCAAGCCCATACTCATGATCGTTTTCTCAAAACCGCGGTCTTTACGGTTGGCCAACTTGTTTTATTCTATAATGCTAAAGCCAACAGATCTGCCGAAAAAGTTAAGTTATAGTGGTTCGGTCCATACCAGATTGTTGAACAAGTGGGATCAACAACTTTTCAGTTGGCAACCTTAATAGGTGTTCTCCTGCCCAAAGTGATTAATGGGTCTAAGCTTCGCCCATATCACCAGCCGTCTGATAACCTATGACGTGTACTTAGTCTTTTTCGAGTGTCACTTGTTTTTCATTTTATCCCCGTATTTCGGTTGACCACTGACCGTAATCTTCCCATTTTGGTATCTAAATATGATTAATCACCACCATGTGTTACTATTTCTGATCATGCATGCATGTCGTAATCATGAAGAATATCCCTCCACTACTACGCGATGATTAGGGTTTTTGCCGCCTAATGTTGTTCGTGCTCTTATTTAATCTTGTTCTTTCCACTGATAATCGCTATTGTGTTTGTGTGATTGTGCGTTCTTTGTATTCTGTGTTCTCGTGTTTACTTGTGCGCCATGGAAGCACTCGCAAATGTTGCAACCTTCCGTGCAAGCCTCACTCTAGAAGTGAGTGAGTATTTGCGCACTCATGGGCTATTGGCCTTCGCTGAATTGCCTTGGCATTCAGTGGAGTGTCACCCATTCCATGCGTAGATCATTTCTACCATCGCCACCACACCTGCTACAGAGCAGTGTTGGCCCATTGCTTGTTTACCATCTCGTGTAGTCATTACTTTAGCTACGTTTGCTGAAGCTTTTCGACTCCCTCGGGCAGGATTGGAGAATGGTCCACTTCTTTCCGTGGCCACCATGAAAGAATTGCTCCCCCAGCACTCATCTAATGAGTATCCCTTTCTGTGCAGACCTGAACCAGAGCATACAACTTTGCAATTTTTGGTAGCCACCCTGAATTTACAGAAACACACATATGGTATTTCTCGACCATTCTATTCGATGATAGATATTGCGTCCCTTGAGCCTATAAATTTCACATCTTTCTTTTTCCGGTGTACTCACTATGACTGTGTGATGGCTACCAAGTAAATTGCTAAGAGTGATCTTCCTCGTTCCTGTGTACCCCATATCCTCACTTTCCTTTTTCCGGTGCTCCAAGCCGCACAACCTCCTCCAACCGCTCCCTTCTTTTTACATGAAGAATATACTCAAATGCTCGAGGACGAGGATGATAACGATGAAGATCTGCTTCAACTATTTTGTCGAAAACGCAGATGCATTATCCCCTCTAAAAATCAGGTGCAGGGATCCACTGCCGGTCACGAAACTGAAGTCTTCCACGACACTACCACATCTCTTCATGTCGAATCATCCGTTCCCTCTTCTCCACTCAACCAGCAAGAACATGGTGCACACATGGAAGAATCCGAAGAAGTCTCTTCTCGGGCAGACTCTCATCAGTAGGATGAGGAAACTGTGAAGGAGATCGTTGCTGAACTCATAACAGAAGTAATTGCCAATGTTGAGGCAGTGATCGCAAAGGCTGAGGTGACAAATTAGAATACAACCGGAATAATCCTGATGCCAAATACTCTTATTCCCCTCCCTCCACCAACTAACCTGGCTGAGCCCATTGCAGTACGTACTAGTGCAATTGCCAATGTAATTCCCGATGCACCTACTCCTCCATCCTCTTCTCCCGACTACTCTCCACCACCCTCCCCTCAACTATTCTCAGCCTCTTCATCCCAACCACTTCCTGCTCTTCCTCCTATGACTATTATGTTCAATGAATTGGAATCTATGGGTCACCTCCTCATTCAGTTTTCTCAGCAATTACCTCTTCAAATAAAGCTGGCAACCGAGAATATCCAGCAGGAATTGCAAGGCAAAGTCGATTTGCTAAAAGAAAGGGATGCATATTATAAAACCATCCAATATCAAGCTCAGGAGCTGGAATGCAAAGAAAAGCATATAGGCACTCAAGCAGAAAGATTGTCGTGAATTGATGCCCAAATTGCGGATATGAAGTAGTAGAGAGATGTTGCATTAGCTAATCAATTTTTTTACAAGAAGCATTTTTGCAGACGCAGACCGATGAATTGATGAGTCAAATTATTGCAGCAAGTTCAGTCAAAACAGACGCACAACTGGTAGAGCCAGACACATTGAAAATTATGTTGGATTCCCTGAAACAAAAGATCACCTGAACATTTAAATTAGCCAGAACACTGTACATACAAGGCATAATTGATGAGCCTTAGATGTATTTTTCTTTTTCGGGTTCGAGTCCACCGTGTGTACCAGTGTTAGGTCGTCGAAATTGGATTGTAATTTTCTTATATCACACGCACCGAAAAGGCATAGTGAATAGATGTAACTTTTACCCATTAATGAAAAGGCATTACAGTGATTCTTCGGCAAGGGGAGAGACGGGTTCGCGAGACTGTCTGTCTGGGCGACCGTGCCGAGAAGATCGTGTGCAGATTTACCGAATTCCTGAGTACTGTATTCTGTTCATTGAATTGCATATTAAGTATTAACACAGTAATGTTACATTCACATTAATAATTCTGTGCGACTGTGTGATTGTTAACTCGTGCGATAAGTTTGTTGTGTAAAGATAACCGTAATCGAAAAATAGTAACTATGTAGCGGAAGTTGTTGCCTTGAAAGTATAATTACTGCTTAGTTGAATAGTTAATTTGGGAAAATTAAATAAAGGGCCTTTGCACTGTCAGACCCCTAACCATCCCCAAGAACCTGAAACGAGATTAAAAGCGACTTGACAGAAGTGCTTTTAACATAACTCTTATGAGAAATGAGTCTACTTGTGTTCTTTTAAAAAAAATTATTCGATCGAGTTTGTTTCGATCAATAAAATTTTCAATCAAAAACTTTTTCGATCGAAAGTTGTCGAATTACCGTGCAAAAAGTATTTGCTCATCTCTGAATAAGCTGATGTGGCACGGAATAATTAGGTCAAATAATGGAGGGTTGTTGTAAAATTCCATAATTATTCACGAATAAATGAATTGTCGAATGATGAATAATGCAACCTAGATGAGCATCACTCAAGAAGCAATCAACTCAAGTTCAATGCAAGTTGAAGGAGGACTTGAAGGTGATCAACTCGAAGGAAGAGTTGCTACACTCTTAGAGGAGTTGTGCTCTGCATTTGGAGACATTTGGAGGAGTTCGTATCAGCAAGATACTATGAATAACAAGTCTACATCTGTCCCCACTTGTTTATTCAATAGTTTGTGATTTAGATAGTGAAAATTCGGGTTCATTGTAAAACAGTTCTAAAATTTTCATATTCTCCATATTCTCTCTCACACACACACACACTCATACCTCTTAGGCACATAATCTCTTTTATATAGTTCCTATTTCTGCCTACATTCATATATTGTCAGCTTGTATCATATTCACACATTGTAATTGACATTGGAATATAAGATAGTGTAGGTGAGCATCCTAACCTATCGTTACACTTTCAAATCTTGCCTATTCTCTCTCTATCTCTCACTCATTATCTTTTTGAGTGTGAAGGTGTGTATGCTAAGGTTCATGTCTTGAAAGATCTTGTAAACCTCTGAAATATTGTTATTGTGGCACACCCCACTTCCAACAACTAAAACGACCGCATGCATAAATAACCATTCCATAATTGACATTGAAAAAAGAAGAGATGACCGAAAATTGTATACAATGATTTGTCTCAAATCAAAATATAGTCCTACCTTGAATTCCATCGGATGCATAGATAACATTCCAGAATATTGAGCATACAAAGAAAAAGAGGGATCCCCTCCGAGCCAATTTTAATGGATAAAACTTGTGAATGTTACAATCATTTTAGTAATCATCACCTCTGAACCAATTCTTATGGATAAAGTTTGTGAATATTACAATTTTTTCATTGAGACATCCCCTCGAAACCAATCCGAATGGATAAAACTTGTGAATCTTACAATCTTTTTATTGAAACATCCCCTCTAAACCAATTCTAATGGATAAGTTTGTGAACATTACGACCGTTTATTGCAACGTTTATTGCAGACGCTTGCAAATCAAGGGTACCAAAAAATAGTTTCGTCTATGTACAGTGCAGATAGAAAGCACGCTTGAGCCATATACGGATGGTAGTTCTTCTGGACGAATCAAGGAGAAGCTGCTTTCCTCTCCTTGGGCATAAACCTAAGAGAAATTTCCCGTGCTGTAAAAACAGCTGCATTAGCGATAAATGCTCTGATAACAGCATTTCCCAACCCTCTCCACATTACTCTACACCCTTCCTCTTTGATGCTTTTTTTAAAGCAATCAATAATGCCTGTGTATTTGATGGGAGAACCTGGGGCTCCCTGTGCTTGCAATCTTGATTTAATAACATCTTGAGGGTAACACGTGATCCAGCTCGTTACGCCTGCAACTCCACCTGCTGTAGCCGTCGTCAGAAGTGATATTTCACTTGTCTCTGTGCGCCCTGGATGGAGCAAATCCAGTGTGTATTCATTTGAGGTGAAGTAAATTGCAAAAGCAGGGGCATCCCTTAGAATGGTTATTCCAAGGCCTCTATAAAACCCTGGTAGACCCTCTGCCCGAAAAATGGATCTCGCCACATCCAAAGGCCCGATCCTGGATTGTGACATTGAAGTAGACAATTGTAGCCTAATTTTAACTAGTTCCACCGGTGTTAATATGCTTGTTTGAATCAATCCTGTTCCAAAACCAGCCATCGCAACCTTGCTGTAAGGAAGTGGATCTTCATCTTCATCCTTGCCCAACATGCGTGAAAAGCGTTCATATGTGTAAAAGATGACGGCATTCTGCTTAGTCAAAATAGAACAGTTAGCTGGATGTTAAAATAAAAGGGATCAAACTTCTTTTTTTTTTTTTGAAGAACAGAAAGTATAAAATTGATGCTAGAAGAAAATACAAACAACGAGTCAAACTCTCAAGAGAGTCTGATACGATTACAACGAGGCAGCATTGGGGGAGGCCTCAAATCCGGAAAAGGTTTAAATAATCATCAAGAAGATAGATCATCTGCAATCTAGGCTTAGAGTACATCTTTAGGAGTTTAGATTTCCAAACATTGTAACGATTATTCCTAAGAATTACAAAGGGATTTTTATCATCCGAATGAGAATCAACAGAGTCGGTGTAGCAAAGATTGAGAATTTTCTTCAGGCCCACCAAAAAGGAGAAGAAGTAGTCCTTCCCCTTCCTATTGAAGATGGCACTGTTCCTGGTCTTCCATATAAACCACAAGGAGTGGATTCTGATGAACTGCCACAAAAGAATATCCATACCACGAGCTTCACCCAGCAAAATGTCTTTGCTGTTAGGAGCATTAAGACCTTTGTTCTGACAGAAGAACCTCATACCAAACCAGAATCTTGAGGAACTTTTACAATGAACGAACAAGTGATCCAGGTCCTCAACTTTACCACATAGCTTGCAATTTCCAGCATCAATTTTATACTTTCTAGCAAGTTCCCCTGTCCAGATGCCTTTGTGGAGAATTAGCCAGTTAAGGCAGGACTGTTTGTTGGAGAAGGGAAAAGCCCAAGTACATAGGAATCTGTACTTCCACTGCAAGGGGGACCATTGGAGATCCCACTTCTTATTGAGTTTCCCTGTTATTTCTCTGATACTTCTGCCACTCTTTTTGTAGGAATTAAGAATATCCTCAGCTACACTTTGAAGGGAGATCTCCTTCCTCCACACTTGTATTTCTAGCTTTTTTTTCAGAATTTCCTTCTGAATTAAGAGGACCTGTTTGCATTGAACAGAGAGCCCATCAAAACCTAAAATGCCTATGTCATTAACAATGTTACCTGCATTTAACAAGTCCTGCCAATGTCCAAATCCCTTCTTTCTACATTTATTCCATCTAATGGGAAAAGAAGGGGAGGGAACCGAATTAGCCCAACCAAACCAAATGGAATCTTGAACTAAGAAGTACAGGTTGTGAGCAAAGTAAACAGGCAATTTATATTTAGCTTTCACAGCCATCCAAGCTTTCCACAAGGAACAGGTAAGCTGACTGCCTTTGGGCACAAATTCAACAGGAGAAGTAATAACATCCCAAAGAGAGCAATTGACCCAGCTTTTATTATGTTTAATGTTGAACTTGCTAACATTTCTTTTAATTAAACAAGCCCAAAAGTCATTAGAGGAAATAGATCTGAAAATCCACTTAGCTGCCATTTGAGTGGCCATTCTGGAGGGACAAATGAGCCCAAGCCCTCCCTCAGTTTTTCTCATACAACAAATATCCCAAGCAACTTTGGGAATTTTAGAGCCTCCCCACAAAAAATTCCTAGCAAGAGAGATGGCCTGACCAAGCTGCTTTTTACTAGGCTGCCAACAGGACAGAAAATAGGTAAGGGAAGGGAGGATATAATGTTTTAAAACAAAAGATCTTTGGGAGATACTTTGCTGCACATCAGACCATTTAAAAATTTTAGCTCTAAATCTATCAAGCACCCAATTCCACCTTTGATCATTGGAGATACCAAAGCCCATGGGAATACCCAAAAGCCTAAAAATACTCCCTTTTTTGATGATATCACAACCTGCAGCCAAAACACAAACAGGAATCTTATTATCAGTGGCAAAAAAACCTGTTTTTTGATGGTTGACCACAGAGCCACTAGCAAGGCAGAAAAGGTCAAGACAGTTAAGAAATTGCTTAGCAGAATTTTCTTCAGCAATCATCATCATGTTAGTGTCATCTGCAAACATCTGCAGCCCCAGGGGAGAGTGAGCTTGGGGGATATCAAGACCAGAGATGGTCCCTTGACAGAAGCAATCCTTGACAAGCCAACCCAAAGCATCACTAGAAATAGCAAATAGGAGGGGGGCCAGGGGACACCCTTGTCTAATAGACCTGCATAACTTAAAAGAGTTAGACAAATTTCCATTAATAGCAACTTTAGAACAGGCATTACCAAACAGGATACTGACATATCTTGTAAACTTTTTACCAAAACCAACATCATGAAGAGACTGAAGAATGAAGTCCCATTCAATCCTATCATAGGCCTTATCAAAATCAATTTTGAAAAAATAAGTGTCTATATTGAGCTCTTTATAATACTCAAGACTTTCCCAAATGGTAATAATGTTATCCAGAATAAACCTCCCTTTGATAAAGCCTTTTTGCTCTGGCAGAATTATACTATCCATTAAAGGACTCAGCCTTCTGGCAAGGATGGAAGCAAAAATTTTGTATAGAGAAGTCAGGCAGGAGATGGGTCTCCAATTGTTTAAGTCATCTTTGGGACCTCTTTTATGTAAGAGCTTAATCACCCCTGTGTTGATAAAAGGAGAAAGAGACCCCCTTCTAGAGGCTTCTTGCCAGATCTTGAGAATTATGGGCACCAACAAATCCTTGAACTCCTGAAAAAACTCATAAGGAAGACCATCAATACCAGGGGATTTACCAGGCTTCAATTTGCTAATGGTTTCTCTCACCTCACCCTCAGAGATGGGCATGTCAAGGAGGGAGTCCATTCCCTGAGGAACCATTTTCTTCCTACAAAGGGCAATGGCAGCTCTTGCACTCCACACATCAGCCCCTCTCTTGGGAGGCAGAGAGAAAACATTGGCAAAGAACCTATGGGCAACCTCCAAGTTATCCTTCATATTAGAAGCTAAGAGACCATTATTATCTTTAAGCAAAGGGATGAAGTCCCTAGCTTTTTTCTTTCTCATCAGATCAAACATGTGTTTATTAGGCTTATCCACTTTACCAGCCCAGAATTCTCGAGACGTGACAAGGGCACCTCTAGCAAGGAGGTAATCAACTTTCCTCACTTTATCCTGCAACTCAAGGATTTTCAGCCTTTTGGAATTATCATCAAGCTTAGAGGACTCTAGAAGGTCCAGCTCCTTCAATATCATCATTCTTCTCTCATACCTAATATTTTTAGCTTTATTCTTAAAGTTCTTAACAGTAATTTGGATTTCTTTAACAGCCTCTTCCCAAGCCACAAGGGGAGACCTATCTTTTTTAAAATGCGAAATCAGAATATCAGAAATTTTCTCCTTCACAATAGGAATTTTAAACAAAGTAGAATCCATGTGAGGCCAACCAGCACGATACGAGGGGTTATTCAAGAACAGCTTCACAATCAAAGGCGCATGATCAGATAAAGCCAAGGACCTATCAATGTCACAACTATAATTCCACAAATTATTGCTTCTACCAGCATGCATGTAAAACCTGTCCAATCTGGCAGACAAAAAATTAACTTGATTTCTATTGTTCCAGGTATGACCTGTGCTAAGGGAAAGATCAAGCAGGCTGTGCTTATTAATCAGATTAAACCAACAATGCTTCTCACCCCCAGAGATAATATTATCATTGTTGTCGATCCTATCACCCAGATTAGTGACCATGTTAAAGTCGCCAGCCAGCAGCAAAACATCATTAATTTTAGCAATTTCTTCCCAGCATTTAGCTCTTTGAGAAGCCTGATTAGCAGCATAAACACACACTACAGTACAATTAAAAGGCTCTTTACACTTGACGGCAATCCACTGGTTAGAACTACTCTTGAACACCTCCTCAATAAGATGACACACTCCATTAGCCACCCCAATGGCAGCACCCCCTTTTCCACAATGATCCGTATGAACCCAATGGTAAGGATTCGAAACAGTTTTCAAGTTCGACATCAGAATGGAACCTCCCACCTTCAGCTCCTGTAAACAAATAAAGTCAGGAAAAATAGAAGAATCTTTGATCCATAAATTGATGGCCTTGCTCCTGATAGGATCAGTAAGCCCCTTAGTGTTAAGAGAAACTAGCTTAATACAATCCATGGACAAAGGAAAGAGAAGAGAACTTACTTCTTAAGATTCTTACCAGGCTTAACTGCAGAAACTGAATTCCTGAGCATTTCCTTTCTTTTGGACTTGGTTTTACCTTTAGCATTAGGTGACAGGACACTGGACATATGAACATCTTGGTCAATGCTGGGACCAGCACCCACCAGATCTGTAGTATGTTCATCAAATTTATTGATTTGATCCATAAACATTTCATCACCGTTACTTAGGGAGTCTTCTTCAGACAAGTCCGCAACAGGTGTTGAGTCCGTAATAGGTCTGGGAGCCGATTCCCCCCAGACAGATTCCCTTCCTTCACAATCATTGTGAGATTCCAATCGAGATTTACTTACCTGACCCTTTACATTCTCGGTCTCCACAGCCTTTGAGTTGTGCATGTTTACATCAAGGTTATGACTACCTTGAAATTTATTATCAACAAAGTCATCAGAGGACGATGGAAGATGATAATCGTTGGCAGCTTCTTCGAGAACCTGATAAGGATTGAAAACACCTTTGTAGAGAGGTTCAGACCTGCTCACAGAGCTAGGGTTTTTCTTCCTTTGTTTGACAGTAACTTTTTTGAACCCTGATTCATCTTTGGGGGGAGTTTTGACATTAGGAGCAGCAGCTTTGGTGCCCATTTCCTCACCTACATTCTCTTTAGCCTGATTATTACCAAGCGAAGGACAATCCTTTATTAAATGACCTTGTTTATAGCAGTTAAAACAAGCATTAGGCAAATTTCTGTAAAAAACTTTTTGAGCATGCAGCCTAAACCCTTCAGAGTTTTTAATGAGGAGCTCAGTTTTAATACTTTTAGAAATATCGACTTCAATAAGCAACTGAGGTTCCCATTTGATATTGAATTCTTTTTTTTGCTTTTGCCCCAGAACCTTACCAATGAGAGAACCAAGCTTGTCAAGCCATGGGTAGAATTCAACAGGAAAATCTGGAAATTCCACCCAGACTGGAACTTTAGTTGGTTTGTTATTTCTGGGATTAAAGCCAGGATACCACTTGTAAAATGAGAGAGGAGTGTTTCTTATTATCCAATGTCCCTCTGCTATAACTTGCAAGGCACTACTAACATCATCGAAAAAAAATAGAAAGAAATTATTGGGAAGGAACTGCACATGCTTGGCAAAAAGCCCTTTGCTTTCCCAATTCACACGCATCCAATTTTTAAGAAGATCCAGCGCTGGCCGAGGACCATGACAGTGAGCTATCACAACCTTATCTTCAAGGTGAACATTCCACTTATTCAAAGCTGAACTATCAATAACCAAGGTGCATTCTTCCTGCTCATTAGATTCAAGGTCAATATCAATGGAGTGCACACCCTCCTTATCATGAGAGGAACAAGCTAACCCATTACCCTCCAAGATCTTGCCTTTACCTTTGATATCATTAAACAGAGAATGAGGAAAGATATTACCTGTAGACTCCTGATTTGAAAACATTGAGAAAAACCCTTTCTGAGGATTCTGCAAAACCTTGGCGTAAGACGCTGCCCCATGCAAGGCTTGAGGATTGAACTGATCTTGCTCAGTTTGCGCACCATTATAAACTTCTTGTCTAAGCTTATCACCCGACACAGAGACAGAACCTACAATACCTTCGAACACAGGATTAATCATAGAGCTAATGTTACCATTGTTACCTTCCCCCTTGGAGCCAAGTAGACCAACAGGTAGCGCCTCGTGTAAGGCCATGGCAGCGCTATGAAGTACAGCACAGCACGCAGGAAACTCCTACTGACAGAGCAGAGCGAGGTCCCCCTCACTGCGAGGGGGACGAGAGAAGGACGCGCGAGGAACCCTCCCCGCCGAGGGGGCGAGCAGGCGTAACCCCAAAAACCCCAAAACCCAATGCGCATTCAAAGCCCACTCCTCAAAAGGGATCAAACTTCTGCACGGGAAAATGATCCTTAAACGAGATTCCTTTCCTTAAAAAAGAAGAGGGAATACCTGAAATGCAATAGAGGCAAGCGGAGATGATTCCGGTCCGATTGGCAGAAATGAACACGCGATTAATCTAGATAGTGAAGAAGCTGATAAGGAAGACTGTACTCTCATCATTGAGAGTTCTGAACTCGAGAGGTGGAACCTACATCTTGAGGACAAAGTAGTGATTGCCCATTGTCATGGACCGCGCCCTGCTCAGGATTTCCTTAAAAACTGGATCAAAATAAATTGGGAAAGTAGGGGATTATTTGTTAGACATGTTCAATACCTTCCCAATAATTTTTTTCTCTTCTTCTTTGAAGATGTTAACAATGCTATCAAAGTTCTAGCAGAGGGCCACTGGATTATTGGGAATACTCCTCTGTCCTTCTACAAGTGGTACCCTGGGTTTAATCCTAGGAACAATAAGCCGACCAAAGCACCGGTTTGGGTAGAATTCCCTGACTTTCCGGTGGAATATTACCCTTGGCTTGAAAAATTAGGATCTTTATTAGGGAAAGTGCTAGGTCAAAAGCCTAAGAAAGAGTTTAACCCTAAATGGGATCCTCAGTTACTTATTGAGGTTGATATTTCAAAAGATGTTAAAACTGAACTAATAATAAAAAATTCAGAAGGCTATAAGATGCATACTCAATGTGTTGTGTACAGGAACTTGCCAAATGCCTGTTTTAATTGTTTCAAACAGGGACATCTAATAAGAGACTGCCCCTTGCTGGTTAAAAAGCAAGAAAAAGGGTTGGCAAGTGATGAAGTGCCCCCAGCTGAACCTTCTCCATCCAGGTCGGCCCATTATAAAGAGAATCAGGACTTCAAAAAGGTTTCTTACAGTAAAAGAAAAAAAATCCCTAATATGGCTGCCAGAAATGAGCCTCTTGTCAAGGGGGTTTTTAATCCTTTTCAGGTTTTAGAAAAAGAACAGGATATTGGTCTGGATGCAGATACCTCTGTGGAACAAAAGTATAAGGATTGGAACAATGGTACTCAAAATAACTGTACAAATCAGGCAGGTAGTGATAGTACTGCCACAGAAAAGGATGGAAAAATACCTGATACCAGCACCACTCCAGTCTCTGCGTCTTCTGAAGAAGATGATAGTGATGATATGTTTGTGGAACAACTTAACTTTGCTGATGAGGTTACCGATAACCAAACTAATATTGTCTGTTCCAATGAAAATGATGTCAACATGGTCAATGTCAGGTCCCCTAGTCCAAAAGGGAAAGGTAAAAACAATGCCAAGAGGAAAGAAACGGTAAGGACTTCCTTCTCATCTGCGAAGGCTGGTAAGAACCTCAAGAAGTAAGTCTCTTCTCTCTTCGGTTTTTCCTCATGGATTGCATCAAACTGGTTTCTTTTAATATAAAAGGGCTTTCTGATCCGACTAGAGGCAAGGTTTTAAATAACTGGCTGAAGGACGCTTCTTTCGTTCCTGACTTTATTTGCTTGCAGGAGCTTAAGATAGGTGGCCACCCTCTGTTGATGAATTTGAGAACCGTTTCTAGTAACTGTCATTGGCTGTATACTGATCACATGGGCAAAGGAGGTGCGGCTATTGGTATTGCTAATGGGATTAGGCACCTCATTGAAGAAGTGCAGTCGAGCCCTTCTAATCAATGGATTGCGGTTAAGTGTAAAGCTCCTCTCAATGTCACCATAGTTTGTGTTTATGCTGCTAACAATGCTTTTCAGAGAACCAACTGTTGGGATGAGATAGCTAGGATCAAAGGTGACATCTGGCTGACTGGAGACTTTAATATGGTCACCTATAATAGTGACAGAATTGGTAATAGTGAAAATGTTGTGTCTGGTAGTGAGAAGCAGAGTTGGTATAATTTGATAGATAAGCATAAATTAGTGGATCTCTCTACTAATACCGGGCATACTTGGAATAACAGGGGGCAGTTGCATTATTTGTCTGCTAGACTCGACAGGTTCTACATGAATTCGGGCAGGAGTCGTGATCTGTCTAATTTCCATTGTACTGCTGATCAATCTCTTTTGCTTTCTGATCACTTGCCTTTGACTGTCAAGTTGTTCAATAACAGCCCCAATTATAGGGCTGGCTGGCCTCATCTGGACTCGTCGTTGTTAAAGATTCCGGTTGTGAAAAACAAAATTTCTGAAATTCTGTTAAAGCACTTTGACTCGGATCTGCCTCCTTTTGTTGCTTGGGAAAGAGCGGTTAGAGAAATTCAAGATATTATTAATCATTATAAAAAAAGGGCCAAGAATATAAGATACAACAGAAGGATGATGATAATACAGGAGATTAAAATAATTGAGCAAGCTAATATTGATGAGTGTACCAAAAGAGTTAAGCTGTTTGATCTTCAGGAAAAAGTCAAGAAAGTGGACTACCTCCTTGCTAGAGGTGCCCTTGCCTCTTCTAGAGAATTCTGGGCAGGTAAGATAGATAAACCGAATAAACATATGTTTGAGCTTTTGAAAAGGAAGAAAGTCAGGGACTTCATTCCCCTGCTTAGAAACAATGATGGTTTGCATGTTACCAGTATGAAAGATAACCTGCAGGTTGCTCACAGGTTCTTTGCCAATGTATTCTCTCAACCTCCCAAGAGAGGGGATTCTGTGTGGAGTGCAAGAGCTGCCATTGCCCTTTGTAGGAAAAAAATGGTTCCTCAGGGAATGGACTCCCTCCTTGACATGCCCCTTTCTGCTGGTGAGATTAGAGAATCCATTAACAAATTGAAGCCTGGTAAGTCTCCTGGTCATGATGGTTTACCCAATGAGTTTTTTCAGGAATTCAAAGAAGAGCTGGTGCCCATTATTCTCAAAATTTGGCAAGAGGCCTCTAGAAGGGGTTCCCTTTCCCCTTTTATTAACACTGGAGTGATCAAGCTTATTCATAAAAAAGGTCCCAAAGATGATTTGAATAATTGGAGACCCATCTCCTGTCTGACTTCTTTGTATAAAATATTTGCTTCTATTTTGGCCAGGAGGCTTAGCCCTCTCATGAACAGTATCATTCTCCCTGAGCAAAAAGGGTTTATAAAAGGTAGGTTTATCCTTGACAACATTATCACTATATGGGAAGGTCTTGAGTATTACAACGAGCTCAATGTTGATACTTACTTCTTCAAAATTGACTTTGATAAGGCTTATGACAGAATGGAGTGGGATTTCATTCTGCAATCTCTGCAGGATATTGGTTTAGGAAGAAAATTCATCAAATTTGTCAGCATTTTGTTTGGTAATGCCTTTTCTAAAGTGACTATAAATGGCTGTCTTTCTCACCCTTTCAGGTTGTGCAGGTCTGTTAGGCAAGGTTGCCCTTTGGCACCTCTGCTTTTTGCTATTGCTAGTGATGCCTTAGGTTGGCTGGTGAAAGACTGCATCTCCAAAGGTAACATTATGGGTTTAGATATCCCCCAGGCTGCGTCTCCCCTAGGTCTGCAGATGTTTGCAGATGATACCAATATGTTAATGCAAGCTGGGGAAACTTCTGCTAACTATTTTCTCAACTGTCTTAAGTTGTTTTGTCTTGCTAGTGGCTCGGTAGTCAATCATAATAAAACTGGTTTTTATTCCACTGATAATAAGATTCCTCAGTGTGTGGTGTCTGCTGGTTGTGAGATCATTAAGAAAGGCTCCATTTTCAGGCTGTTAGGAATTCCTATGGGATTTGGTGTCTCTTATGAGCAGAGGTGGCAGTGGGTTGTTGATAAATTCAGATCGAAAATCTTCATGTGGAATGATATTAATAGTACCTTGTCTCATAGAACCTTTACCTTGAAGCATTATATCCTCCCCTCTTTGACTTACTTTCTCTCCTGTTGGAGGCCTAACAAGAAGCAGATTGGGCAGGTCATTTCTCTTGCTAGGAAGTTTTTATGGGGAGGATCTAGAATCCCTAAAGTTGCTTGGTCTATTTGTTGTATGAAGAAGAGTGAAGGGGGACTTGGTCTTATTTGCCCCTCTAGGATGGCCACTCAAATGTCTGCTAAGTGGATAGTTAGAGCTGCTTCTTCTAATGACTACTGGGCCTGTTTGATTAAAAGAAATGTCAATAGATTTAAAGTCAAGAACAACAAAAGCTGGGATGGTTGCTCTCTGTGGGATGTGATCTCTTCTCGTGCTGAGTTTGTGCCTACAGGCAGTCAACTTATATGTAACTTTTGGAAGCCTTGGATGACAGTTAAATCTAAATATATTCTCCCGATTTGGTTTGCTAACAATATTACTTTCATGGTTCAGGACTCCATCTGGCTGGGCTGGTCTGCAAGAAACAACCATCAGACCCTCCCCATCAGATGGAACAAGTGCAGGAAAAAAGGCTTTGCCCATTGGCAAGATTTGATAAATGGAGGAGAAGTTCTGGAGGACAATGTTATTCTTGATACTGATGGATTGTCGTTGTTCTGTAAACAGATTCTTCTGGATAAGAAAGAGCAATTGCAGGAAAAATTGGAAGGCAACTTGTGGAAAAAAGAGATTACTATCCATGACATTGCTGGAGATATGCTAAGATGCTATAGAAGGAAGTCCAGAAGTGTAAAAGAAATCACTGGGAAACTCAACAAGAAGTGGGACCTGCAATGGTCCCATTTACAGTGGAAGTACAGATTTCAGTGTTGCTGGGCCTTTCCTATCTCCAACAAGCATTCTTGTCTAAACTGGCTAATTCTCCATCAAGGAATCTGGACGGGAAGTCAAGCCAGAAAGTATAAAATTGATGCTGGTCTCTGTAAAAATTGTGATAAAGTAGAGGACTTGGAGCATTTGTTTGTTAAGTGCAAATCTGCTGCAAGATTTTGGAGCTGCATTTTGTCTTTCAGTCAGTTGCAGGGTTTTAAAATACCCAGTTGTAAGGAAATCCTTATTGGTGAATCTTATGGCCTTGACATTCTCCTGTGGCAAATCATTAGGAATCATTTCTTCTGGTCTATTTGGAAGAACAGGAACAATGTCCTATTTAGAACTAATAACAAAGATCACTTCTTCTCTTGTATATATGGGTTGAAAGCCATCATCAACCTTTGTCTTTCGGCCTATCAAAATAGTCAATCAATCCCCCAGAGTCCCTTTGAAATCATGAAGAAAAACCATTGTAATGCTTGGAAAACTAAGCTTCTCCCTTTGTACTCCAAGTCCAGATTGGACATGATTACCTTCCTTGGTGATTATGTAAACAGTATTCTTGGGTGACCCTGCTACGCCCTCCCTGTCAGGGTAGTAGTGGCATCTGTTGTACTTTATTTTCCAGCATCAATTTTATACTTTCTGTTGTGTTCAAAAAAAAAAAAAAAAAAATAGAGGCAAGCGGAGGACCCATTCCTTTATAAAAAGCTGACAAGCCTCCCAAAGCATTGATTCGATGGCTGACATCAACCATCGAGGTCGAAGTCATAGTCCGCGCTCTGGGCTGCTGCATATATATTCTGATTGTATCGAAGGGATGGCCAGCTATTACACTGGCCATCCCTCCAATGCCACCAGCCACGAATTCTTGTCCACCAGTACTTGTCAGGAATTCTCGCCCAATCCCCATTCTGTCGTTGAATTGTTGGTATCTGAAAGTGCTACGACAAAACTATAGGACATCATTAAATAAACAACCGCATGGTTTGGAGCTCTTCAGGATGCTTAAAGCATTGTGAAATTCGAAAGATATATACTAATGTATGAAGACTATTTGCGGACAATAGTATTCGACATACAACGAGCTTTAAGAACAAAACACTTATTCAAGTCTTCTGTTGACAAATGTCGATAACAGCGACTGTGTCGCGTGGAAAACAGGCGGACTATATAATGCATTACTGCAAAGATATTCTTGAAGAAAAGCGCTCACAGAGAAAATGACGCGATCTTGAAGAAAAGCACTCAGAGAAAAAATGGTGCGATCTTAGAGGTTCTATATATAATCTTTAGAAGCTGACTGCTTTAACTGCTGCGTGTGAAGGATCTCTGAATTCGGAGTGTATATCACATATGTCAAGTAGAGGATTGTAGAAAAACATTAATTAATAAAACGTTAGGGGAAACAAATATAAAATGCCTATATTCCAAAAACTAGACCTTCACACATTCCGTGTCAAAAATGCGTGTATATGCACACAATACAACGCACAAGGACAGGTTCATGTTATGGCAATATAATAAGATTAGCTCACTTAGGCATTTCCGACATCTCATACCTCCCTGGGAACCTGTATATAAGCTTGAAGTATATTATAGACGGCCCATTCGACGTTAAAGACAAGTTTAACTAAACTGTTTGAAGCGCCATCAACTTCGAACTGGACTTCCTACTATCGCACTGTGGAGTCAAGAATTCAACGAGATACTTTTGCTTGAAGAATCAACGAGCTTAGTGAAGCGAAAGGCTCTTATTGAAACTCTAGCGCAAGTGACTCCATCATCAATGGAGGTGCTGGCAGGAAATGAAGAGTTTAGTACCTTCGTTAACGGTATTTTCTGTAGACAAATCGGTGGAGCGCCTTCGCTGACATACACCAAGTATCAATACTCCAGAATGAAAGAAAGAAATCAAACGATCAAGCCGTGGTAAAATGCTGAACAAGGCAGAACTTGTGACTTCTTTCAGGGGTTGCAAAGAGGTTAAGAAAGCGCTGTTACGTTGCGAAAGGATTCCGCTATGGCGGATTCTACTTTGGCACTGCAGCTTCGAGGATCGCTAGGAAAATTTTACTGCGTTGGTCGTGGTTGCAAGGATTTCCGGAGGTGGATACACCGGAAAATTCGAAATTTCCACTTGCGATCGGTGAAGAGAATTCGAAAGCGACAGCCGTAATATAGGCAAGAACCTGCCGTATTCGATAAGCAAACATCCTGAGTGATTAGAGTCAGTTTCTGTTTAGTCAAGATATGGCGACAACAGCATCTTGACTCACGCTTCAAATGTCGTGGATCACATTTTGAACGCTTAAAACCTGAAAGTACTTTGGAAGCCATGGCCGTAAGGCAGGAGAGACGGTGCCGTATTCGATAATCAGATATGCTCAATGCTGATCGGAGAACGTTTGTATTTGTTTAGTTTGAAAATGATAATAATCCAAAAGAAGCTGATCGACTTTCATACGGAAGCAGGATCATTTACGACAGTCCAAGTGTCGTGGAGTACAAGAGTAGTGACTCCCGACTCCCTACTCAGAAGTTTCACGCCTTCGGGAACGATCATTATCTGTGGCCTTTAGAAAAAATAATAAGTAAATGAATATATATATATATATATATATATAAAAGAAGAGCTTGTCTCATTATCTATTCATCCTTCACCTACTTCAACACCAAGGTTTGGGGCTTTGATACTTCAATAGAGGTGGTGCTCTTAGCACATGGGGTAGCCATGGTGTTATCTTGGACCATGTTGAGGAGCGGCTATGGAGTTCTTCTTGGAGAAGAAGAGTGTGTTCACACTTCTACTTATGGAGAGGCTATATATATATATATATATATATATATATATATATATATATATATATATATATATATATATATATATATATATATATATATATATATATATATATATATATATATATATATATAGTGTAAACAATCTGAAAGAGTTCGCGTGCATTAGCTGGGTTGGCTGGATTTTTCGCCTCTTGAGGTAGGGGTGAAATTTCAATCGCTACTTATGGCAAGAGAGTGTGGGCCTAAGGCCACTGTAAATCATGCTATTCTCCATTGAAACGAGTCTTCTCTTTTGTCATCTTCGGGCAGTCTAACCCTTTCGTTGTGGAAAACAAGGGGCCCTATGGCTTTATTCCCGTTTCACTTGTACAGTTGCAATTTTAAAGTTAAAATCCGGGGAATAGGCTTCAGCTGAACCTCCATTAAAAAAAAAAAAAGAAAGAACTTTGGCTGAACCTCCATTAAAAAAAAAAAAAGAACGTGGTAGTTACATAGGGAAGCGGGATCATCTTGAACGATGCAGCCTAAGACAAAATCTATCTCTGGCCTTTAAAATATAAAATATTAGAAATCTAAAAATAGAAAAATTGAACTGTAGTCCTTAAAAAAATAATAATTAAACCGAAATGTCGCGTTCTGATGAGGGACGTGGCACCATACCAAGCGTCCTGCATAGTTGGGAGAGACGATGACTCATATTTTTTTTCTAGGGCAACGATGCACCCAAAGTTCCCTACTTGACCCAATGGGTAATGTGGATGCCTCAACACCTCATGACTTGCAAGATTAGAAGACTCTCGTGGCAAACTGAAAACATCACGGCTCTATCTATCTATAGTGTATGCAACATACCTATCCGATACACCTTCTCATCGAACCTCTTTGCATGGTCCCTCTCCCTTTGTCAAACATGTATATATTAATGGAAACTTTAAGTTCATTGTTGAAAACCAAGGCTATTTTGACCATTTCAAGCTAGTAGAAGTGAGACGACACTTGAGAAAGAGCCCAAGCTTTCTTATCTCTTATAGAGATGATGCATAAGATGTTGTTATGGTTGATAGGTTTGAACTTGAATCTCGATACTCTTAGCCTCATGAAAAAGTTGTTATTGTATGTGTTATGAAGTTAGGCGCATTGTTGATTACTACTAGAAGTCATGCATGTGTCTCGAGGATGAAGGAAAGAGCCATGGAGGAAGCTCAAAATGAAGATGTACTAGCTTTTCTAAATATTGTGTGATAATTCGATGATGTATAATCATTTTGTGTACCTCTTAAAGTTGAGGAAAAATACTTTTCTATCAATTACAATGTATAGACCGATAGAGTAAGAAAACTTGATATGTAGGGATATTTTTATCTAGACCAACTAAATAAATGTGAACTAGAACATATTTTTTTGCATATAGCTCAAGCTCTTAAGGGAGTCATAATAATGTTTGTTCCCCTATTTTGGATCATGTTTATTGTGTGATCTTTTCTTCATGAAAACCTTTTCAGATACATATAATCTTTAAATACAAAAATTGGAGCATATCTATATTGGACTCTCTCATTTCAAAGATTCTAGTATCATGAGATAGATCTTTATGCGCTAGTATGCAACAAGGTGCACAAGGGACTAGGTGTGTGACTACAAGATATGAGCCTTATACTAGAAAAAATACACATGGAAAAAATGGTTGCAGTGCCCATATAAACATCGGTATACGCGTTGGTACAATAATGTCGATATTTGTGTCGGTAAGGGATGCCGGTGTACACATCGATATAAAGTGCCAATATATGCATCAATATTTTACTATCAAGATATGCATCGACATTGATCGGGTACCTGCGCTAGTATATGCATCGATATTGATCGGGTACTAGCATTGATATACACATCTATATTGATCGGGTACTAGCACTAGTGTATGCCTCGGAATGATCGACGGTATAAACGTTTGTAATTCCCTAGGAATATGGATGGTATAAGCATCGGTAATTCCTTGGGAATAGCTATGACCAATGCAGTGTCCCTTGCTACAACAACATGACAATGCTGTTGTGTAGCAAAGGACAATACACTCTACCCAAAAAAACCAAGTACATGCCGTACTCTAGTGGTCGCTGATTTAGGGTTTAGATGATTGGAAACCAAAACAAGATTTGATAAAGCAAAACACATTGTCGAAAATAAAAAGAGATATATAGGAGCACAATGAACCATGAACCATGTACAAAAAAGATATTCCATAAATGAACCATGTACAAAAGAGATAAAAGTGGTACACCACTGCCATATATGAGCCAAATACAAAACTGTGGCAGACCACTTCCATACACAAAAGCCCTGGGATCAAAACATCTATATCTCCAGTCCTGCAACAAAGCACATTCATGAAATGAGAGAAATTGAAACGATGTTTATAAACAACAACTAAAAAATGCTAAACCAAGTTTAGAAGCTCACCTCATGATAGATATAACGGCTGAAGGTTTGTGAGCATGTGAAAGGTGTGAAAGGGCATGGACATTTTGAATATGTCTGGACATCAATAATTAGATTTACATTTTATATAATTTGTAAATAAACCCATATAGAGGGTTTTGTTTTTAGAAACATTTATTAAAAGTAGTGGTTAGGATAAGGATCAGTGTAGACCGTGATTTTTGTTAATAAAAGCAAAGGCTCTCCATAAAAGAGATCAAATTTTTACTTTTATGCTTCCTTTCTGAAGCTGCCTCGTTGTAACCGCTATTTTTGACATGATGAAAAATCCTATAAATACATGCACTATGTGGACCTATCGAAATAGAATGCAAAGGGGGGGGGGGAGATTGCACCTAATTCTATGTACTATCTCGTCTCTTTGCATATCTATTTTTTGTGTGTTTTCATCACTCATGTCCTCTGTGTGCGTGTTAAGGTCCTGGTAACAATGGTATCAGAGCACGGCATGCATCACTATGAAGGTATGTGTTTTTGTTTGTTTTGGCATTTGATCTCTATTTCATTGTCCTGATTTTGTTTTTTATTTAGATTCTGAATCTGATTCCAATCCCTATCCTTGTCTCTTTTTTAGTTTTAGTTTTAGTTTCGATTTCTATTTTTGTTTTGGTTCTGATTTTTGTTTCTATTCCAATTCTTGAACTTGAACCTACATAGACCGTAATTTTTGTTAATAAAAGCAAAGGATCTCCATAAAAGAAAGCAAATTTTTAGTTTCATGCTTGCTTTTCGAATTTTAACCGCTATTCTCGATATAATGAAAAATCCTATAAGTACATGCACTCTGTGCACCTGTCGAAAGAGAGTGCATGGGGGAGATTTCACCCAATCGTGTGTACTATCTCATCTCTTTACATATCTATTTTTCTGTGTGTTTTTACCACTCATATCCTCTATGTGCACATGAATTAAGATCGTGGTAACAATGCTATTAGAGCACTACGCACATCAGTACAAAGGGGTCTATTTTTGTTTGTTTTGAAGTTCAATCTATGTTTCATTTTCCTGATTTTGATTTTGATTCGGAGTCCAATTTTGATCCTTGTCCCTATCTTTATTTCAGTTTTAGTTTTAGTTTCAGTTTTTGTTTCTATTTTTATTCCGATTTTTGTTTCTGTTCTAGTTCTTGAACCTACATTTATACCAATGTTTACACCTACATTTACATCTTCGTTTACACCTTCAGCTAGTTTCATCGTGTTGATTTTGATTGTCCCTATGATCCCAATTTCGATCCCTCTCCCTATCCCTATCTCTATTTCATTTTCATTTTCAATTTTAGTTTCGGTTTTTGTTTTTGTTTTGGTTCCATTTTTTGTTTTTGTTTGAGTTCTTGAACCTAAGCCTATTTTTACACCTACATTTACACATATCTGTACACCTACATTTACGCCTATATTTACACCTTCACCTTCAACTTCATTGATTAAGGCATATAACTTTGGCATGACTTTGACATCTTTGCCTTCCCTAGCACCCATGGCTCCCTTGGCGATCATTGGTAGCCATTGAATATGGATGAACACCTTTTAATTTAGGAATGGCAATAAGGATTCTTATATTCACCAAGGAGGCATTAAGATTTGAACCCACAACCTCACTTTCACAAGCGAAGTGTTTTACCACTACACTATCTCTTTGTGTTGTCATTCTAGTTCTCTATTTTTATATTTAATGCAACTTGCATCTCTCTCTTACTTTTTCAATTTCCAAGATCCACCCTTCCTTTTTCCCTTTGAATTGAAGAAATCTCAAAATTGTTTTCACATATCCCACAAGGGGGTTTCTTTTTCTACATATCCATGGACCCTACAAATACCATGGAGGATTTCTTTGAGTCAGCTCTACCTGAGGTACCGCTCGAGCAACAGTTGGAGCTCATGTGGCATGAACTTTGAGGCGCCCAAAACGAGATCCGACAACACAAAAAAGTACTTTAGAAGATGCAATCTCAAGAAGATAACCTTCCAAGGGTGGTAAAAGCTATTATCACTGCCCAAGTTGATGGCATGCAATCCAATATTGGTGTCCAAAACTACCAATTTTATGGTTTGATGGCCATAAGGATGGACCTTCAATTCTTTCATGGTTATCACAATTTAAAGATTTCTATTCATATGCTGAAAGTAAAAAAGTCAAATTTGCTACTAACTACGTTTTATCACACCTACTTTTCCTATGAAGTGTAAATTTAATGCCCCATCTTACTCTAGTTTCGCACATCCTTCCACAATCAAACTACTCAATTGCACCTTTTGCTTCATCTCTCCAACCTACCAAACCACCTACCTTGCAAACTTCAGTAGTGGATGCCCAACCGAAGCGACCACGTATCACCTATTGGAATTATGGTAAACCAAGACATACAAGAATGAAGTGCCAATTGCGACCTTTTCACATGAAACGAACTATAGCTCAAAAGCACAATATGGAAGCCGTCAATGAAGAAATTCCTTCTGTTTGAATAGAGGAAGCATTGGAGAAGGACTTAAGTACCTTGCATAACCATATCTCTATTCATTCTTTATTTTGCATGCAAGGTACTAGTAATAACAAATTGGTTAATATTTTACATGACGATGGTAGTTCACATGATTTCATTTCACTTTTGTTAGTGCAAGTAGTTAAATTAAAAAAAAATCTTCCTTGTATAAAGTGAAAGGTGCATTTCAAGGTAGTCGTTATAATGTAATAAGAGAAGTGATGTTACCATTAGCATATGTCCATATGTAGATGCACAAACATTTATAATTGCACCTTTGTAATCTTGGTATGCCTTTTCACCATCATTATAACCCACACATTGAATACCATACACATACCTTTAACTTTCAATTTAAAGATCAAATCATTACTTTGTCTATGTAACATGATTTCTAACCATTTCATTGATTAGTCATACTCAAGTAAAACGTGCATTTAGAAAAGGATACAATTCATGCATTGTTTTTTTCAATGTCATAAATGATTTTACTCGTACACTTCCCAATGCACATAAACGTTTCATGACTACTTATAAGGATTGTCTTATGTCTGATTATCCCTTTGAACTACCACCGTCTCGAGGATCCTTTGACCATAGCATAGATTTAATTCCTCGTAATTCTCCTCCTCATAAGGCACCTTATAGGCATGGCCCACTATACCAAAAGGAAATAGAATATTGATATATTTAGGTAGTGATGTGTGTGAACATACTAGGACCGTCGGGGCACTTTTTTCCCTCTTTAGGAGTTTTTTTTCCCCCGGCTTGTATATACGCCTATTGCCCTAATGGGCTACTTATCTTTGTACATTCTCTAGTAATACATTCAGTATTGTGTGTTGTGCTCCAAGCTTCTTCTTCTTCCTTGTGCTGTTTGCATGCTTCCGTAGACATCTAACTCCAACAATTGGTATCAGAGCAGGACGTCGCTATCTAGGGCACCATCGACACTCCTCTATTTGCAGTCTGAGAATCGCACGAATTTTGGTGAGCATACTCAGCGTGTTTTTGGAGATCAAAATTGCTTCACTCTATGGTGCGAAAATCACGATCTGAGTTCGTTTTGGCCTCCGAACGCACTATCACAGCACTTGTGCAGGCTATTTCGTCTTTTTGTGCCAAAGGTATATACCAGTTTTTGTTCGCCAATATAAGCATCTCAAAGTCTACTACAAGTCTAGCAGAATTCGTCTCGGCAGTTCTGTTCAACTTTTTGACATATAGTCAATTTTTTGCATCAAGGTATTTTAGTCACCGGCCATGGTTGAATGCAGTGATGTATTCCGTATGTTGGCTGTGGAGGATAAGTTGGATGGTACCAACTACTCATTATGGGCTTATATGATGCGACATGTGTTGGTTGCAAAAGGACTATGGAACATTGTGCAGGGTGTCGAAAAACATCCTATCACACCTGCAATTGTTACAACTGCAGGTACTGAAGCTAATGCAGAAGGTGTTGAAGATGATGGTATTCTGCATATTCATGTTCGTGCTATGATTTCTGCTGCACCTACTGCAGAGCACATTTGCTAGGATGGCAGACATGCCCAGGCACATGCATTGATAGCTTTGTCTGTCAAACGTGCCATTATTCCTCACATTCGCTCTTGTAGAACAGCTAAGGATGCTTGGGATACACTTACCACATTGTACCAAGCTAGGAATGAGGCTCGTCTTGCTTACCTCCAAAAACACTTGGAGAGTGAGCACATGAATGAAGGTGATTCTATGGACAGTTTCCTGACGAAGATCAAAGAATTGAAGGAACAGTCGATTTTTGCTGATGAGGTTATACCAGATAGCTCACTTGTGCAGACCGTTCTGAATGGCCTTCCTGATTCATATCAGAGTTTTTCTTCTACTCTTTGGTTGATGATGAAAGGCAATCCAAATGCCTTACATTTGAGGAGTTAGTCTCTGTTCTGTTGAAGGAAGATTATTCTAGGCAGAACGGGTCCATTATGCGAGTTGCAGATCAAGCTTTCCTGGCTAGTGAGAAGGGCAAAGGAAAATGGAGCTCTTCAACTAGTAAGCAGAAATCTGCTAATTCTACACATTCAAAGAAGGAAAATAAAGATGAGAAGAAATCAAAAAAGCAGAAATTGTTCTGTAAGTACTGTAAAGGGAGTGATCATATCATAAAGAACTGTCCAAAACTGGCTGCTAAAGAGGCAAAGAAGAAAGAGGCTCGAATGGTTGTTGCAGAGGCCTCTACACCAAAAACAGAGTCTGCTAATCTTGTGCAGGAAGAAGAATGGGCGTTTACTACTGTCTGCGATTTTGACCCATCTTCTCATGAGCAGTGCATGTCTGCAGTAGACTCAGATGTTTGGTATTTTTACAGTCGGCAACCAAACATATTACCTCGCAGTGCAGTTTCTTCTCTTCACTCGAGCCTGCCCCTATAGGGAATACTGTTACATGCGCCAACAACTCCTCTTATATTGTTACGAGAGTTGGTAAGATCATTTTGACTACTGCTGAAGGTAGTTCTTTCACTTTGTCAGATGCTTTATTTGTGCCAGGGATCAAGAAGAACCTATTATCAGTTTCTGCATTAGCCAAGATTGGCTTGGTTGTGAAATTTTGTTGATGACAGGTGTACAGTTCATGATTTGTCAAATGTCGATGTGATTATTGCTTCTGGCATTTTATGTCGTGGGCTATATAAGCTCATAGACTATGAAAGATCTCTCAATGATTTGGCATGTGCAGTAAATGATTCTCAAGCTATTTCAGATGCAAAGCTTTGGCATGCACACTTTGGTCATTATAAATTTGCTAGTTTGCTACGCCTGCGGAAATCTAAAATGGTGTCCTCTTTGCCCAAACTTGAGGCACCTCAAAAACATGTTTGTGAAGGCTGTATTTTGGGCAAAATGTAGCGTTCGTCCTTTCCAAAAGATGGTTCAGTTCGGGCTACTCAGAAATTGCAGCTTGTACATAGTGATGTTCGTGGTCCTATGCAGAGACCTTCTTTTGGGAATTATCTTTACTCCGTGACTTTCATCGATGATTTTTCCAGGCATGCATGGTATATCCATTGAAGGCAAAGTCCAAAGTGTTCATTTGCTTCAAACAGTTTTTGGTTTTGGTTGAAAATCTGTCAGCATCTAAAATGGGCACCCTCTATTCTGATCGAGGGGGGGAATATATGTCTTTTGATTTTAATGCATTTCTAGCTGAGCGTAGGATAAAACACCAGTGTACAGTGTCGTATACACCTCAACAGAATGGAGTTGTTGAACGAAAGAACAGGTCACTCATGGAGATGGCGCGGTGTATGGTCAAGAGTCAGGCTTTACCACATAGTTTCTGGCTTGAGGTTGTCATTTGTGCAGCATATATAGTGAACAGATGTCTCACTAAAGTGCTGCAGTCTATCACTCCATATGAGGCTTGGCATAACCGCAAGCCATCAGTTGCTCATCTGCGTGTTTTTGGTTGTTTGGCATATGCATTAGTGCCTGAAAGACATGACATAAAATTGGATGATAAAGCAATAAAATGTATTTTTGTTGGGTATAGTTTTGAAAGTAAAGGCTATCGTCTGTATCATCCACAGACTAAACGAATTCTGGTTAGCCGAGATGTTGTTTTTGTGGAAGATGCTATTCAACCATTGCTTTCATGTACTAAGGATATATCTATTAGCTCCAAAGACATGTATGATACTTTGCTCCCTCTTTTTACAGGTGGACAGTCTAGTGCTGGTCCTAATGAGGCAACTTCTCAACCTCTGCAGGTTTCATGTGATGATGAAGATCATTCTATTTATGATGCAGATTTACATGATGCACTAGTTGATGAGAGAGCTGATATTGAGGTCGACAGTCTAGTGCTGGTCCTAATGAGGCAACTTCTCAACCTTTGCAGGTTTCATGTGATGATGAAGATCATTCCATTTATGATGCAGATTTACATGATGCACTAGTTGATGAGAGAGCTTTATATTGAGGAGGCAAAAACTATGCCAAAATGGTTGGTGCAGACTTTGTGTGACAACAAATTAGATGCACCTTTGTCATATCGTACTCGTTCAGGCTCTCATAGTGCCTCTTTTGCATAAGATTGCTATGCTATGGCTGCATCTAGTCTCTATGATGAGAATGAGCCTGTTTCATTTGATGAAGCACAAAATTCAGAAAATTGGATGGCTGTTATGCAATCTCAATATGATGCTATAATGAAGAATGGTACTTGGTCTTTATGTGACTTGCCTCCTGGCAAGAAGGCCATTCGCACTAAGTGGGTATACAAGCTGAAGCATAAACCGGATGGTACAGTTGACAGGTATAAGGCTAGGCTTGTTGCAAAGGGTTATGCCATATGACTACTGTTCGGAGCATCTATGCACTTGCAGCTCATCATGGTTGGAATGTACATCAATTGGACATTAAAACAACATTTCTGAATGGTGACTTGCATGAAGAAGTGTATGTTTTTCAGCCCCGTGGCTTTGTGCAGCAAGGGCATGAAAACCAGGTGTGCAGGTTAAAGAAGGCATTATATGGTTTAAAGCAAGCACCACGTGCTTGGTATGAGAAGATACATGCCTATCTGATTGCACATGGTTTTGAGAACAGTCAAACTGAAAACACCTTATATGTTAAGCGTGCTAATGATGTGCTTCTGATCATTGTTCTCTATGTTGATGACATGTTGGTCACTAGTCCTATTGAGAAGCATATTGCTGATTTTAAGGCTGATTTGCATGCCTCATTTGAGATGTCTGATTTGGGGCATTTGCATCACTATTTGGGCATTCAATTTATGCAAGTTGATAGTGGAATGGCTTTGTGTCAAACGAAATATATTGACACATTATTGCAGCGATTTTAACCTTGAAGACTGTAAGCCTATTGCCACTCCTATGGAGACAGGTTTATGATTGAGTCTTCATGATGCTGGAGATGCATTTGATGTTGTTCTCTATCAGCAGGCTATTGGATGCTTGATTTACTTATGCATTACTCGGCCAGATATTCAGTTTTCTGTCTCACAGATGAGCAGCTTTATGCATTGCCCAGGAGTAAAGCATTGGCAGGCAGTGAAGCGCATCTTTTGCTATTTGAGTGGTACTCGGCTACTTGGGTTGTTTTATCCGAAGGGGGGATCACTACTGCCAGATTTGCATGCTTTTTCTGACTCTGATTGGGCTGGTTGCTATGACACTTGTGTGTCCACTAGTGGCTTTTTCTTCATGCTTGGTAGCTCATGTATATCTTGGTTCAACAAGAAGCAGCCTACTGTGGCCACTTCCAGTTGTGAGGTTGAGTATAGGGCAACTTTCACAGCGATTGTTGAGCGTGTGTGGCTTAGACACCTATGGCTGATTTGGGTGTTGGTGAGACTTCTACCACCACCATCTTCATTGACAGTCAGAGCGCATTGGCAGTTGCGAGGAACCCTGTGTTCCATGCTCGCACTAAGCACATTGAGGTGCATTATCACTATGTCAGGGAGAGTTTCTCTGCTAGGGAGATGAACTTGGCATATGTGCCCACATAGGAGAACGTTGCAGACCTTTTCACGAAGGTTGTGCCTACGGAGAAGTTTGAAGCTTTCCGCAAAGCTTTGGGCTTACTTCCTTTTGTGGAGTGATTTCCACATAGCTTTGCACTTCCTTATACATGAGTGCCAGCTACTTGTTCACTGCATCACTCCCAAGGGGGATTTGTTCATATATTTAGGTAGTGATGTGTGTGAACACACTAGGACCGTCGGGGCACTTTTTTCCCTCTTTAGGAGGTTTTTTTCCTCGGCTTGTATATATGCCTATTGCCCTAATGGGCTACTTGTCTTTGTACATTCTCTAGTAATACATTCAGTATTGTGTGTTGTGCTCCAAGCTTCTTCTTCTTCTTCCTTGTGTTGTTCACGTGCTTCCGTAGACATCTAACTCCAACATAGAAACCGAGTTAAAGACATACTCCAAAAAGGACTTATAAAGCCTAGTTCTTCCCCATTTGGAGCACTAGTTCTCTTAGTAGAGAAGAAGAATAAAACTTATCAAATGTGCATTGATTATCGAGACCTTAAAAAGATCACAATAAAGAATAGATACCCTATTCCTCGAATAGATGATCTCTTAGATAAACTACAAGGAGCTCATGTCTTTAGTAAAATTGATCTCAAATCAAGTTGCCTAACATTATTTTTAAGACTTCTTTTAGAACTAAAACCGGCCATTATGAAATAATGGTTATGCCCTTTGGACTTACCAATGGTCCTCCTACATTTTCACAAATGATGAACAACGTTTTTCTTGATTAACAAGAAGTTGGTTCTCATATTTTTTTACGATATACTTGTTTATCGTAAGAATGATAGTGAGCACAAAAAGCATCTCAGAAAAGTTTTTGATTTTCTATGAGAGACACTTTATGCTAATCCTAAAAAGATTTACTTCTTCAACGTAAGCTAGAATATCAAGGACATATGATTTCAAGTGAAGGCATGCATGTCGATCGAAAAAAGATTAAAATTATAATAGAATGTCCTACACCTCATTAGTCAATGATGTTCTTTCTTTTCTTGGATTGGCTAGTTTTTATAGGAATTTTGTTCAATTTTTTTCTTATTTAGCATTGCCTCTTACTTATGATTAAAAAAGAAAATAAAATTTGTATGGGGAGTCATCCAAAAAAAATCCTTTGAAAAAACTCAAACATCCACTTGTTTTAAAGTTGCGTGATTTTTCACAACCTTTTCATGTAGTTACTGATGCTAGTGGTTCAAGAATAGCCGTTATTTTAATGCAAAAGGATCATCCCATTGTATTTTAAAGTAGGAAGCTTAAGCTCATAGAAAAGAATTATAGTACATATGATAAAGAATTGTTAGCGATTGTGCATGTTTTGTGACTTTGAGCACACTATCTTATGGGATCTGAGGTATTCATCAAAAGCGATCAAAAATCCATTAAGTATTTATTAAATGATCCCTTAATCTTTGATCGACATCTTAAATGGGATTCGTTCATCCAAAATTTCCAGCCCATGATCCAATATGAACCTGGGAAAGCTAATGTTGTAGTCAATGCTCTTAGCCATTTTCCTTCACATTCTATTGTTCTGCATAATATTTCTTCCATCCAAATTCATTGTTTTCAAGAAATGATTTCCACTTATGCATTATGCACGATTAGAAGCCGAAAAGGCACACATGTTAGCTAGAGCAAAGTTAATTGAAACTTAAGTAATTGATTATATGGGGGAGATAGAAGCATCTATAAAAAGGAATAAAGATTTGATGACTTCTTTACTATTCAACCAACCGTTGGAGACTTATGAGAGTACTAATGAAGCTTTCAACATGCCAAGGAAACAATGAGAAGAATGCCAATCTCAAATTGCTATGGAGAAGTCCTTATGGAGTCATATTGAAATAAGCACATGGATGACACTAAACAATTAAGAAAGAAGTTGGATGAGTCATTAAATCTTTATTTGGAACATTTCAGTCAAGATGCATATCAATTGAAAGAGGTATATGATAGGAAAATGCACTTGGCACAAGTAAAAAAGGTTGATCTTCTACCTATGCCATTTATGGTAGCGCTAGAACAAAAGGCTGATTCGGATCACTCGACTTACTCAAGAATTTGAAAAGTTATGAAAGATGCAAAGATCAAGAGGGAAGACTTGGAAAAGATCATGAAGCCTTTCAATATACCATATGGACTAATGAAAGAGTAGACGTGCAAATATATTCAAAGAGACTCAAAAGAATCTAGATGAAGATTTAAACTTCTTTGTCAATAATTTTAATTACACATAAGAGCAATTTAATGTTGCACATCCGGCTTGGATGAAACGATTTTAGGAAAAGAATACCATACCAAAAATACTTTGGCAAGATGCACTATATTTGCACAAGTTAATCTAGGCTTTTGTCCTATTCCTAGACAACATGAGTGGCCAGAAGTTTGGGAAACACAATGCAAAGGAAATATAAGTAAGAGATGGCTCAATTTTCCTTTACTTTCAAGTCCACTTCTTGGCTATTTACCACTAGAAGATTATATGGTGAGAACCATAGGGTTTTGGTTGGAAAAACATGCTACCATAGTTGATGTAACGATAAAACTGACAAAAAAAATTTTAAGCATGATCATGACAATCTTGAAAGTCTTTGATTTTTTTGAATACACTTTTTTGAATTTCATTGGCATCAATCAAGGAATGGAACCTTTGCTTTTTGACCTATCAATTACTCCCATTTGTACTCCTATCATGGCATATTTTTTGAGTTTATAAATGTTTTTCCCAAGTCCATATTTACAAATTTTTGAAGAAGCATTTTTTAGAAGATTTTTTGAGCTCGAATCTAAGACTCTTTTCTAAAGATGAGTTCCAACCTAAATGTAGGATTATTCACTTATGAGCTGCACTTTTTTTGGATCATTGACAAGCACCCAATAATTCAATTAAGATAAAAATTTGGAAACAATTTATGATTCGATAGGTAAACATTATCAATAGTAGAGAGCAGATGATCTTTCATACATATGTGCACCATCAACCAAAGCTTTTGAGCACGATACAGTTTAGGAGGACTAGGAACATGTGGAAGGGAATGTAGAAAGAAGAGAAGAAGAAAAAGAAAAATGAAAAAGATTAAAGGAACGACTCATCAAGAATAAAAGAGACAAGCACCCACTGCCTGAAGCCCCATAAGGACACACATGAGGTTAAATATGCATACAAGGAGAGATAGAGATTCAAGAATTGATAGGATGTTCAAGAACAATAAAGAAAGCTAGAGTGGTTGAAGTTCAAAAGTACAAAAGCAGGCTTTTGGAAGATCAAACAAGAGTGAAGAAAGTCCTTCCTTGAAAAGAGTTGCAAGGCTCCCTCTACCCAAAGTATGCATCATCTTTAACTACTAGTGATGTTTCAAAATACCCAAAATGAAGCATGTCAGGGAGGATAGATACTAAGAGGGGGAGATTGTTGCAAGGACTAAGAGGCTAAACAAAAGAAATGAAAGAAAGACTGAAGAGAAGTAGAGGAGCAGAAAGGGAGGATCAAATGCACATAATTTTTTTCAAAAGAAGGCCCATTTTATTGCCTTTTTGTAAATCAAGCCTACTAGATGTATATTAAGCCTTGTGCATTAGGAGTCCTCTAGTTGCATCATCCCAAAACATGTACCAAACCTTTGTATAATGACACTTGTCTTTAGAAATCTCTGGAAGTGCTTGTCCACTTCTATGAAAGGACCACATTTAGGGAACATGTGTGTAAGTCACTTGTGACTCATTTGTAAAGACTTTTTGCTGTTTTGAATAGAGACTAACTTGAGAGACACAACTCGTAACTTCTTCTTCTTGCCTTCCTTTCTCCTTCTTTGTGAGCTTGTGTATATGTCTACTGTGTGTGGTGTGTGCTTGGATGTGATTTGCACCCCTTTCCCACCCTTTTTCATTGTTTTCATGCATGTATGAAGTTTAGGGAGTAGATAAATGAATCTACATGATTTTCAAAACTTGGTTTTGTGGCCATAACTTCATGCAAAAAATGTTGATCGCTTCCAAGTGACTTCCAATAGATGAACTCGTTGAAAGCTTTCAAATGAACCCACTATTGGCCATATTCAAACTTTGAAGAAGTGAGAAAGATTTATATTTGTGTCCATTGTTGCAACATGTATTATGGAGTAGCCTCGAGTGTAAAGGGTGTTGGTGTGAGGTGACGCATTTCTTGTATACCTTTGCTTGACCTATGTATGCATTAACCTTTGTGTAGAGAACATGCTTCTATGCACTTGGCCACGTCATGCTCTCAATTTGATAATTTAACATGTTATTCAAGCCACCACTTGATTGTACTCATAGGAAATGTCAGAACTATCTAGACTCACTTGTCACTAGATAGCACGAACCCACAGGGATACTATTACAACATTATACCGAGAAAGAAATGAGGTTCTTGTTGCTGACAGCCACAAAACATTGGAAAGTGAGCATATGAATTAAGGAGATTCAATGGGTGATTTTTTGACAAAGATCAAAGTTTTGAAGATTAGTTGATTTTTGTTGATGAAATCTTGCCAGATAGTTCACTTGTTCAAAAAAATCTTAATGGCCTTCCACATTCATATCATATTTTTTATTATCCTCTTCCATTAATGATGAAAGGCAATCCAAATGCCTTAACATTTGAGGATTTAGTTTCTCTTTTGTTGTAGCAAGATAATTTCAAGAAGGAAAAGTCAATTATGCACATTATAGATCAAGCTTTCTTAGATAGTTAGAAGGGCAAAGGTAAATGGAGATCATCCACTAGTAAGAAAAAAATTATTGATACAATATAGATAAAGATAAAAGAAAAAGACGATCAAAAAGAAAAAAGGGAGAAACACTTCTACAAGTTTTGTAAGGCAAATGATCAATGTCAAAAAGAGTTGTGCTAAACTGACTGCAAAAGAGGCAAAGGAGAAAGTGGTTGAATTAGTTGTTGCAAAGGCCACTACACCTAAAATAAAGTTTATTAATCTTTTTCAAAATGAAGAATGGGTATTTACTATTGTTTGTACCTATGACCCATCTTAACATAAGCATTGTATGCCTAGTGAAGACTTAGGTTTTTGGTACTTTGATAGTGGTACAACCAAACATATAACCTCACAACACAGTTTCTTCAGTTCACTTGAGCCTGCCACTATCAAAAATACTCTCACATGTTCCAACAACTCCTCTTATCCTATAATGCAAGTTGGAAAGATCATTTTTTGATTACTATTGATGGTAGTTCTTTCACATTATTAGATACCTTATATGTGCCAAGGATCAAGAAGAATCAATTATCAATTTCAATATTATCCAAGATTGTCTTGGTTGTCAGATTCCATGAAGATAGATGTATAGTTCATGATCTATCAAATGGTGACATTATTATTGCTTTTGGCATTTTATTTCATGGGTTGTATAAGCTCATACACTATGAAAAATCTATAAATGATTTGGCATGCATAGTTTATGATTCTCAAGCTATCTCACATGCAAAGCTTTGACATGCAGACTTTCATCTTCTAAATTTTGTTATTTTGTTACGCTTGTAGAAATCTAAAATTACAAATGACCATTGTTCATAGCATTTGTGCACTTGCAACTCATCATTGTTGGAATGTATATCATTTGGACATTAAAACTCCATTTGTGAATGGTGGCTTGCATGAAGTAGTGTATGTATTTCAGCCCTATAGTTTTGTGTAGAAGGGGCATGAAAACAAAGTGTGCAGGTTGAAAAAGGCATTATCTTGTTTGAATCAAGTAATATGTGCTTGGTATGTAAAGATACATGTGTACTTGTTAGCACATGGTTATGTGAATAGTCCAAGTAAGAGCAGCTTGTATGTTAAGCATGCAAATAATGTACTTCTACTCATTGTTGTATATTTTGATGATATGTTGCTCATTGGTGCTAGGAGACTCATATTGTTGAATTTAAGGATGATTTTTATGCCCCTTTTAAGATATCAAATTTGTGACATTTGCATCAACATTTGGACATTAAATGTATGCAAGTTGATGGGGGAATAGCTTTGTCAAACAAAATATGTTGACACATTATTGTCCATTCTAGCCTTTAACATTGCAAACCTATTGCCAATCCCATGGAAACAGGATGATGGTTGATTCCTCATGATGATGGTGATGCATTTCATGTTTTTCTCTATTAGAGGTTGTTGGATTCTTGATTTACTTATGCATAATCTGGCTTGATATTGAGTTTGTTGTCCCTTAAATGAGAAGTTTTATGCATTGCCCAAGTATCAAGAATTGGTAGATGGTTAAGCACATCTTTTGTAAGTTTAGTGGTATCCAACTGCTTAATTTTTTTTAGCCCAAGGGGGGATCATTATTACTAGATTTACATGATTTTTCTCACTAAGACGAGATTGGTTGCTATGACGCATGTGTCTGCTAGTGGCTTTTGCTTCATGCTTGGTAGGTCATGCATATCTTGGTTGAGCAAGAAGCTGCCTATTGCAACAACCTCCAGTTGTGGGGTTTAGTAAAGGGTAGCTTTCAGAGTGATCGTTGAGTATGTGTGGCGCAAATGCCCTTTGGTTGATTTTGGTGTTGGTCAATCTTCTACCACCACCATCTTCACTGATAGTGAGAGGGAATTCCTCATTGCAAGGAACCTTGTGTTCCATGATTTCATAAAGCACATTGAGTTGCACTAGCCTTATGTCAAGGAGAGGTTTTTTGTTGCAGAGATTGGTTTGGCTTATGTGCTCAGGAAGGATAATGTTGCATATCATTTCACAAAGGCTCTCCGTTGAGAGAATTTTAAAGCTTTTTGCAAAGATTTGGGCTTATTTCCTTTTTTGGATTGATCTCTTTCCACATAGCTTGGCACTTCCTTATACATGAGCACCAACTCCTTTTTCAATGCATCAATCCCAAGGGGGATTTGTTGATATATTTTGATATGGATGTGTGTCAACACACTTAGGATTGTCAGGGTGCTTTTTTTACCTCTTTAGGTGGTTTTTCCCCTTGGATTGTATATGTCTATAAGCCTGAATGGGTCACTTATATTTATACATTCACTTGGTACTAAATTTGATATTCTATTGTGCTCCAAGCTTCTTCTTATTTCTTGTGCTATTTATGTGATTCTATAGACCTCTAACTCTAACACATTGATCATGCAACACGTCATACTTGGGTGTATCCTATGAAAGCAAACAATGATGTATTCTCTTGATTTAAAATATTTTTAGCTATGGCTAAAGGCTTTGTGGCAATAAGCTTTTGACTCTTCACACTGATAATGGTATTATGGAGCGCAAGAATAGAACACTTCTTGAAATGGCATGATGTATGGTCAAAGTCATTAATTCCCGATTGGAGTGCTCCATTGGTGGAATTTATGAGATCAGGAACAGTATCCAGCGAGGCAAGTCTAGCAAAAAACCAAGCATGGAACAAGAGGCTCTAGACTATACCTTAATAGGAGATAACCTATACCGAAGAGGCAAAGATGGTTACTTAAGATTGTGCATTCACAAATCAGACTACGTGAAAGTCTTAGAAACTGTCCATAGCAGTGTTGCAGGTGGACATTTTGGTCCTGACCGAGTAATTAAGAATATTCTATTCTCAGGACTTTGGTGGCCCACTCTTCATATGGATGCACATACCTATGTGAAGACATGTGACACATGCCAACGTGCCCAGTACCCAATTAGAAAAGATGAGATGCCTTTGAGGCCAATGATGGGAGGACGTGCATTCTCAAAGTGGGGCATAGACTTTGCAGGTCCTATTAACCCCCCAGCTAGAAACTCCCATGCCGAGTACATTATTGTAGCCACGGATTATCTCACAAAGTGGGTAGAAGTCAAAGCCACAACAAAGAACGATGCTCAAACTACAGCTAAGTTTTTATTTGAGAACGTGTTCACTAGATACGGGCTACCAATAGAGTTAGTGAGTGATAGAGGCACACACTTCTTGAATGAAGTCATTGAAAATCTTCTTCACGAATTCTTGGTGATACATAAGAAGTTTGCCCCTATCATCCACAGGCTAACGGACAAGTTGAGAGCATAAACAAGATCCTATGTAATGAACTGACAAAACTAGTAAATAACAAACGCTCTGATTGGGACAAACAACTTCATCATGTTGTTTGGGCTTACCGAGTTGCCTACAAAACGGTACTCAATGCCACCCCATTTTAGATGCTCTTCGGACAGAATGATGTGCTACCTTTGGACTTCATGATCCCAACTTTAAAAGTAGCACAAGAGCATGACCGGAATGGACAAGCTATATCAAGAACCTCTTACAGAGGATATGCTAAAGAGACTCAACACTGCTAAGAAGCGAAAAGAAGAAGAGTTAAGGGTTAGAGAAGAAGCACAGGCAGAGGCTAGAGAACACATTAGGAGAAATAAGTTAAGACGCCTAGGCCTAGATATCAATCTTGAGGCCCCAAGATACCACATGGCCATGTGTCAAACATCAACTGCAATTGCTTCTCAAATAATTGATCGACGTCCATTTGTGACCATAACGGTAGGACAAGGGAAGAATGTAAGGACTATGAGAACATTAATTGACTCAGGTGCAGCAACTAGTGCAGTTAGACTTTCGTACTGCCAAGACCTGCAATTGGACATCAAGTCCATAGAAGCCTATCTTATAGGATTGGGAGGTGTGGAAACCCCTTGTTTGGAGGTGGAATTTCCCATCTACCTTCAAGATGTTACAATGAAAGTCAAAATGCTAGTGTGTCACGATGAGGACCTTACCAAAGCACTTGTCTTGGGTCAAGATTGGATTTTTGACCATGCAGTCAACTTAAATCTCAGAAGGTGACTTCTTCAAGTTTGGGTGCATGAACAATGTGTTACATTAGAATTAGAAAATTGCATGCTCACAAATCTAGAGGTCACCCATTCTCTTATTTCTTCTTCTAGGACTAGTCTTAGCAAAAAAGATGTTGTATGTGTCAAAGACTCTATGTTCCCAAAGCACTCAATCACGGAGGAACAGACTCAAAGGCAAGCTGACTCCTCTTGTATAAAGACTAATGCCATCACAGCCACTCAACCAACGAGGCAAGTGAAATCGTACATGACAACCACTCTATCAAATAGACAACGAGAATTCAAGAAGAAAGTAGCTCAGGGCACGAAGCAGATTTGGGTACGAAAAGGAGCGCAACTGTTACACTTATGTGTTCCTCGAGTAGCTTTGATGTGAACCTTTTCCCTATACATGGGCACTTTTTACTCTAGTGCTGGCTAGAGGTTTTTTCCCCATGTTACCACATACTTGATACTCTCATATGTGGTGGTACTTAGTACTTAGGGAGATTATTCAGCTCTTACTTCAATTGAGTTCATCGATCAATAGAGAGAGCTATTCCAGCCATCGTCTTCTCTGTGTGTCTTTCTGTGTTTGTGCTCCTTGTGTGTGCTTCTTGTGTGCTTCTTGTGTGTCTCTCGCACTTCTACACACACCCAACAGTGGTATCAGAGCAGGTTTAGCTTCTTCTCAAGTTTCGGTTTTTAGCACCGCGGCGCGCGTGCACTTTAACAGTGCAAATCGACTTCGGAGCATAGAAATGTGAATTTGAGCAGCCCGGAAACATTTCCACCAGGTGCGCTGGAGTTTTACCCCCATTTCGAAGCCATTCGTGCAGTCAGAATCACCATCAAAGTGGCGGTTTGTGAGCTGAAATTTCAGCACTCATTTCAGCTTTCATCGAAGTGAAGATTTTGTCACATTCTTGTTCCTTAGTGAAATGGTGGGCAGCAATGACTTGTTTGGCATGCTTCAAGCTGAAGATAAGCTTGATGGGACCAACTATCCGATGTGGTCTTACATGATGAAGCATGTTCTTGTTGCAAAACAACTTTGGAACATAGTGGCAGATGTAGATCGAAGACCGGCAAGTGCTTCTACTTCAGAGTCTATTGTCACAGATGGAGCTTCTTCTTCGAGTACAGTAGGAGCAGCTTGGATGGGATGGAAAAGATGCTCAAGCTCATGCTTTGATTGCGCTTTCTGTGAAGCGTCATATAGTTCCACACATTCGATCATGTTCTACATCGAGACATGCATGGAACACTCTTGCTTCTTTGTATGTCGTGCATAATGAAGCACGTGTTGCATACTTGAGGAAGCAACTTGAGGATGTATGTATGACTGAAAATAAGTCGGTGGATGTGTATGTGATATGCATCAAGGACTTGAAAGAGCAATTGGCAAACATAGATGAGATCATTCCGGATGCATCACTCATTTCTACATTATTGAAAGGATTACCGGAATCTTTTCAAAGCTTTGCTACTACACTCCGTTTGATTGCAAAAGGAAATCCTAATATGTATGCATTTGATGAGGTTGTTTCTCTTCTTTTGCAAGAAGAGCAATCTAGAGTGAATAGGAGTGGTTTGATTGAGGGAACGCAAGCACTTGCTATCTCACAAAAGAGGAAAAGCAAGTATGGTTCAGCTTTGGGTTCATCAAAACCAAAGCCTCAAGCTTCCTCTTCCACTCATTCCTCTAATGATAGCGATTTGCAAAAGAAGAAGAGATGCAAATATTGCCGGAAGGCTAGTCATACTATTGATGAGTGTAGAAAGCTTGCTAAACGCAATATGAAAAGAAGAAGGAATCCCGCATATGTCTATTGCTGAAAATTCAGCAAATGCAAAGAATGATGAAGCTAACATGGCTCAAGATTTTTGGGCATGTGTTGTTACATGTCATTATGATGCTTCTTTACATTCTAAATGTATGGTTGTGAGTGAGGCTGATTCTGATTGGTTCTTTGATAGTGGTGCTTCAAAGCACATAAATCATGCAAAAGATTTTTTGCCTCTTTGAAAGATGCATCTAAAGGAGGACATGTGGTGTGTGCAAACAATGCCTCTTATCCTATCATTGGAGTAGGAGAAATTGAGTTTACGGCTGCAAATGGAGGTGTGATTCTCTTGAAAAATGCATTGTATGTGCCCGGTATCAAGAAGAACTTAATTTCAGTTCCGTTGATTGCCAAAGTTGGACTTCATGTACACTTTGTTGATGATAAGTGTATGGTTCATGATTTCAGCAATGGCAATGTTATTGTGATGTCAGGTACATTATGTAATGGTTTGTATCGCATGGATACATACAAGAGGGCTGCCTCGAATGCCTTAGTTACTCATACTTCTTCCATGGCTGAAATGGAGCTTTGGCATGCTCGTTTTGGTCACTTGAACTTCAATAGTTTGCTTTACTTGCAAAAGAAGGATATGGTTATTGGTTTGCCTACACTTGAGTCCATTAAAAATCATGCATGTGAAGGTTGCATTCTTGGAAAAATACATCATGCTTCTTTTCCAAAAGATAGTCATACACACACTACAAGAAAATTGCAACTTGTTCATAGTGATGTATGTGGTCCGGTCAAGACTCCATCTTTTCGGAAGCATGTATATTTTGTTACCTTTATTGATGATGCTACTCACCATACATGGGTGTATCCTATGAAAGCAAAGAATGAGGTATTTTCTTGCTTCAAAGCGTTTTTAGCTATGACTGAAAATTTTTCTTCACAAAAGCTTTTGATTCTACGCACGGATCGTGGTGGTGAATACATGTCACATGAGTTTAATGCTTTTCTTCGTGAAAGAGGTATTTCACACCAATGTACGGTGCCATATACACCTCAGCAAAATGGTGTTGCTGAGCGTAAAAATAGAACTCTACTTGAAATGGCACGATGTATGGTTAAAGGAAAGCATCTTCCTCATAAGTTTTGGATGGAAGCGATCATGTGTGCAAACTATGTGTTGAATCGCTTCCCTACAAAAGCATTGAGAGTCATCACTCCTTATGAGGCTTGAAATGGTCATAAACCTATGGTTAGTCATATGCGTGTGTTTGGTTGTTTGGCATATGCTCTTGTGCCATCACAACAACGTCACAAACTTGATGACAAGGCAAAGAAATGTATATTTGTTGGTTATAGTGCTAAAAGTAAGGGATATCGGTTGTACCATCCATTGACGGACACAATTATTGTGAGTCGAGATGTGGTATTTGCTGAAAATTCAGTTTTCCCTCTACTTGAATGCAAAAAACTGCCAACAATTAGCTCACAAGATGTGTTCGATACACTCATGCCTTTGTTCCAAAATCGTGCGCTTGACTATGGCCATGTAGACCAGCCAAATGAGGTTCAAAGGGCTGAAAAATTCCAGCTAAATAGAGCTAAAAATGAAGAGAATTTCCAGCCAAACATGGCTGAAGAAATTCAGTCAAAAATTGTCAAAACTATTGGAAATTTCCAGCCACATATGGCTGAACATTTGCGTCAAAATATGGTTGAAACTGAGCATGAAATTCAGCCCATGCATGATGTACATATTGAAGATGTTTTACATAATGAACGCATGTCTATCAAGAGTGCACAATCTATGCCAAAGTGGCTGAAACAAACTTTGCATGACAACAAATTGAGTGCACCTTTGCTTGGTAGAACAAGATCAAGATCTCACCATGCATCAAGTAATTTTGTGGATTATTCTCTTATTGCTACAGCATGTAATGAAAAGCCACTTTCTTTTGAAGATGCATGTGACGATCCACAATGGATGAGTGCTATGCAATCAGAAATGGATTCCATAGATAGGAATGGTACTTAGGAGTTATGTGAATTGCCAAAAGGAAAGAATGCCATTGGTACAAAGTGGGTTTACAAGATTAAAAGAAACTCTGATGGACCTAGCATTGATCGCTACAAAGCTAGATTGGTTGCCAAAGGATATGCACAACAATATGGCATTGACTATGAGGAAACTTTTGCACCTACTTCACGCATGACTACCATTCGTACCGTGGTTGCATTGGCTGCCCATCGAGGTTGGAAAGTGCATCAGTTGGACATAAAAACAGCCTTCTTGAATGGTGATTTGCAAGAAGAGGTCTATGTGAAGCAACCTCCTGGATTTGCTATGAAAGGGAAAGAGAATATGGTTTGTCGCTTGCATAAAGCCTTGTATGGTCTCAAGCAAGCTCCACGTGCATGGTATGACAAAATACATACGCACTTGATTGCTCTTGGCTTCACATGTAGTCCAATTGAAAGCACATTCTATGTACGCAAAAATGGGGTTGATCTTATAGTGCTTGTTCTTTATGTCGATGATATACTCTTGACTGGGTCATGTGATGCAAAACTTGACATTCTTATGGCTGATTTGCAGCATACTTTTGATGTCACTTATCTTGGTCTTTTGAGCTACTATCTTGGCATCCAGTTTGTATCCGTTGAGCGGGGAATTGTTATGCATCAAGCAAAGTATGTTGAAAAACTACTTCAGCGTTTTGATTTTGAGGATTGTAAGCTAGTTTCCACACCAGTTGAGACAAGATTCAGGTTCTCAGTTGAGGATTCCAGTGATGCATTTCACACTTCTCTTTATCAACAAGCTATGGGATGTCTTATATATGCATGCAACACAAGGCCGGATATACAGTATGTAGTTTCCCAGTTGAGTCGATTCATGCATAGCCCTGGCACTAAGCATTGGCAAGCGGTGAAACATGTGTTTAGATATCTCCGAGGCACTTTGAGCTTAGGTCTCTTTTATGGGAGAGATGTTCAACCATGTTTGCATGCTTTTACAGATAGTGATTGGGTTGGTTGTTATGATACTCGCGTGTCCACTAGTGGTAATTTCTTTTGCCTTGGAGACTCATGCATATCTTGTTTGAGTAAGAAGCAACCTACAGTGACGACATCGAGTTGTGAAGTTGAGTACAAGGCAGTTTTCATAGCGACAGTGGAATGTATATGGCTGAGATGCCTATTGATGGATATTTGCATGGAGATTGATGCTGCTACGCATATTCTCACAGATAGTCAGAGTGCTTTGGTTGTTGCACGAAACCTAGTGTTTCATGCACGGACCAAACATATTGAGGTGCATTATCACTATGTGAGAGAGCGCCTTCATGTAGGAGATAATGATTTGGTATATGTGCCTACACAAGATAATGTGGCAGAAATATTCACCAATGCTCTTCCACGCGAAAAGTTTGAAGCTTTTCGCAAAGCTTTAGGCTTGTTACCTTGTGGGGGCTGATCTGTCACTCCCTGTATGTGTTCACATCATTCGCTCCAGGAGGGTTTGTTACACTTATGTGTTCCTCGAGTAGCTTTGATGTGAACCTTTTCCCTATACATGGGCACTTTTTACTCTAGTGCTAGCTAGAGGTTTTTTCCCCATATTACCACATACTTGATACTCTCATATGTGGTGGTACTTTGTACTTAGGGAGATTATTCAGCTCTTACTTCAGTTCAATTCATCGATCAATAGAGAGAGCTATTCCAGCCATCGTCTTCTTTGTGTGTCTTGCTGCGTTTGTTCTCCTTGTGTGTGCTTCTTGTGTGTCTCTCGCACTTCTACACACACCCAACAGCAACCACCAGTGTTGCCCCAACCATTACCATTGCGGCAAGCCCACCACACTAAAAGACAAACCAAGAAACACAGACAAACTCAATCACAAGATCTCCGACAAATCTGGGTACCAAAGCAATCGATGAAGGCCGAAGATAATCATGTACAAATTTAGGTGCCTAAGAAATTAGTTGCAGCTCAACAAGAACAATTACACATGTGGGTACCCAAGGCACTCTTACATGCTCAAACACCAGTGATCTCCCTCACAAGCAAAATCTCAACAAAGAAGCCAAGGAGAGGCAAGGGTCAGAACCAAGCATAGAGACCAAAAGAAGATCAAATCACCCCTTCCAAACCAGTAGGAAGATGTGCAAAAAGGGTATGGGTTTGGAAGCCAAAAGTACCAATAACTTCCACAAAACCAAAGAGCGAACCACTCTGGATACCGAAATTCAGAAACCACCCAAAGATAAAGAGGATAGAGCTTATGTCTATAGGTCCAAGTACTATCCTGAAATGGATCCCTATAAGAAGGATTACATCATTTCAAGGTCCATTGGCTACCTCCAACAAAGACTGCATCAATATACCCACCAACAACATTGAAAGCCTCGACGTGCAACAACCATGTGCCTTTGGCACAACCTTGTCTTTTGCACCATTCCGGTCATGCATTTCCAAAGTATGCATTAATATAGGGCCACAATACACGGTCGTGCATAGACACAACTGAGAATCCCAGGCACATGATACACATCTGACATATATAAAATATTTTATTTTATTGATTCTAACACCTTTCTTCTTGTTTTATTCCATTGTTTCAACCAAAAAAAAAAAGAAAAAGAAAAAGAAGGCGACAGGATAGGAGTGTGTGCTTGAAGAATCTTTGATGCGAACCATCAACAAGGACATCCATCAACACGAAAGACAAGCCATCAGTCAATCATCACGATGGGCATACAACACGAAGAGTGAAGATTGATGTACCTTTTACCATGGTAAGAATTTCCTACTTTGGCAACACCACAACCATGATAGATTAGGAAACCTCTTCGTCAGAATACCCTTGAGCACTTAGCTCAAGACCCCATTTCTTGCACCATACTGTTTCCAATGCATTCCCCAAGTACGCATACATAGGGCCACATCACAAGGCCATGCACAAGGCACATATCTTGTTAAACCCATGCACTAATGCACTTACCCATCATTCATTATGGGTTACAAGTACTTGGCATGAAAACAAGGCAAGCCATCTTTGGAAGAACCAGAGGATATCACGGTGACAACAACAAGCACAAGGAAGCAATCCACCATGAGAGTTACTCATAACCAACATTGACAACCTCCTTTGAGTAGCTCACAATTTTTGAAAGCTCACAAAGACACCATCAAGTTGGCATGCAAGGAAGAAATACATACAAAGGTGGCAGCGACAAAATGAAGAACCAGACAGCTACCCAAGCTACAATTGGAAGATGGACCACTCTTTTGGATACATGATGGACACTATCTCTCCACACACTACATGGAACAACCACTACAACAAGGGTATGTTTGGGACGACAGACTCTAGAGGGGGGGGAAGTGTTGACAGTCAAGGTCACACACAAGTAGCGAAGCACATCAATGAAGTGGACACACAAGAAGAAGGAGCATGTAGGGAGCTCCAAGAAGCACATGTCAAATTTTCAGAAGAAATCCCTATAAGTATAGTGATTTTTATCACTAAAAACCATTGTAAATACCATTTTCTATTTTTATAACTCCATTTTGTTCAAGCCAAGGAGTCCTTGAGCTTGAGGAGTATTAGAAGTATCATCGTACCAATTTTCATAATTTTTAGATTCCGTTTGAGTCCCCAAATAAGCCTTGGAACCTAATTTTTAACTAGGCCGACACTAGGTCTGGACAGGGCCAAAACCACTCAAAAAACTATTAAAAGGGCTAGAGAGCTCATTTTTAGGGTTAGCTTGTTGTAGATTTCAGGTTTGTAAGAGAGTTCATTTGTAATCAAAGTCATTCCATTGTTCCACTCTTTGCTCTTACTTTGTGTGCGTGTGTGTGTATGTGTGTGCATGTTTGTATGCTTTCACTCACGCACTTGTGCACTTCACTTGCTCTTGGTCTTCATACTGGTCCTCACGTCTCTGTGGATTGGCATTTATGAGGTGAAGCTCCTCATGTTGGTACTTGCCATTGTGCTAGAGTGACAATCATGAATTAGGGTTTGGGGATCTCTCCCTGCCTTGGCTTCCTCCTCTACCATGTTTCCTCTACCTGCATAGTTAGCTTGATGTGTACCTACTTCATCATCCACTTTCTTTCCTCTTCCTTTGTTTTCTTTGGACTTGTTTTTATCACTATACAAGCAGAAGATTGATTACCTTTGGAGCTTTCTCCATTCTTGATAAGATTGGCCTCTTGAGTAAGTAGTTGTCCTATGAGTGCGTTGAAATCTAGTACATGCATATCCATGTATAGATCCATAGCTGTAGTGAATGCTTCCAACTTATCATCTACCTTCAAGCCATTGATGACCTGCCCTACAATTTGCTCTTCCTCTATTACCTCTCCAGTGCTTCCCAACTGATTTGCTATGTCCTTGAGCTTTGTGAAAAAATCAGTCACATTTTGTTTTGGAGCTTTCTTGATAGTTGTGAAGTCCGGCCATAGTTGATGCTTCCTGGCCTTTGTACTTGAAGAGAAGAAGGCTTCAAGTACATTGCACACTTTCTGAGATGTTTTACAACTTCTATTGTGAGGCAGCAGAAAATCTAAGATAGAGTTGAGGAGATAAGACCTTGCAAGTGCAAACTTGGAGCACCATGTGCTCAATCTTTCTTGCTCTTCTTGTATTGGTTGACCTTTGTTCCTGAAACTTGGCATAAATTTATCTCTAGCTATATAACCATATAAATTCTTTCCTTGAAGATAAGCTTCCATCCTTAATGACCAAGCTGAGTAGTTACCTCTATCCAATTTGTCAATTGATGAAGGAAATCCATCTGCTATGGTTTCCAACCTTGCTCTGATACCATTGTGAAGGGATGGATTTATACTTGGAGAAGATGAAGTGGTGCTGCAGAGACTTTGGACTACACTAGCCAAATAAAATCTAGGGACATGAAGTGGACCCTTTTAGCTTCCCAATGGATGTATTAGACAGCCTATGTACCTTGGAAGATCACTCTCAAAAGATTGAATCAAGACAAACTAGTTTGACCAATAGTCAACATGAAGAAACTTTCTATTTTGGTCAAGAGTGCTTCAGTATTTCACTCAATGCTCATTCTCTGATTACAATTGACCAGAGAGCTTTTAGAGGAATCTAAGTAAGAAGTAATGCGACCTATTAGGAGTTATCTCATCAAAAATAAGTAACCATACTAAGAGTAATAAGTTTAGCAAGTTAGGTATGTGATCCCGAATTTTCAAGAGCTAGATGATGCAGACACACAGGTGACTTCAATTGAACATATCTCAAAGTTGTGAACTCCAAATGAAGTGAAATTTTGTGGAGTATTTAATAGACCTAGAGAGTAACATTAGCAAGTTGAATCGCTGAAAATGATGCACCATGTTGAGAGAAATCATCTATGCAATCTGATTGGAACACTGAGAAGTGTGGCAGTGAACAATACACTCACATAGACATGAAGATATGGACACAAATGGTCATGAAAATAAATGTGTATTGATTTTAAAGTACAATGGACTTATTACTACATAAGCGTGCCTTGAAACCACACTCTCATATGGCATAAAGCTCTACTAATGGAGGTACAAAAAATCGCGACTAAAAGACATATATATATATATTGATGTTTGGAGCCTAAATTTGAATTTGAATCTCACCTAAAATCAATATCCAATCTTTTTGTGATTGATTCTCCAAATCATTCAATCCCAAATTCGTGGCTTTCTCCTTCCTACTCATCAAGTGGACTCAACCACTTAGATTCTTTCACTTTTACATCAAGTAGAAACTCAAAAATTACAAGAGTGAGTTCACAAGTGAGCACTACAAGCATTTGACATTTTCCTTCAAGTTTCTATCTATTTTGATGACTCAAGCCACCACTTAGACTTGCCATGGACTTGTTCCAACACTAATGCATATGCCAGACAACCAAAAACACACAGTTGAGCAATAGATGGCTTACGACCATGCCAAGCCTCATATAGAGTGATAGATTGCAATGCTTGTGGGACATACGTTGCACACATAACGGCCTCAAGCTAGAAACTATGTGGTAAAGCCTGACTCTTGACCATACACCTCGCCATATCCATGAGTGACATGTTCTTCCATTCAGCAACTCCATTCTATTGATGTGTATATGGCACTATAGACTGATGTTTTATCCTACGTTCAGCCAAAAATGCATTAAAGTTAGAAGACATATATTCCCCCTATCCATCAGAATGGAGGGTGCCCATTTTACATGCTAATAGATTTTTAGCCAAAACTAGAAACTGTTTGAAGCATATAAACACTTCAAACTTTTCTTTGAACAGATATATCCATGCATGCCTAGAAAAATCATCAATTAAAGTCATGAAGTAAAGATAGTTTCCAAAAGAAAGTGTATGCATAGGATCACATACCTTTCTATGTACAAGCTACAATTTTTTAGTAGCTCAAACTAAACTGAGTAACTCAAATTGAACCATCTTTTGGGAAGGATGAATGTTGCATTTTTCCCAAAATAGAGCCTTCACAAATATGGTTACCAAGTGACTCAAGTTTGGGCAAAGAGGATACCGTTTCTGATTTCTATAGACATAGCAAACTAGCAAAATTCAAACGACCAAAGCATGCATGCCAAAGCTTTGCATCTAACATAGCTTGAGAATCATGTACTGCACATGCTAAATCATTCACAAATTTTTCATAGTCTATGAGCTTATATAGCCCACGACATAAAATGCTAGAAGCAATGCCATTTGACAGATCATGAATTGTACATCTGTCATCAACAAATTTCACAACCAAGCCAATCTTGGGTAAAGCTAAAATTGATAACAAATTCTTCTTGATCCCTCGCACAAATAGAGCATCCGAAAAAGTGAAAGAACTACCATAAGCAGTATGAGAATGATCTTACCAACTCCCATGATAGGATAAGAGGAGTTGTTGGTGCATGTGATAGTATCTCTTATAGGGGCAGGCTCGAGTGAAGTGAAGAAACTACACTGTGAGGTAATATGTTTGGTTGCCCCACTATCAAAGTACCAAACATCTAAGTCTACTACAGACATACAGTGTTCAAGAGAGGATGGCCAAAACTACAAATAGTAGTAAACACCCATTCTTCATTCTACACTAGATTAGCACACTCTGTTTTTGGTGTAGAGGCCTCTACAACAACCATTCCAGCCTCTTTTTTCTTTGCCTCTTTTGCAAACAGATTTGGACAATTCTTTATGACATGATCATTTTCTTTATAGTACTTACAAACAATTTTTGCTTTTCTGTTTTCTTCTCTTCTCTATCTTCCTTCTTTGATTGTGCAAAATTAGCAGATTTCTTCTTACTAGTAAAAGAGCTTTGTTTACCTTTGCCCTTCTGGCTAGCCAGAAAAGCTTGATCTACAACACACATAATGGACATGTTCTACCTAGACTGATCTTCTTGCAATAGAACAGAGACTAACTCCTCAAATTTTAAGGCATTTGGATTGCCTTTCATCATCAAACAAAGAGTAGAAGCAAAACTCTGGTATGAATTGGGAAGACCATTTAGAACAATGTACACAAGTGAACTGACAGGCAAGACTTCATCAGTAGAAATTAACTATTCCTTCAAATCTTTGATCTTTGTTAGAAAACTATCCATAGAATCATCTTCATTCATATGCTCACTCTCCAACTCTTTTTGGAGGTAAGCAACACAAGCCTCATTCCTAGCCTAGTACAATGTGATATGTGTATCCCAAGCATCCTTAGTTGTTCTACAAGAGCAAATGTGAGGAATAATGGCACGTTTGATAGACAAGGCTATCAATGCATGTGCCTGAGCATCTCTGCCATCCCAAAAAATTTTCTCTACAGTAGCTGCAATAGAAACTATAGCACAAACAGGAACATGAAGAATATCATCATCTTCAATGTTGTCTGCATGAGCTTCAGTACTTGTATTTGCAAGTGTAATAGGATGTTTTTCACCACCCTACACAATATTCCACACTCCTTTTGTGACCAATACATGACGCATCATATAAGCCCACAATGGGTAATTCGTACCATCCAACTTATCCTCAATAACCAACATACGAAATACATCACTTCTTTTAGCCATGGCCACTGACTAAAATACCCTAATGCAAAAAAATGAATATATCAGAAAAGTTGAACAGAACTACCCTCACGAGTCCTGCTAAACCTGTAGCAAACTTTGAGATGCTTATACTGGCAAACCAAAACCTATATATATCCTTGGCACAAAAAGATGAAATAACCTACATAAGCACTACGATAGTGCATTCGGAGGCCAAAACGAGCTTAGATCACACTTTCGGCTCTACGAAGCGAATCCTTTTTTATCTTCTAATCAGCTTGAGTATGCTCACCAAATTTCGTGCGATTCTAAGCCTGTGATGGGAGGGGCGTCGAGGATGCCCTGGATGAAGTAGCGACCTGATCTCGTACCAATTCTTGGAGTTTGAGGTCTTTGGACACGCAAAAAGCACAAGGAAGAAGAAGAAGCTTGGAGCACGACACTCAATACTGAATGTATTACCACTAGAATGTACAAAGATAAGATAATCGTTAGGGCAATAAGAGTATATACAAGCCAGGGAAAAAACCTCCTAAAGAGGGAAAAAAGTGCCCCGACGATCCTAGAGTGTTCACACACATCATTGCCTAAATATATCAACAAGTGTGTTGTTGATTTTTTTGATGATTTGTTAGTGTATAGTATAAATGAGCATGAAAATCATCTAAGATTAGTATTGAATGTGTTAAAAGAAAATTAGTTGTATGTGAATCTAGAGAATACTCAGTTGTTTCTTTCAAGGATATAGTATCTACGGCATGTGGTATCGACCAATGGGGTTCATATGGATCCCAAGAAGGTCTCAATTATTTTATCTTGGCCTACTCCTCAAGATGAGGGGCAATTACGGTCATTTTTAGGGCTTTCTGATTTTTATCAGAAATTCATCTCTTTGAATTCATACCAGATTCCCAGTATTTGAGAAGAAAAGTCATGCATGATAACCATGATGTGCCTTGTACAAGACATCTTGGTGTTGACAAGACAATACAGCTTGTTAGAAGAACATTTTGGTGTCCTTCATTAGCCAGAGATTGTTGATATATTTAGGTAGAGATGTGTGTGAACACAATTAGCACTGCCGGGGAACTTTTTTCCCTCTTTAGGAGGTTTTTTTCCCTCGGCTTATATGTAAGCCTATTGCCCTAACGGGCTACTTATCTTTGTACATTCTAGTGGCAATACATTCAGTATTGTGTGTTGTGCTCCAAGCTTCTTCTTCTTCCTTGTGTTGTTCGTGTGCTTTTGCAGACATCTAACTCCAACAATTGGTATCAGAGCATGTCGTCGCTTCATCTAGGGCATCATCGACACCTCTCCGGTTGCAGTCTCAAAATCGCAAAAATTTTGGTGAGCATAATTAGCATGTTTCGGAGATCAAAATAGCTTCTTTGTGTGGTGCCAAAATTGCGATCTAAGCTCGTTTTGGCCTTCGAATGCACTATCACAGTGCTTGTGCATGCTATTTTGTCTTTTTGTGCCAAAGGTATACGCCAGTTCCGATTCGCCAGTATACGCGTCTCAAAGTCTACTACAGGTCTAGCAGAATTTGTTTGGGCAGTTCTGTTCAACTTTTTGAGATATAGTTAATTTTTTGCATCAAGGTATTTTAGTCACCGGCCATGGCTGAAAGTAGTGATGTATTCGGTATGTTGGTTGTTGAGGATAAGCTGGATGGTACCAACTACCCATTATGGGCTTATATGATGCGACATGTATTGGTTGCAAAAGGACTGTGGAACATTGTGCAGGGTGTCAAAAACGTCCCATCACATCTGCAACTGTTACAACTACACATACTGAACCTGATGCAAAAGGTGTTGAAGATGATGATATTCTGCATATTCCTATTCCTACTACGGTTTCTGTTGCACCTACTGCAGAGAAAATTCATTGGGATGGCAAAGATGGCCAAGCACATGCATTGATAGCTTTGTCTGTCAAACCTGCCATTATTCCTCACATTCGTTCTTGTAGAACAGCTAAGGATGCTTGGGATACACTTGCCACATTGTACCAAGCTAGGAATGAGGCTCGTGTTTCTTACCTCTGAAAATAGTTGGAGAGTGAGCACATGAATGAAGGTGATTCTATGCACATTTTTCTAACAAAGATCAAAGACTTGAAGGAACAATTGATTTTTGTTGATGAGGTTATACTAGATAGCTCACTTGTGCAGACCGTTCTGAATGGTCTTCCTGACTCATATCAGAGTTTTGATTCTACTCTTCGGTTGATGATGAAAGGCAATCCAAATGCCTTATCTTTTGAGTAGTTAGTCTCTGTTTTGTTGCAGGAGGATCAGTCGAGGCAGAACAGGTTCACTATGCGTGTTGCAGATCAAGCTTTCTTGGCTAATCAGTGTTGATATATTTAGGTAGTGATGTGTATGAACACATTAGGACTGCCGAGGCACTTTTTTCCCTCTTTAGGAGGTTTTTTTCCCCCGGCTTGTATATACGCCTATTGCCCTAATGGGATACTTATCTCTGTACATTCTCTACTAATAAATTCAGTATTGTGTGTTGTGCTCCAAGCTTCTTCTCCTTCCTTGTGTTATTCACATGCTTCTGTAGATATCTATCTCCAACAATTGGTATCAGAGCAGGTCGTCGTTTCATCTAGGGCACCATCGACACTCCTCCATTTGCAGTCTTAGAATCGCACGAATTTTGATGAGCATACTCAGTGTGAGAAATCTCGATCTGAGATCATTTCGGCCTTTGAATGCACTATCGCAGCGCTTGTGTAGGCTATTTCATCTTTTTGTGCCAAAGGTATATACCAGTTTTTGTTCGTCAGTATAAGCGTTTAAATTCTGCTACAAGTCTAGCAGAATTTGTCTGGGCAGTTCTGTTCAACTTTTTGAGATACAGTCAATTTTTTGTATTAAGGTATTTTATTCACCGGCCATGCTAAAAGCAGTGCTGTATTCCGTATGTTGGCTGTTGAGGATAAGTTGGATGGTACCAACTACCCGTCATAGGCTTATATGATGTGACATGTATTGGTTGCAAAAGGACTATGGAACATTGTGCAGGGTGTTGAAAAACATCCTATCACACCTCCAACTGTTACAACTGTAGGTACAGAAGCTAAGGTAGAAGGTGTCGAAGATGATGATATTCTACATATTCCTCTTCGTGCTACGGTTTTTGCTGCACCTACTGCAGACCAGATTTGTTGGGATGGCAGAGATGCTTAGGCACATGCATTGATAGCTTTGTCTGTCAAACCTACCATTATTCCTCACATTCGCTCTTGCAAAAGAGCTAAGGATGCTTGGGATACACTTACCACATTGTACCAAGCTAGGAATGAGGCTCGTGTTGCTCACCTCCAAAAACAGTTGGAGAGTGAGCACATGAATCAAGGTGATTCTATGGAGAGTTTTCTAACAAAGATCAAAGACTTGAAGGAACAGTTGATTTATGCCGATGAGGTTATACTAGATAGCTCACTTGTGCAAACCGTTCTGAATGGTCTTCCTGATTCATATCAGAGTTTTGCTTTTACTTTTTGGCTGATGATGAAAGTCAATCCAAATGCCTTGTCATTTGAGGAGTTAGTCTCTGTTTTGTTGCAGGAAGATCAGTCCAGGCAGAATAGGTCCATTATGTGTGTTGCAAATCAAGCTTTCCTGGTTAGTCAGAAGGGCAAAGGAAAATGGAGCTCTTCTAGTAGTAAGCAGAACTCTGCAAATGTTGCACATTCGAAGAAGGAAGATAAATATGAGAAGAAATCAGAAAAGCAGAAATTGGTTTGCAAGTATTGTAAAGGGAATGATCATATCATAAAGAATTGTCCAAAATTGGCTGCTAAAGAGGCAAAGAAGAAAGAGGCTGGAATGGTTGTTGTAGAAGCCTCTACACCAAAAAAGAAGTTAGTTAATCTTGTGCAGAAAGATGAATGGGTGTTTACTACTCTTTGTAGTTTTGACCCATCTTCTCATGAGCAGTGCATGTCTGCAATAGACTCAGATGTTTGGTACTTTGATAGTGGAGCGACCAAACATATTACCTCGTAGCAAAGTTTCTTCTCTTCACTCGAGCCTGCCCTACAGGGAATACTGTTACATGCGCCAACAACTCCTCTTATCCTGTTATGGGAGTTGGTAAGATCATTTTGACTACTGTTGATGGTAGTTCTTTTACTTTGTCAAATGCTTTGTTTGTGCCAGGGATCAAGAAAAATTTGTTATCAGTTTCTACATTAGCCAAGATTGTCTTGGTTGTGAAATTTGTTGATGATAGGTGTACAGTTCATGATCTATCAAATGGGGATGTGATTATTGCTTCTGGCATTTTATGGTGTGGGCTGTATAAGCTCATAGACTATGAAAGATCTGTAAATGATTTGGCATGTGCAGTACATGATTCTCAGGCTATGTCAGATGCAAAGCTTTGGCATGCACGCTTTGGTCATCTGAATTTTGCTAGTTTGCTATGCCTACAGAAATCTAAAATGGTGTCCTCTTTGCTCAAACTTGAGGCACCTAGAAAACATGTTTGTGAAGGCTGTATTTTGGGCAAAGTGCAGCGTCCGTCCTTTCCAAAAGATGATTTAGTTCAGGCTACTCAAAAACATGTTTGTGAAGGCTGTATTTTGGGCAAAGTGCAGCGTCCGTCCTTTCCAAAAGATGATTCAGTTCAGGCTACTCAAAAATTGCAACTTATACATAGTGATGTCTATGGTCCAATGCAGACACCTTCTTTTGGGAAATATCTTTACTTCGTGACTTTCATCGATGATATTTCCAGGCATGCATGGTAGCTCATCATGGTTGGATTTTACATTAGTTGGACATTAAAACAGCATCTATGAATGGTGACTTGCATGAAGAAGTGTATGTTTTTCAACCTCGTGGCTCTGTGCAGAAAGGTCATGAAAACCAAGTGTGCAGGTTAAAGAAGGCATTATATGGTTTAAAACAAGCACCACGTGCTTGGTATGAAAAGATACATGCCTATCTGAATGCACATGGTTTTGAGAACAGTCCAAATGAAAGTACCTTATATGTCAAGCGTGCTAATGATGTACTTCTAATCATTGTGGTGTATATTGATGACATGATGCTCACTCGTCCTCATGAGAAGCATATTCCTGATTTCAAGGTTGATTTACATGCCTCATTTGTGATGTCTAATTCGAGGCATTTGCATCATTATTTGGGCATTCAGTTTATGCATGTTGATGGTGGAATGGCTTTGTGTCAAACAAAATATATTGACACATTATTGCAGCATTTTGGCCTTGAAGACTATAAACCTATTGCCACTCCTATGGAGACAGGTTTATGAATAAGTCTTCATGATGCTCGAGATGCATTTAATGGTGTTCTCTATCACCAGGTTGTTGGATGCTTGATTTACTTATGCATTAATTAGCCAGATATTCAGTTTGCTATCTCACAGATAAGCAAGTTTATGCATTGCACAAGAGACAAGCATTGGCAGGCGGTTAAGCGCATCTTTTGCTAGTTGAGTGGTACCCGACTACTTGGTTTGTTTTATCCCAAGGGGGGATCACTACCGCCAGATTTGCATGCTTTTTCTGGCTTTGATTGGGCTGGTTGTTATGACACTCGTGTGTCCACTAGTGGCTTTTGCTTCATGCTTGGTAGCTCATGTATATCTTGGTTGAGCAAGAAGCAGCCTACTGTGGCCACTTCCAGTTGTGAGGCTGAGTATAGGGCAGCTTTCACAGCGACTGTTGAGTGTGTGTGGCTCAGACGCCTTATGGCTGATTTGGGTGTTGATCAGTCTTCTGCCACCACCATCTTCACTGACAGTCAGAGTGCATTGGGAGTTCGAGGAACCATGTGTTCTATGTTCGCACTAAGCACATTGAGGTGCATTATCATTATGCCAAGGAGAGGTTCTCTGCTGGGGAGATCAGCTTGGCATATGTGCCCATGCAAGAGAACATTGCAGACCTTTTCACAAAGGCTCTACCTAGGGAGAAGTTTGAAGCTTTCCGCAAAGCTTTGGGCTTACTTCCTTTTGTGGAGTGATTTCCACATAGCTTGGCACTTCCTTATACATGAGTGCTAGCTCCTTGTTCACTGCATCACTCCCAGAGCGGATTTGTTGATATATTTAGGTAGTGATGTGTGTGAACACACTAGGACCGTCAGGGCACTTTTTTCCCTCTTTAGGAGGTTTTTTTCCCACAGCTTGTATATACGCCTATTACCCTAACTGGCTACTTATCTTTGTTCATTCTGGTGGCAATACATTCAGTATTGTGTGTTGTGCTCCAAGCTTCTTCTTCTTCCTTGTGTTATTCGCGTGCTTCCGCAGACGTCTAACTCCAACAGAGATGTCCACACTTATGTTCAACAATGCTTTATGTGTCAAGTCAACAAAGCAGAAAGGGTGAAGACACCAAGTCTTTTGCATCCTTTATAGATTCCAGATCATAACTGGGATAGTGTATCCATGGACTTCATAGTCGGGTTACCGTGGAGCATATGAAAGCAAGATACTATCCTAGTTGTGGTAGATAGATTGAGCAAGGTGGCTCATTTCATACCCACGCAGGAGACGATAGAAGCTCCACAAGTAGTAGAGTTGTTTATCCAGCATGTCTTAAGATTGCATGGGTTACTTCATCATCGTGTTTTTTGCCTTGCCTCTACAAAAATAAGAGCTCAAAGACTTGAGAATTGGAAAAAAAAACCATGAAATCTATATCAAGTCTTTGGGCCAATGCCTCAACTTAGATCAACATCAAAAGTAATCTAACCTCCTCCTTACTTCAATAAGGCAAACCTTCTATTTGTTTTTATTGTTGTTGTTGTTGTTGTTGTTGTTGTTGTTGTTGTTTTTGTTGTTGTTGTTGTTGTTGTTCTTATTGTTGTTGTTGTTGTTGTTGTTGATGGCTTTAGTGGTCTCATGGAAGAATAATGTCATTCAATCACTATCAAAGGGGTTATCCTTGCCAATTGGCTAGTTCTCAAACTATTTGCTATGAATGTGTTTCTCCAAAATGATCAAATGAGCCTCAAGCACTTTTGGGAATGCTTAGAAACTTTTTCCAATTCATGCCTGATAGTCAATCACACTAAGATTGATTTCAAGTTGTTGGGTTAGTCTCCTTTGGGGTTCCTTTTGGAGCAAGGATGTAAAGAGTTTGTTGTTGACCAAACATTTTAACTTTTGGGAATCCATATGGGGTTCCACACTTCTTTGAATCAATGGTTGAATTGGGGCTTGAATAAAATAAAGCCAATCACAATACTGGAAGGGCATGCAGTTTAATGGTGCGAGAAACATACATCATCATCAACATGCTACTCATTTCCTACATCATTTATTTCCTTGAATGTTAAAGACCTAGCAATAAAGATCTTACCAAAGTGAAAAGAACTTGTAGAAACTTTCTTTGCATAGGTTATCCAAATAGAAGATGGATCTCAAAGACTAAGTGGGGCATCGACACTTTCCCAAGGAGATGGGTGGTCAAGGTATCCTTATTGTCCATGCTATGACAAATAAACTAGCAATCAAGTAGATATCAAGGATTTTCTTACCAAAAATGAGTAGCGAGCTCAACTCTTATTTAGAAAGAGGAAAAACCTTGAGGTAGAAGAAGCAAGATCTCATCACTGTGATTGTTTCCCCTTTGAAATTGACCCCTAAAGGCTATGACCTTGTGGTTTCCCTCTAGAAATCTTCAAAAAAGAAGAGACCTAGTTTTAGTGTTAGCAAGGAGTGGAACAGGATGGTTGGATTAAAGTAACACAAATTCATTTGGTTTTTTGTTGTTGGAATCAACATAAACATGCAGGGGGAAATCTTGAGAGTTAAGAGACCCTTGCCCAAGGGAATTTTCAATTAGAAACATGTATGGACTATAACTAAAGGATACGATAGAATATAAGGAACTTAATATAAGTCTCAAAATGGATTACAAAGATTGGTACCTACTAAATAATCATATGAGCAAGTGGGATAAAGAGGATGTGAGGTTATTGCAATTTGACAATTATCCTCATCCCAGAGGGAGAAGTTGGAACAATGGCAACAAAACTGAATAAATTCCCAAGGTCAACAAGAAAGTTTTTGTTGAACTGAAAGTGATGGACTAACTGCTTGTGGATCATATGGATTAAAAAAATACCAAGAGCTTTGGCATCTACTTATCGAAAGAAAGAAAGTGGTTAATATTTGTATAATTTTTCATAAAGGCATTTGGACCAATCTCGAATACCACAAACTATGCAACACCTCCATGGTGTACAAAATGTAACAAGGGAAAGAAGATTTGGCCCATCTCTTTTCTCACGTCCAAATAGCTCTAAGTTAGGAAGAGTGTTAGAAGGATTCTTAGATTTGATTGATCATTTGGCAATAAGCTATCCTAGGGGAGATAGTATACAACTTAGAAGCCCTCTAAAATGGATAAGAAGAGATGCTTAGAATAGATAGTGTACAACTTAGAAGCCCTCTAAAATGGAAAATAAGGAATAAGAAGAGATTATTTTTGGAAAAAAATATGGAAGGAAAGATACACTAGAACTCTAGAAAAACTCTCAAGGACATGGGGAGGGAGAGCAAGATGTCTACAAGGATGGAGAGGAAAATTAAATGTTCTAATAACTAACTACTAATTAACAATGAAATATTACATGTCAAAAGGTAGGTATAATCTAGGAGATATTATGGAACTCCATAAAGAGAAGAGGATATACATTCCAGATTTCATAGAGATGCAACATTGGGGCTAGCAACATTGAGGATATACAAGTTTTGAATCATGTTCTATTTGATAATGGAAACAGAATAATTAAATGTTGTTATCGCTAGCAACGTAGCAAAAAACATAAACTAACGTGAGGAAAACCATATTAAGCATTAATTCCCCTTGAACTCGTTGAAAAAGAAATTGAAATAGCGGGTCCACATGTTGAAAGTTCGGAAGGCTTGGAAAGGATCTCAAACTTCAAAATCCTATCATCTAGCAACGAGCCTTCTATGGGGAGAACTGTCCGATTCTGTTCTAGGATGTGATAAGAGGAAAAGTTTTATCGAAGACCCTCATACATAGGAATGGTGCAATTTCTAAAAGCAGCACCATAGAATCCTACAATAAGTATCAAAAATTAATCTAAAAATTTTAAAAAAAAAACTTCCTCTAAAAATAGGTCCCTTTTTTAAGCCCTCTTAAGCTTATATTCAACAAGACAATAAAATCACATTAGAGTGATCGTTGCACCCTACCACGAGCTTTCAATTACAATATCCCCCCACTGCCTACAACTTTCCTTTCAACTATGCATCTCTATTTTCATATTTTTCATAGAGCCTCTCTTTTGATGGAGTTCTATAGAGCAATTGAGCACTCTACCAATTCCTCAAGATGGTTCGTTGCCAATAAATTTTCATGTCTCAAATGGAGGGTTCTTTGAACCTCATGCCAAACATTTTCTCTTTTAAGGCAAGAAGAAGAGATGCCTAACGTCTTCCTCCGTCCGGAGTCATATTTTGCACGATGGGTTACTTTGCATAGTTAATGGACTTCAAAGATGGTCGAATCTGCGATAGAGAATTCACCAAAAAGGATCTAGAAACCTTTATTTTTCATTTCATATTTTTTTAAAAACTCGATCATCGAATACTGTTCCATTAGGTTTGAGATTTCAAAGGAACAACCAGGCACCCCCACTTCTCAAAGGTCAACATCAGACGGAGCTGCAGATCTTGAACTTTTATTCCAAAGAACAAGGTCTCAAAGCTATATGTTTTGTATAATTTAGATTGTAAGTGTCTTAAGCATCACAAAGTGTTCATTGTAGAAAACAAGCTAAAAACAAGTGGATCTCTCATGAAAAGAGACGAAAAAATTATCAACTTCTGTGTTCTTTTTTATTTTCTTTTATTATTTAAAGAAAGATCGATCGAAGTTTTACTCTCTTTGAAAGCTTGAAGTAGTTAAAATTACAAGTGAAGGTAAGTTTAGTACCATAGAACCCTTATCCCACCAAATAAGGGTTAAACTCAGTAGACTTACCAAAAACACTACAAGATTCAATACTCAATACTCAGACTGGTGGTGTAGCAAAATGCCTTGAACATTGTGGGGTAGAGTGCTTGAGTTAAAGTCACACTCACTAGATAGTTCAAGTTTTTTGTACTCTCAAAAAAATGTTGGTTTAAAGTGCCTATCGCCCAAGCGCGTCCACCAGCCCTTGACAAGGTCCAACCCCTTCCCCCGCTTCAAAAGATAAAAGGTTCAGCCATTCGAACCAACGTGGGGCGGACTCTCCCTAAATTTCTTGTAAGTTCTGTTTGTTTATAACTAAAGGACCGTTTTGCAAAAAAAAAAAAAAACTCGAGAATCAAGATTATCATGAAGCTCTTTCTTTGGTCGAGAGTTTGCCAAAAAAAAAACCTCGAGAGTCAAGATTATGAAGAAGCTCTTTCTTTTGTCGAGAGTCATCTATGCCGACCATTCAAGAATCCGAAAGGTAAAATAATCAAGCAATCACCTCTAATTCAACGACAGCCGAATCCTTCCACGCCCGCAGGTTAAGATGCATCCCCATGTCACGACCATTCCCTTCAAATCCTTCCACGCCTGCAGGTTAAGATGCATCGCCATGTCACGACCATCCCCTAATACACAAATACTGTTCCCATAGACCTTGAAGCAAGTTACATGTCTTTTTTGTTCAGGCTTTGCGTTCCGAAATGAACAACAGTCCCAGAGGAGCTAAAAGAAAGTACTTACGGGGATTGCGCGTTACACGTCTTTGTTGTTCACGCTTGGTAGCTTTCCTTACATGATAAAACCGATCTGGTAGTAGTGTGTCGAATATTCGTTGGTAGGTTACCTACATTAAAACATCCGTTCACAAATTCGCAGTGCTGAAAGTCGAATTGCATAGAACCATTAGAAATTCAAATGATAAAGGACTTGCCTTAACCCAGCTCTCATTTTGGACATTTCCTTGACAGGCTATTCAAAACATATCAAGCATAAAAAGCCTTTCCATAATTGACATAGAAAGAGAAGAGACGATGAGAAATTTCGTACAACCATTTGACTGAAATCAAAAGAGAGTCCTTATGTTTATCACTTCCTTGAGATTCATGGGATGCATAAATAACATCCCAAAATATTTAGCATTAAAAGACAAAGGAGGGACCCCCTCTAAACCAATTCGAATGGATAAAACTTGTAAACGTTAATCGTTTTATTGAAACATCCCCTCTAAACCAATTCTAATGGATAGAGTTTGTAAATCTTACAATCGATTTAATGCAGACCCTTGCAAATCAAGGGTACAAAAAAATGGATTAATCTATGTACAGTTCGGATAGAAAGCAGGCTTGACGCAGATACGGATGGTCGTTCTTCTAAACAATCAAGGAGAAGCTGCTTTCCTCTCCTTGGGCATAAATCTCAGAGAAATATCGCGTGCTGTAAAGAGAGCTGCATTGGCAATAAATGCTCGAACAACAGCAGTTCCCAACCCTCTCCATAATACTGTACATCCTTCCTCTTTGATGCTTTTCCTCAAGCAATCAATAATACCTGTGTATTTGCTTGAAGAACCTGGGGCTCCTTGTGCTTGCAATCTCGATTTGATGACGTCTGGAGGGTAGCAGATGATCCAGCTTGTTATGCCTGCAACTCCACCTGCTATAAACGATGTCAGAAGCGAATTTTCTTTCGACTTTCTGCACCCTGGATGAAGCCATTCCAGAGTGTATTCATTTGAGCTGAAGTAAAGTGCAAAAGCAGGGGCATCCCTTAAAATGGTTATTCCAAGGCCTCTATAAAGCCCTGGCAAACCCTCCAACCTGAAAATGGATCTCACCACATCCAAAGGCCCAATCCTGGATTGTGGTACTGAAGTAGACAATTGTAGCCTAATTTTGACTAGTTCCACTGGTGTTAATATGGCTGTTTGAATCAATCCTGCGCCAAAACCGGCCATCGCAACCCTCCTGTAAGGTGGAGGATCATCAGTTTTGCCCCATAAGGTGCGTAAAAAGTGGTCATATGTAGAAAAGGCGACGGCATTCTGCTTAGTCAAAATCACACAGTTAGCTGAATATAATAATAAAAGGGATCAAACTTCTCCACCGGAGAATGATCCTTATAAAGCTTCCTTTACTTTAAAAAATCAAAGGGAAGAAGAGAAGACATACCTGAACTGCAATAGAGGCGAGTGGAGGCCCCATTCCTTTAAAAAAAGCTGACAAGCCTCCCAAGGCATTGATTCTTTGGCTGATATCAGCCATGGAAGTCGAAATCATAGGCAGGGCTTTGGGCTGCTGTATATGTATTCTGATTGTATCCAAAGGATGACCAGCTATTACACCGGCCATCCCTCCTATGCCGCCAGCTACGAATTCCTGTCCAGAACTAGTGGCCAGGAATTCTTGCCAGAACTCCATCTGGTGTGGAACTGAACTTGAACCTTTCACCCGAGCGAACCACTGTACATTCACAAAAAGGCAAGCATATTGATATCTGAATGTACTAGGATAAAACTATAGGACATTACTACATAAAGAATTGCATGAATTAGAGCTGTTCGGGATGCTAAAGCATTGTGAAATTTAAAAGACATGTAACAATGAAACAATAAAGACTACTGTGTGGATCCAATACTATTCGAGCTACAAAGAGCTTTAAGAACAAATACTTGTATAAAATGCAAGTTTTCTGTTCACAAATGTCAATAATAGAGAACGTGTGGCGTGAAAAACAGGCGGATTCTTTGATGCATTACTGCATAGAAATTCTTGAAGAAAAGCGCTCACAGAGAAAATGACGCGATACTGAAGAAAAACGCTCACAGAGAAAAGGATGCGATATTAGAGGTCCTATAGTTTTTAGAAGCTAATGTTCTCAACTGCTTCGTGTGAAAGATCACTGGATTCGGTGGATGTCGCTCCATACATGACAAATAGAGGATTCTAGAAAAACATCGATAAATAAAAACGTTAAAGGAAGCGAGCAAAACAGGAATATTTTTCAAAAAGCTAAACCTTTATTACACATTCTGTCTACACGCGGAGTCAACACAAAGCAAATCAAGAGGTTCATGCTAGTCACAACATGAATACGCTCACAAAGAAAATGAGTCAACATACCAAGCCTACAATTAACTCTACATGCTTTAGCTCATTTATGCAGTTCCGAAAACTCATATTTCCTTGGGAGCCTCTAGAGAAGCTGAAGAATATACTAAACGGCCAAATCAACACCGAAGAAAAGACTTACCAAATTCTTTGAAGCGTCAGCATCGAACTGGAATCCCTACTGCCAAACTAAGGAGTCAAGATTGAACAATCTACCTTTGCGTGAAGAATCAAGCAGTTAACGAAGGAAAAGGCCCTTATTGAAATTCTAACGCAAGCGAACCCATCATCAATAGAGGTGCTGTCAGAAAATGAAGCGTACAATACCTTCGTAAGCGGTATTTTCTGTCGACGAATTGGTGGAACGTCTTTGCTCAGATACATCAAGTATCAAGTACACCAGAATGAAAGAAAGAAACCAAATGATGAAGCCATGTCGAAGGCAAATATGTTGAATCACGCGGAACTTGTTACTTATTTCAGGGGTAGCAAAGAGGCAAAGAAAGCGCTGTGGCGTTACGAAAGGAGCAGGCTATCGCTGATTATACTTCGCTACCGCAGCTTCGAAGGTCGCCAGAAAAATGCACTGCGTTGCTTGTGGTTGCAAAGATTTGCGGGAGGTGAACAGACCGAAAAAATCGAGTTTTCCTTGCAATCGGTCAGCAGAATGGCGGTAATTTAGGCGACAGAAGCTGTCTTCAATGATTAGAATCCGTTTGTATTTAGCCCGGAAAAAGCTCCTAAATTTCTCATTCATACGTCACAGGAACACCGTGAGCGCTTCAAATGTCATGAACCACATATTGAACGCTTTACATCCCAACTTCCAAGGACTTAGAAAGTGATGTATGAGAAAAGCTCCGCTATTCGACAAGCAAATATGAGCAATAAATATAAAAATTATAGAAGCCGAACTTCCTCTTATAAAAAAAAAATTATGCAGATATTTGTAGCTTTGAAAAGTTGAGGAAATGCTTTTCTTCCCCCTCGGTCGAGCAGGAGATTACCACTGCCTAAAATTGGGCCTTTTCCAACCACTTCTCTCAGGTGCGAGGTTCGAGGATGCCGGTCATAAAGACACAACACATCTTGGTCAGGACTCACAAAAATCTTCAAAACATATGTCGAGCTAGAAGGGAAAAACTTCATCGAAGGCTTAGGTGTCTTGAGAAAGAAGTCAATGAAGGCCACTCTCAATATCATATAGAGCTCTAGAAAATCTGAAGCATGTTGTGATATGAATAGGAAATTCAAAGACAGGATCTCCTTATATAGTTTGAAGATTGGTGGACAGGAAAGGCAGACAAACCTTCTAAAGAGATGTGTGGCCTCCTCAAGAAGAAGCAGTCGAAGGAAGCGATCCCTTTCACAATGGATATCAATGGTGTTGAGTGCAAGACAGATGAAGAAAGTAGTATGTTGATTCTCAATCACTTCACCCAGCTTTTAGAGGTTTGCATGCCTCTTTCTCCTCATAGGCATGATAGCATGGCAGACATCTCTAGAGTCACAGCCGAAAGAATTCCGCAAAATATGAGTCCTATTCTTGAAGCTCCCATTTCGGATAATGAGATTCTTGAAGTTATTGATTCTCTTCCTAATGGAAAAATCCCAGTGTTGGATAGCCTCACCAATGAGTTTTTCAAGACTTTCAAGCATGTGGTCACTATTCTGTTACGTCTAGTGTGGCAAGAGGTAGTGTCTTTCAGTGCACTGCTTGACTATCTCAACGAAGGCATTATCAAGATTATTCACAAAACAGACAGCAAAAAAAGGATTGAAAACTAGTATCTAATTATGATGTTACAAAGCAGTTACAAGATCCTTGCTAAGGTTATTGCTAATTGCATTGCTTGTCACTTATAAAACTGGATCAATGAGGATCAAAAGGGGTTCATCAGGAGGAGTTCCATCCTCGAGGCTATCATTGATGTTTGGGAAGGCTTGGTTTTTGTAGAGGAATCCGCTCAAGATGTCCTCTTCCTCATGATTGACTTTGACAATATCTTATGACAAATTCGACTGGCAATTCATTCTCCAATCTCTGAAAGACTTGGCTGTGGCCAAAAATTTATTAAGATGATCTCAACATTGCTAGGAAATGCCTCACCTCAAATCAACATCAATGGCCATCTTTCTCAAGCTATTCAATTAAAACATTCTATTAGGCAAGGATGTCCCTTGGCTCCTCTTCTCTTTGCAATTGTTGTTGATGGTTTCAACTGCCTAGACAAACATCACGCACGCTTAGTGCAAGAGAATGAGGATTATGACCACCAGCACATGCTAGAGAGATGACTCTCCTCCCAACCATATGCCTCTCTCTCTCTCTCTCTCTCTCTCTCTCTCTCTCTCTCTCTCTCTCTCTCTCTCTCTCTCTCTCTCTCTCTCTCTCTCTCTCTCTCTCTCTCTCTCTCTCTCTCTCTCTCTCTCTCTCTCTCTCTCTCTCTCTCTCTCTCTCTCTCTCTCTATATATATATATATATATATATATATATATATATATATATATATATATATATATATATATCCAAGGGAGTACCTTCTTGGGCAGGTGGATTCTAACCATCCATGTGTCGGCCATGTAATTGCATGTGCACTAAGTGTCGCAGTTAACTGGAGTTAACTTTGGATGCTTCTAGAAGGCTCTAGAGATCTTTGGGCACAATACTCTTCCCATGTATCCCATGGGGGTTGAACCCAAGACCTCCTCCTTCATACCCTTGAGATTAACCACTAAGATAAGTGGATCAGTTGTTTACAAGAGCACATGACATGCTACTTAAGTCTAGTCTCGAGAACTTAGTTCATACACATGAGTGACTAAATAGTGTTTGATTTCAGATCTCTCTAAACCGGCCAGACCCTTGGATCATATCCTTACTTTATTACATTCTTGCCCCTTGGAAAAATATTTACATCCACAAAAATTAAATATATATAAATATTGTAGGCAACCTCTGAGTCTCATCTTTTGAAACTGGAAGAACATATCTCATCCCTGTGGTGGGATCCCTTCCCAAATGATTCAAAACACCGTCTTGCTCTGCGGATCAAATTAAAAAGTAGTGAATGAATAATAAGGGTGGATCTAATAACATCCCTGACCAATTTGTTGTTTTACTAGGTGTGATCTGGCCACGAACATGTGAACTGGGTGGATTCATTACTAGTCCTTTCTGGGCATAACTAGTGCATGGACATAATAACTAAGGTGGGATTCTTATCCCTATGAAGACTTTGAGAAGTCTTGATTCACTTGAATTTGATTTTGAAAAATTGAAGTTTGGTTGGCCCAAACATCTAACTTGGATGTTTGTACAATGTTTTACCCCCAACCAACCGTTACTTGAATTTTTCACCCGATTAGAGGACTACTTTGTCATAATGGGCTTGAAACCCTATGTAAACTGTAGGAGTGTTCCATTTACTTTTGGTCAACCAATACAAAATGAAAGTTATCCAACTTAGGAAACTTTTCTCAAAAGACTTTAGGTAAAAGTTCTTAAGAATTGTCTGATGAGAAATTCCTAACTTCTCTATTCTAGAGTATACTAGACTCTAGAAAGTAATTTATGTTTTATAAATTGAAGAAAATTCAAATTAATAAGTGAACTGAGACTTCTACACTTTTGAAGATTAAAAAGGTTCTCATATAGAACATCTATCTAGGATGTTTAATTTAGTTGTCTAGTTCTAGCCCGTTAACCTTGGACTTTTGTATAAAGAATCAGATACAGTATCTGAGTCAAATCCAAAAGATTTGAAAAGTGGAAAGAAAGAACTAAATTTTTGTACAACCAATTCAAACTTTGAAGATATGTAAACTTGTGAGGAGTCCATTTCTAGATGACTCAATACTTCAACTTCCCAGAGACCTACGTCAACAAGGTATTGAAGCATTTTTCCTATCTCTAAGAGAAATAAACTAGATTCTCAAAGAGATTCAGAGCAAATCTAAAACATCATCCAACCACAAGATACTAGTGTGGTATCCAACATTAGTGTATCGACCCACTAAGGTTCTATTGATGAGTTTTCACTTAAATAATGCTTCACTTGAGACTAAGTTCATGCCTATATTCAATCTTTATGACTGCTTATTAGGAATGCAATTATTGTGCATTGCTTTGAGTCAAAGGATTGAAGGTAGCAAGTTACACTAGGAACTTGTTGCTTGACTTAGGCAATCAATTCCTTAGTTGAAAGAATCATTTCAATGTTAAAGTCCTTCTTCTCTAGAAATTTTGTAAATATTTATGAACAAGTGCACAAATGATATGAACAGTAGTCATTCGGCATGTAGGTGCAAAAGTCTCATCAAAATCAATGCCTCTTTCCTATGCATAACCCTTTGCAACAAGCCTAGCCTTATACATTTCAATTGTTCCATCAGGCTTAGACTTAACTTGTATACCCACTTGTTGCCAATGGCCTTCTTGCCAGGAGGCAAGTTACATAAAGACCAGGTACCATTTGTCATCATGATAGCATCATATTTCGATTGCATAGTAGCCATCCAATTTTTAGAATTTTGTACTTCATCAAACAAAACATGCTTATTCTCATCATAGAGACTAGATGTAGCCATAGCATAGCAATCTAATGCAAAAGAAGCACTATGAGAGCCTGAACAAGTACGATATAACGTAGGTGCATCTAATTTGTTGTCACACAAAGTCTACACCATCCATTTTGGCATAGTTTTTGCATCCTCGGTATCACCTTTCTCATCAACAAGTGCACCACGTAGATCTGCATCAGAAATGGAATGATCTGCATCATCACATGAAACGTGTAAAGGCTGAGAACTTGCCTCATTAGGACTAGCACTAGACTGTCCACCTGTAAAAAGAGGCAGCAAAGTGTCATACATGTCTTTGCAGCTAACTGATGTCTCCTTAGTACATGAAAGTGATGGCTGAATAACATCTTCCACAAAAACATCACGGCTAACCAAAATGTGTTTTATTTGTGGATGATACAAATGATAGCCTTTGATTTTAGAACCGTACCCAACAAAAATACATTTCATTGCTTTATCATCCAATTTCCTGCATTGTTGTTCACGCACTAATGCATATGCTAAACAACCAAAAAGACGTAGGTGAGCAATAGATGGCTTGTGACCATGCAAGGCCTCATATGGAGTGATAGACTGCAATGCTTTAGTGGAACATTTGTTAAGTACATATGTTGCACACATAATAGCCTCAAACCAAAAAATATGTGGTAAAGCCTAACTCTTGACCATACACCTTGCCATCTCCATGAGTGACCTATTCTTTCGTTCATCAACGCCATTCTATTGAGGTGTATATGGCACTGTACAGTGATGTTTTATCCCATGTTCAGCCAGAAACGCATTAAAGTTAGAGGACATATATTCCCCCCTTGATCAAAATAGAGGGTGCCCATTTTACATGCTGATAGATTTTCAGCCAAAACCAGAAATTGTTTAAAGCACATAAACACTTCGGACTTTGCTTTCAATGGATATACTCATGCATGCCTTGAAAAATCATCGATGAAAGTCACGAAATAAAGATGGTTTCCAAAAGAGGGTTTCTGCATCGGACCACAAACATCATTGTGAGCAAGCTCCAATTTCTAAGTAGCTCGAACTAAACCATCTTTTGGGATTAATGAAGAATTCTACATTTTGCCCAAAATACAACCTTCACAAACATGTTTAGCATGTGCCTCAAGTTTGGGTAGAGAGGACACCATTTCAAATTTTTGTAGCCATAGAAAACTAGCAAAATTCAAATGACCAAAGTGTGCATGCCAAAGCTTTGCATCTAACATAGCCTGAGAATCATCTACTACACATGCTAAAAATGAAGATTTTTCATAGTCTATGAGCTTATACAACCCATGACATAAAATGTGAGAAGCAATAATCATGTCACCATTTGACAGATCATGAACTATATATCTGTCATCAAAAAATTTCACAACCAAGCCAATCTTGGCTAAAGTTGAAATGTATAACAGATTTGTCTTGATGCCTTGCACAAATAAAGCATCTGACAATGTAAAAGAACTACCATCAGTAGTAGTCAGAATGATCTTACCAACTCCCATAACAGGATAAGAGGAGTTGTTGGCACATGTGACAATATTCCTTAGAGGGATAGGCTCAAGTGAAGTGAAAAAAATGTGTGTTGCGAGATGATATTTTTGGTTTCCTCACTATCAAAGTACCAAACATTTGATTCTACTGTAGACATACACTGCTCATGAGAAGATGGGTCAAAACCGCAAACATTAGTAAATGCCCATTCTTCATTCTGCACAAGATTAGTAGACTTTGTTTTTGGTGTAGAGGCCTCTACAACAACCATTCCAACCTCTTTTTTCTTTGCCTCTTTTGCAGCCAATTTTGGATAGTTCTTTATTAAATGATTGTTTTCTTTACAGTACTTGCAAAAGATTTTTTTTTTTCTGATTTCTTATCATCTTTGTCTTCCTTCTTTGATTGTGTAGAATTACCAGATTTTTGCTTACTTATACAAGAGCTCCATTTACCTTTGCCCTTCTGACTAGCTAGGAAAGCTTGGTCTGCAACACGCATAATGGAATTGTTCGAAGAGTGGAAGTAAAACTCTGATATGAATCGGGAAGACCATTTAGAATAGTCTACACAAGTAAACTGTCAAGTAAGACTTCATCAGCAGAAATCAATTGTTCCTTCAAATCTTTGATCTTTTCCAAAAATTTGTCCATGGAATCTCCTTCATTCATGTGCTCACTCTCCAGCTGTTTTTGGAGGTAAGAAACACGAGCCTCATTCCTTGCCTTGTATAAAGTGGTAAGTGTATCCAAGCATACTTAACTATTATGTGATAGTGAATGTGAGGAATAATGGCATGCTTGATAGACAAAGCTAGCAATGCATGTGCTTGAGCATCTCTGCCATCCCAACAAATTTGCTCTTCAGTAGGTGCAGCAAAAATTGCAGCACGAATAGGAATCTACAAAATATCACCATCTTCGATGTCATCTGCATTAGCTTCAATACCTATATTTGCATGTGTAACAGGAGGTTTTTCAACACCCTACACAATATTCCATAGTCCTTTTGCAAACAATACATGATGCATCATATAAGTCCATAATGGGTAATTGGAACCGTCCAACATATGGAATACATCATTACATTCAGCCATGGCCACTGACTAAAATACCTTGATGCAAAAAATTGATTGTATCTCAAAAAGTTGAACAAAACTACCCTATCGAGTTTTGCTAAACTTGTAGCAAACTTCGAGATGTTTATATTGGTGAACTGAAACCTGTATATATGTTGGCACAAAAAGATGAAATAGCCTGCATAAGTGCTGTGATAGTGCATTCGGAGGGTGAAACAAGCTTAGATCACGATTTCAGTACGACAATGCAAAGAAGTTTTGATCTCTTAATCACCCTGAGTATGCTCACCAAATTTTATGCGATTCTGGGACTATGACCGAAGGGGTGTCGATGACACCCTAGATGAAGCGACGAACTACTGTGATACCAATTGTTGGATTTTGAGGTATGTGGAAGCACAAGAACAACACAAGGAAGAAGAAGAAGCTTGGAGCACAACACAATACTAAATGTATTACCACTAGAATGTACAAAGATAAGTAACCCATTAGTGTAATAGGCGTATATACAAGCCACGGGAAAAAACATCCTAAAGAGGGAAGAAAGTGCCCGGATGGTCCTAGGGTGTTCACACACATCACTAAATATATATATAAATAATATGTCAATATATATTGTTTGACACAAAGTTATTGTGCATGAACTTGCCTAAAATGAATGGCCAAATAACCATGCAAATGCCCCAAATTTGACATCTCAAATGAGGCATGCAGATCAGCCTTAAAATCAACAATATGTTTCTGATGAGGACCAGTGAGCAGCATGTCATCAACATACATAACAATGATCATAAGCACATCATTTGCATGCTTGACATATAAGGTGCTTTCAGTTGGATTCTTCTCAAAACCATATGCAATCAGATAGGCACGTATCTTTTCATACCAAGCAGGTGGTGCTTGCTTCAAACCATATAATGCCTCTTTTAGCCTCCACACTTGGTTTCCATGCCCTTTTTGCACAAAGCCACGAAGCTGAAAAACATACACTTCTTCATGCAAGTCACCATCCAGAATTGCAGTTTTAATGTCCAACTAATGTACATTCCAACCACGATGATCTGGGAGTGCACACATGCTACGAACAGTAGTCATTTGACAAGTAGGAGTAAAGGTCTCATCAAAATCAATGCCTCATTCTTGAGCATAATTTGCAACAAGCCTAGCCTTATACTTTTCAACTATTCCATCAAACTTACACTTCAACGTGTATACCCACTTAGTGCCAATGGCCTTCTTGCGAGGAGGCAAGTCACATAAAGACCAGGTACTATTTTTCATGATAGCATCATATTCATAGCAGCCATCCAATTTTTTGAATTTTGTGTTTCATAAAAAAAAATAGGCTCATTCTCATCACAGAGACTAGAGGTAGCCATAGCATAGCAATCTGATGCAAAAGAAGCACCATGAGAGCCAGAACGAGTACCCTATGATAGAGGTGCATCTAATTTGCTATCATGCAAAGTCTACACAAGCCATTTTGGCATAGTTTTTGTCTCCTCAATATCAGTTCTATCATCAACAAGTGCATCACGTAAATTTGCATCAGAAATGGAATGATCTGCATCATCACATGAAACCTATAAAGGCTGAAAAGTTGCCTCATTAGGACCAGCACTAGACTATCCACCTATAAAAAGAGGAAGCAAAGTGTCATACATGTCCTTGGAGCTCATTGATGTCTCCTGAGTACATGAGAGTAATGGCTAATAGCATCTTCCACAAAAACAACATCATGGCTAACCAAAATGTGTTTAGTATGTGGACGATATAGACGATAGCCTTTGCTTTCAAAACTGTGTCCAACAAAAATACATTCCATTGCTTTATCATCCAATTTTTTATGTTGTTGTTCAGGCACTAATGCATATTCCAGACAACCAAAAACACGTAGGTGATCAACAGAAAGCTTACGACCATGTCAGGCCTCATATGAAGTCATAGACTTCAATGCTTTAGTGAGACACATGTTAAGTACATATGTTGCACACATAACAGCCTCAAGCCAAAAACTATGTGATAAAGCCTAACTTTTGACCATACACCTCGCCATCTCCATGAGTGACATGTTCTTTCGTTGAGAAACACCATTCTGTTGAGGTGTATACAGCATTGTACACTGGTATTTTACACCACATTCAGCCAAAAATGCATTAAAGTTAGAAGACATATATTCCCCCCCTCGATCGGAATGGAGGGTGCCCATTTTACATGCTGACAGATTTTCAACCAAAACAAAAAATTGTTTGAAGCACATAAAAATCTCAGACTTTTCTTTCAATGGATATACCCATGCATGCCTGGAAAAATCATGAATGAAAGTCATGAAGTAAAGATAGTTTCCAAAAGAGGGTGTCTCCATAGGACCACAGGCATCACTGTGAACAAGCTGCAATTTTTTAGTAGCTTGAATCGAACCATCTTTTTGGAATGAGGAATGCTACATCTTGCCCAAAATATACCCTTCACAGACATGTTTACCAGGTGCCTCAAGTTTGGCCAGAGAGGACACCATTTCATATTCTTGCAGGTGTAGCAAACTAGCAAAATTTAGATGACCAAAGCATGCATGCCAAAGCTTTGCATGTGACAAATCTTGAGAATCATGTACTCCACATGCTGAATCATTCATCATAGTCTATGAGATTATACAACCCACAACATAAAATGCGAGAAGTGATAATGACATCGCCATTTAACAGATCATGAAGTGCACATCTCTTATCAACAACTTTCACAACCAAGCCAATCTTGGCTAAAGCTGAAACTAATAACAGATTCTTCTTGATCCCTGGTGCAATAAAGCATCTAACAATGTAAAAGAACTACCATCAACAATTGTCAAAATGATCTTACCAACTCCCATAATAGGATAAGAGGATTGGCGCATGTGATAGTATTTCCTGTAGGGGGAGGCTTGAGTGAAGTGAAGAAATTGTGCTGCGAGGTAATATGTTTGTTTGCCCCACTATCAAAGTACCAAACATCTAAGTCTATTGTAGACATACACTAGTCATGAGAAGATGGGTAATAACTGGAAAGAATGGTAAATGCACATTCTTCATTCAACACAAGATTAGTAGACTCTGTTTTGGGTGTAGAGGACTCTACAACAACCATTCTAGCCTCTTTCTTCCTTGCCTCTTTAGTAGCCACTTTAGCTCTTTATGACATGACCGTTTCCTTTACAGTATTTGCAAAATAATTTCTGCTTTTCTCTTTGATTCTTGTCTTTGTCTTCCTTCTTTGATTGTGCAGAATTAGCAAATTTTTGTTTACTAGTAGAAGACCTCCATTTACCTTTGCCCTTCTGACTAGCCAAGAAAGCTTGATCTACAACATGCATAATGGACCTATTCTACCTATATTGATCTTCCTGCAATAGAACAGAGACTAACTTCCTCAAATGTTAAGGCATTTGGATTTCCTTTCATCATCAAACGAAGAGTAGAAGCAAAACTCTTATATGAATTGGGAAGACCATTCAGAACAGTCTACATAAGTGAACTATTAGGCAAGACTTGATCAACAAAAATCAATTGTTCCTTCAAATCTTTGATCTTTGTTAGAAAACCATCCATGGAATCTCCTTCATTCATGTGCTCACTCTCCAACTATTTTTGGAGGTAAGCAAGACGAGCCTCATTCCTAGCCCAGTATAAAGTGGTAAGTGTATCCCAAGCATCCTTAGTTGTTCTGCAAGAGCAAATGTGAGGAATAATGGTAGGTTTGACGGACAAGGCTACCAATACATGTGCCTGAGCATCTTTGCCATCCCAAAGAATTTGCTTTGCACTAGGTGTACCAGGCCGCAACACAAACAGGAACATGAAGAATATCACCATCTTCAAAATTGTCTGCATCACCTTCAGCAATCGTGTTTGCAGGTGTAATAGGATGTTTTTCAACACCCTGCATAGTATTCCACAGCCCTTTTGCAACCAGTACATGATGCATCATATAATCCCACAATGGGTAATTGGTACCATCCAACTTATCCTCAACAATCAACATATGGAATACATCATTGCTTTTAGCCATGGCAACTGACTAAAATACCTTGATGCAGAAAAATGAATGTATCTCAAAAAGTTGAATAGAACTACCGTGTCAAGTTCTATTAAACTGTAGCAAACTTTGAGATGCTTATACTGGCGAACCGAAACCTATATATATATATATATATATATATATATATATATATATATATATATATATATATATATATATATATATATATATATATATATATATATATATATATATATATATATATATATATATATAGCACAAAAATGCAAAATTTTGCACAAGCACTATGATAATGCATTCGGAGGCCAAAACGAGCGATTTTGAGACTCTGACTAGAAGGGTGTCAACAACACCCTTGATAAAGTGGTGACCTACTCTGATACCAATTGTTGGAGTTTGAGGTCTATGGAAGCATGCAAAAAACACAAGGAAGAAGAAGAAGCTTGGATCACAACACAAAATACTAAATGTATTACCACTAGAATGTATAAAGATAAATAGCCCATTAGGGTAATAGGTGTATATACAAGACTTGCAAAAGTTCTTCTAGGGTTATAGAACATTGAACTTTCACTTTCTTCAATTCATGCAAGGTGGTCAAAACTTCCTTTGATGTTCTCTTCTCTTTGTATGTTATTATTTGGGCATAAAAGAAATCTAATTTTTACTCATATTCACCCATATAATTTGGAAGAGTAGTAAGGTTGATAGTTTTGTCTCTATTCTGATCATTATTAATTATTTTCTTTGAGTTCACTTCCTACTCTACCATAGGTTAGTTCATCAAAGCATCTAGTCTTGTGAAAAGAGGGATATCTCTTTCAATTTTCTTCCACCTCTCTTCTTGGACTCTAGCCCACAAGTTATGTCACCAGTTGGCTTCCACTTTCGGAATCATTGATTCCTTTTCTACGATCTCAAAACGTAATTCTCCTTCAATGTCCCTGACTTTTTCTAGTTTCTTCTACTATGAGTTGAAATTTCCTAAACATCCCTAGAATGTTTCTTCTGGGAGTGTCATTTCATGGAGGTTGGGTGTTGCTTGTTCTAGCATAGTTTGAGCAATTTCGATCAATTCTTTACATATTTCAAGTCTTTCCTTTTCAAGATCTCCTCTTGGGTAACTTTGATAATATCGTTCTAGACTAGGTCATGTCTTTATTCTAGACTGATAAGCTTTTGGCCACATTTCAAAATCTACAGGCATATGATCCACTAGAATTGATCCTGCCTATTCCTTCGTTTGATTTTCTTTCACCACATTTGTGTTTTGTTTGGTTGGACTAGTTAGCTAGTTTTAGGGTCTTTTACAACCTTCTATTTCTATTCAGCCAACTTCTTAATCCACTTGTTCTTAATTTTCTCTTGTCTGGCTTTCCTTTTGAGAGCTTTCTTCCCTCTTGAGGTGTTTGATGGTTCCTCCGAATCCTCTACTACTTGGGGTGAACATTCTATCTGGTTCTCCTTTTTTGGACTATCAGATCTTTGATTTTCGATGTCTTCCTTGGCCTTGACTCTAGTAATGGATATTGATGGCACAATGTATTCGTTATCACTTCATGAGGACTCTTTCACTTTGATTACATTGATTTGGGATGTAGGCCATGCTTTGGAAGGGCTCTTAGGATAGCCTCTGAAGAAGTGTTCTTTTCCACAATCACTGCAATAACCTTCCCAAATCTTCCAAGGTGGTGGGTGGTAAGACATTGTGCAATCTTTGAAGAAATGGTCTCCTCCACATCTATGGCATGTTCCTCTAGGTGTAGGTGGTCTTGCAGTTGGTCTATCTGGAGCTTGAGCTCTAGGTGTTGCATACATTAAATTGGCATATTCAGATCCATATGCATCTCCATAACCATCATGTCCGTAATATTATTTCCCATAGGAAGATTCGTACTCTATGAGATTTTCGTCATAGGAGTAATAATATCCATAGCTTTGTTCATAGCCTTGATTTATGTTTTCAGTGTTAATTAATGGGGTCACAGGTACTACCACTCTTTTAAGGTTTTCTTCTGATTACGTGTACTTGATGGGTACTACATTTTGAGGATGTGGGGGTTGCTACCCTAGTACTAGTTGAGGTTGGTTCTATCCTTGATACACATATGGCCTTGGATCCATGGGGTGGTCCTTGATATGGAATATACCTTGGAGAATCCTTGACTTGTTCTCTCAGTTGGTATCCAAATGGCCTAATTTGTGGTGGCAGGAATGGTCTAGACTACTTGTTATAAGGATAATTTTTAGTGATATGGTTGGTGTATTTATGTTCTATGTGATAATAGAATTAGGCCCCTGTGCAAGCTGACTATTGTATTGATATGGTTGTGGGGGAACAATTCCTCCTCTTGCACAAGCATGAGATGGATGGTCTTCTCCACAATTTACACATCCTCTTAACATGGGTATTCTCATCGGTTGGCCTTGTCGGTTTTGGAATCCTAATCTTTTTGCCACTAAGTCTGCTGATTCCTCAACATTGTTAGATTTCAAAGAGGCATTACTTGCAATATCATCATATTTGGTAGGAGTCTGAGGGATTTCAAATCATCCACTAACTTATCCAATCTATGCATTCTCATAGGCATTCATTTAGTGATTGCAAGCATTTCACATAAAAATCCTCAAACATCCATTGTTAGCCCATCAAAAAATAATGATATCATTTTTTGTTGTGTGGGTCTTTTAGAGATGGGACATATGTCAACATACTGATTGAATCTCCTAGCTACCAGTCTCATTGATTCATTATATGCTTGCTTGAAACTATGGATCATGGAGAAAGAATTATGATTGATACCCCTCTTTGTAAATTCTCCAATGAATTCTTCAAAGAATCACTCTATATTAGGAAATCAATTGGGGTCCAAAGATTGAAACCAAGTCAAAGCGGTCATGGTCAATCTAGGTCCAAAAGATTTGTATTGGATAAAAAATTCATGTACTTGTTCTGCATGCAACACTTGTTTGAAATTTTCCATACGATCATAAGGATCTCTAGAACCATCATAGTGATTCCTTATGCACTTGGCCACCTTAATAGATCCTAATCTTCTGCCCGTTTCAAGAGGTCAAGGAATAACTTGAACCAGAGGGCACACACCTAATCCTACACCTTGGGGGCCCTTAATTAAGGAAACGTGGTCGATTCATTGTCTCACTTCCCAAATGAGTATTTGGCATAGTGTTAGTATTTAGCATAGTGAAGTGAAAATGTGGTTTGATTGGGACACTATATTGGCTAGTCTGACCTATGAAAGGGTTTTCTTGACTTTGTTGCTACCCTTGAGGATTTTGGGAGGTAGTTGTCTAATCCCTTGGTGGGAACACTGGCAAACCCAAATAGTGTAGTCTCGACATCTCTAGATTAGAAACTACCCAATACCTTCTCTTGTTTTGATCCAAATAATTGACTCTGGAAGAGACTTCAAGATCATGCATTCAAAAATTGCAGTGGTGTTGATACTATCCGCCCTTATGGGTGAAGTGGCTCGCAACAATTTATGAACTCAATTTATTAAATAAAAGTCCAGTAGGTCATCATCTTGAGGGATTTTATCCCCTCTCCAAATGTTCACAACTATCGATCTTTCTCTTGGGGTCATCACTGCTTCTCTATTATCAGTCTCGATGGGGTTACTAGGTTTCTCAATTTCTCCTCTTTCATTGGTTCTATCTGGAGCTTAGTCACTAGATAGAATTGCCTTCATTTGTCTAGGTAGAATCCTCCTTCAAATTTCACAACTGATCTCGGGAAAACTTCAAAGACCATGGAATCCCTAATTCTTACCAGTGATCTATTAAGTCCATCTAGGTAACTAGGAACTCTATGATAGTTTGTGGAGACATACTACAAGGAAGTCCTATAATCTCCTTCTACTGTGGACATGAGCTATGCTAAATGGATAGAGCTATGCATATCTTTAGAGGACATACTAGATTATTCTTTTGAGTCACTAGAGGTGTCAAGGTAGATGGAGGGAATACTCCTTTGAGTTACACTCCCTATTGAGGATACCATGTGCAAGAGAACAAGGATTACGACCACCACGTGCTTGAGAGATGACTCTCCTCCCAACCTTATGCCTGTATATATAGCTGCTTGAACTAATGAGGACCACAAATGTAACTAGAGTCCACAAGTGCATGTGCAATCTCCTCCACTCCTTTCATATCCACCACTAGAGTCTATTAGTGGTTGGAGTGATCTCGATCACTACTTTAGTACCTTCCACTAGAGTCCACTAGTGGTTGTTGTACTCACCTCTTGAGTTAAGTCCACTGGACTCAAGTTAACTCACGTTAACTTGAGTTAGAAGGCTCTAGAGCTCTTTGGGCAAAACCCTCTTCCCATGCTCCTCATGGGAGTTGAACCCAAGACCTCTTCCTTCACAACCATGAGACTTAACCACTAGGCTAAGTGGATTACTTGAATATGAGAGCACATGACTTATGCTTGAGTCTACTCTTGAGATCTTTGGTCCTACAGACGAGTGACCAAACGGTATCCGATTTCAGATCTGTCTGAAGCCATCGGATCCCTAGATCATAGATTTACTTTATTACATTCTTCCCCCCTTGGAAAATATTTTCGTCCTCGAAAATAGAGCTATATACATACTGTAGGCAACCCCCGAGCCTCATGTTCTAAAACTGGAAGAACCTGGTCATGTTCTAGAACTGGAAGAACATGTCTCATCTCTGTGGTGGCATCCTTGCCCAAATGATTCAAAACACTATCCAGGTTTGCACTTTGATGAACGGGACAAAGTACAAACTAGTGAAGAATAATGAGGGTGGATCTAATGACATCCCTGGCTAATTCACAGTTTCTGGATGTGCGATCTAGGCACAAACATGTGAACTAGGTGGATTCAAATTACTAGTCCATTTCTAGGCATAACTGGTGCATGGGCTTAGTAATGAAGGTGGGATTCTTATCCCTCGCAAGACTTTGAGAATTCTTGATTCACTTGAATTTGTTTTGGAGAACTTGAAGTTTGATTGTCCCATACATCTAACTTTAGATGTCTGTACAATGGTTTACTTTTATCTAACAGTTACTTGATTTTTTCACCCGACTAGAGGACTACTTTGTCCAAAATGGGTTACAAAATCCTATATAAACTGTAGGAGAAAGTTACCATTTCTGTTGAGTCAACCACATTAACTTGATCAATTCAAATTCAAAAGGAAAATTTTCTAATTTAGGACACTTTTCTCAAAGACTTTAATTGAAAGTTTTTGGGAATTGTCAATCTGCTGAGCAATTCCTAACTTCCCTATTCTAGGGTATACTGGACTCTAGGAAATCCTTTATGCTATAACTTGAAGCAAATTCAAATGAATAAGTCCACTTAGACTTATCATCTTTTGAAGTTTGAAAAGGTTCTTGTACATAACATATATCTAGGATGTTCAAGTTAGTTATCTAATTCTAACCGGCTAACCCTGGTCTTATGCAAAAAGAATCAGATACCATGTCTGAGCCTATTCCAAAAGATTTGGAAAGCGGAAAGAAATAGCGAAAACTATGTACAACCAATGCAAGAGAACAAGGATTACGACCACCACGTGCTTGAGAGATGACTCTCCTCCCAACCTTATGCCTGTATATATAGCTGCTTGAACTAATGAGGACCACAAATGTAACTAGAGTCCACAAGTGCATGTGCAATCTCCTCCACTCCTTTCATATCCACCACTAGAGTCTATTAGTGGTTGGAGTGATCTCGATCACTACTTTAGTACCTTCCACTAGAGTCCACTAGTGGTTGTTGTACTCACCTCTTGAGTTAAGTCCACTGGACTCAAGTTAACTCACGTTAACTTGAGTTAGAAGGCTCTAGAGCTCTTTGGGCAAAACCCTCTTCCCATGCTCCTCATGGGAGTTGAACCCAAGACCTCTTCCTTCACAACCATGAGACTTAACCACTAGGCTAAGTGGATTACTTGAATATGAGAGCACATGACTTATGCTTGAGTCTACTCTTGAGATCTTTGGTCCTACAGACGAGTGACCAAACGGTATCCGATTTCAGATCTGTCTGAAGCCATCGGATCCCTAGATCATAGACTTACTTTATTACACCATGCTTCTTCCACTCCCTAGGACACATCCAGATTGTAGATTCATTCACAGATTGAGGCCTTAACCAATTTTGTAGAACTTAAACTTTTGATTGTACTTATGATATTATATTAATTCTTGGAGATGGCTTTGCTCAATGGTTGAGCATTACAAATCCTCAAATGTTTCAATTCAGGTCTAATTAAGGTTTTTTCCTAATTTCCCTAATACCCCATACTTGGAAATTAATGATACTTGATACAAGACCTCCATGATACAATACCTAGGACTAGGCAATACACGATACTTGAGTTGAGGTAATACTCGATACTTGAAGTGCACGATATGTGATACTTGCTATGGATGATACACAATACCTTGAGATAGGTGATATACAATACTCACAAGGATGATACAATACTTGACCATCAACAATACACGATATGCAATACCCACAAAACACAATACAAATACTTGAATTCAGATGATACACAATACTCATCCCAAAAATCTACGATACAAGATACGTAAAAGTATTGGTGATGGATGATACTTGGGAGGTCACGATACTTGACTAGATGATACATGACACTTATGTATTGTGATACACCTAGGAATGAAGGTATCAATGATGCACAATATTGCAATACCAAACTCAATCGATCACGATACTTGGACGTTTTTAATTCCAAATTAAATTCTTTTGTGCAAGTGAGTTCCTTGTGATCTCCTTGTCACCCCTATGTGCATAATATTGGAACAAGGGTGGGCCTCAATACAATAAATCATAGGTTTATAGGATCTTCCAACACATGAACCTTAGCATACACACCTTAAGACTAAAAAAGAAGATGAGCGAGAGATAGAAAGAGATAGACAATTTTCTCAAAGTGTACAGTAAGCTAGGATGCTCACCTACATTATCTATATTCAAATGTCAAATTACAATGTGTGAATATGATACAAACTTACAATATCTAAATCTAGGTAGAAATAGGAACTAGATACAAGAGATTTTGTGCCTAAAAGTTATGAAGAGTGTGTGCATGTGAGAATATGGAGAATATGACCACTTTAGAATGTTTTACAACAAAACCAAAATTTGACTATCTAAATAAGAAACTAGTAAATGAACAAGTGGGGACAGATGTAGACTTGTTATTCACAACATGTTGATTACACGAACTCCTCCAGATGTCTCAAGATGTAGAGCACACCTCCTCCACGAGTATCAAAACTCTTCCTTACACAGAGGACCTCCTCCTTGATCACCTCCAAGATCTCCTCAATGAGTGATTGTAGTTTGAGATGATTTGAACAATAGATTGGCTCTTCTTTTATAGTAGTGTTGAGGCTCCGAAAAGCACTCTCTAAAAGCATAATCACCATGCCTTCTCCTTCAAGAAATGTGTACTACAAAGCTAAAAGCTCTCCTTCAAGAAATGTGCATTTTATGATCTCTAAGAATAGCGATAGAAAAAATCCATCAATTTTCTTTTGAAGAAAAAGCTACTGCTATGCAATATGGAAATCAAACCCACATCATTTGTTTGAGTGGTGCTTGAACTAACCAAGGTGCCCCATGGCACTCCTTAGAGGATCTACTAAAGAAGCCTAATTATGCTACAATATTTCCCATTGGGACATTGTATCCAACAATCCCCCCTTCAATGTCAAAATGGTACAAGGTTTAATAACCTGTAAAACTTTTGATGTCTACAAGTATCTCTTAACTTATTTCTACTCAATCTTGAGCTTACTGTGCATGAACATGTATACTTGAGAAACTGCAAATTGTATGTCTGAACATGTATTACATAGATATATAAAGAAACCTACTACTTGACTATATAATGTAGCATCAAATGGTTTTGAATCTGCGTTCGAGTGTAATGACACATTGACATCCATAGGTGTCTACATAGCTTGGAATATGTCATCTCAAACCTTTCCAATAGATTCTCAATTTATTTTTGTTGTTTTAAACTAGTTGGTTCATTTTCAATTGAAGTAAGAGCTAAAATATCATGATCTCAAAATTTTCTGCATAATTTACTTGGTTCGTTTTTTGTCTTTGTATTCCTTTATACCACTACCCTTCTAGGTTTGACATAACCACTTTGGCATATATTTGAAAAGTGGTGGTATTTTTTCTCGTTCTTCACTATCTCTTTCTTCTGGAACTCTAGAACCTTCTCCAACTTCAAAATTCAGAACATCAAGAGGTACTGATGATGAGCTAGGTATTGGTGTAGGTAATGAAAATATTTCTTCACATGTATCTCCTAGGATTTGAGTAGGTTCATCACCCCCTTGTATGGTTGAACGTAAGAATCTAAATTCCTTCTAGAAAATGCATAGTCATCTACTTCTATGAATTATAGAATCTCTTCCTTCTTATCATAAATCTTACTTTTTGCAATATATGTATTGCATGAGAGTAGGATATCACCTATATTTGGGACATAGAATTTGTATCCTTTGCTTTCAATTTCATAACCAATAAAGACATATTTAATGGCGTTTACATCAAGCTTACCAAGATCTTTCTTCTCAATGTGAACATAAGTTGGGGATCCAAAATTTTTGAAGTAACTTACATTGGGCAACTTTCCATAATAAGCTTCATAAGGTGTGATAACCTTTAAAGCTTTTGTGGAAGACCTATTCAGAATGTGATTCGTTGTATGTATTGCATCAAACCAAACTCCGGAGAAATCTTTTTGGATGACATCATACTACACATCATCTCAACAAGTATCCTATTCTTTCTTTCTTCAATGCCATTATGTTCTGGCCTGTAAGAAATAGTGAGTTGATGAGAGATACCTTTGCTTTCAAGAAAATAATTAAAGTATTTAGACATGTATTCTCCTCCTCTATCACTTCTCAAAATATAGATCTTTGATTGACTTTCATTTTCAACCATAGCTAAGAATTTTTTTAAAGTAGGAAAAACCTCTGACTTCACTTTAAGACCGTAAATCCATGAATATCGTGAGAAATCATCAATGAAAATAACAAAGTACCTGAAAATTTGAATATAATATGTTCTCATCAAACCATTCACATCTAGATGTATGATCTACAACTTCCTCATGGCCATGATACATCCATGCTTCTTGAAAGCTGGTTAATGAAGCTTTCCTTCAAGACATCCTTCACATGACTCTGCATCATCTGGTAAAGAAAAAGTAGGCAAACTCTCCGCCATACCTTGATCTTTGATATGCTTGAGACTTGTGTAACTTATATGAACAAGTCTAGCATGCCATAACTTCATGTTCTCCTTAGGTGTAGTAGACCTAACAACATTAGCATGAATAATTTTGGATAATACAAACATGCCACTTCTGTTTTCACCTTGAAATAGAGAATGCTCCTCATCAGATGAGAGGATCTTACATGAATCTTTCTTAAAAACAAATTTATAACCATTTGACAAGAAAGTGAAGATAGAGAGCAAATTTTTCTTCATGTTTGGAAGACAAAGAACATTGGAAATTGTGAAATTTCCACCTACTCTTGACTTTAGGTTCACTTCTCCAACACCTACAACATCTAAATCATGACCATCTACAATGGTCACTCTTCTTCCTGAAGAGTTAGAAAGGGAAGAAAATACCTTTATACAACCTTTCATATGCTTAGTAGCTCTAAAATAAAAAATCCAAGGATTATTTGAGATTGCATTGAATTTTGCCTTATCAAAAGCTACCTCTTCAATAGTAATATATGCATATGAATCTACCTTTGAAGATTTACGTTTTGGATCATCTTCAACACTATTACTTGATGCTTTATTCTTTTCATTAAGCATCCTTGTTTTGCATTCCGCTATGTAGTGACCTAGTTTCTTATAGTAATGGCATACTCCTTTCTTTGAATCAGATGTAGTCAAAGACTTTTGTTTGGGTATACAGGAAGCATTAGGAGAAAGATTGATAGACTTTCTTTCCTTCCACTTCAAAAATGATAACATGGCTTCATCATTCTCTTCCATACCTTTTTGTTGATCTTCATCTTGAAGTAACAAGAACTGTAACTCTTCAAATGAGAGTTCTCTATCTCTTGTAGAGAGAGATAAAGAAGTAACAAAAGCACGATATGTAGATGGAAGTGAGTTTAGAAGTGTAGTTACCATCTCTTCATGTGAAATGTTTACTCCCACATTAAGTAACCGATCTCGTAAATCTTTAAGCTTCAAAATATGTGACCGAATTGATTCACTAACTTTCATCCTTGTGTTGGCTAGTTGTCTCCTTAGGTGAGCTTTCCTATTAGTGTTTCTGCTTTGATAGAGATTTTCCAACTCCAACCAAGCCGAACGAGAGGTTCTAAAAGACCCCATTTGAGGTATAATATGCCTCTTGATTTCTCTTATGTAGGAAGTAATATGATAGTAGTACCACTGATTCTTGATGATGTAGTGGTTCCTTCTTCTTCACTAACCTCCTATCGAGTAGAAATAGGAACAAAGGTTCTTTTAGAAGATGAAGAAACATATTCTCTGACTTATCTTTGCCTTGGATAAGTGCCATTGACAATATTCCACAAGCCCTTTGATACTAACAAATTTATCAAGCTTGTCTTCATTCTCAAGTCTATCGTCACTCATCTTTTTAAGGGTGCATGTCAACTATGCGCTGATACCAAATGTTGGAAGTGGGGTGGGCCTCAATACAATAAATCACAGGTTTACAGGATCTTCCAACACATGAATCTTAGCATAGACACCTTAAGAATAAAAAAGAAGATGAGTGAGAGATAGAAAGAGATAGACTAGTTTCTCAAAGTGTATAGTAAGCTAGGATGCTCATCCACACTATCTATATTCAAATGTCAAATTACAATGTGTGAATATGATGCAAACTTATTGAATCTAGGCTAAAATAAGAACAAGATACAAGAGATTGTGTGTGTAAGAGGTATGAAGAGTGTGTGTGAGAATATGGAGAATATTAATAGTTTAGAATTGTTTTATCGCAAACCCAAATTCTGAGTATCTAAATCAGAAACTAGTGAATGAACAAGTGGGAAAGGATGTAGAATTGTTACTCACAGTATGTTGCTAACACAAAATCCTCCAGATGTCTCTAGATGTAGAGCACACCTCCTCCAAGAGTGTAGAAACTCTTCCTCACATAGAGGACATCCTCCTTGATCACCTCCAAGATCTCCTCCTTGAGTGATTATAGTTTGAGATGATTTGAATAATAGATTGGATTTTCTTTTATAGTATTGTTGAGGCTCCAAAAATAACTCTCTAAAAGCATAATTCCCATGTGTTCTCCTTCAAAAATTTGAACTAAAAATCTTAAAAAGAAACTTTACAATTGCTAAGAATAGTGATAGAAAAAATCTCTCAATTTTCTTTTGAACAAAAAGGTGCCACTATGCAATGTGCAAATCGAATCCTCTTCATTTGTTTGAGTGGTGATTGAGCTAACCACGGTGCTCGATGACACTCCTTGAAGAGGATCTAGTAAAGAAGCCTAATTATGCTTTGCCTATTGGGACATTGTATCCAAGACATGTAGCCAAAAAATCCTTCTAGAATCTCTCTATATGAGCCTCATGATACTCGGCAAGTGTCGTGTTACCCCATGTGAGTGTTCAATCAAAATTTTGATTCGTTCATAGTGAAGTGCTGACCTGAAAGAGCAACCTCCTCAATTTTTAGCTCTAGAACCCAATTGTACACTGAGTTCCATGCGATACAAGGTTGGTAAAGGCGATTGATATGGGAGCTCCATGATACTTGCAAATACAAGTGAAATGAATGTGGTGTTTTTTTGGTTTTTAGTCTCTGACCAGGACTAATGACCTCCAAAAAAAGATGATTTTTGTTTTGGTTTTGGATTTTTGAGTGATCTACCCTACTACCATAGTCTCTTACCTACTTCCTAACCCTAACTCCTCCACTCCTAACCTAACCCTAAAAACTTGTCACACACCTACTAGGTGTATGATGCAAAAAGTGCAAGAGAAAATTGTGACTTGCCAACCTACTAAAATTTAAACGCTTTAACCATCACGTAGGCACCTTGCCATAAACTCAACTCCCCGAAAATGGTGCCAGAGAACATGTGTACCTAAGCTCACAATGTCTTAGGGATTTGCGATGAAAGAAACTAAATCTTAATTATCAAGCAAATGCATATAGTGGTGGCATTGATACATGCATTAATTTATCAATCCGAGAGCCTAACACAATCAAGTGCATGGAAACATGTGCATAAATGCTGGTTAATGTATGAAAGGGACAAGTAATGGATGCAAATAGGGAACATCCACCTCACACGATACCTCTTACACAGTTTGTATCATGATACTTAGTGCAACAATAGACACAAATCGAGCAATATCTCTCAACTTCAATACCCAAATCTATTGAATATCAAGTCTCTTTTGAAGCCCTTGATGAGACGCATCCAAAGGTGGTATTTTCAGCTTGATCATACCTTTGCGCTCCAAGTTATGGCCAAAAAACAGAGTGTCAAGAAACACGAATTCTCACTTCTAGAATTCCTATGCTTCACACACACACACACACACATTAACAACAAAAATATCTGGGAAAGGCTAGACAATACCTCTAGGCAAGCATTCCATGCCTCAAACACAAACACAAGCTCATTAAGAAGACGGTACACAGGCAAGAAAAAGAAAAATTTGAAAATTTTGCAAGTTAGCTCTTCAAAATGGCAAAAAGTCTTTACAAAAGAGTCACAAGTGACTTATATATGTGCAACGCATAAGCATTTAAGCAATCTTGCAACTGCAGAGCGATCTTTATTTGTGACTTCAGAAAAGGGGGTGTGATGATCAAGCATCACACCCAAATTTCAATCCATCTTCTTGGAAATCAAGCCAAGGATGTGGATTAGATTGCATTCATGCAACCTTCAACTCTAAGAGAAAGCTCCAACCAATAAGAGCAATTCAACCAACTAGCCACACTAGCGAGCAAACCGATAGAGGGGAGAGAGAGAGAGAGAGAGAGAGAGAGAGAGAGAGAGAGACAAAGAAGAGATAAAAGAGAAGAGAAAGAGAAAAAACATGAGACAAAGATACATATATACAGATATACATAAATGCATACATACATATTCTTGATTATTTTAGTAGTGATGTTTCTGAATACACTTAGGATTGTTGGGATACTCTTTCTCTTTTTAGGAGGATTTCTTCCCTGGCTTGTATATATGCATATAGTTATATTGGGTAATTTATCTTTGAACATTCACTTGGTAATACATTTTGTGTTGTGTTGTACTCCTAGCTTCTTCTTTTTCCTTGTGTTGCTTGTGTGCTACCAAAGACCTTGAACTCCAATAATTGGTATTAAAGCAGGTCATCACTTCATCTAAGGCATCATTGAGACCCCGGGTCACAATCTCACAATCACACAAAAACTAATAAGCATATTAAGGGATCAAAATTTTGCTTTGATCTTGTTTTTGCCTCTGAAAGCATTAGCACAACAACTATGCAAGTGATTTTTTCCTTTTGCACCAAACATATATACAAGTTTTGGTTCACCAATAGAAGCTCCTCAAAGTTTGATATAGTTTAGTAGAGCTCAATAAGGTATTTCTATTCAAATTTTTGATATATAGTCAATTTTTTGCATCAGGGTATTTAGTCACTAGCTATGGTTGAAAGCAATGATTTATTCTGTATTTTGGTTGTTGAGGATAATTTGGATAGCAGTAATTACCCATTGTGGGCATATATGATGCATCAAGTCTTGGTGAAAAACGACTGTAGAATATTATGTAGAGTGTAAAATGTCCTATTACACCTACAAATATAGTTATTGAAGGTGATGTAGATGGTGATCTTCAATTTCTTTGTCATGCTATGGTTCCTACTACACCTACGATAGAGCAACTTTGTTGGGATGGTAGAGATGCTCAGGCATATGCATTGATAGCTTTGTCTGTAAAACATGCCATTATCCCTCACATTCACTCGTGCAAGATAGCAAAGGATGTTTGGGATATTCATTCAACTTTATACCACACAAGAAATGAGGCTGATGTTGCTTACCTCCAAAAATAGTTGGAGAGTGAGTATATGAATGAAGGAGATTCTATGGACAGTTTTTTGACAAAGATCAAAGATCTAGAGGAACAATTGATTTCTACTGATGAAATCTTGCCAGATAGTTCATTTGTGCAGAATGTCCTAAATGGTCTTCTAGATTCATATCAGAGTTTTGTTTCTACTCTTTGATTTATGATGAAAGGAAATCCAAATGCCTTAACATTTGAGGAGTTATTCTCTATTTTGTTGTTGGAAGAACATCTCAATTATGCATATTGCATGTCAAGCTTTCTTAGCTAGTCAGAAGGGCAAAGATAAATGGGGCTCATCTACTAGTAAACAAAAATCTACTAATATTGCAGAGTCAAAGAAGGAAGACAAAGATGATAAAGAAACTAGAAAAGTAGAAAAAAATTGCAATTACTATAAGGTAAATGATCATGTAATAAAGAGTTGTCATAAACTTGTTACAGAGGAGGAAAAGAAGAAAGAGGCTATAATGGTTGCTGTTATTCAAGCCTCTACACCTACAACAGAGTCTGCTAGTCTTGTTTAGAATGAAGAATGGGCATTTACTACTATTTGCAGTTATGGCCCATCTTCACAAGAGCACTGTATGTTTGTTGTAGTCTCAGATGTTTGGTACTTTGATAGTGATGCAACCAAACATATTACCTCAGAGTGTAGTTTCTTCACTTCACTTGAGCCTGCACCTATAGGAAATACTGTCACATGTGCTAATAAATCATCTTATCCTGTGATGGGAGTTGGAAAGATCATTTTGACTACTACTGGTGGACGTTCCTTCACATTCTTAGATGCTTTATATATGCCAAGGATCAAGAAAAATATATCATTAGCTTTACCATTAGGCAATATTGGCTTGGTTTTCAAACTTGTTGATGATAGATGTATAGTCCATGATCTATCAAATGAAGATGTTATTATTGCTTCTAGCATTTTATGTAGTAGGCTATAGAAACTCATATACTATGCAAAATCTGCCAATGATTCAACATGTGCAGTTCAAGATTCTAAGGTAATCTTATATGCAAAGCTTTGGCATGCACGCTTTGGTCATCTAAATTTTGTTAGTTTTCTTTGCATGTAGAAAATTGAAATGGTATCCTCTCTACCCAAACCTGATGCATCTCGTAAACATATGTGTGAAGGTTGTATTTTGGGAAAAATGAAGCATTCCTCCTTCCCAAACAATGGTTCAGTTCGAGCTGCTCATAAATTGTAGCTTGTTCATATTGATGTCTATGGTTCTATGCAAACACCTTCATGTGGGAACTACTTGTGCTTCGTAAATTTTATTGATGATTTCTCAAGGCACGCATGGTTCTATCCATCAAAACCTAATTTTGAACTGTTTATATGCTTTATATTTCTTAGTTATGGTTGAAAATGTGTAAGCATGTAAATTGGGCACCCTCCATTCTGATCGAGGGGGAATACATGTCTTTTGATTTTCATGCATTTATGGCTAAGCATGGGATAAAACATCAATGGAGTTATTGAAAGAAGAATAGGTCTCTGGTGAGGTGTATGGTCAAAGGTTAGAATTTACCACATAGCTTCTCACTTGAAGTTATTATGTGTGTAGCATATGTAGTTAATAGGTGTCCTACCAAAGCACTACAATCGATCACTCCATGTGAGGCTTCGCATGGTCACAAGACATCTATTGCTCACCTTTGTGTCTTTAGTTGTCTAGCATATGCATTAATGCATGAACAACAACACAGAAAACTCGATGATAAAGCAGTGAAATGTATTTTGGTTGGTATAGATTTGCGAGCAAAAGCTACTAATTGTATCATCCACATACTAAATGCATTTTGGTTAGTCACAATGTTGTTTTTAATGGAAAATGAAATTCAAGCCTTACTATCATGTACCAAGGAGACAATAGTTAGCTTTAAAGATGTGTATGACACTTTGCTACCTCTTTTTATATGTGGATAGTCAAGTATTGTATGAATAAGATGATTTTTTAGCCTTTATAGGATCCAAATAATGACATGGAGTGCTCTTGGAGTGCATATGTTCAGTGCTTGGAGTGCTTCCTTTACATCAAATTGTTATGCAATTTGGGTTGTGCCTAGTACTTGTGACAATTATGAGCATGTTTCCTTTGATGAAGCACAAAATTCAAGAAATTGGATGGTTGTTATGCAATCAAATTATGATGTTATTATGAAGAATGGTACTTGTTCTTCATATGATTTGCCTCCAGGGAAAAAGGTCATTGGCACTGAATGGCTATACAAGTTGAAAACATAAGCTTGATGGAACATTTGATAGATATAAGATTGTTCTTGTTGCAAAAGGTTATGCTCAAGAGAGAGGCATTGATTTTGATGAGACCTTTGCTCCCACATGTTGATGACCACCTTTCATAGCATTTGCGAACTTGTAGCTCATCCTGATTTGAATGTACATCAGTTGGACATTAAAATTGCATTACCACATGGTGATTTACATGAAGAAGTTTTGTGCAAAAAGCACACGAGAACAAAGTGTGTAGGATGAAAATGGCATTATATGGTTTGAAGCAAGCACCTCGTGCATGGTATGAGAAGATACATGCCTACTTGCTAGTGCATGATTTTGAGAATAGTCCAACTAAGATCAGCTTATATGTTAAGCATGCAAATGATGTACTTCTGATCATTATTGTACATGTTGATGATATGCTGCTCATTGGTCCTAATGAGAAGTGTTTTGGTGAATTTAAGGTTGATTTACATGCCTCTTTTGAGATGTCAAATTTGGGGTGTTGCATCATTATTTGGGCATTTAGTTTATGCAAGTTGATTGGGGAATAGCTTTGTGTCAAACAAAATACATTGACACATTATTGCAACATTTTGACCTTGAAGATTGCAACCCTATTGCCATTCCCATGGAAATAGGTTTAAGATTGAGTCTTCATGATGATGGAGATGCATTTGATGTTGTTGTCCATCAACAGGTTGTTGGATCCTTGATTTACTTATGCACAACTTGGTATGATATTCATTTTGTTGTCTCTTAGATGAGCGATTTTATGCATTGCCCATGTGTCAAGCATTGGCAAGTGGTTAAGCACATCTTTTGTTATTTGAGTGGTACCCGACTAGTTGGATTGTTTTATCCCAAGGGGAATCATTACCGCTAGATTTACATGCTTTTCTTGACTCAGATTGGGTTGGTTGTTATGATGCTCATGTGTCTACTAGTGTTTTTTGCTTCATGCTTGGTAATATCATGCATATATTATTTGAGCAAGAAGTAGCCTATTGTAGCACTTCTATTTGTGAGGCTAAGCATAGGGTAGCTTACATAAGGACTACTGACTATATGTGGCTCAAATGCCTTTTGAATGATTTGGGAATTGGTGAGTCTTCTACCACCACCATCTTCACAGATAGTCAGAGTGCATAGGTAATTGTGAGGAACTCTATGTTCCATGCCCAACAACGCACATTTAGGTACACTATCACAATTTCAGGGAGAGGTTCTCTACTAGAGAGATTAGTTTGTCACATGTGCCTCTTGGACATATTCAAGGAGATACAAGTGGATTATCATGCCAATACAGTATGAGAAGGACAATCCAAAGAGAACAAGGACAAAGAGGAGGCCAAGTAGGACCAAGTAGATAGGGAAGTCAACGAAGATCTAGCAAATAGGTTAAGAAATTCTTTTTTCAAATCAAGAAGTCTCAATAGTGATTTTTATCATTCCACCTCATTGTAAAATCCTATTTTTGATAATTTCTACTCCATGTTGTTCAAGCTGAGGATTCCTTGAGCTTGAGGAGTGCTACATGTAGGTGCATACCAATTTTCACAATTTTAGAGCTCATTTAAGCCTCCAAAATAGCTTAGGAACCTAATTTTTAACTAGGCTAGATACTAGGTCTGAACAAGACCAATGCTAGACAAAAACTATAAAAGGAGCTAGAGAGCTCAATTTTTAGGATGATTTGTTGGGAATTGAAGTGACCTAAGCACTTTGTAAACTTGTTTTTTGGCTAATCAAAGATTCCATTGGTCCATCTCTTTGTCTTATTATGTGTATGTGTATGTATATGTGTGTGCATGTTGGTGTACTTCTCACTCACACCCTTGTACTCTCACTTGCTCATGGTCGTCATACCTCCCTCATGTCTCCTTGGATTGACAACTATGAGGTGGATATCCTCACATTGTTACTCATCATTGTGCTATAGTGACACCAAATTTGGCACCATTGCCAAGGATTGAGCTTCGAGAACGAGCATGTAGTGATAAGACATAGAGATTCAATGTTGGAATGGTAAGTAATTAGGTAGTTTCTTTACTTTTCTTAGTTTTTTCATCAGCATTACCTTCCTCACCATCTCCCAACTCCATCTCTTTCTTTGCTGATTTCTGAGTTTTGGACAATATTTCCACCTCTACCTCATTTCCCCTCATTCCACTTGTGAGGGTCAGAGAGAGAGAGAGAGAGAGGTTTTGCACGTTGTGTTTTCTTGTTTTTGTGAGCTTTCTTACAGGTACGAGCATCCACAGTAGTAGCAACAGAAGCAGTTCTAGCAGGTATAGATTCTTTGTGCATAAACTAGGATGAAGCTCTCTGTAAATCACGACAAACAACAAAATTGGTCATTTGGTAAAAAGGAGTGCACCACTAGAGAGTAGAGCACTTGCACATTATAAATACATAAAACTTTTGTAAAGAGGTATCCATCGTGATTGACAGGTGTCAATCATGCGATTGACAATTGAAAGGCCATGATAGACTAGGTGTCCATCGGGATGGACAATGTCCATCACGACTGAGACACCCATGATAGACATCGTTTTTGGCTAGTTTGTATCCATCAAGATAGACCACAAAGGATGATTGAACAAAATTTTGTGGATCACTGCCATCACAACAGACATTGTCCATCACGCTACAGACATTGTGCATCATGCAAGAGACAGATGTCCATCATGATGGACCAGTCCATCAAGATTGATAGTCCCTAACAGAGAGCATGTCCATCGCAACATACAAACCCTATCAATCATGATAGAGAGCCATTTTCAACCAAAAAAATAGAGTTCTAATTTTGGGAATTTTTTAGCTAAAATTTTGTATTTTTGCAAGCACTTGGAGCTCTTGAGCAAGCAAAGGGCTAGTTAGCATACAACTACTTCTTAGGGAGCACAATTCTTGAGCATCATAGCACTTCTCAAAGCTTTAGACTTGAGGTTGGAAGATTTTTTAACCTCCTCTGACAAGTTCTAGCTTAGGATAAGTGTGATTAGTGGTACTAATTGATTAGGGCTACATTAGGCACAACTCAAGTACAAGAAAACTTAATCACTCAAGTTCAAGTACAGCTAGAGTCTTAATTTGGAAAATTATGAGTGGGAAAGAACATAAATTCATCGACCACACCTCAAATTATGATATAACTTAAAGTATCCTTGATGACTTGATTGATTGGACAAGATTCTACACCCGAAAGGGGAACCTAAAAAAGAGCAAGTGGTTGTGACAAAAGAACATTGCAATGCGGTTGTTCTCAGGTAAAAATTGGGTTAATAGATAAGAAATGTGAACCTTAGATCAAGAAGATGCCTAGGTCAGGATAGACAAAGCATCAGATCCTCTGAAGCGCTAGTGTCAATCACATAGCTAGGTCGTGGGCTCAACAGCTCAATGACTATCCCTACATGCTAAGCTATGAGATGTGTGGTTCAAAAATGTCCTTTAGCATGGAACAACTAATAGATAGTTCAGGCACATCCTATCTGCAAACACCAGAAGGGAGGAAATCAATCATTTGATAGAAGTTGGATTTATCTATGATATTGGGCACATCGAATGGGTATCTGCCATTGTGGTAGTTCCCAAAAAGAACGAAAAGCTATGTGTGTGCATTAACTTGAAGAAATTTAATCTGGCCACCATCAAATATAGTTATCCACTTCCTATGATTGAACACTTGTTAAAATGAGTAGAAGGTAAGGAATTCTACAAAATCCTTGATGGATTTTTTGGCTACAACCAAGTCGTCATTGCCCCACAAGACCAACATAAGATGACTTTTTCCATAGAGTGGGATATTTTTTCATTTTGCGTGATGCCTTTTGGGCTCATCAATGCTCCTGTCACGTTTCAAAGTCTGATGTGTCATATGTTCAAGGAATAATTGCAAAAGAACTTAGAGGTCTATGTTGATGGTTTATGCACTCATTCCAAAATCAGACAAACACATATTCCTGAATTAAGATCTATCTTTGACAAATGTAGAGAATATCAAGTCTATTTGAACCCAGAAAAGTGTGTTTTCATGGTCAGGCAAGGCCAGATTCTAGGACACATAGTGTCAAAGAATGGAATCTCAATCGATGAGGAAAAAGTTAGAGCTATTTGTGAGCTATCTAGACCAAAGAATGTCAAGGAAGTACAAGCTTTCATGGGACATTGTGGTTGTTATCAATGTTTTTCCACATGTACGTAATCATTGTTAAGCCCTTGTACAACCTTCTAACTAATTTTGAGTGGATGGATGAGTGTGAAAACTCTTTCAATGAGCTTAAAATGACAATTGTGTTCAGCACCAATCTTGACTACACCGGATTGGAGTAAGCTATTCCATGTTCACATGGATGCAACCAACTATGCTATTGGATGTGTGCTAGCACAACCTACATATGAAGGCAACATTGATCTCCCGATAGGCTATGCAAGGAGGTAGTTGAATGTAGTCAAGTAAAATTATACCATGAAAGAACAAGAAGGATTAGGCGTCATCTACATGGTTAAAAAGCTTGGACATTATGTGCTTGCAAATAAGTTTAATTTTTCTATGGACCATCAAGCATTAGTCTATTTGGTGAAAAAACCTTGCAATACCGGTAGATTAGTAAGATGGTTCCTCTTACCAATGAAATATGAATTCAAGGTAGTGGTGAGGAAAGGCAAATCCCACTGGAGGGCGGATCACCTTTCTAGACTAACCTCAAGAGAATCCCTGCAAGGAGTGTCACATGAACTTCCTAATGCTTATTCATTCAACCAATAATTTGTGCCTAACTGGGGCCAAACCATCATATCTATTCTAACCTTTGGTTTAAAACATCCTATACTCAGAAGAAAAGGTAATGAAGTAGTAAAATCTCAAAAATATCACATAATGGTAGGTATTGTATACAAACACATAGATCAAGGCATTTCATCTCACTGTGTGGAAGAAGAGGAGTACATGAAATGGTTGCAAATAGCACATGTAGGTGCACTGAAGCAACACCATTCAAAACATAGAACCCTAAAAACTCTTCGAAGATTAGGAGTATATTGGCCAACCACGGAAGTAGATGTCCATAGGATGTGTAAGGATTGCCTAACTTGTCGTAATGGACCACCAATAGGACATGCTTCTTTGTATCGAATATCACTAATGTCAGATTGGAGGAGTTCTTTAATTGACTTTCTTAAAAAATTTCCCTCTAGAGACGATTCTAGCCAGGAGAAGAAGCTTAGAACAGGAAGCCTTAGACTAGAATCTCATTGGAGACAACCTATATAGGCATGGAAGAGATGGATATCTTAGGTTGTGTGTTAACAAAAGTGAATATCTCAAGATTTTGGAAACTGCTCACCTTGGATCAGATAGGGTGACCAAAGCGATACTATTTGCAGGTCTTTGGTGGCCAACCCTTCACATGGATTCTCATACCTACATGAAACGGTGTGACATATGACAACTCACTTAGTATCCAATGTGCAAGGATGAGATGCCACTGAGACCCATAATGGGAGGACGTGCATTCTCCAAGTGGGGAATAGATTTTGTGGATCCCATTAATCCCCCAACTAAGAGTTCACATGCTGAGTACATTATAGTCACCACTGATCATCTCACTGAATGGGTAGAAGTAAAAGCCACTACGAAGAACGATGCACAAACCATTGCTAAATTTCTATTCGATAATATATTTACTAGATATGATTTATCAATAGAATTAGTTAGCGACTGTGGTACCAACTTCTTGAATGAGGTCATTGAAAACTTGTTACAAGAATTCATGGTCATCCACAACAAGTTAGATCCATACCATCCACAAGCAAATGGAAAAGTGGAAAGCACAAATAAGATCCTATGCACTATCCTAATGAAGTTAGTAAACAATAAACACTCTGATTGGGATGAACAATTGCATCATGCTATTTGGGCTTATAGAGTGGCCTTTAAAACCATACACAATGCCATACCCTTTCAGATGGTGTTTGGACACAATACAATATTGCCTTTAGACTTCCTAATACCCACTTTGAAGATACACAAGAGAATCAATGGACCGGCCATGAAATCTCTTTTAGAATTTTTTATTTAGATCAACTCGAAGAAACTTGGTTAAGAGCAATTGCTGGGATCTATATAGTTATGAAGCGACAAAAATATTACTTGTATGCACATGTAAAAGATAAGGACTTGAAGGTCAGAGGCTTAGTTTTGTGTATACATTGAAGAAACATGCCAGGAAATTAGAAAAGTGTGGCTATGGATCCATGATAATCAACATATTAACATAATATCCACCACTAGAGCTGTCCAACTAGCCACTCTAGAGGGTGAGGTACTATCCACTTACACCAATGGATGCAGAGTGAAATTATATCAAGAACCCCTAACAAAAGAAATGATGAGTCGACTCAACACAACAAAGAAACACAAAGAAGAAGAGAGACAAATTCAAGAAGAAGCTCAGGTAGAAGCTTTAGAATGCATCTGCCGCATGAAGTTGAGAAGACAAGGTAGAGATCAACCTAGGCAAGATGTTCATGAGGCACGAAGATATCACATGTCTATGTGCCAAACGACGAGCGTTAGTCATCATAGAATAATTGACAGACATCCTTTTCTGACCTTAGAAGTAGAATAGGGTGAGAATGAGAAAATTCTAAGAGCCTTGATTGACTCGAGTGCTTCCACTAGTGCAATTAGATTTTCTTACTATCAAGAATTACAAGTGAGCATCAATCCTATTGAACCTTATATCATAGGATTGGGAGGAGTGGAGACCCCTTGCATGGGCAAGGTAGAGCTTCCCATCTCCATTCAAGATGTCCACATGCAAGTTAAGATGCTAGTATGCTAGGGTGAGGACCTCATGGAACCTCTTATCTTGGGTCAAGACTGGATCTATAAACATTTTGTCACTTAAACCTAAGAAGTGGACTTCCTCATATTTGGGTGAACCAACAGCATATCACAGTCAAACTAGAGAATCATGCACTCACTGAACTAGGTAAGGCACCAGTTCTTGGTCCTCTCAAGAATACACATGAAGATAAATATGTTATTCTTGTCCAAAATTCTATGATGCAAAATGAGGCAACTCAAGAAGGGGTAGTAGAAGCCAACATGGAACTCCCTTCTTTTCCAAAGATGGTCAAGACCAAACAAGTAAGGAAACCCAAGAAGCAGATGAAGCAGACAACCGAATTTCGTATTCATCAACCAATCAAAAACAAGGGGGCTCATGGAGTAAAATAGTTCTGGAGGTGCAAGAGTGAGCAACCCTCTGCTCCCTCAACAAGACAACAAGTATGTACTAAAAGAATGAGGCAACCAACAAAAGTGATAACTAAACATTCCAAAAGCCAAACTCGATGAATCATTTCTATTTGGATACTTAAGGATTCAATGAAGGATGTCCTAAATGCTAGATAAATATGGGTGCCTAAGACCTGCTTACATGCCAATTAGCTACACAGAGTCCTAGGGTAAAACAGTGCTCATAGGCACTCATCCCACCAACATGAAGGATGAAATCTGCTATCACCACACCAACTCATAAGACTATACCTAGAATTACTTGGACATGGGTACCTAAGAAGTCCCAAATCCAAGTAGAGTTACCCTTAAACCCTATAATTTTCATCAAAGGCAAAGTCTGCGATCCCATAAGGGAAGCGTCGAAATTCAAACCTTGTCATAAACCCCTTGATCCAACAATGTAAATACCCTCACAGGAGAGATGCATTCCGTGTATATTGCACTTCTAGAGTATGCATAAAGGAACATCTACTAATCTCCTAGCATCCACTCAATTTCATAGCACACCTCACCCTTACTAACTCACTAACTAGAATGAATATCATGTTGGTATTATAAAGGGGATAAGGTATCATCTTGTTTCCAATGCAATGTTAATATGATCTTCTTCTTCCAACAGATTTAGGAGCCGCAACAACAAACAACAATATGGGAGAAGCAACAAGAACCATCTTGCAAGAAAGAACCAGTCAATAAACCATCAATATAGAGATCCTGCCCATATTAAATGAACTTAAGGAATGGCCAGAGGGCAGGAAGGACTTATAGCTCATATCTATTCAAGATCCACCAATGGTACATACATCTCAATCAAGCCAAAACTTGCACTAGTTCAGTGAAGTGGCAGGAGCCCTTAGGGAAGGATCATTTCTTTGGGAAACGGAGATAGAATACAACAATGTATGGGGAAAGTATCACTTCTTCACAAGAGAATTTAAATGTCTATAGAATGCAGAGGACTTACATCTTGTATGGCAAAAAGCAAGGTTGTTAGCATACATTAAGTAGTTCCATTTGACAAACAACCTAATTCTTGAAGCCTTAGATATGCGGGGTATGCACATCCCCATTGAGAAAGAGGGTTTAATTATGGAAAGCATGGAAAACAAGAATCTCACAAAACTCAAGGATATGGTGGCAATGACACCAAAGATAGTAGTCCATCTACAGATGTGCATGTAGCATTTCACCTTCCGAGTGTAGGATAGATTCACAATGTCACACAAGAAATTTTGATTTAATATATACCGAGTAGATATGCAAAACATGACCATCGACCTATCACATTGGATCATTGATCAGATCCACCAATCTCACAAGCATTGACTATGGAAAGAAATGTTGCATGGGTCTTGTACTCTCACAAGAATCATCTATAGATGCTTAGCTTATGACATAACCCTTCAACAAGCATTGTCCTCGAATAGAGTAAAACACCTTAAGAGCACGAAGTCCTCTACACCACCTTCAAAGAGAATGAGAGGATCCATATCGTGTCCTCAACCTAGGGGACCCACGTTGACTCAGAGGTTACTCCTACCCCACAGAGGGTAGTACGACCATTCACACTTTGGTACCCAACTTAATTTTCCCACCTGTATCATCTCAGCTAGAATTCGCACGAGGAATCCGATTTGAGGAGTTGAGAAATGAAGACTTTGAGTGGATTCTTCAATATGTGAACATGGAATCTAAAGAAGAAGGGGAAGGTGATCAGCAACAATACAACAAAAACACCAAGGACAAGCTGGTGAAGAAGAAGAGGAGGAGAAAGAGTATCACAATCACGAAGAACATGGTGACCAAGATGAAGACAAAGAAACTCAAGGTGCTCCTGCCTATACTGCGGTTACAAAAACTATATAACACAATTGTGAGTATTCAAGAACAAAATGTCTCTCCTTGATTACAGGCAAAGGATTGACTGAATAGATCCTAAGTGAGGAAGGACTAGACCCACATTTCATCGAGACCCTCCGAATTCTAACAGAGACTTTAGGAGTGACTGAGGCTTTCCATACCATGTTACACAAACTAACACCTCGCTATGATTAAAGGTGTTTCAAGCACGATCATGCACTCATAAGAACATAAGGATACCTATGAAGGAATACAAAGCAAACCCCCACAACATAAAATGCCAGAAGCAATAATCATGTCGCCATTTGATAGATCATGAACTGTACATGTGTCATCAACAAATTTCACAAGCAAGCCGATCTTGGCTAGTGCAGAAATGGATAACAAATTTTTCTTGATCCTTGGCACAAACAAAGCATCTGACAAAATGAAAGAACTACCATCAGTAGTAGTCAAAATGATCTTACCAACTCCCATAATAGAATAAGAGGAATTGTTGGCGCATGTAACAGTATTCCTTGTAGGGGCAGGCTCAAGTGAAGAGAAGAAACTGCATTGCGAGGTAATATGTTTGGTTGCCCCACTGTCAAAATACCAAACATCTGAGTCTACTATAGACATGCACTGCTCATGAGAAGATGGGTCAAAACTACAAACAGTAGTAAACACCCATTCTTCTTCCTACACAAGATTAGCAGGCTCTATTTTTGGTGTAGAGGCCTCTGCAACAACCATTCAATCCTCTTTCTTCTTTGCCTCTTTAGCAGCCAGTTTTGGATAGCTCTTTATGATATAATCATTTCCTTTACAGTACTTGCAAAACATTTTTGCTTTTCTAATTTCTTTTCATCTTTCTCTTCCCTCTTTGATTGTGTAGAATTAGCAGATTTTTGCTTACTAGTTGAAGAGCTCCATTTTCCTTTGCCCTTTTGACTTGCTAGGAAAGCTTGATCTGCAACACGCATAATGAACATGTTCTGCCTAGACTGATCTTCTTGCAACAAAACAGAGACTAAATCCTCAAATGACAAGGCATTTGGATTGCCTTTCATTATCAACCAAAGAGTAGAACCAAAACTCTGATATGAATCAGGAAGACATTCAGACGGTTTGCACAAGTGAGCTATCTGGTATAACCTCATCGGCAGAAATCAATTGCTCCTTCAAGTCTTTGATCTTTGTTAGAAAATTGTCCATAGAATCACCTTCATTCATGTGCTCACTCTCCAACCGTTTTTGGAGGTAAGCAACATGATCCTCATTCCTAGCTTGGTACAATGTGGTAAGTGTATCCCAAGCATCCTTAGTTGTTCTACAAGAGCGAATGTGAGGAATAATGGAACGTCTGACAGACAAATCTATCAATGCATGTGTTTGGGCATCTCTACTATCCCAACGAATTCGCTCTACAGTAGGTGCAGCAGAAACCACAGCATGAACAGGAATATGCATAATATCATCATCTTCAACACCTTCTGCATCAGCTTCATTACCTGTAGTTGTAATAGTTGCAGGTGTGATAGGATGTTTTTCAACACCCTACACAATGTTCCACAATCCATTTGCAACCAATACATGTGGCATCATATAAGCCTATAATGCTTACTTGGTACCATCCAACTTATCCTCAATAGCCAACATATGAAATACATCACTGCTTTCAGCTATGGCCGATGACTAAAATACCTTGATGCAAAAAATTGATTGTGTCTCAAAAAGTTGAACAGAACTGCCCAAACAGATTTCGCTAAACATGTAGCAAACTTTGAGATGCTTATACTGGGGAATTGAAACTAGTATATACCTTTGGCTCAAAAATATGAAATAGCCTGCACAAGCACTGTGATAGTGCATTCGAAGGTCAAAACGAGCTCAGATTATGATTTTGGCACCGCACTGCGAAGTTGTTTTGATCTCAAAAACATGCTGATTATGCTCAGCAAAATTCGTGCGATTCTGAGATTGTAACCGGAGAGGTGTCGAGGACACCCTAGATGAAGCGGTGACCTACTCTGATACCAATTGTTGGAGTTAGACGTCTATGGAAGCACGTGAACAGCACAAGGAAGAAGAAGAAGCTTGGACCACAATACACAATACTGAATGTATTACCACTAGAATGTACAAAGATAAGTAGTCCATTAGGGCAATAGGTTTATATACAAGCCAGGGGAAAAAACCTCCTAAAGAGGGAAAAAGTGGCCTGGTGCTCCTAGAGTGTTCACACACATCACTACCTAAATATATCAACATCCCTTTGTTGTCTTTGACTTTAATTTTATGAGTATACAAAGTAGAAGATTGATTACCTTTGGAACCTTCTCCATTCTTCATAAGCTTGGCATCTTGAGTAAGTAGTTGTCCCATAAGTGTATTGAAATCTGGTACATGCATATCCATGTATAGATCCATTGTTGTTGTAAAGGCTTCCCACTTGTCATTTGCCTTTAGACCATTGATGACTTGCCTTACAATTTGTTGTTCATCTATCACTTCTCCAATGCTTCCTAGCTGATCTACAATATCTTTAATCTTTGTGAAAAAATCAGTCTTATTTTGCTTGGAAGATTTCTTGGGTGTTGTCAAGTCCAACCATAGTTGGTTCTTTCTAGCCTTTGTGCTTGAAGAGAAGAAGGTTGTGTTGACCTAAGCACCAACTTAGGGACTTGCGGAGAAAGAGACTATACCTCAATCCCCTCACAAGTGCATATAGTGGGGATACACGCTTTTAATTATCAATCCAAAGAGTATACAAACCTAGCCGAGTGTATGAGGACATGCAATCATGTGATGATCAATGCAAATGAACTTACTCAAAGAGCACAATTAAGGTAAACACTCATCCAAACAAGCTTAAACGGTTGGTCATGGCGAAACGATACTTGGTGCAACAGCCGTCAGTATTTTGGACTTTTCTCCCAGCTCCGAGCTCCAAACATAGCAAATAGCATATGCATTTCAAAGCTCTCGAGAAGACGCATCCAATGGCAGTGGTTTCACTCAATTCTGACGCTCATACTTCAAGTTATGGTCAAAATACTGAGTCGCGGGAAATCTTTCCTACACTTCAGCACTTCTTGCACTTCGCACACACATTACCTACAGCAAACAATCACTCTCATGGATAGGTAACACTCACAAGCACTCTTTCCAAGCAATACACATGCATACAAGCTCATGAAGAAGAAGATATGGAGTGAAGAAGACACAAATTCGAATTTTTGTGCTCTCTATTCTCACAATGGCAAAAAGTTCTTTACAAAGAGTCACATTTGACTTATATACTAGTGCCCTAAAAATGGTCCTTTCACACAAGAGACCGGCACTTTATTCACTAAGAGACTAATTTCCTACTATTTTACATGGGTAAGCTTCTAATCTTCTGTGGGGATGCATCTAGAGGACTCCTCTAGTGCCTTTACAATGGAAAATATATTATAAGAATGATTATGATACAAAAATATGATGTCCAAATCGGAAAAATTTTAGGGCCCGTCTTTTTCTCTGCTTTGTGCTCTTTTTAGCTCTGCAACACTCTTCTTTAGCTTTGCAACACTCTCCCCCTCTTCGTCTCTGTCGTCCCTTGACAGACTTTGCTTCCCGCACGCATTCAGTGGTCAGTATTGCCTGCAGTTAAACAGACATGCAGATTCGATGGCCTTCTTGATTCAAGCTCTACTACTCGAGAGCCTGCTGTATTTGTCTTGCCTGTTAATTGGGGTTGCCACGCACGCCACCAGTGACTAGGAATGTGCTGTTCTTAGTCACCCTCTTGAACTTTTCGGCCTCTACCCCTTTCTGACTTTTGGACCTGTGATTTGTCCTGGTTGCAAACATCTGACCCTGTTATATTGCTTTGAGCCTGTTTGCCTTGTTGCCTGATGCGTGCCCCTGCGGGGCTCTGTGCAGAGATGGGTAATGCGCCCCTGCGGGGCTTCCTACAGAGATATGTCTTCAAATATTTCTTTTTAGTGAAGCTGCTTCTTTCGTTGTCTTCTTCTTTTCTTCTTCTTACTTGACTCTCCCTCAACACTGCCCCCCTCCTGGACTCTGTCGTCCCCGACAGGCTTTGATAAGCGACGGGCATATGTTTGATATACTCTTTGCTCTGTATCATTTAGCAGATTCGCTTCACGTATCAGGAGTTGTTTCCATTGTTTTGCCTTCACACCGTCATTGGGTGGCTGTCGGTGATCTGCGAAGAAGCTGAGTTCATATGCCACTAATCTGGCATTTAAATTGGATGACATCTTCAAAAAAATCTCGGAATCTATCTCAAAAAATCCTGTAAAGAAAGCTTCTTCAAAGGTTTGCATATATACACTTGGCAGGAACATAATCCTAGAATAATAAGCCATTATTGTTGGGCGGCTAGGCATGACTGAGAGATCAAAAATGAGGATCTTTGTGCCCTGATTAATGCCTATGAAGTTCAAAAATGTGTAGGCCGCATGCTTGAATACCTTCAAGACTGTGAGGATCATGCTAAGTATTTTGTTGGTCATTTTTACAGTTAAATCAGGTACTGTTGCATAATTCTGTAGCCAAAATTCTATGGTTTTGACCATATAATCCTCCGTTGGCAAGTAATTATGTGGCGGGCTCGGAAGCATGGGATAATTGAGCCACTGCTTATTGATAGTGCCGCTTCTTTGCAATTCCAAAAATTCCCTGGTATCCCTTCTGCGTGGTAGTGGACAAAATGAAGGGTTTACCTGGAATGCATATGGCGCTGCTTGCCAATGCACTCGTAGTGTGGGATGTTTCTCCAAAAATTTTCGCCGCCACACTGGTTGCGCAGCTTCAAACTCTGCTTGAGTGTATTCGAATGTGTCATGTTTGAAATTCAGCTGCTCATCTGGACTCTTCCTTGTAATCTTTATTATATAGCGTCTGGTCTTTTCTTTCAAGATTCCGTATGGAATATTGAATGGCTTCATTATTTTGTCCAGGTCTTTACCTTTGATCTTGGCCTCTTTCATGACTTTTACCACTTCATTTTCAAAATTTTCTGTCAATCGGGACACCACTAGTGCCCGTTCCTTCTGACTTATTTCTGCAGTATATGGCATAGGATGATCATCATGTATATCCGCCATCTGCTCACGTATTGGAGAATTATAGATCGGGTGAGATAGAGGGCTTACCTCTACCTCGTCAGTAGGATTTTCCTTATTTGGCACTACTGGTGTCCCGATCGGTGCTTTTTCTTTCATCTGAGTCTTCAATTGTTCTATGCATTCATCTTTCTCTTTTACCTTTTGCATGGCTTCTCTGAGTGTTTCTTTAGCGGCCAGCAATTCTTTACCAATGTCAGCTACATGATCCATGTTTTCACTGTAGCTTTGGACGAGTTTAGCATTCACCTTTTGTAATTGACGCTTCAGTTCACTGGTTTCATCGGCATATCTGCTCTTCCATTCCTCTATCTGGGCTTGTTCTTGCTTTAGCAGCTCTTCATATTTTAAGATCTGATCCCGTAATTCTTGGTTTGTGGTTTCTGCGGATTCCTGAGACACGATTGGTTGATCATATAATAAAGACTTCATTAATTCTTTATTTCTGTTGCGTAGGCTGTCGTTCTCTTCCATATACAACTTGAGTTGTTGCTCTAATAGCATGCTTCTCATTTTCATTTTTTCCTTCTCAGCTGCGATTGCGTCGTGTAATCTTTGCAACTCGGTTAGTTGTGAAAGCAGCTGTTGATTCTGAGCGATGGATGCTTCATATTGTGTGTTGATTGCCAGCACCTCATTACTTTTGATTTCTAATTCTTTTTGTGCGGCAATCAATTGTGCCGATAGCTGCTCACTCATGAGTTGAAACTGATTCCTTTCTCTTCGTGCTTGATCATAGTCGGCATCTATATCCATCATCTGTTGTTGAGTGTCCATGGCCGTTTTAATCATCTGCTTGACTACTGGTTTCAGTTGAGTGACATCCACATTAAGCCATGTTTTTGGTATGCTTGGTTCTTCGCCAGTATTGATGTCTTTTCCCTGTGCAATATGTAATGTAGTGTCATGGGGCTGCCTAATCTGAAGCTGGATCCTTGGCTCAGTCCCCATGTCTTCCTTGTTTCCTTGAGGGGTGTCATCAAGCACCTCGATCACAGTCTGTTCTTGGTGTTGGAGCGCCTTCGTTTCCTTACTCACTGGAGTTTGTTCTTCCTCTTTAATAGGTGGTTTTATCTGTGTAGCACTGGTTGTATCTTCCTTGATGCTTAGTTTTGTAGTGTCATTCAATTGAATGACGTGCTCCGGTTCCATAGATTCTTCAACTCTCTTTTCCTTTTCTTCCCTATTTTCCGGCGTTACTTCCACTTGATCAATCTCATTCCATTCATCCTCTCGTGTTTCTGTCCGTATATCAGTATCTAAGGTATCTTTTTCAGGACTGGATTCCGTGTTGGTACTAGAATCATCAATGCCCAGCTCTTTGTATCTTCAAGTTTGTTTTGGTGTTTTCTCTGGGCTCCGTTGTGGTTTCTTTTGACTAGTCTGTCTATAATGATGGCCTTGAACGTTTAAATTTACCTGTCCTCGCATATATTGATGTGTTTCTTCGAGAGCAGCGGACATATCTCTCTTTGTAATAGGCACTTGTGCCATCGTGATCTTCGGTAAGAGATGAGTTCTCTTTGATTGTGGTGTAGCTTGGGCTTCCTCTTCCCGTAAATGCTTCGTACCCCTCATGGGTTTCTGTGTGCTAGTGCCAGCTTCTTCAACCATAGCTACTGATTTCTTCTTCTTAGGGACCGTAGCTGATTTTGCATACTTGGCTAGCCCTTCTGAGGTTGGCATCTCTCATAAACAACTTTTCATATCCAAAGCTTCATATATCATCAGTGTGAGAGCTGAACTACCATTCAAAAATTTCTTTTGTCCCCACTTTTTCTGAGCTTCGAATAACCTTTCTTGTACATATCCTGTTAAATTGATTTTGTTTCCAATTTGCCTCATAGCATGTGATAATAGTTGGACTACTATCTTCTGTGGAGCCGTATACCTATGCATGCTGGGAAAACAAAAATGTTGATGTACCAATCGTACAGCATCTTCTATGTCAATTCTGTTTATCTCCAAAAATGATCTCTTCTTGGGATCATGGCATTCGTCTTTGACACTCGTAATACCTGCTTGATTCCATCCAAAAGCTTTATTAATTAACTCATGTGTGAATTGGATTGTCTTCCAAACTCCGACTTTATCCAAGACGCGTGCTTCGGGAACTGATATTTTTGTAGCTGCAGGCTGCATGGTATTCATTACCTGTGCGCATCTTTGAAAATCTGGAACATATATAGGCAATTTGAGAAACGCCTCTATGCCCGCTTGTGTCCATACATCTTCAATTTGAGGTAATCCTTGTATTATTGTCTTGAAATCCTGTGACATGATTGGAAAGTAATGATCTGTATCCATAATTTTGATTGTGGCCATAAAGATGAGCTCTGCCACTGGTTGATCATCCCGGAACCAGTGACCTCTTGCTTTTGTAATGGACTCGAGTGGGAAAAGCTGGACCTCTTCCTGTTGCGTAGATTCTGAATTAGTTGATGCCATCTGCACTCAATATAGAGTATGAATTAGTCGCCAAATATTATCAGAAATCCTCCTTTATTTGTTTGTCATCAGCTCGATATTTCTCCAAGTGAACGGTGTCGCCCTTTCCCGTGTGTGTGAGAAAGGTAATACCTGGATTGTTCACTTTTTAAGTATTTTTATATTTTTGTCTGAAAAGGAAAACAGAAAAGTTAGTTTATAGCCGAAGCGGTTATTAAATTTTTTGGAATATTTTTCCTAATATATGTACAAGTGCTCTCCTATTTCCCACGAGGAAAATGTGCTTGACTATCCTGAAATAGAAGAAGGATGTGCCGAATGCTTGGCCTTGTAATGTGGCCCTATCATGCATACTTTGGGTATTGATAACTCCATATGTGTGCATCTGGAAGTAGTTGGTTGATGTATGCATTCTGTCTTGTCTCTCGGTAACCAGATCTGCTTCATTTTGCTGGGCTTTGTTGTACGTTGCCTAATTCCGATGAAGGTGGCTCTTTTCTTGTTGTATGTCTGCTTTATCTGATTTGTAATTCTCGGAATGGTTCGGGTTGCCATTACAGACTCCTTCTTTCTCCAGTAACTCCTTTTTTGTGGCTGTTTTGCTTGCGGACCATATTGGTTTGTCTTGTGCCGAGGATCATCCTTTCGGTTTAGTTTCCTTGGAATGCAAGACTTAGGAACCCATATTTGAGAACGATCCTGTTGAGCGGCAACTACCTTCTTTGGGATCCATATTGTAGCAATTCGTCGATGACTCTGTTGTTCCAACTGAGTTGTTTTCTCATTTGATTGTTTGTTCTGATGTCGGTTGTGCTTCTGTCATCGAAGATACTCCTCCACTCGATCTTTCCTTATCCAAGCTTGGTTAGAGTATGGAATAGGGTATATTTTAATGGGTACAGATTTTGAATTACTCAGAGGACTAGTCACTCTTTGGCATGGTGCTTCACTGATGTTGGTTTCAGATAGATTGACACTCTCATGACTTGCTAGACTAGAAAATTGTATGCAATCAGAATTCAATGTGTCCGCACATATAGTACTTGACGAAGGTGTTTCTATAGTGCTAGGGATCATACATTCATGATTTTGTTCATTGGAATGAACTTTTTGCTCTATGCTCACAGAATTGATTGGTCGTTCTTCTAGCAAACTGAATACTTCACGATGTCCTATCCTGGCTGAGATGTATCCTAAAGCCAATTGAACGGTCACCTCATATTCGTAGATCCAATCTTGACCTAACACTACCTCCTCAAGTAAATCTTGATCATGAAACACTAATAGCTTTTGTTCCATGGTGTTGTTGCCAAGATGCAGAGGTAAGGTGATCTCACCTATGCATTGAGTAATTGTTCCTCCTATTCCTATCAGTTGTGCCATCGATGGGCGTACTTCCTCCTGGAATTTTTGGGTCAAAGAAAGTTTGATACAACTTACAGCAGCTCCTGTGTCGATGAGAGCATCCACTAAATGGTATTCCGTTCTACCTGCTCCCAGATTTAAATAGGGTTGGGTTTTCTGTGATTTTAGAGTTTGGGTGGCTCTAAAATTAGCCATTGGGATGAGTTCTTCTCCTAGTCGATATCTCTCATCTCTCTCTCTCATCCACTCTTTCCGTTTCTTTATTCTTTCCAATGCTTCCTGTCTCGCTTCTTCTCGTATTCTTTCCTCTTCTATGCGTCTATTCTTGCCTTTGATTAATCGAGACATTGTTTCTTCAGTCAATGGTTCTAGATATTTTTTTACTCTACATCCACTGATATAGTTTGGTAATATATCCCCATCCAAGGTTGCTAAGTTGATTGCTCCACTTGTTGATATACGATTAATGATTAATGGACCATATCCTCTCTTCTGCAACTTCTTAGCATGTTGTTTAAAGGTATATACCAAAACTAAATCTCCTTCCTTCAAATTTTTGTCCTTAATGTGCGCATCAAAGTAGGCTTTCTGTCGTCGTTTAGCGGCATAAATGCCTGCTACTGCTTGTAACCTAGTTTCATGAAGCTTTTCTATTTGATCCAATTGAGCTGATAGTTCATGGCCTGTCCACTCGTAAGTAGTTGCTACTCTCAGAGTGGGAATTAAGAAATCAATTGGCAAAATCGCATTTTGTCCATACACTAAGTTAAAAGGAGTAGTGCCTATGGCGGTTTTATAGGCTACTCGAAATGCCCATAAAGCATGATGTAACTGCCTATACCAATCTGACCTTCCATTGTTAACAATTTTGGTGAGAACTGTACACAAGATTTTATTAGAACTTTCGGCTTGTCCATTGGCTTGGGGGTGATAAGGAGCTGATTTCTTATGAATTACCAAGAATTCATTCATTAAAGCTTCTATAACGTCATTCACAAAGTGCGTACCTCTATCACTCACAATTTCTGTTGGTAGTCCAAATCTAGTGAAAATGTTCTCAAAGAGAAACTTGGCTGTGGTTCTTGCGTCATTTTTCGTGGTTGCTTTTGCTTCAACCCATTTGGTTAGATAGTCTGTGGCTACAATTATATACTCGGCATGGGATCCTTTTGCTGGTGGGCTAATAGGTCCTATGAAGTCTATCCCCCATTTCGTGAAGGCTCTGGCACTCATCATGGGCCTAAGTGGCATCTCATCCCTTCTAATTGGATATTTCGTTCGTTGACAAGTATCACACCGTTGTACATATGTTACGGCATCTTGGTGTAGAGTTGGCCACCACATTCCAGCAAAGAGGATCATTTTTGCTGTTTTATCTGCAGAGAAGTGCCCTCCTGCAGCTCCTGTATGTGCCATCTCTAAAACAGAAAGATATTCATTTTCGTGAATGCACATTCTTAACTGGTTATCTTTCCCTCGTTTAAAAAGTTGTTTTCCTATAATGGCATAATCCTTACTTTGTTCTACCAGTGCACGTTTCCTTGCCATAGTGGATCCTTTGGGGTATTCCTGAGTTTTTAAGAACTTTACCAGAGGCATGCTCCATCTTGGTGCTATTGTAGAATAGCATAAGGTAGAGTTTTCTTCTGGATTTTGTTCTTGACAGATTTGGCATGCTGATACATAGTTATGTGAGTCTCTTTGCATGGTTGGCCAATAAATGCCAAATCTCTTGAGTGTTTGCCACGTTCCGTTTGCATTCAAATGAGTTTTCCATTGGTTTACATGTGCTTTCTGAAGCCACATTTCTTGTTCCTCTTCTTCCACGCATCTCATTAACAATCCGCTTGAATCCTGGTGATACAAACTTCCCGCAATGATGTGAAGGTTTTTAGTCTTCCAGAGGTCTTGGGTTTGATTTGGTGTGATCCCATCTTTAGGTCCATGTGTAAGTATAGGGATCAACTTTTCTGCCCATTGAGGACATACTTCCAGGTTAAAAAGGTACGTATCTGGCAGATCATCTGGTACTCCTATGGGTGGTTCTCCATGGGTCATCCTTGATAAGTGGTCTGCTCTCATGTGGGTATTTCCTTTCTTGACTACTACCTCAAAATCAAACTCCATTAGCAGTAAAAACCATCGTACTAGTCTTCCTGTATTACAAGGCTTGTTGACTAGGTACAATAGGGCTTGGTGATCAATGAAGAATTTGAATTTGTTTGCCAACAGGTAATGTCTGAACTTTTTAACTGCGTACACCATCCCTAGGCCTTCTCTTTCCGTGGTGGTATAATTGCGTTCTGCTTGATTTAATTGTCTACTAGCATAGGCTATAGGGTGGTCTAATTTTCTTGTATCGGCAGGTTGAGCTAAGATGCAACCAATGGCAAACTTGGAAGCATCCACATGAATGTGAAACGGTTTATTCCAGTTAGGGACTCGAAGGATTGGTGCTGAACTCAAGCGATTCTTTAACTCATTGAAGGCTTTTTCGCATTCTTCGGTCCAATCAAATAAAGTCAATAATGCATAAAGAGGTCTAGCAATTATGGCGTACATATGTATAAATCTTCGATAGTATCCACAATGTCCCATAAATGCTTGAACTTCTTTAGCAGTCTTAGGTCTTGGTAAATCCAGAATTACCTTGATTTTGTCTTCATCAGTTGAAATTCCGTTTTTAGAGACAATATGTCCTAATATTTTCCCTTGTCTAACCATGAAGACGCATTTTTCTGGGTTGAGGCATACTCGGTATTGTCTACATTTGGCAAAGATCTTCTTGAGTTCTGGTATGTGCTCTGATCGTATGGCTGAATAAGTACAAAGATCATCCACGTATACCTCCATACTTTTTCTTAAGAATTCTTTGAATACATGACACATCAATCTTTGGAAGGTAGCAGGGGCGTTAGTCAGACCAAAAGGCATGACTCTAAAGGCGTACACTCCCCATTCAGTTGCGAATGCTGTTTTATGTTGGTTCTCAGGAGCAATAGCTACCTGATTATACCCTGAAAAGCCATCCAGAAAGCTATAGACTTCCTTCCCTGCTACCCTTTCCAAGAGATGATCTGTGATTGGTAAAGGATAACTATCCCTTATTGTTGCGGCATTTACTTTCTTCAAATTGATGCACACTCTTAACTTTCCATTCTTTTTCGGTACTACCACCAAAGGTGACACCCATTCTGTGTGCTCAATCTCGTATATGAATCCAGCATCTAGTAATTTGCCTATTTCTTCCTTGATTTTGGCTGAATACACATCATTGTAAGTATATGGTCTTTGTTTAGAAGGTTTGGCTTCGGATGTCATGGGAATTCTATGCGCACATATAGAAGGATCTACACCTTTCAAGTCCTTATAGGTCCAAGCAAAGACATCCCGATATTCCCTTATGAGGCGTATTAATTCTTGTTCTTCCTCCATTGAGACATCTTGTCCTATGAAAGTACATCGTTCTTCTCCTTCCTCCAACGTTACCACTATCTTCTTGGTTTGTTCTTTATTGTCATAAGCTATTCCTGGCTGTGCCTCTCTTTTAGGCATTTGAATAGCGATTTTCCTCTCTTCTACTTCATATTTCTTGAAGTGAGCTGGCACTTCAAACTGATCTTGGGGTTTATTTCCTTCATCTTCCGATTCTCTTCCACATTCTAATTCCCTTTTCTGTGGGAGTTCCTGGTGTTTTTCATTGGCTGTGATATTTATGTTGGTGGTCCTATTTCCCAGATCCATTGGTTCGGGCTCCATTTCAATGCTCTCGTAGTCCTCCTTCCAGTCTGTCTCGATCACTTCTCCGTCTTCAGCCTCCTGAAGGACTACCACATACAGGCTAACATCATAACCTTCCTCATCGATACATTCGTTCATGGTTACTACTTCTTCGTTTACACAGACATCGAGGGTTGCTAAAATTTCCATCCAACCATGAGGTTCGAATTCTTCATCCGGAAATACTTGTGGCATGTAAGCTGGATCTTGTACAGACCTCACTATTCCTTGTTTCTGCTGCCATCCTTTTCTTCTCTCCTCTTCCTTTTTTGCGTTTTGGCATATCCATAGATGAGTGTCCTCGTTCATCCAAGATTGATCACTAGAACCTCCACTATGAATTGATTGATCATCTTCCTCCTTATGAATTTGATTCCATTGTAGAGGTGGAACATCTTGATAAGTGTACGTATGTAGGTTTATTCTAGTGGTTGTTCCTGCGTGTTGTAGGTATACCGCATCTTTTCCCCAATCTTGCACGACCTTTAACTGTCTCATGAAAGGCCTTCCTAGAATCATTTCATAATTGCTTGGCCTTTCAAAGTGACATATTGCTAAAGTGTGTTCGAATTCCACTCCACATGTAGTGAAAACTACTCGTTCCAACAATCCTAAGGGTCTTTCTGTATGTCCATCTGCCATTTGTATTTTCATGCGTGTCGGTCTTAATGCTGGTTTTCCCCATTTCTCCCAAATTTCTTTGGTAGCAATACCAACACCAGCTCCCGAATCTAAAATGGCTTTAGTGGTGTATCCCATATAAGTAATTGGAAGGCAGGTATTTCCTTCATCTCCCTCACTAAAGTCTCCTACTTTATCCACTGGAATTTTCACTGTGTTTACTTCGTGTGCTATCTCTTTCGTTTCCTCTTTGACTTCCCATTGATCGATTAATTTTTCCTTCAAATGCGGTTTTACCTTTAACAGTTCTTCGAATGTTAGGGTACAAGGGATTTTTACCTCTCTAAGGTGTTGTATGATCTCAGATGTTTGAACTGATGGGTTTGTTTCTCGTTTCCTTATTGAGGGAATGCGATATAATTCTGAATTGTGTTCGTACTCCCCTGTGTAATTGGGCAGTTCATTTACATCTTCCTCTCCTTGGTTACTTGCATCCATTGGAAAAACTTCTTCTGAATTTAGTTCAGGTATTGAACCCTCTATTCCATTTACTGCTTCTAATTCTTCAAAGGGTGGTTCCATTCCTTCCACTTTCTTCCATTTGTCCTCTTGAACTCGTTCCCATAGATCCTTAGTCCATTCTCCTTCTACCTCGGGAACTATGGATCCTTCCCTTCTCTCAATACCACATTCGTCATTCTGTGTTCTACTCACTTCAGGCTTTTCATGAGTGTGTACACACTCTTGGAATTTTCCTTCAGAAATTCGGGTATTGGGTAAAGGCGATGCAGGTTTTTCTAGGGTCTGTTGTGCAACTTCTATCAATCTCTTGCAGATCTCCAGTCTTTCTTTTTCTAACTCGCCTCTCGGATATTCCCTCTCATGTTGTTCTATGGTAGGTCCTGCTCTTACTCGTGCCTTGTATGCCTGAATCCACATGGCTAATTCTTCAGGCATAGGATCTGCTAAGACTGATCCAACCTCTTCTTTCTGATACTTTTCATTTTTAATTTCTTTTTCCTTCTTTGGTTCTTCCTTTGGTTTTTGTTTGTTTTCCTCCTTTTCCTTCTTTCGTAATAACTTCTTTTCTTTTATCCTATCTCTTCGGTGCTTCCATCTCTGGGACCTTTTACTTGCAATACTTTTCTCCGACTCTTCTGAGTCTTCAACTCTTTGAGGGATGTGTGTGTTCACTTCCCTGTTATTTTGGTTGTCCTCTTCCGTTTTATTTGGGGTCTCTCTGGCTTTGGCTCTCGTTATTGCTTTCAATGGTACTGTGTACTCTTTATCACTCCCTGATGATTCAATTACTTCTATTACATTGATTTGCACGTTAGATGTCACCTTGTTGGGATTCTTGGGGCAGTCTCTGAAAAGGTGTTCCTTACCACAATCACTACAGTAGCCCTCCCAGATTCGTTGTGGTGGTGGTGGATTTGGCAATGTGCATTCTCTGATGTAGTGATCACCTCCACATCTGTAACATGGTCCTCTGGGTACAGGCGGTCTGTTCATGGGTCGGGGTGGTATAGTTGCTCTAGGAGCTGTGTACATTAGTGACACATAATCCTGCTCATATCCGTATGAACTATCTGGTACTTCCATGCCATAGGCATATGGTTCATTTAGCTGTCCATATTCCATCATTGAGATTCCATAATTGGGATATGCTCCTTGACTCTGTTCGTAAGATAAGTCATATGGTTCGTTACCAACCAAAGGTGTGGCTGGGACTATTGCTCTCTCTAGGTTTTCTTCAGGTTGAACAATCTTGACTGGGACAACGTTCTGAGGATGGGGCGGTTGTTGTCCTAGTACTGGTTGTGGTTGGGTGTATCCTTGATACGCATATGGTCTTGGCACTGGTGCCTGCGGCTGATAGGTGGGATATCTAAAGGCTTCACCTCCCTGATCTCTCTGAGGGTATCCATAAGGTCTTATGTAGGGCTGTGCTGGTCTCGCTTGCCTATTGTAAGGGCAATTTTCTGTATTGTGATTTGTATATTTTTGTTCCACACTGCAATATTGTAGAGATCCTGGGACAGTGGGTCTATTATAAGTGTAAGCAGGTGGTGGGACTACTCCCCTAGTACACAAGTGAGAAGGATGATCTCCTCCGCACTGCATACATCTTCTGAGCATAGGTACTCTCATAGGGTTATTGGGGAAGTTCCTCTGTCCTTGAACGTTCAACTTCTTCGCTAACAGATCGGCTATTTCCTCTACATTATTTTTAGGAATTGATGTGTTACTGGCCGAATCTTCACTTTTCGAGCTTCCTTGAGGTATCTTCAGGTCCTCTGCTAGGTTATCTTCTAAATCTATGCATTCCTTCATGCATTCTTGCAAAGTCTGAACCCTTTTTACATACACTAATGATCTCAAGGATCCGTTCAATAATCCTTCCAGAAATAATGACACCATTTTATTTTGTGTCGGTCTCTCTTCTACTGGGCATCTATCCACATACTGTTTGAATCTTCTTGCAGCCAATCTCACTGATTCGGTAGGGACTTGCTTGAAGCTATGGATCAATGATGAAGAATTGTTTTTAATTCTTGACTTAGTGAATTCCTCAATCATTTCTTGATAGACTTGCTCCATGTTTTGAAAAGTATTAGGGTGCAATGGCTGAAACCAAGCTAATACCGTATCTGACAAAGTAAGACCAAAAGACTCATATTGAATCAAAAAGTCTTCTACTTGTTCGGCTCTGATTACTTGTTTAAATTCAGCTATATGGTTGTAAGGTTCACTAGAGCCATCATAGTGATTTCTCATGCATTTGGCAACTTGGATTGGCCTTAATCTTCTTCCTGCTTCGGGTGGTCTAGGCATCACTGGGAAAATTGGTCTTCCTATTGGTATGCCTGGTCCTCTTACTACCGGCGGTCTGACTGGAGCATGAGTTCCATGTCTTGGGTCAGTAGTTGGTTGAGGTTGGTAATTAGGGTTATTTGCAGGCATTGCAAACTGCACATGGGGTCTAACTGGAATTTGAGTTTGTTGTGCTTGTTGTGTTTGTTGTGTTTGGCCAGACTGTTGGTATGAATCATTCTGAGATGTTCCAAGTGGGTTTCTTGAAGTAGTGGCTTGGTCCCTAGGGGGAAACACTGGGATGTTCTGATATTTCAACTCAGCTCTTTCTGTTTCTGTTAAGGGCCAATATCTTCTCTGATTCTTATCCAGATATGTGATGATGGTGGGGAAATCAGGATCTTGTAACTCATAGATGGTGACTGGATTAGGAGCAGCTTCCCAAATTGAAGAATGTGCTCTAAGAAGATGTTCTATCCCATTGATCAAATATACATCCATTAAGGTGTCATCTTGGGGAATCAGATCTCCTCTCCATATCCTAGCAACAGTAGATCTCCCTCTGGGTGTAGTTACTTGCTCTTCATTCCCTCCTCCATTCAAGTTTGAAGCATTATTTTCTTCACCAATTTCGTTAATGTTTTCTGGGTGTTCTGTGACAACGTATTGGATATCTCTTTTGTCCATGTAAAATCCTCCTACGTACTTGACTGCTGGTCTAGGCACTATGTAAGCCTCTGAAGCTTTCCTTAACCTGGCCACTGATCTGTTTAGACCATCCAAATAAATAGGGATCTCATTTTGGTTGGTGTTCACATACTCTAAGGAGGTCCTGTACTCTCCTTCAATGATTGACATCATGCTAATCATGGGTACTGCGTTCTGCATATCCTCTGAAGCCATGGGAATTTCTTCCTCTGACTCACTGGAAGTCTCTGAATAATGTGAACGGTTACTTGGATCTGCTACACTACCTACAGAAGAGATTACACTTCTTCGGCTTCCTAGGGTTCTTCCGGATCTCAGGTTCATCCACTTCTCAACTCTGATCAGTCTTTATTACCCTTGGGCCTTTGGCACTCTTAATTATAGGTCCAAAAATTTCTTAAAGCCTTTGGCTGAGAATAATAACTTGAAGAAGAATTTTTTTTTTCCGACCCCGATACTTATCTTCCAAACTCCCCGATACACGATCTCTGTGTTCAGACGATACCCGATACCTGACAAATATCACGATATCTCACAAACGATACCGATCGCTCGAGTGAAACAATACCGATACTTGCACGAAAACGATACACGATATTTGGTAAGTATCGCGATCTCTTAGAAGCGATACACGATACTTGACCCAAACGATACTTCTTACAGACGATACTTGGCTCCAGCAATACACGATACTTGAGATCCACGATACACGATCTCTGAACTGAAAGGATCGACGATACACGATATTGAGTAAGTATCGCGATCTCTGAGAAGATACACGATACTCGACCCAAACGATACTTGGTCAAACGATACTTGGCACACACGATACACGATCTTCGGACAAAACGATACACGATCGACGAGAAGTATCGTGATCTTGAACGATCGACGATACACGATACTTGGACTAGCAAGCGATACACGATACTTCGGCTCAGACGATACTTGATCTCTCGCTAACGATCGCTAGGAAAACGATACACGATACTTGCTAGGTATCGCGATCTTTGACCAAACGATACTTCTCAAGTATCGCGACCGGCACGAAACGATACACGATCAACGATACACGATCAACGATCACTGGGAAAACGATCTCTGACCAAGTATCGCGATCGGTATGAGACGATACACGATCGATGGGAAATATCGCGATACTCGACCACAGGAGCAAAACGATACTTGATAAGTATCGCGATACTCAACCGCGTGAGCAAAACGATACTTGACCCTTAGACAAATTTTAAAAGATGTTTTTGAAGTTTTGTTTTGATTCCCTTGTTTTCCTAGTTCCTCTTTCCTCTCCTCACTCTCTGTATCAATCAAATCACCTCTTTTACCCCCTGTAGATCTCAGACGATACCTGACGCAGATCGTTTTTCCTTCCTAACTTGATTTGCAGAGAAATTTTGATCAAAATGGTCGGTTAGCTCACCTTGGTAGTTGATCCCACTGCTTTCTCACTACCCCTTGCTCTATGCAACCCCGGAGTGCTCGGTTCCTTGTCCGCGATCTCTGGCTACAGCTCACGATACTCGACGATAGTCCCACGATACTTGCTCAGAAAACAAGTGACTTGCAAAGTGATACTTTTTGGGTTTTATACTTGGTTTTTTCTATCTACTGAAAATGAAACAACAAGACAAAAGATGAAAACTACTCTAATCTACTCCCTCACTCTTCCTACTCTCCTCCTACTACTCACTTCTCTAAACTAACAACTCACTACACACACTCCAAGAATGAGAAGTAGCAAGTGCGGCTGAAAATGACTTACCAAAGAAGAGAAAATTTCCACTCCTCCACTTACTTCAATGCAAAAAAGCTACTTACCATCACACGAATGCCTCGGTTTGATTCTTCACTCCCCGGCAACGGCGCCAAAAAGTGTGTTGACCTAAGCACCAACTTAGGGACTTGCGGAGAAAGAGACTATACCTCAATCCCCTCACAAGTGCATATAGTGGGGATACACGCTTTTAATTATCAATCCAAAGAGTATACAAACCTAGCCGAGTGTATGAGGACATGCAATCATGTGATGATCAATGCAAATGAACTTACTCAAAGAGCACAATTAAGGTAAACACTCATCCAAACAAGCTTAAACGGTTGGTCATGGCGAAACGATACTTGGTGCAGCAGCCGTCAGTATTTTGGACTTTTCTCCCAGCTCCGAGCTCCAAACATAGCGAATAGCATATGCGTTTCGAAGCTCTCGAGAAGACGCATCCAATGGCAGTGGTTTCACTCAATTCTGACGCTCCTACTTTAAGTTATGGTCAAAATACTGAGTCGCGGGAAATCTTTCCTACACTTTAGCACTTCCTGCACTTCGCACACACATTACCTACAGCAAACAATCACTCTCATGGATAGGTAACACTCACAAGCACTCTTTCCAAGCAATACACATGCATACAAGCTCATGAAGAAGAAGATATGGAGTGAAGAAGACACAAATTCGAATTTCTGTGCTCTCTATTCTCACAATGGCAAAAAGTTCTTTACAAAGAGTCACATTTGACTTATATACTAGTGCCCTAAAAATGGTCCTTTCACACAAGAGACCGGCACTTTATTCACTAAGAGACTAATTTCCTACTATTTTACATGGGTAAGCTTCTAATCTTCTGTGGGGATGCATCTAGAGGACTCCTCTAGTGCCTTTACAATGGAAAATATATTATAAGAATGATTATGATACAAAAATATGATGTCCAAATCGGAAAAATTTTAGGGCCCGTCTTTTTCTCTGCTTTGTGCTCTTTTTAGCTCTGCAACACTCTTCTTTAGCTTTGCAACAAATGCCTCAAGTGCATTCCACACTTCCTGTGATGTTTTACAACTTCTAATGTGAGGTAACAAAAAATCTGAGATATAATTGAGGAGATACAAGCTTGCAAGTGCATCCTTGGAGCACAATGTGCTCAATTTTTCTTGCTCTTCTTGTGTAGGTTGACCTTTGTTCCTGAAACTTGGCATAACTTCATCTCCAGCTATATAACCATATAGATTAATGCCTTGAAGATAAGCTTCCATCCTTAAAGACCAGGCAAAGTAGTTATCTCAATCCAATTTGTCAGATGTTGAAGGAAATCCATTTGCCATGTTGTCCAACCTTGCTCTGATACCACTGTGAGGATGGATTTGCACTTGATGAAGATGAAGTGGTGCCGCAAAATCTTTGCACTACACCAGCCAAATGAACTCCAAAGATATGTAGTGGGCCCTTTTAGCTTGCCAAAGGATGTATTAGACACCCTATGTACCTTGGAAGATCAATCTCAAAAAGATAAATTGAAACAAATATGTTGGAGTTGATCCAAGAACAAAAAACTTGCTATTTTTATTCTTACACATGTCTAGTGTTTTGAACAAGTCTTTGAACACAGCAGTAATTGGCTTAAATCCTTTTGGGAACTCTAATTAACTTGGCAAGCTAATAATCATGAGTGATCTCATAAAAAATGATAGACTACATGCAGAGAAAGAAGTTTAGCAAGTCATAGGTCCATCCCAACATTCATGGGCTGCAACAATCATCAGATCAGTGAGCAAAGATATGATAATATCTGACAATGCTGAGAAGAAATGCTAATGAAACTTTGTAAGATTATAGAAGACACTATGTTGATTCTATCATGGTTTAAATCATAGAAAATGATCAACTACACACTGAGAACAAGCCCTGAGAAAATCATTATTCTGATGGGGTACTAACAGAGAAGTAAAGTATGTATACATATAGTCGACTTCTAATGAATATATCTCACAATTGAGAAATCCAAATACAATGAAACTTTGGGGTATACAGTAGACTAAGAGAGCTAACATTACCAAGTTCAATTACTGAAAATAATGGATCATGCTCCGAGAAACCATTTCTACAATCTGACTAAAAATCTGAGATGTATGAAAGTGAACAGTACACTCACATAGACATGAAGATATGGCCACAAATGATCATTAATTCAAATGAATATTGAATGTAAATTACAATGTACTTACTGATACATGTGTGTCCCTTGAGATCACACTCTGATATGGCAAGAAGCTCAGCTAATGAGTGTGTAAAACCCGTGACTAAATCATGTGCATATATAGTGATGATTGGAGCCAAATTTTGAATTTGAATCTTGCTCACCGAAAACCTCTTTTCCTAATTCTTAGTGATAGATTCTCAACTAAATCAATCAAGATTTCAAAGCTTTAGCATTTGCTTCAAGTTTTCTATGACATTTGAAGACTCAAGCCAACACTAAGGCTTGCCATGAACTTGTTCCAACATGATCTTCCTGCAATAGAACAGAGACTAACTCCTCAAATTTCAAGGAATTTGGATTTCCTTTCATCATCAAACAAATTGTAGAAGCAAAACTCTGATATGAATCAGGAAGACCATTCAAAACATTCTACACAAGTGAGTTATCTAGTATAACTTCATTAGTAGAAATCAATTGTTCCTTCAAGTCTTTGATCTTTGTTAGAAAATTGTCCATGGAATCACCTTCATTCATTTGCTCACTCTCCAACTGTTTTCAAAGGTAAGCAACACGAGCCGTATTCCTAACCTGGTACAATGTGGTAAGTGACATCCAAGCATCCTTAGTTGTTTTGCAAGAGTGAATGTGAGAAATAATGGCACATTTGATAGACAAGTCTATCAATGCATGTGCCTAAGCATCTCTGCCATCCCAACGAATTTCTCTACAGAAGGTGCAGCAAAAATCATAGCACAAACAAGAATCTGAAGAATTTTAGCATCTTCAATGCCATCTGCATCGGGTTCAATACATGTATTTGCAGGTGTAATAGGACCATTTTCAACACCCTGCACAATGTTCCATAGTCCTTTTGCATCCAATACATGTCACATCATATAAGCCCACAATGGGTAATTGGTACCGTCCAACTTATCCTCAACAGCCAACATACGAAATACATCACTGCTTTTTAGCCATGGCCACTGACTAAAATACACTGATGTAGAAAAATGATTGTATTTGAAAAAGTTGAACAGAACTACCCTGACGAGTTCTACTAGACCTGTAGCAGACTTTGAGGTGCTTATACTGGTGAACCAAAACTTGTATATATCTTTGGCACAAAAAGATGAAATAGCCTACACAAGCACTGCAATAGTGCATTCAGAGGCTGAAACGAGCTTAGATCACGATTTTGACACCACATAGCAAAGTTGTTTTGATTTTCTAATCACCTTGAGTATGCTCACCAAATTTCGTGTGATTCTGAGACTATGACCAAAGGGGTGTCGACGACGCCCTAGATGAAGCGATGACATGCTCTGATACCAATTGTTGGAGTTAGACGTCTCTGGAAGCATGCGAATAGCACAAGGGAGAAGGAGAAGCTTGGAGCACAACACACAATACTAAATGTATTACCACTAGAATGTACAAGTAAACCATTAGGGCTATAAGCGTATATACAAGTCGAGGGAAAAAAACCTCCTAAAGAGGGAAAAAAGTGCCCCGGTAGTGCTATTGTGTTCACACAATCACCACCTAAATATATCAACATCCTCTCTCTCTCTCTCTCTCTCTCTCTCTCTCTCTCTCTCTCTCTCTCTCTCTCTCTCTCTCTCTCTCTCTCTCTCTCTCTCGCTCTCTCTCTCTCTCTCTCCCTCCCTCCCTCCCTCCCTCCCTCCCTCCCTCTCTCTCTCTCTCTCTCTCTCTCTCTCTCTCTCTCTCTCTCTCTCTCTCTCTCTCTCTCTCTCTCTCTCTCTCTCTCTCTCTCTCTCTCTCTCTCTCTCTCTCTCTCTCTCTCTCTCTCTCTCTCTCTCTCTCTCTCTCTCTCTCTCTCTCTCTCTCTCTCTCTCTCTCTCTCTCTCTCTCTCTCTCTCTCTCTCTCTCTCTCTCTCTCTCTCTCCCTCCCTCCCCTCCCTCCCTCCCTCCTCCTCTCTCTCTCTCTCTCTCTCTCTCTCTCTCTCTCTCTCTCTCTCTCTCTCTCTCTCTCTCTCTCTCTCTCTCTCTCTCTCTCTCTCTCTCTCTCTCTCTCTCTCCCTCTCTCCCTCCCTCCCTCCCTCCCTCCCTCCCTCCCTCCCCCCCCCCCTCTCTCTCTCTCTCTCTCTCTCTCTCTCTCTCTCTCTCTCTCTCTCTCTCTCTCTCTCTCTCTCTCTCTCTCTCTCTCTCTCTCTCTCTCTCTCTCTCTCTCTCCCTCCCTCCCTCCCTCCCTCCCTCCCTCTCTCGCACACAAGAAAATGAGGGGATAGTGGGTATATGCTTGGGAAGGTGCAATTTTGGCAAAGATGGAGACGATGGAAGGGGATGAAGGGAGATGAATGGAGGTGGTGGTGATAGAAATGAAGATGCAAAGAATCAAAAAAATGAGAAAAGATCTTACCAAAACTACTTACCTAAAAACTCCAATGTCTCTACTAAACTCTCCTACCATCACATGCTCACCCTCAAGTATTGATCCCGGCAATGATGTCAAATGTTTACTGTTGTCACTCCTAGAACAATGATGAGCATTAACATCGATGATATCCACCTAGTAATTGTCAATTGGCAAAGACATGAGGGTGATATGACAATCATGAGTGAGTGAGTGATATGCATAGATGTGAAGGGAGAATCACACTAGATGCCTAAACACATGCACACACACACAAGGAAGAGAATATGAGATAGAACAATGGAGTATATTCATGAACAAGATTACAAGCACTTTATTCTCTCTTACAAGATTTTTTCCAAAAACTAGGAACCTCAAAAATGATCTCTCTATCTCTTTTTATAGTTTTCAATTAGGTTTTGGTCAATTTCAAATCTATTGCATGGTATAGTTAAAAGTTAGGTTTTTTAAAACTAATTTGGGGGCTCAAATGGACTCCCAAAATTACAAAATCTAAAATGTAGCTTCTTTCCTAAGGTCTTGAAGCTTAAGGACTCCTCAGTTTGCTCAAAACGGGCAATGTATTTACAAATGGAGGATTTTTGTATAATGTATATTGATTAGAATCATTGGTTTCAAATACCTTGATATTCTGTAAAATTTGAATGGTGCAGCCTTCTTCCCATGTGCTTACATGTCTTCTGTGAATACACTTGCTTGCCCTTGCTTGCCAATGGTACCCCTTTTTACTTCATCTTTACTTAATGTCTTATCCCTAATGAGACTCAAAAAGCTATTGAGCCTTCCTTGGATGATATGAACATATAGAAGGAGTCCCTTATTAATCAAGTTCTAAATAATCAAAAACCTAAACAAGTATAAAAGGGTCCAAAGAACTTGGAAAAATACACATCACAAGTGGTTGAGCAATATTCTTTACCCAAGTCTCTTATGGCTACACAATAATCACAATTGCACATCTGGGTGCCCAAGAAATTGATAACATAATCTGATGAGTCTTCTCACATTCATAGGAAGAAACAAGCTTCATCAAAAAAGCCACTTCAAAATAGAAAGCTTCCACATAAATAATCACATCTTATTGTTCACGAAATTGGATACCCAGGGATTTTGACTCACTACCTGGTGCTCATCTATCCCCTCCCAATCTTCTTCTTCCCCTCTGACCTAAAGCTCCCCCCCTCTGCCCTCCTCTGCACTCACTCCACCTTGCCTCTCTTCTATCGCCTTTGCCAATAGGAAACCTCCTCCCCATCCTCCCTCATTTTCCTCCCTTTGAACCCTTCCACTTCTTGCCTCCTCCTACCAGTGCCATTCCCCCCTCCCCCCACTTTCTCCTTCCTTCTGCCCCTCCCCCCACTTTCTCCTTCCTTCTGCCCCTCCCCCCACTTTCTCCTTCCTTCTGCCCCTCCCCCCACTTTCTCCTTCCTTCTGCCCCTCCCCCCACTTTCTCCTTCCTTCATAAAGCATCATGAGGCCTATGTTTAGAGCAACCACTATCTACATACCATACATCGCTATTGCATCTTAGTTTCTACATTCATCATAAGAAGAGAATCATAATCATCGCTTTTACCTTCAATTGCATAATTTCCTTGTTTTTTACCTCTTCTTGAATAGCCTCCTCTTCGATTACCACCTTGATTATTTTCATTTTGATAGCAATCTTTGGCATAGTGTCCATACCTTCCACATATGTAGCAATTGTTCTTATCTTCACTCCTTTGTCTTTGATTGTACTTGTAGTACCCTGTCGTACCTCAGTGCTTGATCTTTCTCATCCTCTTGTGTTGAAGGGGCCACTTGAAGTCCCTTGATCATTGCTCCTTCTTCCTTGACCTCTATTTGAAACTCTTCTACCTCTGCTTCCTCCTCTTGATAATCGTGCATAAAGATTTTGTCCTTGAGATCCTTTTGTATTTGAAGTAGAGCCATTTAGATTCATCTCCTCCGTGATCATGAGAAAAACAAGTTGATCAAAATCTGGTAATTCTCCTCTGACATGAACAGAAGTAATGAATGGTTTCCATCTCTCATTGTCCTTTAGTCCATTGAGAGTATGTGCAACCAAGTCATCATCATCCACATGAGCTTGAATTGATCCTAGTTGATCCAAAATCTCTTCAACCTTCAACAAGTAATCATTGACCGATGTACTTGTATCTTTTCTTATGTTGTTCAACTCATTTTTAAGTTGAATCTTCCTTGCTCTTGTACCTGTAGCATACAACATTTCCAATGCAAGTCAAACATCCCTACTTGTGTCTAGATCCTATATGTGTCATACCATTGAATCTTGAATATTTTGTGATAAAATGAATATAACCCTTTTTTCTCTTTCATTTCAAAGTCTAAACTCCCTCAACTATTGCTGATTTGGATCCTTTGGTAATATAGGTTTGATATTGTTCCATCAATCAAACCATACAAGCCTCTCCCTTACAAGTATGATGTGATTCTAGATCGTCATGCTTGATAGTTGTTCTTATGAAGCTTCTCTATTTGTGCATGTTGATCACCCATTGTGTAAATACTAACCTTCCTCCTTCAACCGTCCTTTTGGATATGTGTGATAAGAAGAATTATGAGATTTACCTTTGTAATGAAGTTTATGCACCTTTCTTCGCTTGGATGTTGCTTGAGATGCTTCCTTGCTATCTCCTTCTACCTTCGTGTAGTGTTGATGATAAACCTCTTATCCAATAGCTTGAATTTCTTCATCAAGGTATTACAACCTTCCCAAAGCTTCAATTCCTTTCTTTGATACCATGTTCGAGTTTATTGACCTCCAAATTATAGCTAGAAGTAGGTGGAACCCCCTAGGGACTAGTTGACCTTCTCACAAACTTATATGCACAAAACCAATCATACTTGTAGGCTTTCTATTCTCTAGTCACTTAGAATTTTTTAATATTCTTTTAATTACATATAGTAGACACCAAGAGCTTTCCAATGAGCTAAATAACATTCAATATGGATAAATACACAAGGAGATATGACCTCTGCAATCTTGAGATTTAATGGAGACCTTCACCAGAGTTGAACCCGAGAACACACACTACTTGTAGAGAGTAGTGCTCTCAGTTCACAACTCCAATGATTACGAAAATCAACATTATAAAAAAACAGATCTTTACAGCCATTAAACATGTAATTCAGATATATAATGAGCATGATATAAGCTCTGTAATCTCTATCTACAAAACTATAGTAGTGGAAAGATACACATATGTCTCTCTTGGACTTCCCACAAGATCACAACTTCTTCCTTATTATTATATCATGGAAAACTAATACAAAACCTTCCTAATATATCTAAAATCATGTTAGATGCTTGGATGGAGGTATTACATACTCAAGTGCTCAAATAAACAAGATATTGGTGGACTTTGAGAATTAGTCACATCGACCTTCCACTAGGATACCACTGCATATCCCTTGTGACTCACTAATTTGACTCGTGTTCTAGAAATCACATGGTATTTTGGCTATCCTCTATCAATAATATGAGCCTAAATGAATTATTTGAAGATTTCCCAAATGTATTTACATTTGGAACTTGTACCTTCACCTATACATATAAGAAACAATGTTCTCAACATATTGTTGGGAGGAGAGTCATCTCTCTAGCACCTGGTGGTCGTAGTCGTCGGTCTCTTGCATTGGTATCACAACTTAACATTCATGGTGACCTTGATGTCCTCATCAACCCCTTCACAAGATCCCAAGGAGATCTTAGATAGAATCACACCTCTAATCTTTCATGAAAATTGATGAGTGTGTCCATCTCTCCATTAGATGAAAGTCTTTTTCTTTAATAATTTGTTTCTTCTTGGGTGTCATGGATTTTTTTTTTCATTTCTATGAGTAGATTAAATGCCCAAGCACTCACATATATTTCTTTATCATTTTGGCTTATTTTGTAAAGCAAAAATATGTTTGCTCTTTGTATTTCGCACTCATACTTAGCAGGTATCGAACCTAAATGGCCAAAGTAGGAGGATTCTATGTTATTGACTTGCATATAGCAGCTTGATAAGATTATTATTGTGTCTATACTATCTGTATCTATAGAGAAGCGCCAAATCAACACAACAGTCATCGTAGTTGTTCTGTAGTTGTCAGATGTTTAGCAATTTAGATGCAAAAGGATTCAAACTCGGAATATTGGCCCGTGAATGCATTGTCTTATCAGTTAGAGCATTCATTTTCTTATACAATAAATATATTGTGTATAAAGATATAGGTTTATTAATTTTAATTGTGGTCTCCAGATCTTCATTCTGACCCTCTCCCAATTGAGCTTCATTGTTTTTGTGATGCAGCTCAAGGTGGTCGATCTCACTCGGCCATAGAGTTAATACATTGTTCTATCTCTGCACTCGAATGATGAGTGTGTATTGAATTTGATATCTTGTCAAATTTTCTTTGAAAATTGCTATTGCAAAGGGATGTCATTCATCACATAGATAATCAAGTTTTGATCCCGTGATCTCCCACCAGATGGCTAATGGGCTATCCACAACCAATATTGTTTATAAAATATTTGAAATTATCTTGTAGGAAGTTTTCACAGTGTTGTTATAAGGAGATTATCCTAATTGCAATGCAAGTTAGAGGAGCAAAAATCATGACATGAGAATTTAACTACATATGTCCATCCAATCCCACTATGAGGTGACTATGTTTGTGTTCATAACATGTACATACACAATTTTAGGTGTCTACGATGGCAAATGCCCTAGAATTCTTCCAAGGCCACTTGTTGATCAAAAAAGTAAATCACATGAAGATGAAGGAATGTCCCTAAACAATTCCCAAGTCTCTTCCAATCTTGAAGTTTTCAAGCTTTTTAGAGATTCACATTCGATAAGGAAGGCTTCATTTCTTCAAAGGATAAGAGGAAGCAGAATGGCTTCTTTCACAAGCACTCGATGTTGGATGGCTATTGCAAAGATGTGCTTTCGGATTCATGAAGCTAACAAGGATGAAGGTTAGCTCTTCTCATGGAAAATGGAAGGACGTAGCTTGATTTGGAGATAAGTATTTTCCAAGTTGAGGTTTTGATTTAAATACTTGCTTTGCTCTTTGCTTTCATGTAAGATTGCATTTAATTATCATGGAAGGATGATAGCAATCTTCATTTTTTATAATGATTATGTAAACACTATGAATATAATGAAAGCAAAACATATGAGCATATACGTATTGAAAAAATCATCAAACACTTGCTTGTATCTATGAATCATTGTTTCCACTTCATGCATGGGATTTTTTGTGCATTTCTCCTCTCCAAAACAGTGTTTTCATGCACAACACAAACCTTCTTCTTGTTTAAAAATTATTTGATGCACTCAAGCTTGTGCACTTGCCTATTTATATCTTCTAAAGGAAGCCAAGTTAGTATGTTTGTGCATGGATGCATGACATGCATGCATTGCAAGATCAAAGATTGCTTGATTTAGTTTACGACATGAAAAGAAAAACATGCCAACACATACATGCACGCACATGCATTTGCATATGAAAGAGCATGATTGTTTGCTAAGTGGATGAATGAATGTACTCTCCTAAGAGTTAGCTTACTTTTTCAAGTTTTTAGTTAGACATCTGGGAAGACATAAAACTAGTTAATTGTAAAGTTACTAGCTACCTTGCAACTCAAATAGCTAGTCCATTCTTTCCCAAAGTGATACTAAGGTATCACATACTTAATGACGAGTTCCATTAAGTATGTTTGAAGTCTTTCTTAGTAAAATTAAGCATAACAAAGACAAGCATTCATTTCTTTGCCAAATTGATGAGTAAGAAAACATGACTACTTGCAAACCTCAAAACTTCATGATGACTCTAAGTCGAGAAGATACTTAATGAATCATGAAGACAAGCTTAGAAAGAGATTGTACAATTTTTTTTTTCCTAATTTCTCATGCATCCAAGTAGCATGAGAACTTAAGAAAAGTTTCGCTGGTTCCATGAGCACTTTGAAGTGAATGCTCTCACTTGATTCTATCCCAAGATGTGATGGAAATCAAATAATAGTAATGGAACTTAACATAAGTTGAACTTTCAAAGTTCAATAAATAGCTTGAATTGAACTTTGATGCTCAATAAATGGATGTTAAGTTCCATGATTGCATCTCAGATAACGATGCAACCTGCTAAGAAAACATGGAAACTTTCACTAAAGTCTTTCTTTTATAAGTATTAGAGAGTTACTTGGTGGTTTCATTTAAGATAATTGTGGCTTGAGAGAAAAACCTAGATAATTTATCTTTAGGAATTGTGATACTTCCTAAAGATAAGCTATTAGATGAAAGAGTCTAGACTTCTATTTCATGATTTGTGTGTTGTTCCTATCATATTCAATGTGAATTTTTCTTTTGAGAATACAAGTAGTTCCAAGAAAAGGGACATTCATAGATCCATGAACTTTTTCCCAAAACAATCCATAAATTTCATAAATATATTCTCAAGTATATTTTCTAAAAAAAGGGACAAAATCATTATGCCTAACTGATGGTTAGGAAAAGAAGACACTGATATGTTCATAGTAACATTATTTTCCATCGATTTAATCATTATAAGATGCTTTTACTTTAAACTATGCAATTAGAGTAGATTGTTGCAATATGTTTAAATTAGTCTCGTAACATCAAAATATGGACCAATGATAATAATTTCTATTTCAAAATCAAGAACAAAATACCTATCATGTAAATGAAAGTTTAAGTCAAACTTTCATAATGGAATGGGAAACCATATCCTAGAAGTGATATTTATCATTTAATTTGATACTCAAGAAATGAACACAATTGAATCAATAAAGATTCTAAATATTTTTTGAAAGTGTAGAGTTCCTTTTAAATATCCTTCTTGCAGTGCAAAAAGATTCCGAGATGAATCATTTGCTGATGTTGATTCCTTAGAAGGAATCTCAACTAATGGAAGAATAAACTACTCCCTAGTCCTAATAATGTAATTTCTTCAAGCTTAGGTTAGACAACAAGTAGTAGAAGTGCGAGAGAAACACAAGAAGCACATGCAAGGCGCACAAACATAGCAAGACACATAGAGAAGATGGATGGGTAGCATTTCTCTCTCTATTGATGATGAACAAAATTATAAGAGTTGAATAATATCCCTAAGTACAAAGTACCACCACATATCATTATATCATGTATGTGGTAACATGGTGACAAAACCTCTAGCCAACACTCAGTAAAAAGTGACCATGTATAGGGAAAAGGTTCACATCAAAGCTACTCGAGGAACACATAAGTGTAACAACCAAGTCATCCACATATAAGGTGTAGATGGTCTAAAGAATCCTTCAATGCCCTCCTGAAGTTCAATAGCATAACATTTGGTAAATGGAATACAAAGTTTTATCCACACAATCATATAATTGACTTGGGGAATTTGCTATCTAAGCTCTCTTTTTTTTCTTCAGTTGGCAAGACATGTAAGTTGATTATTTCTTTTAAATGTACATAAATTATTTGCTTCCAAGATATTACCTCTTTCTATTATCTTGCTCAATTTATTTCCTAATGTGTAAAACGAAATCAACTTACTTAAAGGATGTTTGTTTTCAGATCATCCTAATGTTGATTGTTCAATGATCCTACACGTAAGGTTGAAACATAATCAGACACAAATTTTTGAATAATTACTCAAAGATCAAGTTTCTACATTGATGTTGTTGACCATTAAAGCTCTTCCATCCATAAATCAAATTATGACATGTTTGATTCTCTAAATTAGGGCAATACATTTTATGAGCTAAAAGTCAATGAAGTAATGGACTACTTAATGGTATAATATGTAAGTTTGAAACACATATGAGACCCACAATTTATAATAAACACTTAAAGGTGAAATTTCGATAGTAATGTTCTCAAAATATAATGGTCCTCCATCCACAAAGGGTTCATTACATGTTTAATTCTCTAGAAAGAAACGAATGTAGACCTTTACGAGTTTAACATAAGTGAAGTTCCTGAAGGATCCATAATCAAATATATGATAGAAAAGGACACTTCTTGTCCTTCCTTTAATCATCAAAGCTAGCAATTTTATTTCATAGTAGTTGCAACCAAAAGGCATGTCCTCTTCTTAAGTTTTAATTTTATGATTTTTGACAACCTGAGTTCATCTATTGCTCAATTATGGGAATGACAATTCCTAGAACCTTTATTTGGTTTTAAGATGCAGAGGCAAATAGTTCAATTCCAACAATGAATACAAAACATATCTCCCTTGACATATATTACATGTATGGAGTGAATGACATAAACTAACAATGTCTACTTGTGTGGGCTTGGACATGGGGTGATAGTTGCTCATAGCCATTGCTTAAGCTCAATCTCGTCTTCTATTTTGTTCAAATGTATAAATTCTGGCACCACATCAAATGCCTTGGGTAATATTAAGGAGCACTATAAAGAAGAGGTAAACATTGTTTAAGCTCGATCTCAACTTTTTCTTTTGCTTGATTTACACTACCTCCTAAGGTATGCTTATCAAGCCTATTTGGTGATCACATTCAAACTAGTGTGCAAGAGCTTCTCTAGATGAAAGTAATCAATTGACCACTTCCACCTTAGAGACAATCATCAAAATGTCTCTACTTGAAAGCAAATGTCAAGCTTCCATTTATACGAAATCCTTCAAAATACAATCCCATGCCGCCAAAGTCCTTAACAAGCTAGTCTTAAGTTCTTTTATGTCATAATATTAAAATACTCATTGCATGTAACAAATACTTAGAAAGAGATGGATCGAATACTTTGAGCTATTCTTCCCTTACTTGAAGGTCTTGGATTGTCACTCAATACTCTTGTGATTGGGATCTCTTCCACAATCATATATGTGATTGTATTTTTGTTCTCAAAAGATAGTCTTACCAAAGTGTTATGGGGGCACCCCAATATGACTTGACAATGTAGCTCACACAGATGCAAGATACAATGATTACTCAAAGTAGATACAAGAGATGCCACAGGCCAAGGTCATAGATCATGATGATTGGCGTTGATAAAGATATTTTCCTTCATCTACTGTTCACAGAATACAAGATGAAGGTACCTCACTATGACATACAAGCATATGTAGAAGCAAGTAAAAATGAGCAAGACAATACCACAAGGTTACAAGGGTAGGAGATTATCACACAAGTATACAAGGACCAAATAAGATATGGGAAGCGAAGACCTTGAGACTACTCATTAAGAGACTTGGACACTATCACTTTCACACTTGGAGTTATCGACATGATGAAACATGAATTAAACATGGTGAATTTAAAATGAAAATATAACACTACTGGACACTAGTGTCCTCTTCTCTAACATTTTTTTTTTTAACCTTGTATAATGTTCAAACAAAATTTTGAAAAACCCTTTAAACCCCATAAAGGCTTATACCTACATATTTTATGAAAAATATAGTTTTTCTAAATAATCTTTCTTGATGGCCCAAAATGTAAAAATGATCAAATATGATTAAAAATGCCGTTCATCAATAGACTTACATATGAGAAGAAACAAATATCTCCATTAAAAAAAACTTCATATTAGAATAATTTCTCTAATGGTAATTTTGTTTCGAAAACCATCATATATTATCATAAAAATATGCTATCTTTGAACTGATAATTCACATACTTATCTCACATACCACTAACCATCCACTATGTCATTTGATCACCATATTCCACTCCACCTAGAATAAAAATTCATCCTATAAAAATAAATGTTTTCAATTATCTAAAATGTATTATATCAATCACAATAATTTTATAAACATTACAACCTACTTTATATAGAACAAACCAGCATATTAACTTTAAACATGAAGTACATTCAATCCTTAATCGTCAAATAACCTTTTCTTAGCATAGAAAAATAGTAGAATTATTTAACTTGAAGGAATGACATAGAAATTTGAATCCTCGACTTGTCAAAAAATATTTTTAGTTTTTAGAATCTCAAATAATATTTTGATTGAAAACATGAGTCATTCATATTTTCATCTTGCAAAATAATTCATAAACGACAACAGTATCATATATGAGATTAATTTTGTGCCATATACCTAAAAAAATCACTTCAATATTTTAATTATGAACATAAATGTGTTTAAATATATAAAACAAGAGATTTTATTGCATTTAAGACAATGAAAATGGAGAGACAATGGTTTTAATAAAAAAATCAACACTAACTAACATCATTGTAATTTTTGCACCAATACTAAAAATAACATAAAATTAATGAAAAACGTTAATGTTTTCTATCCTTTTTATAAAAAAATATATATATATTTTTCTAAAAATATTCAACCCGTTTGTTAACATGTTCTATAATTACATTTATAAATGGTTGCTTTTAGTAATAAAAAAATCATCAAATGTCTCTCTTTCAAGCCATTATCCAAGTACAAGGCTAGTGTTAAGAGACACTTAATAAAGTGTGCTTACATGTTATTTATTAAGTATTTGAAGTTTTTTGTCGTCCGTGGCAAACCTATAAACTTTCTTAGAGCATGAGCATAAGTACGAGGTGAACAAAACACAAGATTCCTACTACAAAGGTTAACGAAGACATTTTGGCGTGCTTGGAAACATTATGGAGTAAAGTACCATTAAGCCTAGTTGGAGATTATCAAGGGGGATTATATTGATGGGCTTTGTTAGGTCCCCTAGGTTGGTAATAAATTGAGTCAACCCTTAATCAAACAAAAGCAGCAACCATTTCATACAAAATGTCTGTGCAAGCTGGGTTAGTTGGTAGGTGCCTTTGCCTCTTAGGCAGGGTTCAACCCCTTGTCGACAGCTACAGATGCCCCCCTCAGCACTTGTGTTGAGATGAAACAGGTACTAGGCTTCGGACTATTCAAACAATGTGTTGGCCTTTGGGTGGATCAAAACAATTGGGCCTTCATGAAGTTCAAACCAACTATTTTGTCTAGCCTTAAGGCAATCCCTTCCTCGGTTGCTACCTTAGCAAGCCTTCGAACTTTGTATCCTAACTCTACACATTTGAACTTGCATGGATATTGATTGTGTATTAAGATCAAACCATCAAGATTTGATAATCTTTGTCGAGAGTAGAGGAACGCTGCCTAAGAAACAAATCATCAGAAACCCTTCCCATCCTCAGAGTCCTAGCTTTACATCGAGAACCTAAAACTCACAACAATCTCAACAGATGAGTAACGCAAATGTAGAAAAGTGAGGAGAGATATATATGGATAAACACAAAGGTAGAAAAGAATCTCCTCACACAGCATATTATCCGTCAAAAGATATATATGGACGAATGCCAAGGTAGACAATCACAAGGTCCAATAATCCTGGGGCTTAAGCTGCAAGAGAAATCCAAACCCATCTCATTGTTTTTACTCTTACCATTGTGAAGTAGTGCGCTACACTCAAAGCATTGTCCTCAAGAAGCCATCACCAGCCTTGCAGAAACAAAAATTACAAGAGAGGAAGGGATGCTCAACACATCTTTGGAATATGATAAGAGAATAGGCTAGATCGAAAATCTAGATACAAAAGAATTTATCAACCTTTGGGAATGGGAGAAGCATTCACCTTCTCAAGAGCTTGGTAGTCGTCCTAATGCTAATCAAAATGACTACATGTTTGGAAAACTGTTACATGAGATCCATGAGTTTGGACTCTACGGGATGATAATTGATGAACTTTGAAGACTTGCCAATGACTTTTGTACTATAATTTCCTATTACAATTTGAAGTTCACTAGTGAAACAACAATCGTATTACTTATAAAAATAATAACTTTCAAGACAAATGTCAAACAATTTTAAGGTAAAATTAAGTCACATCAATGCATAGTTTCCATACAACAAGATAATAGCCCATACTGCTTGTTTCTTCATATTGCAGCAACTGTAAATACTAGATCTGTCAGTGATGTATGACCCTCTTCAAGGATTACCCATGAATCCATTAAAAATAGACTCCATGACAAGTACAGTAAAACAATGACCATATTTATGTAAACCATAAGGGGGAACTAGGTATCAGTGATGCTGAAAGATAAAATTTGCACACCCTTTAATGACACATTACCTTATTTTAGAAAGCATACATAAGTATGATCAGACCACACAAGGCAAAGTAAACAAAAAATACAATACCAGCATCAGAAGCATCATCAATTTTGTTCAAAGGAATCTCAAGTAATTGAAGAATAAACTACTCCCTAGTAGTAATAATAGAATTCTTCAAGCTTAGGTTAGACAAGAAGTAGTAGAAGTGCGAGAAACAAACAAGAAGCACACACAAGGAGCACAAACACAGCAAGATACATAGAGAAGATGGATGGGTAGAATTTCTCTCTCTATTGATGATGAACAGAATTATAAGAGTTGAATAATATCCCTAAGTACAAAGTACCACCACATATGAGTATATCATGTATGTGGTAACATGGCAACAAAACCTCTAGCCAACACTGAGTAAAAAGTGACCATGTATAGGGAAAAGGTTCACATCAAAACTACTCGAGGAACACAAGTGTAACAACCAAATCATCTGCATATAAGATGTAGATGGTCTAAAGAATCATTCAATCCCCTCCCGAAGTTCAATAGCATAACATTTGGTAAATGGAATACATAGTTTTATCCACACAATCATATAATTATCTTGGGGATTTTGCTATCTAAGCTCTCTTTGTTTTCTTCAGTTGGCAAGAAATACATGTAAGTTGATTATTTCTTTTAAGTGTACATAAAGTATTTGCTTCCAAGATATTAACTCTTTCTATTATCTTGCTCAATTTATTTCCTAATGTGTAAAACCAAATCAACTTACTTAAAGGATGTTTGTTTTTCAGATGCATCCTAATGTTGATTGTTCAATGATCCTACATGTAAGGTTGAGACATAAATCAGACACAAAATTTTGAATCATTACTCAAAGATCAAGTTTCTACATTGATGTTGTTGAACATTAAAGCTCCTCCATCCATAAATCAAATTATGACTCAAAGATCAAGTTTCTACATTGATGTTGTTGAACATTAAAGCTCCTCCTCCTCCATCCATGTTTGATTCTCTAAATTAGGGCAATACATTTTATGAGCTAAAAGACAATGAAGTAATGGACTACTTAACGGTATAATATGTAAATTTTGAAACACATATGAGACCCACAATTTATAATAAACACTTAAAGGTGAAGTTTCAATAGTAAAGTTCTCAAAATCTAACGGTCCTCCATCCACAAAGGGTTCATTACATGTTTAATTCTCTAGAAAGAAAGGCATCTAGACCTTTACGAGTTTAACATAAGCGAAGCTCCTGAAGGATCCATAATCACATATATGATAGAAAAGGATCCTTCTTGTCATTATTTTAATCATCAAAGCTAGCAATTTTATTTCATATTAGTTACAACCAAAAGGCATGTCCTCTTTTTAAGTTTTAATTTTGTGATTTTTTACAACCTGACTTCATCTTTCTCAATTAGGGGAATGACAATTCCTAGAACCTTTATTTGACTTTAAGATGCAGAGGAAAATATTTCAATTCCAACAATGAATACAAAATATATCTCCCTTGACATATATTACATGTATGGGGTGAATGACTTAAACTAACAATGTCTACTTGTGTGGGCTTCGACATGGGGTGATGGTTGCTCATAGCATTGCTTAAGCTCAATCTCATCTTCTATTTTGTTCAAATGTAAAAATTCTAGCACCACATCAAATGCCTTAGGTAATATTAAGGAGCACTATAAAGAAGAGGTAGACATTGATTAAGCTCGATCTCAACTTTTTCCTTTGCTTGATTTACGCTACCTCCTAAGGTATGCTTATCAAACCTATTTGGTGATCACATTCAAACTAGTGTGCAAGAGCTTCTCTAGATGAAAGTAATCAATTAATCACTCCCACCTTAGAGACAATCATCAAAACGTCTCTACTTGAAACCAAATGCCAAGCTTCCATTTATATGGAATCCTTCAAAATACAATCTCATGCTGCCAAAGTCCTTAACAAGCTAATCTTAAGTTCTTTTATGTCATAATATTAAAATACTCATTGCATGTAACAAATACTTAAAAAGAGATGGATCGATACTTTGAGCTATTCTTCCCTTACTTGAAGGCCTTGGATTGTCACTCAATACTCTTGTGATTGGGATCTCTTCCGCAATCATATCTGTAATTGTATTTTTGTTCTCACAGAATAAAAATACAATTATGATTGGTGTTGATTATGATGATTGGTGTTGATAAAGATATTTACCTTCATCTAGTGTTCACAGAATACAAGATGAAGGTACCTCACTATGACATACAAGCATATGTAGAAGCAAGTAAAAATGAGCAAGACAATACCACTAGGAGACTTGGGCACTATCACTTTCACAATGGGAGTTCTTGACATGATAAAACATGAATTACACATGGTGAATTCAAAATGAATATATAGCACTATTGGGCACTAGAATCCTCTTCTCTAAAAAACTTTTCTTTTTAAATCATGTGCAATCTTCAAACAAGATTTTGAAAAAGCCTTCAAACCCCATAAAGGCTTATACCTACATATTTTATGAAAAACATAGTTTTTTTTAATAAGCTTTCTTGATAGCTCAAAATGTAAAAATGATCAAATATGATTAAATATCGTTCATCAATAGACTTGCATATCAGAAGAATTAAATATCTCCATTAAAAAAAAAAAAAAATCTTCATATTAGAATAATTTTTTAAAAGGTAATTTGAATTTACATAATCATCTAACACAAGTCTTTTAATTTATAGGGTGTATGTAGTATACACTATAGAAGTCTTTTTATACCATATTGATGCATTGAAGACTAAAATGGATGTTGTTTTGTTTCAAAGACCAGCATATATTATCATAAAAATATGCTATCTTTGAACCCATAATTCACATACTTATCTCACATACCACTAACCATCCAATATCTCATTTGATAGCCATATTCCACTCCACCTAGCATAAAATTTCATCTTATAAAAATAACTTTTTTGAATGATCTAAATTGTATTATATCAATCACAATAATTTTATAAACATTACAACCTACTTTATATAGAACAAATCAACATATTAACTTTAATCATGAAGTACATTCAATCCTTAATCATCAAATAACCTTTTCTTAGCATAGAAAATTAGTAGCATTATTTAACGTGAAAGAATGACATAGAAATTTGAATCCTAAACTTGTCAAAAAATATTTTAGTTTTTAAATCTCAAATACTATTTTGATTAAAAACATGAGTCATTCATATCGTCACTTTGCAAAATAATTCATAAATAACAACACTATCATATATGAGATTAATTTTATGTCATAAACCTAAAAAATCATTTCAAAATTTTAACTATGAACATAAATGTGTTTAAATATATAAAACAAGAGATTTTATTGCATTTAAGACAATGAAAATGGAGAGAGATCATGGTTTTAATAAAAAAAATCAACACTAACTAACATCATTGTAATTTTTCCACCAATACCAAAAATAACATAAAATTAGTGAAAAAATGTTAATGTTTTCTATCCTTTTTATTTTTAAAAAAAGATATGTTTCTAAAAATATTCAACCCTTGTGTTAACATGTTCCATAATTACATTTACAAATGGTTGCTTTTAGTAATCTAAAAAATTCATCAAATGTCTCTCTTTCAAGACACTATCCAAGTACAACACTAGTGTTAAGAGATACTTAGTAAAGTGTGCTTACATGTTATTTATAAAGTATTTGAAGTTTGTTATTTATAAAGTGTGCTTACATGTTATTTATAAAGTATTTGAAGTTTGTTGTCGTCCATGGAAAACCTGTAAACTTTCTTAGAGCATGAGCATAAGTACGAGGTGAACAAAACACAAGATTCCTACTACAAAGGTTAACTAAGATATTTTAGCATGCTTGGAACATTACAGAGTGAAAAGCCATTAAGCCTAGTTGGATATCAAGGCGGATTATATCGGTGGGCTTTGTGAGGTCCCTAGGTTGGTCATAAATCGAGTCAACCCTTAATCAAACAAAAGCAGCAACCATTTCATACAAAATGTTCGTGCAAGCTGGGTTAGTTGGTAGGTGCCTTTGGCTCTTAGGCAGGGTTCGACCCCTAATCGGCACGCTACAGATGCCCCCTCAGCACTTGTGTTGAGATGAAACAGGTAGTGGCCTTCGGACTGTTCAAACAAAGTGTTGGCCTTCGGGTGGATCAAAACAGTTGGGCCTTCATGCAGTTCAAACCAACTATTTTGTCTAGGCTTAAGGCCATCCCTTCCCCAGTTGCTACCTTAGCGAGCCTTCAGACTCTGTATCCTAGCTTCGTTATGTATTTAACCCCTACTTTGTGTGATACAAGGGTCTCATGGGTACTATGCCTCCTTTCCTTGAACTTCCAAATTAATTCATGCTTAACCAAAAGATTAGATCTCAATGATCAAACTTCAAAAAGAAACCAAAGAAAAAAGCAACAAAAATATTATAAACCTATGGGCTCTCGAGTGGGGAGGGGCTCTACAACACCTTCATCCTTGCATGGATATCTTTACAAGAGATTGATTGTGTATTAAGATCAAACCATCAAGACTTGATACTCTTTGTCAAGAGTAGAGGAACGCTGCCTAGGAAACAAATCACCAGAGAACCCTTCCCACCCTCGGGGTCCTAGCTTTACACCGAGAACCTAAAACTCAGGAGAATCTCAACAGCTGCAAGAGAAATCCAAACCCATCTCATCGTTTTCACTCTTGCCATTAGTGTGAAGTAGTGAGCTAGACTCAAAGCATTGTCCTCAAGAAGCCATCACCACCCGGAAACAAAAATTACAAGAGAAGAAGGGATGCTCAACAAATCTTTGGAATACGATAAGAGAACAGGCTAGATCGAAAATATGGATACAAAAGAATTTATCAACCTATAAGAATGGGAGAAGCATTCACCTTCTCAGGAGCTTGGTAGTCGTCCTAATGCTAATCAAAACGACTACATGTTTGGAAAACTGTTAGGTGAGATCCATGAGTTTGGACTCTAAGGGATGATTGATGAACTTTGCAGACTTGTATCCATCCAATGACTTTTGTACTGCAATTTCCTATTACAATTTGAAGTTCACTAGTGAAAGAAAAATCATATTACTTATAAGAATAATAACTTTCAGGACAAATGTCAAAAAAGTTTCAAGGTAAAATTAAGTCACATCAATGCATAGTTTCCATACAACAAGATGATAGCCCATATTGCTTGTTTCTTCATATTGCAGCAACTGTAAATACTAGATCTGCTAGATCTGTCGATGATGTATGAGATCCTCTTCAAGGATTACCCATGAAGCCATTAAAAACAGACTCCATGACAAGTACAGTAAACAATGACCATATTTCCATAAACCATAAGAGGGGGTCTGGGTGTCAGTGATACTGAAAGATAAAATTTGCACACCCTTCAGTGACGCATTACCTTATTTCAGAAAGCATACATAAGCTGCATGACCAGACCACACAAGGCAAAGTAAAACAGAAAAATACAATACCAGCATCAGGTTTCGTACTGAAAGTTAGAAAATGCACAGAAGTTGTTAGGGTTTCTCCTCTTAGGGGGAAAAAAAATCAAATTACAAAACGAAGGCAACCTTTGGGTCACCAGATGTTAATTTACATGAGGGGACCAGCACTCGCATCAGTCATTGCATGTTCATTAATGGGAGCAACACCCATTCCAGCTCTTCAGGGAAAACTTGATGTGTGCCCCCCCTCCCAGAGCAGGAAGATTTTGAATAGCACCACACTATTCCGGTGGCACCATGTCCCTGTCACCTAGTTTGAGCTTCTTATTCGAAGCTTCACAATTTTCTTCTTCTGCAGGATCCACTGCTTTGGCTTGGACTCTGGAAAAAAAATGCAAAATAGCTACTCGTAAGAAATCAGAAAAGTATGTTACAGAAAACCAAATTGCCTTAGATGTAGATTCATGACCAACAATCAAACCATCCCATTCCAGATACTGGTTATGAATAAGATCAGACAGGACATACAAAGGGCCATGCACAGGATTTCATACTTAAACATGGGAAATGAGCATGAGACATGAATTTTTAAACCGCAAGAAGAAATTCTGTGGGATCCTCGGTGCCTGATGCATCAAAATACAATGAATAACCCATGAAGTCAGATCCCCAGTGCCTAATGCATCAAACGACAACAAATCACCCATGAACCTCCCTATGGCCCAAACAAGATCCATGATTGACAACCCACTAGTAACCCTATCTAAATCGGAGAACATCATCTGTTTTGACTCATCATACATCTCATCAAATAAAATTGTCACACCAGAGACCACATGGCACACAGTCACATACATAAAAGAAATATCTTAATGGTTGCAGGCAGCCTTCTAAGAACTTTCATGAATCTGATTGGAAGCCCACAGTTGAGCGGACAAAGTACAAATTCACATACCTATCCTTCCGCTTTTCCAAGAAGCGAGCAAGTGAGGCTTTCCTTGCAAATGGAAGTTCTGCATTAAATGGAAGACATTAGATCATAATCCATGCATAATAAGCATAAATTTAGCAACACGACAGCCCAATCTTGACGCAAGCAGAGTTTATCCCGATTTACAGATAATATGAAAATGAGCATGTGCACATCAACATAACACCAACTATCTCATGCATACACATGATGGTGATTCATTATATTGTCAAAATCACATCAAAGCACTCATACACAGATGGTCAAACTGCAAGTAACGGGAAGTTTCTACACGAATTCCCCAAGATCAGAATCCCAGATCGATGTGTTAAAATAATGGCGCAATATGTGAGCCCCCCTGTGTGATTCTGATAGAAATATGCCACTGTGAAATAAATACAAGTGACTGACGTCTTGGTCAAGCACATGAACAAATCATGGAGAAGCACAGCGTGATCGAGCACCTCAGCCAACATGTAAATGACACAATTACTATAAATATAGATGTATGCAGCTCATCTTGGTGTAAGACAGTCCTCTCTTGTTGAAATTCCCTTTCTAATTGAGATGGTACGATAAGAAGTACCTGCTTGGGTTCGTTTGCCGACAAGTTGTTGCGGCTTTCTGTCCAGTTGGGGAACCTGAAACGGAGAGGACGGGGGAGGCGTAGATGGCCTGCTAAATGGTTGCTTGAATACTGTGGCCGTTCCTACGGGAGGGAGGCGCGACACACAAGTAGCTGGATTACTCGCCACAGTCCCCACAGCGACGCTATTAGTGGATGTACTTGCATCTGCGCCACGGCCCTGTCGATCACCGATGCTTCCGAGCAGAAGCATGATGGCATGTGCCTGTGAATTCAAAGAGAAAGATTCCTCTTAAGAAACTTAAACAAGTTAAACATAATGGCCGATGAAACGTTGAGAGGAAAGAGAAAATCCCCAAATTAACACTTGCTGTGGTCATGTAGAAAGTGGATCGACCACCAACTCTCTCTCTCTCTCTCTCTCTCTCTCTCTCTCTCTCTCTCTCTCTCTCTCTCTCTCTCTCCCTCCCCCTCCCCCCTCCCCCTCCCCCTCCCCCTCCCCCTCCCCCTCCCCCTCCCCCTCCCCCTCTCCCTCTCCCTCTCTCTCTCTCTCTCTCTCTCTCTCTCTCTCTCTCTCTCTCTCTCTCTCTCTCTCTCTCTCTCTCTCTCTCTCTCTCTCTCTCTCTCTCTCTCTCTCTCTCTGTGTGTGTGCATGAATTAGGGCGCATCGATTCGAAAGGAAAAAACATACCTTGTCTGGAGGCACATCTTCATAAACATTGACAGCCCCATCGTAGAAGATCGTCAGTTGAGAAGGTGCAGGAGTCTGCCGGGGGGCTGCAGGACCTGCAGACGACCGAGCCAGCCCTCCAATGAGATCAAGTGTTCCTGAGGCCATATCTTGCATGATTTTAGTCAATAGGAAGAAAATTATCCAGTCCCAATGGACAAAGTGAAATGGCCGATGCCGATCCGAGACAGATAAATTGAATGTGCTGGGCACCTCCGGCAGTGTCAATCACGAGCTGGAAGTGATAAGGCGTGCTTCCAATGCGAATTGGTGAGGTTATCTGCACGAATGCATGTGGATTTGCGATGTATCGTGTGTGTGAACGAGGCAGATAGAGAGCGGAGGACGAGGAGGAGAGGAGGAGGAGAAAATTAGTCACAGAAGAAGCCTGTGCGATAAGAGGATGAAAGAAGCACGGACGTAGGAGACCTACCTCTGCGTACTATCCGCGAGGTTTATATGAAGGAAGGGAACCCTACATAGACTAGCGCTGAAGCATTCAGAGAGCGAGAGAAGCCATTGATGGGCGATGGGCATCCCCACGAGGTGTTTGGATTCAATAGTGTCATGTGTTCAGCAAGACGATCCGGCTTCAAGGAGGCAAAACACGCATGTGCTCAATAGTTGTTTCCTTTACGTATACGATACGCGAGCGGTCATATTAAGCCAAAGAAAATTTGAAGCCATAAAAGGAGGAATCATGAATATCAGCCTCTTTTGTATTTCTCTCTTCAAGGTTCTAAAGAGCAAACATTTATTAGTAACAGTTTAGGTCATATGATCTATCCCTTTTTTTTAGAGCACAATGAATAAAAGACACACATCCAGTCTCATAAGGTAGAGGCACCATGCACTCATACATTTAGATATACCCGAAGGCTGAACATGTCTATAGAGTGAAACTTGAACCCACACACTCTATTCCATTGTGTTCAAGGCTTACCGCTACACCACATCCGTTTGAACATGATCTATTCTTCTAATGTTGAATTGATTCAAAAGATTGTACAAGGCTAGCATGAATTCGATCTAAAAATCATAAACTTATAGGGTTTTAGAGAGCCAAGATCAAAGACAGGAAAAATAAACTACATAGCAACTTTCAATGCATGTTAGCACAATGGGTTTTAGGGTTTGAAAGTTGCTATGTAGGTTTTAGGGTTTGAAACCTACATAGCAACTTTCAATGCATGTTAGCACAATGGGCCTTGGACTTACATGTTTGATGTCATCTTTGCTCTTCCATCGAGGATGATAGTAGGAAGGCACCCTCTAATCCCAAATTCACTAGAGGTTCCATATGAATGACTAAACTATGCCCATGATTCACAATTTTTTTCCATCATCTAGTAGCTTCTTTCCGAGAGAGGGATTGCCCTAAAATTTCTAGTTCCAAAAATCACCCAAGAAAGTCCCTCCACAAGTTTTCCACCATGTGGATACCCCTTCTCCACCACTTCCCTCCTCCTCGTTCAGAGGAAGTTTGAAGAGGTTTGAGAAGCTTGAGTGGGCATCAATTTCAAGCATTGCTCCCAAGCTCCCACCTAGATTCAGGATGCATGTACATTTGAGCAGTTTTTTTCTCTTCATGTACATAAAGGAGTGGAACATTGTGGGTGTACATAAAGGAGTGGAACATTGTGGGTGCAGTTACAAACTTGCACCACTCATGCATGGGCGTTTGAGGTGTCCTACTCACATTGGGCAATGTGCTTGCATCAAAATATGTTGGTGCTTGTGGAACAAAAGCACAAACATTGATGTTGACCTCCCCTCTCTTGTGCCAAACCTCTTCCACACTAGAGCATAACCAACTCATGACATTTTAATCATATATATATATATATATATATATATATATATATATATATATATATATATATATATATATATATATATATATATATATATATAAGCTGGTAACAATTGAAACTAGAATTGGGAACTCTTTTATCCAAACATCAAGGTTATCCATCAAGATGAAGATGGAATTCATGCCTGGGACCATCTATCCATGGTGTTCAAGCATGTTCCTAAGACCATGTGCGTTCCATGAGAACCATGACCATTTAACTTTTCAACATTTTTGTTCTCATTGTCATTTGTATCAACCAAAGACAAGTGATATTTTTCATTTTTCCCTTGTGATTGTGTCTCCTTGGTGGAACTCCACACCTCCTAAGACTTCCATCACTAATAGCATGTGTCCGCCGCTCATGTGTGAACACAAACTAGTCCTTCTCCTACCAGTCTATTGTAATCAAGTCTTTAATCAGCACTCATCTTGAGCCACTCTTTTTTCTTCACTACATGATCATGTGAGTCATGAGCATATGCTGAAAATTTGTGTACCTTGACATTGAGAGCTCCTTTTTGGGTGGGCCTTAGGCCACTCTATTCTGGTCAAGAAGAAAACGTGTCTCGCCCCCTTTATTAAAGGAAAATAGTTAAAAATTAGAGAGGGAACGTGGCGTGGCCCCATTGGAGAAGAAGGATGGTGGAAGTTTCCTTCACACTCGATCGTCTTATTTGCCCTTCATCTACAAACCTTTCAAATGTTTGAACCACGTTTTCATGAGTCATACATCTGCCAAGAAAAAGGCGCTCCTCTGTCTTTTCAAAGTGGCACCTATGGTCAATCATAGCACGTGCTTAGTGTGCCAATTTACTTCATATGGCCAATGCCCAATAGAGTATTGGTAAAGTGTCCCCCCTCTCTCTCTTTCCCTTTCACACACATGTTGGCTTATGACTCTCTCTCTCATGCTCTCTTATAAGTTATGAATCCAATGACGCCTTTTTTTCATCAATGCTTATGTCTTCCACTTCACCACACTCAAGAGAAAAGCTTCTCACTAGTCAAGTAGACAAGGACACATGACAAAATACTACCGTTCAACACCCTCTTTACCAAAGGTCTATCCCTTCACCACAATCAAATTTGAACTATGCATACAAAGAATCCACCTCCGGTTGAAGATTGAGCATGCTCTTCATTTCTACTTCTCTTTCTACCCATTTTATCGATTATAGATCATTACAATAACCTGTTCACATCTCGTAAGTAGGTTGGTTTGGCATTCACCTCTTGAGGTAGAGCTCTTGTGTTCAACCTTCGGGTTGGACATATAATAGCTTTGGCCAATCTAAACCAGTTGTAATATTGTCTAACCTTTGCTTTGTAGGATAAGAGGGGTCCCATGGGCACTATGACCATTTATTTCTATAGTTGTTCGTTCAAAGTTAAAGCTCGAGAGATCGGGCGCTTGTCAAATCTTCATTTAAAAAAACAATAAATAAACTATTGGTACATGTTTTATTAGCCCCATATTTTTTATAATATTACTGGATTGGTTATGAAAGTCTTTATGTGTACCTTAATATGCCAATGTACAAATCAACTGAAAGTCCAATTTAGGTTGCAATGCATACATGCATTTCTATGAAACATTAGAATGGTTTGATTATGAATAGAGATTGTATGGTGGTAATTGGGACCATCTTTATCACACCAACTCAAAGAGTGCAACAACAACAAAGTAAGCATGAGGATCAACATCTCCCATTCATGGAAGATGTATGCATACATAGAAACTACTGACATAGAGTGTTACACCATAAATGAAGTAGTAACTCACTATACTAGAAAAGGCTTAGAGTTGCAGAAAAGGGTTAGAGTGGCAGAATTATAGTGTGGTACATTGCTCAGAAATCTCAAAAATCTCAATGGTTTTCATGCCAATGGCAATCACATGCCCCCATGTCAAGTGTAAATTATTGGTGATACTATGGATTCCTATAATATTCAATGTTATCAAGCTAGAATTGGCCATCCAATAGTCAAGCATTGTTCATCCTCTTATATTGAGGGAAAGAAACAGTACTTTGATTTGTATTTTGTCCTTTCTAGCATGTTGACCTTTTTGACTGATCATGTTGTACATATTGAAGATTTCCATATCCATGACAGTGTTTGATTTCAATAATCTCACTTGTTTTTTTGTATTGTCTCCTGTACATGCTTTCATTTACACTCCCTAGAGTCCTTGCTCCTATTATTTGATGGGGAATATGGGTGATTTTTAAATCTTATTCTTTTGTTTATCAAATTTTGTGTTCGATTATGTTTACTCTATTTGCTTGTTTAGTTGGTTTGTTGATTGTTTTTTATTGTTGTCTTTGTTCATTGTAATAATTATTGTTTTTTTTTTCAAGAGGAACTTTGATTGAAACTTAATCTCTCTTATAGCTTGAATTAAATTGAAAGAGAAACTCTACAAATGAAAGGGCATAATACTCATGGAACCCCCTTTTTCCATAAAGCAAGAGTTAGATAGGCAAAAAGTGACACTTGGAAAGGATTGCTCGAAAGCACTAGTTCAATGCTGCCCGAAAGCAGAACATTAGCTTAAGGTCCACAATTATCTTAACATAGAGAGGGGTTGAACTCCCCCCCCCCCAAGAGGCAAAAGGCCCAACCAGATAACCTAGCATGCACAGATGTAATTTTTGTTGTTGTTTTCAATGAAGATAATGGTAATTAAATTGTTGTTGTTATTGTTCTTATTATTATTATTATTATTATTATTATTATTACTACTACTACTACCACTATTTTTGTTATTATCGGGGTCATGATAACTTTTTCTATGTTTCATGAGAAATTATCAAAATTATAAGAAAAATTTGAAGTATGTTTTTTGGAAATATATATTAATCAAAGAGTACAGAAATGAGTTCCATGATCTTGCAAGAAAGTTTGTTGGCTGCTAGAAGAAAGAAACCCTATGTGTTCGATTATGTTTCTCTTCTTTTTTCTTTTTTCTTCTTTGGTTGGTTTTTACCGTTTTTTATTGTTGCAATATCCTTTCTTAAAAATTCTCAAATTAAAAAAAAAAACTAAATATATTTTTTTTAATATTTATTATCAAAAAGTACAGAATTGAGTGACATGATCTTCAAACTCAATTACTACAAAAAAAAATTCCTCTCCAAGTTGCACATCTTATCAATAGTCTCTAAGAATTAAAAGGAATCATTTGTCACTAAATATCCTCCCTCCTTATGAAATAGTGCAAAGATATAAAGATATCTCAAATTTCTCAAGTACTTTCAGTACAAAAAGCAAAAGAAAAATTACTTGATAAGGATTCAAGTGAATGCAAATAAAAAAGAAACAACAAAACTCACAAAAACAAATGAATATAACAGAAATTGTTTACATTTATGTTGTTCTTAAAGGTTTGCAAGAGAATGAAGATCTCTTCAAGAGAATGCTATGTAAGAATAAAGATATATTTAGGTTTATAGTGTTTAGGAGAAATTATTGTACAAAGAATTCTATGTTTGAGCTTATTTGTGATCATTTTCAACAATTCTTTGCTTAAGATTGAGTGATGGTAACCACTCTTTGAATTAGATGGATTTAAAAAAATGGCACATCATGGATTCAAGCATCATGAGGCTTGAAGTCTCATCTTATGAGGGGCTTCAAAACATACATACCCATAAGGTCTTAGAAGCACGTTTGTTCTTTATGGGGATATATAGAATATCACTTTAGGGATGTTATAGAAGACTCCATCTCCTTTCGATCCTCATCTAGGGGATTGCATGGTTTTACATCATTATACACACACATGCGCACACACACACATCAGGGGATGACAACATGTTTGTGTATGTATATGTGTGTGTGTGTCTGTGTATATGTGTGTGTATATGTATATGTGTGTGTACTCGACAACATCAAGGGATGACATGATAACCTCTTGAAAGAGGATTTTCAACTTAAGATAAGATGAGCATTTGAAATAGTTTATTCATCTTTTGCAAAACACGAAAGCATGCGGAGGTCTATCTAGGAAAAAAATGTTACAAAGAATCATGGATCTTAATGTATTTTGGATCTAATACAATGAAAAGAAAACCTTTACTTTATTTTTTAATTATTTTACTTTATTTTTTAATTATTTTACTTTATTTTTTAATTATTTTACTTTATTTTTTAATTATTTTAAATGAACTTGAGGATTAAAAAGATATCCAAAGATGTTTGGATTTCCCCTCTCCTCTTTCCATAATGAAACAGAAAAATAAGATGATGATAATTGTCTTGTGATCTAATTTTTGGCACAATAATGAAAATAGAAAAAAGGCAACACACATACAACTATCAACACTCTCAACAAAGCTAGTCACAACATGTTTCTCTCTTCTCTCTCTCTCTCTCTCTCTCTCTCTCTCTCTCTCTCTATATATATATATATATATATATATATATATATATATATATATATATGTGTGTGTGTGTGTGTGTGTGTATGTGTGTATGTATTAAAGCGAGAATTGTTGAAAAGGTTTCCACATGAAAGAAGGTTTGGCGAAAAGTTTCTTTTCTTCATGATAGGAGTGTTTTGTCATAAAGCAAATTCAATTATGTTGGTGAGACGTTGTTGAAAATCTTTTGAGACTTCTTTACTTTGACTGATTTTGATGTCATGTAGTCGTATAGCGATTACAATTGTTTCTGTTATTGTTATTATTCTTACTATTTTTTTATAGTTGTTATTGGCTATCAATAGTCACAAAGTTTTTGTACATCATAAAGAGACAAAAATTGAATAAGCCAAAAAAAATGAAGAGCTTTATAAGAGAATGATATGTTTGAAAGAAATTATGTGTTTGTGATCTCTTTTCATTCTTCATGGGAATATATAGAAAATCACTTTAGAGATATTACATAGACTTCATTTCCTTACATCTAGCAACTATCTAAGGGATTACATGGTTTTGGTTTTACACACGCACACACACACACATATATATCATATATATATATATATATATATATATATATATATATATATATATATATATATATATGATATATATATATGATATATATGTGTGTGTGTGCATGTATATGTGTGTGTGAATGTATGTATGTATGCATGTGTTAGCAGTCAGCACAGATGACGAGAGAGTATGTGAAGAGAGATGGAGAAAAAACAAACGAGGCTCCCTCAAGAAAATTTTCTACATCATTGCTATTTTGAAATATCAGGATGACCATAATGAACAATAGTGATTCTAATCACTACACCTTGTATCATAAAAAAACCCAATTTTGTGATTTAGTGCTCCATTTTATGCAAGCCAAGGAGTCTTCGAGCTTGAGGATCTTAGGTAGAATGTACATATCGAATTTCAAAATTTTTGGAGATTGTTTGCTACCTCAAAAGTAGTGTAGGACATAATTTTTAACTAGGTCATCCATTACATGTGAAATTGGCCAAATTTCCTCAAAAACTATAAAAAGAGTTCGAGAGGCCACTTTGGAGGTTGGTTGGCTCGAGTTAACTTCTATGTGAATTGAGCATTGTAAGTTTTTTGATGAATAGAAGTAATTCTCCTTGCATTGTCTCTTGCATGTGTAGTGTGTATTTGTGTGTGCATTAATGTGCTTCTCACCTTCACCTTCGTGCACATCACTTGTTCATGATGGTCATATCATCCTTACATCTCCACGGATTGACAATCAAGAAAGTAAAGCTCCACAATGCGATACTCGTCCTTGTCTAGAGCAACAGTATGTGTAGCCATACAAATTTACTATGTGCTAAAAGTCTTAAATGTCTTAGGAGGGAGAAGAGAGTTTGATGCTAATTTACATGATATTGAATAAGCACAATATGAGCGAGCATATGGATCAACGTTGGAACTCAAGGTCAAGCACAAAGCATGGAAGCGCATCAAAGAAGTGGACATACAAGAAGGAGGAGCAGGTAGGGAGCTCCAAGAAGTACATGTCAATTTTTAGAAGAATGCCCTACAAAAACAGTGATTTTCATCACTAAAAACCATTGTAAATACCATTTTCTATGTTTGTAACTCCATTTTGTTCAAGCCGAGGAGTCCTCAAGTTGAGGAGTATTAGAAGTGTCATCCTACCAATTTTCATAATTTTTAGACTTCATTTGAGCCCCCAAATAAGCCTTGGAACCTAATTTTTAAATAGGCTAGACACTAGTTCTGGACAAGGCCAAAACTAGTCAAAAAAACTATAAAAAGAGCTAGAGAGCTCATTTTTGAGGTTAGCTTGTTATGGATTTGAGCTTTTTGTAAGAGAACTCTTTTGTAATCGAAGTTTTCCATTGTTCCTCTCTTTGATCTTACCTTATGCGTGTATGGATATTGAATAAGCACAATATGAGCGAGCATGTGGATCAAGAATGGGTATGTACCTTTTGTATTACTCTTGAATGAAAATTGGGCCAGGATCTTGCCCTACATCAACTACACAAAAGTCACTTATAGTTCGACACATTTTCTTTCTAAGTAAATCATTGGATCTTGCAAACAAGTTGATGGTTTCCTCAGTATATGTGATGGATTCATACTTGTAGTAAGAAAATAATTGAACACACATCTGTTTATGGATATTCGTCCACACCCTGACAGCGGATCACCTTTTTAGAACAACTTTAGGGGAGTCCCCTCAAGGAGTGTCAGATGAACTTCTTGATGCTTACCTGTTCAACCTAGAAGTAGTGCCTAATTGTGCCAAATTATAGTGCCCATTCTAACCTTTAGACCTAAACATCCTATACTAAAAGCCAAAGATAAAGAAGTAGTGAGGTGTCTAAAATATCACATATTGACCGACAATGTGTATAAGCACACCAATCAAAGCATACTAGCTTGTTGTGTAGATGAAGATGAACATGCAGAATGGTTGCAAATAGCACATGCAGGTGCACTTCAACGACTTCAATCTAAACAAAGAACCCTACAAACTCTGCAAAGATTAGGTGTATACTAGCCTATAGTGGAAGCAAATGTCCATAGATGTGCAAGGAATGGCCAATGTGTAGTATTAAACTGCCAGTGGAACATGCAACACTATATCAAATATCCATAATACCAGATGGAGCAAACCTTTGGTAGCCTTTTTGAGGATGAAAACATTCCCTAGAGATGACATTGGCCAGGCACAAGAGCTTAGAGCAAGAAGCACTAGATTATGCACTCATTGGAGATCATTTGTATAAGCATGAAGAGACGAATACGTAAGACCATGTGTCCATGAAAGTGAATATATTAAGATCTTAGAATCTCCCACGAAAGTGTGGGAAGATGACATTTTGGACCAAACCATGTCATCAAAGCTATACTATTCACAAGACTCTGGTGGTCAACCCTCTACATGGATGCACATTCCTATGTGAAGAGGTTCGACATATGTCAATGAGCTCAGTATCCCATACGTAAGGACGAAATGCCACTGAGACCCATGATGGGAGGTTATGCATTCTCTATGTGGGGAATAGACTTTGTTGGTCCTAATTGCCACTGATTATCTAACTAAATGGGTAGAAGTAAAAGCCACTAGGAAGAATGATTCACAAACTACCACTAAGTTTCTCTTCGAGAATGTGTTCACAAGATATGGCTTGCAAATAGAATTAGTTAGTGACCATGGTATACACTTTTTGAATGAGGTCATCAAATGATTGCTACAAGAATTAATGGTCATTCACAAGAAATCAGCCCCGTACCATCCACAAGTCAATGGACAAGTTGAAAGCACGAATAAGATTCTATGAACTGTGATAACAAAATTGGTGAATAATAAACCTTCTGATTGGGAAAAATAGTTACATCATGCTGTTGCATACAAAGTAGCCCATACAACAATACTCCAAGCCACACCCTTTTGGATGGTATTTGGATAGAATGCCCTATTGCCAATAGAGTTTTTGATACCTACTTTGAAAGTGGCACAAGAGCACCAATGAACTGATGACGAGTTATCTTATAGGATCTTTGATCTTGAGAGATTATGCAAAACTAGATTAAGAGCAGCTACATGAATATACATAGCCAAGAAATGACAAAAGGCATACTTTGATGCCCATGTGAAGCATAAGGGTTTGAAAGTGGGAGATATAGTCTTAGTATATATACACATTGAAGAAACATGCACGGAAGTTGGAGAAGTGTGGTTATGGACCTATGATCATCAAGAGGATCTCAACAAGTGGAGCAGTCCAGTTAGCTACCCTAGAGGGTAACATTCTACCTAGTGACATTAGTGGATGCAAAGTAAAATTATATCAAGAACCCCTCATAGAAGAAACTCTAAATCGACTCAACATAGCCAAGAAACACAAAGAAGAAGAAAAAGAGATAACTAGAGAAGAGGTTCAAGGAGAAGCCCTAGAATGCACTTGGCACATGAAGTTAATGAGATAGGGTAGAGATCTATTGGAGATTCACTCACTAATTAGACATAAAGACCTGAAGATGTATGAAGGATGAAGGAAAACGAAGAAAAGCATAAACAAAGCATTCAGAAAATCAAACCTTAGTGAAGGGACAAATTTACGACTGTAATATAGTTCATAGAAAACTTCTAGAATTACGAGTTTTGAGTCTCGGAACAAATATGTATATAAATGAGTTAGAAGATCATAATAAGAGTGTTGATATATAGCTGCTAAGAGTGCAGCCAATGTTGTTAGACAAAGAGTCTGAGATGCCGAAGAGAGAGCTTGAACCTGAACTGTCAAGTATTCATCTGAGAGAGAGATGGTAAGGAAGAACTACTCAATATAGGAGAGCTTTCCATGGCTATGAGCAAAGTGAGGCCAAGCCATTCTCTACACATCTTCTCTAATAGAAAACACATGTTTATGTGGAAAGATCTGAGCACATTCTTTATGTGTGTAGAAATCTAAGTGATTTCATGTTACTGTGAAAGTTAGTTAACAGTTAGAGTTTTCTCATCGCACAGTTTTACGGTATTTCTACAAGTTAGATTTCATCGTATAGTGTAAACTTTTTCATGAGCAATAGCTTATCTTGAAGCTACCAGTCTCAACTATAAACAGATCAAAAGAGTTTTGTGAAACGGGACATGTACACACAGTACAGTGTCTGACCATAAAGGCATCCAGAACTGGTGAAGTTTTTCCTCAAACTTCAGATAAATTTCATTCACTGAAGGAAGCTCAGGTATTACTTCCTTACTTCATTTACAATAATTTGAAGTAGCCACAAACAGAATCGCAGTTGATTCCGATAATATTACGGTGAGATTACGGTGACAGTCTGGTAACAGTCCGGTGAGATTCCAGTGAATTTAAAACACAGTTTTGATACAGTGAAGTAACTGAAAGTATATCTAACAATAAGCAGACAGAGAATTGTATTAAACCAGATCAGAATTGAAGCCTGAAGAAAAGGCAAAGCTTCTGTAAAGTGAATTTTTCGGATTTCACTAAACACAATTATAAAGTTTTCAGTTTTCAAAAAGGATGCTAAGCTATTGATGATTATAGAGGTGTTCTAACATCACTTTAGCTTAGTTCTTGTGGCGTGGCAAATTTTGCAGCTTAGTTTTGAAGCTCTTACCGCGTCAACAAGTGGTATCAGAGCAAAAAGATTTTGAAGAGCAGAAAGGTCCTCAAGAGTAAACAGAAGTGAAGACACAAGAGAATTTAAAGAATTCTTCTTAAGAAAGGTGAAAGCTGAGGTGATCAAGAGCAAACGGAATCAAAGAAGCATTCTGAAGTCATTCTCAAGGGTAAAGGTTTATGAAAGGTAAAATCTTTTAACATTATACTTACCGATAGTAACAGAAACAAGAAGATCATGGCAGATCACATTTCTGTTGACAAATTGGACAGAGATAATTATCCTGCATGGGTAATGCGAATGGAAGCCTTACTTATGAGTAAGGACTTAATGATATATGTAAAAGGAGAAGAAAAGAAGCCTACTTTTGGAGACGACAGTCAACCGAAGAAAGAAGAGTTAGAAGCTTTGAAGCTGTGGCAGAAGAAAGATGCAACGGCAAGAGCTTATATCTACAACACCATTATAGATCATCTATTACCACATATTAGAGGTCTGGAAAAGGCAGAAGATATATGGAGTGCTTTGGAAGATCACTTCCAAAATACTACTAAAGCTAGGAAGGCTAGCTTATGGTCGGAGTTCACAATGTTCAAGAAAAAGCAAAGTCAAAGCATTAGTGATTATGTCACTAAGATGAAGGATTTGGCAGACAGTCTTGGATCTATTGACGAAGATATTGAAGATCACAGATTAATAGCGCAATTGCTTGCAGGACTAAGAGGAGATGAAAGGTGGAAACCTTTTGTACTCTCAACTGAAATTTCATTAAATCATTTTGTACCAGATTTAAATCAGTTGCTTGGATTAATGCTAACATTTGAGCAAGATTTGAAGACAAATGGAGATAAAGGACATAGTTCAGCGATGTACGCAAAAAGTAAGAAGAAAAGTGATAAAGGTAAAGAAAAGGATGAAGAAGAGATGACTACTCGAGAAAATTATGCAAGAGGAAGAGGTAATCTCAGAAGTAAAAGTAGAGGTAATACAAAAGGAAGAAGTAGTAACAACAAGAAGACTTGTTGGATCTGTGGATTAAGCAATCATTTGGCTCATGATTGCTGGCATAATTCCCAAGGATCAAGTCAGAATCAGAATAAGAATAGCAGAGGCATTTCGGAAGATTTCAAAGAGGTAGACAAAGCCAAAGAGACAGATATGGTAGAGGTGGAGCAAGAAGTTGGGGACAAAATCAGTCTCACAACACTACCTACTACCACTATGCGAATGATACGCAGAATGACAATCATACAACATTGATGATGAATTCGATAAGTGTGTCAGAGAATGAAGATCTCAAGGTATTCTATATTGACTCTGGTTGTTCAAATCATTTGTCAGGAAATATAGAATTGTTATCAGAACTGGAAGGAGGTATTTTAAATCATATAGTACAAACAGGTGATAACACAAAACATAATGTACGGTCAATTGGAAAAGTGAAGTGTAAAAATGGAGCTGATTTACTAACAAATGTTTTATATGTTCCAACAATCCCAAAGAATCTGATCAGTGTGGGACGGATAGTAGAAAAAGGTTTTCAAGTCAGATTTACAAATGAAGGAGTATTTGTTGAAGATCTAGAGAATGGATACAATCAAATTGTCTATGGTAAAAAAGAAGGTAGAATTTTTACTCTTAAAGTGCAAGGGAATGTTGGTCAAGCCTTGATCACACATGGTGATAAAGCATTTACAAAACTAGACCTCTGGCATAAGAGGTTAGGACATTTTAATGAAAAAAGAATCAAAGTGATGGTGGAAAAACAATCCGTTAGAGGATTACTGAATAGGAAGAATCAACATATGATTCACAAATGTGAAGCCTCTTAGATGCGAAAAGCACACAGGTTACCATTTCAGAAGAAGGGTTACAAACATGATGGTTTGCTAGAACTCATACATACATATGTACGGGGACCAACAAAAGAAGGATCTATCAGTGGCTCAAAGTATTATGTTCTTTTTATTGATGATGCAACAAGATGGATAACTCTTTATGTTTTGAAAGAGAAGTTAGAAGTGTTTGGAGCTTTCAAGAATTTTCATGCGTATGCTGAAAGAGTTACATGACAAAAACTCAAAAGGCTAAGGTCTGGTGGAGGAGGAGAATATTTTTCCCAAGAATTCAATGATTATCTGTGGAATGTAGGTATCAAAAGAGAAATAACTTGCAGGTATACACCACAACAAAATGGAGTAGCAGAAAGGAGAAACCGAATTCTAGTTGAGTTTACTAGAGCAATGTTAAAGGAGAAGAATTGTCCAAACTATCTTTGGGCTGAGGCTGTAAATACAGCCACATATCTTGTAAACAGATTACCATGTACAGCTTTAAATGGAATGACCACTTATGAAGCTTGCTGGGTTAAGAAACCAACACTTGATCATTGCAAAGTGTTTGGATCAGTTGCTTATGCTTATGTACCATCACAGCTAAGACATAAGCTTGAACCAAAAGCTAAAAAATACGTGTTCATCGGATATGATGAAAAACATATGGGTTATAGGTTATGGAGTCCTTTAACCAAACAATTTATTGTTTCCAGAGATGTGACATTTGATGAAGAGAAGAGATGGTATGCAGATACAGAGTATAATGATGAAACATTTGAAGAAGAGGTAAGAAGGAAGGAAAAAGGTAAATCGCATATGCAGGTGAATGGAGATGAAGATCATATGCAGGCACGTACATCTAGGATCGGATCAATTATGAGAAATGAAGAAGGACCGAGATTTGATGAAGAAGTGTATTCAGATACACATGAAAAGTATGAACCAAGAAGGTCAAACAGAATAAGGAAACAACCAACAAGGTATTCCTATGATACTTCTTATATGACTCAGAAAAATTATGCTTACTTAGTAAAGGAGGATGAAGAACCTCAGAATTACAGTAAAGCAAAAGGTAAGGAAAAATGGGAAGAAGCAATGAAGGAGGAGTTCAATGCACTTGAGGAGAACAAGACTTGGGAACTTGTTCCAAAACCAAATGGTAAGAAAGTGATAGGAAATAAATGGGTTTACAAAGTTAAGAAGCTTGTAGATGGAAGAATAGCCAGATACAAAGCTAGACTGGTAGTAAAAGGTTATGCTCAGACGCATGGCATAGATTATGATGAGACATTCAGTCCGGTGGCAAAGATGTCAACCATAAGGACAGTGATTGCTATAGCAGCATCAAAAGGATGGAAGCTAAGTCAATTGGATATAAAGAATGCATTTCTAAATGGATATATATTAGATGAAGTCTACATGGAACAACCTAAAGGGTTTGTAAGTTCCAGTTACGCAAATCATGTTTGCAGATTAAGAAGAGCACTCTATGGATTGAAGCAAGCTCCAAGAGCTTGGAATTACAGACTTGTAAAGTATCTCAATGACCTTGGATACCAAAGTTCGAAGGCAGATGCAATTCTACACATTAAGAGAACATATGAAGGTATGATCTACATTTCTATTTATGTAGATGCCCATTATAATCACAGGTACCTCAGATGAAGGAATCAAGGAGGTAAAGAGATTGCTCGAAAAGGAGTTCAAGATGAGTGATCTAGGAAATTTATCATACTTTCTTGGAATGGAAGTCACATATATAGATCATGGTGTATATGTTTCGCAAGAAAGGTATCTTCTCAACTTACTGAAGAAGTTTAACATGGAGAATTGCAGAGAAGCCTCAACACCACTTGAGGTCAATCATAAACTCATCAATTATGATGGTGCAGAGTTTAAAGATATGAGAAAGTATCAATCTTTAGTGGGAAGCTTGATTTATGCTACGCTAACAAGACCAGATCTTAGTTATGCAGTAGGAGTTCTCTCACAGTTTATGCATTGTCTAAAGGATCAACATTGGGTTGCAGGACAAAGAGTTCTTAGATATATCAAAAGAACTATAAAGGAAGGATTATATTATCCTTTTACATCAGATATAAAACTGAGAGCATACAGTGACTCAGACTGGGCAGGAAGTCAAGATGACAGAAGGTCGACACATGGGTATATGATATACCTAGGAGATAAACTTGTCAGCTGGTGTTCAAAGAAGCATCATACAGTGGCTTTATCGTCAACGGAAGCAAACTATAAAGGACTTGTGGAAGCAGCTAAAGAAGTGATATGGATGCACACCTTGTTCAAAAGCTTGGGTATTGATCAAGGTACACCTATCATACATGGAGATAATATGAGTTCGTTGTATCTTGCATCAAATCCAGTATTTCATGCAAGAAAGCACATAGAGATTCAATATCATTTCCTAAGGGAAAAGGTAATGGAGAAGGAGATTGAAATAGTATTCACTCCTACAAAAGATCAGATTGCAGATATGTTAACAAAGAGCTTGGATGGAGTAAAGACAAGCAGATTCAAAGAAATGGCAGGAATAAAAGAAAAGAAGAATATATGAAAGATCAGAGGATGCTAATTAGTGATTAAGGGGGAGCTGTTGGAGATTCACTCACTAATTAGACATAAAGACCTGAAGATGTATGAAGGATGAAGAAAAACGAAGAAAAGCATTCAGAAAATCAAACCTTAGTGAAGGGACAAATTCACGACTGTAATATAGTTCATAGAAACTTCCAGAATTACGAATTTTGAGTCTCGGAACAAATATGTATATAAATGAGTTAGAAGATCATAATAAGAGTGTTGATATATAGTTGCTAAGAGTGCAGCCAGTGTTGTTCGACAAAGAGTCTGAGATGCTGAAGAGAGAGCCTGAACCTGAACTGTCAGGTATTCATTTGAGAGAGAGATGGTAATGAAGAACTACTACTCAGTATAGGAGAGTTTTCCATGGCTATGAGCAAAGTGAGGCCAAGCCATTCTGTACACATCTTCTCTGATAGAAAACACATGTTTATGTGGAAAGATCTAAGCACATTCTTTATGTGTGTAGAAATCTAAGTGATTTCATGTTACTGTGAAAGTTAGTTAATAGTTATAGTTTTCTCAACGCATAGTTTTACGGTATTTCTACAAGTTAGATTTCATCGTATATTGCAAAGTTTTTCACGAACAATAGCTTATCTTGAAGCTACCAGTCTCAACTATAAATTGATCAAAAGAGTTTTGTGAAACGGGACATGTACACACGGTACAGTGTCTGACCATAAAGGCATCCAGAGCTGGTGAAGTTTTTCCTCAAACTTCAGATAAAGTTCATTCACTGAAGGAAGCTCAGGTATTACTTCCTTACTTCATTTTCAATCATTTGAAGTAACCACAAACAGAATTGTAGTTGATTCTGATAATATTACGATGAGATTACGCTGACAGTCCGATAACAGTCCGGTGGGATTCCGGTGAATTTAAAACACAGTTTTGATACAGTGAAGTAATTGAAAGTATATCTAACAGTAAGCAGACAAAGAATTGTATTAAACCAGATCAAAATTGAAGCCTGATGAAAAGGCAAAGTTTCTGTAAAGTGATTTTTTCAGATTTCACTAAACACAGTTATAAAGTTTTTAGTTTTCAGAAAGGATCCTAAGCTATTGATGATTATAGAGGTGTTCTAACATCACTTTAGCTTAGTTCTTGTGGTGTGGCAAATTCCGCAGCTTAGTTTCGAAGCTCTTGCCATGTCAACAAGATCAACCTAGGCAAGATGATCATGGAGCACCAAGATATCACATGGCTATGTGCCAAGATACAAGTATTACCCCTCATTGAATTATTGATAGACATCCTTTCATGATGTTAAAATTAGGACAGGGAAAGAATGCAAGAACCATAAGGACCTTGATCGACTCAGGTGTAGCCACTAGTGCAATCAGATTTTGCTACTGTCACAACTTGCGATTGAACATCAATCCTATAAAATCTTATCTCATAGTATTGGGAGGAGTAAAAACCCCTTGCCTAGGCAAGGTGGAGCTTCCTATCTCTATTCAAGATGTCTCAATGATAGTAAAAGTGCTAGTGCATCAAGATGAGGACCTTACAAAATCTTTTAGCTTGGGTCAAGATTGGATTTATGACCATGCAATCAACATTAACCTAAGAAGTGGAATTCTTCAGGTCTGGGTGAACCAGCAATGCATTACGGTCGAACTAGCAACTCAAGAACTCAAGGAAGTAGGAAAGGCACCCACAGTTGGTCCTTCTAGGAGTGCACATGAAGATAATGATGATGCTCTTGTCCAAAGTTCTATATTGTAGAAGGATGTGAATTTTGAGAACTAGGGGAAGAGAGGGTTCCACTCCCTTCTTTTCCAAAAACACCAATGGTAGAGGCAATTGAAGCACAATGGCATTCAAAGCCGTATATGCAAACAAGGGACCTTCAAAAATCAAATTTATCTCATAGCCAAGAGATGCATAACACAAAGTATAGCTAGAGGTGCAAGGGTGAGCATCCACCCAATCCCTCGCTAGAACCACAACTTCCGAAGCTATAGATCAAATCTAAGAAAACCAAGCAAGAACTATCAAGCCGTAGTTCTCGACAAATGTTCTCAATTTGGATACCTAAGCAGTTGATGAAGGCTAAACTCACTCCTAGATAAATATGGGTGCCATAGACCTACTTACATGCTCAGATAGCCAAGCATAAGCTGGTGATGTTAAACCCACTACCATGTAAACATACCTCACCTCCACCAATAAGACAAGCTGTTACCTACACTCATTCAAGTTTCATCACATTTAGAACCTTCTGGAAGTGGATACCTAAAAAATCCCAACCCCAAGCTAAGTCAACTCAGAAACCTTTTATTGTCACCACATGCTCACTTCATAGCCTTGTAAAACAAATATGGAGAGTCAAACCATGTAAGAAAACCCCGATTCATAGGGAAACATTCTTATAAGACTACTCAAATGCATTCAGAGCTCACTGCACATCCCAACTATGCATTTAGGATGATCTACTAACCTCCCCAACTTGCACCCATGTTCACCTTACACATCACACTAACCACTTCAATAACCATCTTGGAAGTCATGATTGGTATTGTAATGGGAATAAGGTCTTATTAGGTTTCTGCTACAATATAAATCAAATTCTTCTTCTTCTAGCAGATCTATCAATCATCCAAGTAGTACACGATGGCTAAGGAAGGCACAAGTTCTCAAGCCATGGACATAAGGAGTTTGGCAGTGTTTGAGCTTCCTATTGAGAAACCTCAAGAGTTTAGAAATGTACAAAAGATACCAATTTAGGATCCTCCCTCTATATGCACCAAGAAAGTAAACCCACATTCACATTGGTTCAATGGCATGCCAATACAATTAGGAGACACATCCCACATATGGGAATCAAGATGTGAATATAATAATATGTGGGGTATATTCCAATTTTTCATTAAAGAATTTGAGCAATTGTAGAACACCTTGGGATTTCAAGCAATTTGGAAAAGAGTAGGCTTGCCAGAGTATTTCAGTGATCCATTTCCAAAACCTCATTTTTTACACTATTATTATTTAGTACTATGGCCCAGTATAGTGAGAGAGGTTTTACACTTATGTGTTCCTCGAGTAGCTTTGATGTGAACCTTTTCCCTATACATGGGCACTTTTTACTCTAGTGCTGGCTAGAGGTTTTTTCCCCATGTTACCACATACTTGATACTCTCATATGTGGTGGTACTTTGTACTTAGGGATATTATTCAGCTCTTACTTCAGTTCAATTCATTTGATCAATAGAGAGAGCTATTCCAGCCATCGTCTTCTCCGTGTGCCTTGCTGCGTTGTGCTCCTTGTGTGTGCTCTTTGTGTGTCTCTCACACTTCTACACACACCCAACAGTGGTATCAGAGCAGGTTCAACTTCTTCTCAAGTTTTGGTTTTTCGCGTCACGGCGCGTGCGCACTTTAACAGTGCAAATCGACTTCGAAGCATAGAATTGCGAATTTCAGCAGCCTAGAAACATTTCCAGCAGGCGCGCTGGGGTTTTACCCCCATTTCTAAGCCATTCGTGCAGTCAGAATCGCCATCAGAGTGACGGTTTGTGAGCTGAAATTTCAGCACTCATTTCAGCTTTCATCGAAGTGAAGATTTTGTCACATTCTTGTTCCTCAGTGAAATGGCGGGCAGCAATGACTTGTTTGGCATGCTTCAAGCTGAAGATAAGCTTGATGGGACCAACTATCCGATGTGGTCTTACATGATGAAGCACGTTCTTGTTGCAAAACAACTTTGGAACATAGTGGCAGATGTAGATCGAAGACCGGCAGATGCTTCTACTTCACAGTCTACTGTCACAGATGGAGCTTCTTCTTCGAGTACAGTGGTTTCTCCTTCTCCACCTACACAAGAGCAGCTTAGATGGGATGGAAAAGATGCTCAAGCTCATGCTTTGATTTCACTTTCAGTGAAGCGTCATATAGTTCCACACATTCGGTCATGTTCTACATCACGACAGGCATGGGACACTCTTGCTTCTTTGTATGCCGTGCGTAATGAAGCACGTGTTGCATACTTGAGGAAGCAACTTGAGGATGTATGTATGGCTGAAAATGAGTCAGTAGATGTGTATGTGACATGCATCAAGGACTTGAAAGAGCAATTGGCAAACATAGATGAGATCATTCTGGATGCATCACTCATTTCTACATTATTGAAAGGATTACCGGAATCTTTTCAAAGCTTTGCTACTACACTTCGTTTGGTTGCAAAAGGAAATCCTAATATGTATGCATTTGATGAGGTTTTGTCTCTTCTTTTGCAAGAAGAGCAATCTAGAGTGAATAGGAGTGGTTTGATTGAGGGAACGCAAGCACTTGCTATCTCATAAAAGGGGAAAAGCAAGTATGGTTCAGCTTTGGGTTCATCAAAACCAAAGCCTCAAGCTTCCTCTTCCACTCATTCCTCTAATGATGGTGATTTGCAAAAGAAGAAGAGATGCAAATATTGCCAGAAGGCTGGTCATACTATTGATGAGTGTAGAAAGCTTGTTAAACGCAATGAAAAGAAGAAGGAATCGGGCATGTCTATTGCTGAAAATTCAGCAAATGCAAAGAATGATGAAGCACATGGCTCAAGATTTTTGGGCATGTGTTGTTACATGTCATTATGATGCTTCTTTAAATTCTAAATGTATGGTTGTGAGTGAGGCTGATTCGGATTGGTTCTTTGATAGTGGTGCTTCAAAGCACATAACATCATGCAAAATATTTTTTGCCTCTTTGAAAGATGCACCTAAAGGAGGACATGTGGTGTGTGCAAACAATGCCTCTTATCCTATCATTGGAGTAGGAGAAATTGAGCTTACGGCTGCAAATGGAGGTGTGATTCTCTTAAAAAATGCATTGTATGTGCCCGGTATCAAGAAGAACTTAATTTCAGTTCCGTTGATTGCCAAAGCTGGACTTCATGTACACTTTGTTGATGATAAGTGTATGGTTCATGATTTCAGCAATGGCGATGTTATCGTGATGTCTGGTACATTATGTAATGGTTTGTATCGCATGGATACATACAAGAGGGCTGCCTCGAATGCCTTAGTTACTCATAGTTCTTCCATGGCTGAAATGGAACTTATCTTTGGCATGCTCGTTTTGGTCATTTAAACTTCAATAGTTTGCTCTACTTGCAAAAGAAGGACATGGTTATTGGCTTGCCTACACTTGAGTCCATTGAAAAGCATGCATGTGAAGGTTGCATTCTTGGAAAAATGCATCGTGCTTCTTTTCCAAAAGATAGTCATACACACACTACAAGAAAATTGCAACTTGTTCATAGTGATGTATGTGGTCCAGTCAAGACAGACCATCTTTTGGGAAGCATGTATATTTTGTTACCTTCATTGATGATGCTACTCGCCATACATGGGTGTATCGTATGAAAGCAAAGAATGAAGTATTTTCTTGCTTCAAAGCATTTTTAGCTATGGCTGAAAATTTTTCTTCACAAAAGCTTTTGACTCTATGCACGGATCGTGGTGGTGAATACATGTCACATGATTTTAATGCTTTTCTTCGTGAAAAAGGTATTTCACACCAATGTACGGTGCCATATACACCTCAGCAAAATGGTGTTGCCGAGCATAAAAATAGAACTCTACTTGAAATGGCACGATGTATGGTTAAAGGAAAGCATCTTCCTCATAAGTTTTGGATGGAAGCGGTCATGTGTGCAAACTATGTGTTGAATCGCTGCCCTACAAAAGCATTGAGAGTCATCACTCCTTATGAGGCTTGCAATGGTCATAAGCCTATGGTTAGTCATATGCGTGTGTTTGGTTGTTTGGCATATGCTCTTGTGCCATCACAACAACGTCACAAACTTGATGACAAGGCAAAGCAATGTATATTTGTTGGTTATAGTGCTAAAAGTAAGGGATATCGGTTGTACCATCCATTGACGAACACAATTATTGTGAGTCAAGATGTGGTATTTGCTAAAAATTCAGTTTTCCCTCTACTTGAATGCAAAAAACTGCCAACAGTTAGCTCACAAGATGTGTTCGATACACTCATGCCTTTGTTCCAAAATGGTGCGCATGACTATGGCCATGTAGACCAGCCAACTGAGGCTCAAAGGGCTGAAAAATTCCAGCCAAATAGGGCTGAAAATGCAGAGAATTTCCAGCCAAACATGGCTGAAAAAATTCAGCAAAAAATTGTCAAAACTGTTGGAAATTTACAGCCACATATGGTTGAACATTTGCGTCAAAATATGGCTGAAACTGAGCATGAAATTCAGCCCACGCATGATGTACATATTGAAGATGTTTTACATAATGAACACATGTCTATCAAGAGTGCACAATCTATGCCAAAGTGGCTGAAACAAACTTTGCAGGACAGCAAATTAAGTGCACCTTTACTTGGTAGAACAAGATCAAGCTCTCACCATGCATCAAGTAATTTTGTGGATTATTCTCTTATTGCTACAGCATGTAATGAAGAGCCACTTTCTTTTGAAGATGCATGTGACGATCCACAATGGATGAGTGCTATGCAATCAGAAATGGATTCCATACATAGGAATGGTACTTGGGAGTTATGTGAATTGCCAAAAGGAAAGAATGCCATTGGTACAAAGTGGGTTTACAAGATTAAGAGAAAATCTGATGGTAGCATTGATCGCTACAAAGCTAGATTGGTTGCCAAAGGATATGCACAACAATATGGCATTGACTATGAGGAAACTTTTGCACCTACTTCACACATGACTACCATTCGTACCGTGGTTGCATTGGCTGCCCATCGAGGTTGGAAAGTGCATCAATTGGACATAAAAACAACCTTCTTGAATGGAGATTTGCAAGAAGAGGTCTATGTGAAGCAACCTGCTGGATTTGCTATGAAAGAAAAAGAGCATATGGTTTGTTGCTTGCATAAAGCCTTGTATGGTCTCAAGCAAGCTCCACGTGCATGGTATGACAAAATACATAAGCACTTGATTGCTCTTGGCTTCACATGTAGTCCGATTGAAAGCATACTCTATGTACGCAAAAATGGGGCTGATCTTATAGTGCTTGTTCTTTATGTTGATGACATACTCTTGATTGGGCCATGTGATGCAAAACTTGACATTCTTATGGCTGATTTGCAGCATACTTTTGATGTCACTTATCTTGGTCTTTTGAGCTACTATCTTGGCATCCAGTTTGTATCCGTTGAGGGGTGAATTATTATGCATCAAGCAAAGTATGTTGAAAAACTACTTGAGCGTTTTGATTTTGAGGATTGTAAGCTAGTTTCCACACCAGTTGAGACAAGATTTAGGTTCTCAGTTGACGATTCGAGTTATGCATTTGACACTTCTCTTTATCAGCAAGCTGTGGGATGTCTTATATATGCATGCAACACAAGGCCGGGTATACAGTATGCAGTTTCCCAGTTGAGTCGATTCATGCATACCCTTGGCACTAAGCATTGGCAAGCGGTGAAACGTGTGTTTAGATATCTTCGAGGCACTTTGAGCTTAGGTCTCTTTTATGGTAGAGATGTTCAGCCATGCTTGCATGCTTTTACAGATAGTGATTGGGCTGGTTGTTATGATACTCGCGTGTCCACTAGTGGTAATTGCTTTTTCCTTGGAGACTCATGCATATCTTGGTTGAGTAAGAAGCAACCTACAGTGGCGACATCGAGTTGTGAAGCTGAGTACAGGGCAGTTTTCATAGCGACAGTGGAGTGTATATGGCTGAGATGCCTATTGATGGATCTTTGCATGGAGATTGATGCTGCTACGCATATTCTCACAGATAGTCACAGTGCTTTGGCTGTTGCACGAAACCCAGTGTTTCATGCACGGACCAAACATATTGAGGTGCATTATCACTATGTGAGAGAGCGCCTTCATGCAGGAGATATTGATTTGGTATATGTGCCTACACAAGATAATGTGGCAGACATATTCACCAAAGCTCTTCCACGGGAAAAGTTTGAAGCTTTTCACAAAGCTTTAGGCTTGTTACCTTGTGGTGGCTGATTTGTCACTCCCTGTATGTGTTCACATCATTCGCTCCAGGGGGGTTTGTTACACTTATGTGTTCCTCGAGTAGCTTTGAACCTTCTCCCTATACATGGACACTTTTTACTCTAGTGCTGGCTAGAGGTTTTTTCCCCATGTTACCACATACTTGATACTCTCATATGTGGTGGTACTTTGTACTTAGGGATATTACTCAGCTCTTACTTCAGTTCAGTTCATTTGATCAATAGAGAGAGCTATTCCAGCCATCGTCTTCTCCGTGTGCCTTGCTACATTTGTGCTCCTTGTGTGTGCTTCTTGTGTGTCTCTCGCACTTCTACACACACCCAACAAGAGGCACTGGGTACTTTCATTATCCCTTTATTATTGTTGGAAGTGAGGTAGGCCCTTAGGCTCATGTCACAGGTCCATGGTTCCATAGTTCCAGTCATGTACAACATTCATTCCAGCAATCTTCCATATTGACAAAACATGAACATATCACAACTTAATCATACAAATGATGAGACAAAGATAGAGAAAGAATAGACGACATGTGTAAGGTGTTACGTAAGCCATCGCTTACTCATGGTATCATATATACCAATGTTCAATGTACAATGTGGGAGCAAAACTCTCAACCACTCTATGTGATGAGAAATAGATGTATGAGTGAATGTACAATGTAACAAACATATTCAGATGTGTGGGCAGTAATCTGAATATACATGAGATGTGTGACCTAATAGGTTATAGAAGAGTGAATATGAGTGACTGAATGAGGAAGGATTAGTGTGAAACTGATGGTCAACAAACCTACATCTAAACTTAGGCTATGGAAGACCCTAAGTCAGATACGTGTGTGAAAAGATCACATACTTATAAAGTAGCATAGAATGCTAACAAGATTGTTGCCGGAAATCCTCAAACTCATGTGAACACACCTTCTCAAACACCTCATAAAAATATGCATAAAGCATATAAGTACTGATTCTCTTGTACCTATGCCGAATAGGACTCCTCCTGATATGAACGCCACAGCCTCCATAAACTTCAAGTAGTACCTGTGTGCATAAAGAGAATATGTACCTGAATACTTAACATAAGATGTGAATCTTATGTTAATCACCATCTAATGTCTTTGAAGTAGCCCGACATCTTCTTGTAGAAGACAATCTTCAACCTAATATCTTCCTGTAGAAGATAATCTTCAAAATCATGTAGATGGTCCCATCCAATGTCTTTGAAGTAGCCAGACATCTTCTTGTAGAAGATAATCTTCAACCTAACATCTTCTTGTAGAAGATGATCTTCAAATACATCATGTAGATGGGCGATCCTCACCATCAAGCTGCTAATAATCAAGTCTTCTTGCCATGAACAAGAGATAACCTCCTCTTCATGAGGTAGAGTGTGAGCACACCCTTCATCTTCTCCAAGAAGAATCATTAAGAAGAACTCCATAGCTGCTCCTCCACATGCTTCAAGTTAGCACCATGGCTATCCCATGTGCTAGAAGAAACACCACCTCTACTAAGGTCCAAGCTCTAGAAAGCTTGTGTTGATCCTAGGTGAAGGATGCATAACAATGAGCCCAAGCTCTTGTTATATAGTGTTTGATTGTCCTCCAAAAGCTTCTCCAAAAGCCAAAATAAAGCTACGATCTTACGATCGCTTACGAAAATCAAACGTTATCACTTTATCGAAAATCGCATCGCCCGTCGCTGTCCCTCGGCCACTATTGTTTTCTTCTAAGAAGGCAAAAATCATATATATGCAAATTATCATTAACGCGTTCCACGGGATTTGAACCCGCGTCCCCAAGATGGGAGGACGATGAACTATCCACACTCACCGCGCCGTTTTGAAGTAGAGGGAGTGTTAAAAGAAACTACTTATGCTGTAGATTCTGGACAGAAATGGACCAATTGCACATTGTTTGCCAACAATCCCCCCTGCAATGTCATATTGGTACAATCTGGACTGAATCTGCAAACTGTCATAAGCTGCAAACTACGACAAGCTTCAAGCTTGTACTGTCGTACTTCAGAACTTGTTCTTTTAAAAGTCTTTTCTTTAAAACTGAATTTGACTTTCTTTCAAAAAACTTGAACTTGTTGAATATGAACCATAATACTTGAGAAAATATGCAAACTCAATATCCAATAGTGAACACATCAAGTAATCACTGCTTGACAATAAATATAGCATGAACTATCTCTGCACCTGCTATCTCCTATCTTCAAAAAACCTGAAAACATACACTAGGATCCACATATTTGCATTTACCTTCCAAAAAGGTTTCTCAACGTACTTCTGCTGCGTCATGTAAATACACTAAACAAAATCAGGAACTCAATCCTAGAACCTATGACTGTCAACTCACAACTTAGTGTAGTATGAACACTGCTGGTTCATCTCTGACTGTACTCAACTCAATATGAGTCAAAAAATCTATGATGTCATCATGTCTTCATCCTTTAAATCCTTCATACCTCTTTCCTTCAGAACTTGGTATAAACATATATGTGCGCACGTCTGAAATGTACCTTTCTGAAATATCAAGCTTCTCTTCAAATAGAACTCTAGAACCTTCTCCTGAACAGGAACATCCTAACAGGAACTTTCTCCAAATATTCTTCTTCTTCCTTCTTCTTTCAAAGTTGGAACATAAAGAGAACCTGACAAAGGAAATATAGGAATACCTGAAATAGGAATACCTGTAGGTATGACTCTGCATTCTTTTACATATGGCTTGAAAATAAGTCTTCATGTTTCATCACCCCCCTGGATGACTTAACACTAGTATCCAGAATTCTTCAAATATATCAAACTTTATGAAATGTGGAACGTCTTCCTTCATAAATCTGATGTTCAGTGATCAATACCTGTATCAGAAACAAAATCTCTGAACCCTTTTTATTAGCATTGTGCACATGCCAATAGCTTTCCATGTCATTCTTCAGTTTTCCAAAATCTAGAATAAGGTTAGCTGAACCTAACATAATAAAACCATGCTGAAAGCTTTTTAGGATTCATAACCTTCTGTAACATAACAAGTATCTTCTTCTATCTCTCTGCAAGACAAATCTGATAGAATCTGAATCTTTGACTTACTTCTTCCAATGTTAAGAATCTTCACAAACAAAGGATAGACAACTGAATCATAAATACTCAAGATCATACAAGATCATACGAGATCAATGATCTCTCCTGTGTAGAATCTGCTGTCATCAAACCTTCATGACTGAATGTTTGATTTACTTCCTGAATGTCTCCAAGTGTCCATGCTTCTCAAAAAGTTGTAAAACTTTTCTTCAAACAAATCCTTCAAGGAATCTGCAATTCCTACTTGAAATATAAGTGGACAAACTTCTCACCTTGAGAACTCCAAAAGCTGCAAGTTGATACTTCATAACTTTCATATTTTACCCGGGTGAAATGTGATAGTACTTGCTTGACTTTCTTTTGGCTAACTCCTCTTCACAATCAAGTTATAGGATCTAATGGAACACCTTTTTGAATACAAGCATGTATCCAAAAAACTCGACAATCATAAAAAGTAGATTCTTCAAATGACCTGTACATCAGCAAATCTGAATTTTCTTAAGTTTCTGAAAATACTGTGTATGAGGTAACCTTTTCCAAACATAAAACCTCAACGCAAGTCTTCAACATCTGCTACAGAAAACTCTTTTACCTTAAGAGTTAGATAAAGAAGAAATATACTTCTCTGCAACTTGTCATATACCAAGTAGCTCTCTATTGACACTCCAAGAATTCTTTGAGGGAACATATAAGCTGCCTGCTTAAAAGCTTCAACATAACTCATACACATATGAGTGCTTTTGTTTCTCTCAATGAAATTCTTTGTCAAATCTACTAAATCATGACCAAGTGTAATGCAAAACAAGAAACTGCTTCTTCTTTAAACAAGATGTTCTCGTAGACTTGTCTTTGGGTGTAGAGGATAAAATAGGAAAAGTATATGGAAAATATATGGGAAAAGGAAGCCTTAATTTTCTTTTGGAAATGATGGACTTTCTTCTTCTGCATCTTTCTTCCACCTGACGATGTCAACATCTTCAAACTTCTCTTCCATACCCTTTGTTCTCTTCATCTTGAAGTAGCAAACACTCTTGACTTCTTCAAATGAACTTTTCTCTTCCTCTAATGTAAGAGTAAGAGATAAAACAAACATGGTATATAAATGGAAGTGAATATAGAAACATGTTTTACCATCTCCTCATATCTCTGAATCAAAATGTTGTTTCAAATGTCTGAAACGACTAAATTCACCAATTGTTTATCTGAATGATGAATTACCCTTCTAGAGTTACCTTCTCTAGATACATTTGTACCTTGATATCCAACCAACTTACAACAGAAAATTGGCTGAAAAAACTCATCTCATCTCTGCGCTTGTCTTCTTAGATGAACTTTCTTGCCATAAAAGAGATTTCTCAAAAAATCTCTAGAAAAACCTCTAGATACCTGTTTCGATGTAGCCTTTAACTTTCAAATGATGAAAGCGTATAAAAGCAATCCTTGAATTTCTTCAAATCTCTTCATAACTACTCTTCTAAGATATGACCTGCAAATGATAATCTGATAGTAGAAACTGATACCTGTGATTTGATGTTGATCTGATTCCTTCATCTTCTCTAAACCATTGTTCTTCCTTGAATTTGAAGTAGTCTTCTCTTCATCAAGTCTGGGTCTTCAAACAATACTTTTGTAAAGTATTTGCATACTCTTCAAAAATATTCGGCTGCTAACAGATCATCAACTTCATACTCCACACTGATGAATACACATGTAACTGAATTGTCTACTTCTTAAATCTCTACTCATCTAGATTAAGTGTGTATGTCAAATATTAGAAGATGCCTTTAAATCATATGTTGTAAATCTGGAATTCTGGAAACCTGTGAATATGAGAGCCTTAATGCATTGATGCCAAAGATCTAAAGTTATGTAACCAAAACCTTAGTGCTCTGATACCAAATCCCTAAAGCTCTGATACCAAATGTTGGAAGTGAGGTAGGCCCTTAGGCTCATGTCACAGGTCCATGGTTCCATAGTTCCAGTCATGTACAACATTAATTCCAGCAATCTTCCATATTGATTCAGATGTGTGGGCAGTAATCTGAATATACATGAGATGTGTGACCTAATAGGTTATAGAAGAGTGAATATGAGTGACTGAATGAGGAAGGATTAGTGTGAAACTGATGGTCAACAAACCTACATCTAAACTTAGGCTATGGAAGACCCTAAGTCAGATACGTGTGTGAAACGATCACATACTTATAAAGTAGCATAGAATGCTAACAAGATTGTTGCCGGAAATCCTCAAACTCATGTGAACACACCTTCTCAAACACCTCATAAAAATATGCATAAAGCATATAAGTACTAATTCTCTTGTACCTATGCCGAATAGGACTCCTCCTGATATGAATGCCACAGCCTCCATAAACTTCAAGTAGTACCTGTGTGCATAAAGAGAATATGTACCTGAATACTTAACATAAGATGTGAATCTTATGTTAATCACCATCTAATGTCTTTGAAGTAGCCCGACATCTTCTTGTAGAAGACAATCTTCAACCTAATATCTTCCTGTAGAAGATATTCTTCAAAATCATGTAGATGGTCCCATCCAATGTCTTTGAAGTAGCCAGACATCTTCTTGTAGAAGATAATCTTCAACCCAACATCTTCTTGTAGAAGATGATCTTCAAATACATCATGTAGATGGGCGATCCTCACCATCAAGCTGCTAATAATCAAGTCTTCTTGCCATGAACAAGAGATAACCTCCTCTTCATGAGGTAGAGTGTGAGCACACCCTTCATCTTCTCCAAGAAGAATCATTAAGAAGAACTCCATAGCTGCTCCTCAACATGCTTCAAGTTAGCACCATGGCTGTCCCATGTGCTAGAAGAAACACCACCTCTACTGAGGTCCAAGCTCTAGAATGATTGTGTTGATCCTAGGTGAAGGATGCATAACAATGAGCCCAAGCTCTTGTTATATAGTGTTTGATTGTCCTCCAAAAGCTTCTCCAAAAGCCAAAATAAAGCTACGATCTTACGATCGCTTACGAAAATCAAACGTTATCGCTTTATCGGAAATCGCATCGCCCGTCGCTGTCCCTCAGCCACTATTGTTTGCTTCTAAGAAGGAAAAAATCATATATATGCAAATTATCATTAACACGTTCCATGGGATTTGAACCCGCGTCCCTAAGATGGGAGGACGATGAACTATCCACGCTCACCGCGCCGTTTTGAAGTAGAGGGAGTGTTAAAAGAAACTACTTATGCTGTAGATTCTGGACAGAAATGGACCAATTGCACATTGTTTGCCAACAATCCCCCCTGCAATGTCATATTGGTACAAACTGGACTGAATCTGCAAACTATCATAAGCTGCAAACTACGACAAGCTTCAAGCTTGTACTGTCGTACTTCAGAACTTGTTCTTTTAAAGGTCTTTTCTTTAAAACTGAATTTGACTTTCTTTCAAAAAACTTGAACTTGTTGAATATGAACCATAATACTTGAGAAAATATGCAAACTCGATATCCAATAGTGAACACATCAAGTAATCACTGCTTGACAATAAATATAGCATGAACTATCTCTGCACCTGCTATCTCCTGTCTTCAAAAAACCTGAAAACATACACTAGGATCCACATATTTGCATTTACCTTCCAAAAAGGTTTCTCAACGTACTTCTGCTGCATCATGTAAATACACTAAACAAAATCAGGAACTGAATCCTGGAACCTGTGACTGTCAACTCACAACTTAGTGTATTATGAACACTGCTGGTTCATCTCTGACTGTACTCAACTCAATATGAGTCAAAAAATCTATGATGTCATCATGTCTTCATCCTTTAAATCCTTCATACCTCTTTCGTTCAGAACTTGGTATAAACATATATGTGCGCACGTCTGAAATATAACTTTCTGAAATATCAAGCTTCTCTTCAAATAGAACTCTAGAACCTTCTCCTGAACAGGAACATCCTAACAGGAACTATCTCCAAATATTCTTCTTCTTCCTTCTTCTTTCAAAGTTGGAACATAAAGAGAACCTGACAAAGGAAATATAGGAATACCTGAAATAGGAATACCTGTAGGTATGACTCTGCATTCTTTTACATATGGCTTGAAAATAAGTCTTCATGTTTCATCACCCCCCTGGATGACTTAACACTAGTATCCAGAATTCTTCAAATATATCAGACTTTATGAAATGTGGAACGTCTTCCTTCATAAATCTGATGTTCAGTAATCAATACCTGTATCAGAAACAAAATCTCTGAACCCTTTTTATTAGCATTGTGCACATGCCAATAGCTTTCCATGTCATTCTTCAGTTTTCCAAAATCTAGAATAAGGTTAGCTGAACCTAACATAATAAAACCTTGCTGAAATCTTTTTAGGATTCATAACCTTCCCTAATATAACAAGTATCTTCTTCTATCTCTCTGCAAGACAAATCTGATAGAATCTGAATCTTTGACTTACTTCTTCCAATGTTAAGAATCTTCACAAACAAAGGATAGACAACTGAATCATAAATACTCAAGATCATACAAGATCATAAGAGATCAATGATCTCTCCTCTGTAGAATCTGCTGTCATCAAACCTTCATGACTGAATGTTTGATTTACTTCCTGAATGTCTCCAAGTGTCCATGCTTCTCAAAAAGTTGTAAAACTTTTCTTCAAACAAATCCTTCAAGGAATCTGCAATTCCTACTTGAAATATAAGTGGACAAACTTCTCACCTTGAGAACTCCAAAAGCTGCAAGTTGATACTTCATAACTTTCATATTTTACCCGGGTGAAATGTGATAGTACTTGCTTGATTTTCTTTTGGCTAACTCCACTTCACAATCAAGTTATAGGATCTAATGGAACACCTTTTTGAATACAATCATGTATCCAAAAAACTCGACAATCATAAAAAGTAGATTCTTCAAATGACCTGTACACTAGCAAATCTGAATTTTCTTAAGTTTCTGAAAATACTGAGTATGAGGTAACCTTTTCCAAACATAAAACCTCAACGCAAGTCTTCAACATCTGCTACAAAAAACTCTTTTACCTTAAGAGTTAGATAAAGAAGAAATATACTTCTCTGCAACTTGTCATATACCAAGTAGCTCTGTATTGACACTCCAAGAATTCTTTGAGGGAACATATAAGCTGCCTGCTTAAAAGCTTCAACATAACTCATACACATATGAGTGCTTTTGTTTCTCTCAATGAAATTCTTTGTGAAATCTACTAAATCATGACCAAGTGTAATGCAAAACAAGAAACTGCTTCTTCTTTAAACAAGATGTTCTCGTAGACTTGTCTTTGGGTGTAGAGGATAAAATAGGAAAAGTATATGGAAAATATATGGGAGAAGGAAGCCTTACTTTTCTTTTGGAAATGATGGACTTTCTTCTTCTGCATCTTTCTTCCACCTAACGATGTCAACATCTTCAAACTTCTCTTCCATACCTTTTGTTCTCTTCATCTTGAAGTAGCAAACACTCTTGACTTCTTCAAATGAACTTTTCTCTTCCTCTAATGTAAGAGTAAGAGATAAAACTAACATGGTATATAAATGGAAGTGAATATAGAAACATGTTTTACCATCATCTCATATCTCTGAATCAAAATGTTGTTTCAAATGTCTAAAACGACGTTTATCTGAATGATGAATTACCCTTCTAGAGTTACCTTCTCTAGATACATTTGTACCTTGATATCCAACCAACGTACAACAGAAAATTGGCGGAAAAAACTCATCTCATCTCTGCGCTTGTCTTCTTGCCATGAAAGAGATTTCTCAAAAACTCTCTAGAAAAACCTCTAGATACCTGTTTGGATGTAGCCTTTAACTTTCAAATGATGAAAGCGTATAAAAGCAATCCTTGAATTTCTTCAAATCTCTTCATAACTGCTCTTCTAAGATATGACCTGCAAATGATAATCTGATAGTAGAAACTGATACCTGTGATTTGATGTTGATCTGATTCCTTCATCTTCTCTAAACCATTGTTCTTCCTTGAATTTGAAGTAGTCTTCTCTTCATCAAGTCTGGGTCTTCAAACAATACTTTTGTAAAGTATTTGCATACTCTTCAAAAATATTCGGCTGCTAACAGATCATCAACTTCATACTCCACACTGATGAATACACATGTAATTGAATTGTCTAATTCTTAAATCTCTACTCATCTAGATTAAGTGTGTATGTCAAATGTCAAATATTAGAAGATGCCTTTAAATCATATGTTGTAAATCTGGAATTCTGGAAACCTGTGAATATGAGAGCCTTAATGCATTGATGCCAAAGATCTAAAGCTCTGTAACCAAAACCTTAGTGCTCTGATACCAAATCCCTAAAGCTCTCATACCAAATGTTGGAAGTGAGGTAGGCCCTTAGGCTCATGTCACAGGTCCATGGTTCCATAGTTCCAGTCATGTACAACATTAATTCCAGCAATCTTCCATATTGACAAAACATGATTATATCACAACTTAATCATACAAATGATGAGACAAAGATAGAGAAAGAATAGACGACATGTGTAAGGTGTTACGTAAGCCATCGCTTACTCATGGTATCATATATACCAATGTTCAATGTACAATGTGGGAGCAAAACTCTCAACCACTCTATGTGATGAGAAATAGATGTATGAGTGAATGTACAATGTAACAAACATATTCAGATGTGTGGGCAGTAATCTGAATATACATGAGATGTGTGACCTAATAGGTTATAGAAGAGTGAATATGAGTGACTGAATGAGGAAGGATTAGTGTGAAACTGATGATCAACAAACCTACATCTAAACTTAGGCTATGGAAGACCCTAAGTCAGATACGTGTGTGAAAAGATCACATACTTATAAAGTAGCATAGAATGCTAACAAGATTGTTGCCGGAAATCCTCAAACTCATGTGAACACACCTTCTCAAACACCTCATAAAAATATGCATAAAGCATATAAGTACTGATTCTCTTGTACCTATGCCGAATAGGACTCCTCCTGATATGAACACCACAGCCTCCATAAACTTCAAGTAGTACCTGTGTGCATAAAGAGAATATGTACCTGAATACTTAACATAAGATGTGAATCTTATGTTAATCACCATCTAATGTCTTTGAAGTAGCCCGACATCTTCTTGTAGAAGACAATCTTCAACCTAATATCTTCCTGTAGAAGATAATATTCAAAATCATGTAGATGGTCCCATCCAATGTCTTTGAAGTAGCCAGACATCTTCTTGTAGAAGATAATCTTCAACCTAACATCTTCTTGTAGAAGATGATCTTCAAATACATCATGTAGATGGGCGATCCTCACCATCAAGCTGCTAATAATCAATTCTTCTTGCCATGAACAAGAGATAACCTCCTCTTCATGAGGTAGAGTGTGAGCACACCCTTCATCTTCTCCAAGAAGAATCATTAAGAAGAACTCCATAGCTACTCCTCAACATGCTTCAAGTTAGCACCATGGCTGTCCCATGTGCTAGAAGAAACACCACCTCTACTGAGGTCCAAGCTCTAGAAAGCTTGTGTTGATCCTAGGTGAAGGATGCATAACAATGAGCCCAAGCTCTTGTTATATAGTGTTTGATTGTCCTCCAAAAGCTTCTCCAAAAGCCAAAATAAAGCTACGATCTTACGATTGCTTACGAAAATCAAACGTTATCGCTTTATCGGAAATCGCATCGCCCGTCGCTGTCCCTCGGCCACTATTGTTTGCTTCTAAGAAGGCAAAAATTATATATATGCAAATTATCATTAACGCGTTCCACGGGATTTGAACCCGCGTCCCTAAGATGGGAGGACGATGAACTATCCACGCTCACCGCGCCGTTTTGAAGTAGAGGGAGTGTTAAAAGAAACTACTTATGCTGTAGATTCTGGACAGAAATGGACCAATTGCACATTGTTTGCCAACAATTATTGTGCAACAGTCAAATGAAAAGATTCAAGCTCACTTTGAATCTAGTGAGAGAATCACTTAATATGCGTGAGATGCACATACCATGAGATAAAGATTCATTGATACTAGAAACCATGAAGAATAGCAATATACTAAAGCTGAAGGACATGACATCCATGACACCCAATATTTCAGTACCCGTTCGGATGTGTATGTAGCATTTCGCATTCCCAAGCCAAGACCGATTCACACAAAGATATGGTTCAACCTATATTTAGCTGACAATAGTGGGCTGAAAATCCATCTACCACTTTGGATCATTGACCAACTGTATGCTACTAATAATAAATGGATTCACAAACTGATGCTGAATGGTTGTTATACACTTACTTGTAATTTCTACAGGTTTCTCTCATATGATGTCCCCTTTGAACATGCTTTGACATGGGCACAACTACAAATTTTTAAAGGAAGGAACACATCTACACATCAATAAAAAAGAATGCGAGACACAATTCTATGTGCTAAACCTAAAGGTGTAGAATCAACTCCTAAGATGTCCCCAATGGCAGAACATACCGTTGCCTATTTTACAACTTTCTTACCACTTTCAAGTGTAGAAGGCACATCTACTGAAGGGATGTCTGCTCCATCACTACCATCAAAATTTGAATTCCAATGAATGGGTAGTTTTGAGGAATTAGGCACTTTTAAATTTGAACAATTGTTACAAGCCATTATCAGATTTTTGAGATGTATTCCGACTAGAAATGATAGCAAGACCATCATGAAGAGCTGAACTAGAGTTAGAAGCAAAAAGAAGGCATGTACATTGGAAAAGGTGAACAAAGAACAAAATTTATCTCAACAATTAAAATAGCAAGATCCACTAATGGAAGCCGAAGAGGAAACCATTGGATCTCCCACCTACACCACACAACTCTGCAGACCCAAAAAAACTATGGAAGAGATCATACCCGAGGACAACTATCTACACAACATAGACACATGTTAATGGATTAGATCTTTGAAGATCAAGGTGTGGATCAATAATTTAGAGAGTTATTACAATTGTTAACTGAGGCTTGTAGTATTTTCAATGCAATAGATTATATGTTACAGAGACCACACACCCAATATGAGGAAAGAATAATACTCACAAGACCAAGAGGAGGAAAAAATTTTGTCACGGAATTGTTTAGTTGAAAGGTGATTGAGTGTTTGTAGGAGAAGGAAGAAGAAGAAGAAGAAGAAGAAGAAGCAAAACACTTGTGCGAAAAGCTTCTTTCTCTATCTTGATTACAATGAAAAATACAATGGATGTGTTTAGAATAAGAAAACATGTTCCATGTGCTTTAAAACAAAAATCACACACACACAAGTATGCAAGATAGCAAAATTTCTTTTGTAGTCAACCTTCTCTGTACCGGACTTCCACCCTCTCCAGTAGGTTGCTCTTGTGCACACCTTGCACTCAAGCTTCCAATAGGGTTGACAAAAGGGCCACATTCTATCAACGTGCAACACCTCCTCACTGGTACCTTCTTCCACCTTGGTTGCCTTCCTTAATGGATCCCTGTGCACTCTCTCTGCACACTTGGTCACCTTCCTTGCACACTTTTCTCTCACTTTGTTTTTTGCATTGCAGTGGTCTAATGTCTCTTGCTCTTCTCTTTCTCCTTGTTGGAGTTAGACATCCGTGGAAGCACATGAACAACACAAGGAAGAAGAAGAAGAAGCTTGGAGCACAACACAAAATGTTGAATGTATTACCACTAGAATGAACAAAGATGAGTGACCCATTAGGGCAATAGATGTATATACAAGTCGGGGAAAAAACCTCCTAAAGAGGGAAAAAAGTGCCCCGATGGTACTAGAGTGGTCACACACATCACTACCTAAATATATCAACAAATACCCCCTAGGAGTGATGCGGTGAACAAGGAGCTGGCACTCATGCATAAGGAAGTGCCAAGCTATGTGGATTCACTCTAGAAAAGGAAGTAAGCCCAAAGCTTTGTGGAAAGCTTCAAACTTCTCCCTAGGCAGAGCCTTCATGAAAAGGTCTACAATGTTTTCCTGCGTGGGCACATATGCCAAGCTGATCTCTCTAGCAGAGAACCTCTCCATAACATAATGATAATGCACCTCAATGTGCTTAGTGCAAGCATGGGACATAGGGTTCCTCGCAACTGCCAATGCGCTCTGACTATCAATGAAGATGGTGGTGGCAGAAGACTCACCAACACTCAAATCAGCCATAAGGCATCTAAGACACACACACACACACTGCAAGAGAACAAGAATTACGACCACCACGTGCTTGAGAGATGACTCTCCTCCCAACCTTATGCCTATACATATAGCTGCTTGAATCAATGAGGACCACAAATGTAACTAGAGTCCATAAGTGCATGTGCGATCTCCACCACTCCTTTCATACCTTCCACTAGAGTCCACTAGTGGTTGTTGTACTCACCTCTTGAGTTAAGTCCACTGGACTCAAGTTAACTCACCTTAACTTGAGTTAGAAGGCTCTAGAGCTCTTTGGACAAAACTCTCTCCCCATGCTCTGCATGGGGATTGAACCCAAGACCTCCTCCTTCACAACCATGAGACTTAACCACTAGGCTAAGTGGATTACTTGAATATGAGAGCACATGACTTATGCTTGAGTCTACTCTTGAGATCTTTGGTCCTTCAGACTAGTGACCAAATGGTATCCGATTCTGTTTGAAACCATCGGATCCCTAGATCATAGACTTACTTTATTACACAAACACACACACACACACTCAACAATCGCTATGAAAACTGACCCATACTCAGCCTCACAATGGGAAGTGGCCATAGTAGGCCGCTTCTTGCTCAACCAAGATATACATGAGCTACCAAGCATGAAGCAAAAGCCACTAGTGAACACATGAGTTTCATAGCTGTGAAGAGATGGATAGGTATGTGCTTGAAGATGAAGAGGTGTTGCAAAATCCTTGATCTACACCAGCCAAATGAACTCTAGGAATATATGGTGGGCCCTTTTAGCTTGCCAATGGATGTATTAGACACCCTATGTACCTTGGAAGATCACTCTCAAAAAGATAGATCAAAACAGATAAGTTGGTGTTAGCCTAGAGGTGAAAACTTGCTATTCTTGGTTCATACACCTGTCCAGTGTTTTACATAATTCTCTGAGCACAGCAGTAATTAGCTCAATTACTCTTGGGGAAGTCTAGGCAACTTAAAGAGCTAACTTTCAAGAGTAATCTCATAAAAAATAATGAACCACACACTAAGAATGAGTTTTAACAAGTGATGACATCATCCCGATTTTCACAGGCTGCTATAGAAATAGACCAGTGAGCAGAAAAATCAACATAACTCAAAATGTAGAAATCCAATGATTATGAAAATTTTTATGGTTATACTAGACAGTAAGCTGAATCCAAGAAGCTTTAAATCACTGAATTTGGATAAGTAACCACGGAGAAATGGCTCTGACAAGATGAGTGAAAAAGTCGGGTACCTGACAGAGAAGTGAAGATGAACAGACTCTGTTGACTTCAAATGAACATAACTGAAGATTTCAACATCCAAATGACATGAAAATTTGTGAGCATATAGTAGACTTATAGAGCTAACTTTACCAAGTTAAATCACTGAAAATGATGCACCAAGCTCAGAGAAAATATCTCTGCAAGCTGACTGAGAAAACTGAGAGTAATGGCAGTGAGTAGTACACTTCACAAGAACATGGAAAGATGAACTCAAATAATCATGAAAATGAAAGTATATTTCTTGTACAATACAATGAGGTACTGATACATATGTGTGCCTTGTAATCACACCTTGATATGGCATAAAGATCAGCTCTTGGAGGTCTTCACATAGGTCTCTCTAACCACGACTAAAACTGCCATCTATTTATAGTTGAGTTTGGGAGGCTAACTTCCCTCAATCACTCTCCAATCAATCAATGATTGATTTGATTCTCTACCTACCACAAATCACGAATTCGTGGCTCCTCTTTCCATTCTTGATCAAGTGGACTCAACCACTTAAGATTATCTTACTTTTACATTAAGTAAACTCTTCAAAAGTTACAAGAGGTAGTTCACAAGTGAGCTTTACATATGAGACTCAAGCCAATACTTAGGCTTGTCATAGACTTGCTCCAACAGCTCCCCCTCAAGCCAAGTATGCTTGAGGTCTTCAATCTTCCAAGATTACCTGCAAACCAATCATAGCCTTGAATTTGCAAAGCTTTGTACCATCCAATGCTTTGGTTAGAATATCTGTACATTGTTGATGAGTGGACACATATGATATTTGAATCTCTTTGCTTAGAACCTTCTCTCGTACATAGTGATAATGAACTTCAATATGTTTAGTCCTTGCATGAAAAATAGGATTAGCAGCCAAATGAATAGAACTCATATTGTCACCAAAAATAGTTGGAGTTCCAAACTCCAATCCAAGATCTTTGAATAATGTCTTCATCCACATAGGTTCTTGTGTAGCTATGGCAAGACCTCTATATTCAGCTTCAGTAGAAGAGAGAGCAACTGTGGGTTGCTTCTTGGATGACCATGAAATAAGCTTTGAACCTGCAAAGGTAAGATAACCTGAAGTGCTCCTTCTATCTTCCTTGGAGCCAGCCCAATCTGCATCAGAAAATAGCTTCAAACCTAAATCAGATACATAAGGATAATAAAGTCCTTCATTTATGGTTCCTTTGAGATACTTGAGAATCCTTTTGGCAGCATCCATATGTGGTTTCCTTGGTGTGTGCATAAATTGACTTAGCACACTCACACTGTAACATATATCTACTCTTGTCAATGTGGCATAGTTGAGACTACCCACTAGACTTTGATATGATGTGATGTCCTCTATGAGTTCACCTTCATGTGAGCTCAATTTGTGATTGACCTCCATTGGAGTACCTGCAATCTTACAATCTTGCATCTTGAATTTTGCCAACATGTCCTTAATGTACTTCCTTTGAGTGAGAAACAAACCATGATCTTTGTAGACAACTTCCAAACCTAGGAAGTAGGTAAGTGAACCCAAATCACTTATCTTGAACTCTTCTCTCATCTCATCTTTGATCTTCTTCATACCATCTGCATCATTTCCTGTCAATATAATATCATCTACATATACACATAGGTAGATGACCTCGGAATTACTCTTTTTCATAAAGAGTGAAGGATCTGCCTTGCTTGGTTGAAAGCCTTTGTCCTGCAAGAATGAAACAAGCCTGAAATTCCAAGCTCTTGGAGCTTGCTTGAGACCATACAATGCTTTGTTAAGTTTACACACATAATCAGGATAAACTTGATTCTCAAAACCAGGTGGTTGTGCCATATATACCTCTTCTGTTATCCAACCATTCAAGAATGCATTCTTTACATCTAGTTGAAGTATCTTCCAATTCTTGGAAGAGGCAATACTAAGCAAAACCCTAATAGTAGGCATGTTTGCCACAGGAGAGAAGGTCTCCTCATAATCAATTCCCTGAGTTTGTGCAAAGCCTTTTGCTACAAGCCTTGCCTTATACCTGTTAATCGAACCATCAGAATTCTTCTTGAGTTTATAGACCCATCTTGAGCCTATTACCTTCATGGATGAAGTCTTGGGCACCAAATCCCAAGTGTTGTTTTCCTCAAGTGCTTCAATCTCTTCCTTCATTGCATGTTTCCATTCTGTTTTTGCTTTGGCCTCTTCAAATGATGATGGCTCCTCTTGGTTTATGTCCTGTGCTATGTAGATAGAATGTTTAGTTACTAATGAGGTGTCAAACCCATACCTTTCTGGTTTTTTCTTTTCCCTCATAGATCTTCTTAGGCCATGATGTGATGATTCTGCCTCATGTCCAAGATTCTGCAATTTTGCTTTACCTTTAGACTTCCATGCTTTGATCTTTTCCATGTGAGATTCTTCATCATCCTCTGAGGTGTCTTGTTCTTCAATCTTTGATTATTCTCTACCAAGCTTTGGAAGATCATATGGTAAATTGATCTTCCTGCATGAATCTTCATACCATGAATTGTTCTCATCAAAAACTACATCTCTGCTTACCAAGAATCCTTTGTTGGTAGGGTTGTATAACCTGTAGCCCTTTTGATTGTTGTCATATCCAATAAATACACACCTTTCTGCCTTTGGATCCATCTTGCCTCTAACCTGTGAAGGAACATGAGCAAAAGCAATACATCCAAAAATTTTACAATGATCTAAGCTTGGTCTTCTTCCATTCCAAGCCTCATATGGAGTCATCCCATCAAGGGATTTTTAAGGCAACCTGTTAATCAAGTAAGTGGCTGTAGATACAGCCTCAGCCCATAAGTAATTAGGTAAATGCTTTTCATTTAACATAGACCTTGCAGCTTCAACAATTGTCCTATTCCTCCTTTCTGCCACTCCATTTTGCTCAGGAGTGTACCTTGTAGTTACCTCTCTTTTGATTCCTCTTTCTTGAAGAAAAGAATCAAACTCATGGGAGAAGTATTCTCCCCCTCCATCTGACCTTAGCCTTTTTAGTGATTTACCTGTTTGATTCTCCACAAGAGCCAAATATCTTTTGAAACATGAAAAACTTCATCTTTGTGTTTCATAAAGAATAGGATAGTCCATCTGCTGCAATCATCAATAAAGGAAACATAATACCTTGATCCAGATATTGAAGCTTCCTTGCTAGGTCCCCATACATCTGTATGAACCAACTCCAAGAGATCTCCATGCATATAACCTTTCTTCATGAATGGTAACCTGTGAGACTTTCCAAATTGACATGCACTACACTTATAAATCATATGTTGTTTTGACAAATTAGGAAGTCCAAGTACACTTTGGTCCCTGCAGATTTGCTTTAATGACCTTTCACCAATATGTGCTAACCTTTTGTGCCATACTTCCAATTCTGTGAGTGTCTGACTACCATAATTAAAGAGAGCAATGTTTCTAGTGTCCTGTAATTCAAATGTGAACAATCTACCTGTCTTTTCACCTTTTGCAATTCTTCTGAATCCTTGACTTGGATCTTCAACAAATGCTCCTGCTTTTGTGAACCTGACTTGCAACCCTTTCTCTACTATCTGCCCAACACTTATCAAATTCTTTGTAATGGTAGAGACATAGAGTACCTTACTGAGTAGGTTGATGTTTCCATCAGGTGCTTTGACATTGCCTATTTTCTCCACAAGATGTTTTGTATCATCTCCTGTTTGTACCTCATGCTTATTCCTTGGATCTTCTAAATCTGATAGGAGTGCCACATTTCTTGCCACATGATTTGAACAACCTGAATCTATGTAGAAAACATGCTCATCAGATTTACCTTGTGGCATAGCCATGTTCATGATCAATAATGAATCCTCTTTGTTTGAGTCTTCTGTGTAGTTATTGTAGTCTCTCCTTCCTTTGTAGCCTCCTTGATAGTTTGAATGATTGTAGTTGTTGTAGTTGCCATGGTAGTTGTTGAACCTTCCTCTTGAGTATCCATAACTTCCTCTATTGTATCCTCTGCCTCTTTGATTCTTGGAATTCCTAAAGCAATTTTCAGTTGTATGATTAGTTAGTCCACAAATAGAACATGATTTGGAGTCTTGGGATCTCCCCCTGCCTTGTCTACCTCCTCTTCCTCTACCTCTGCCATGTCTTCCTCTACCTGCATAGTTAGCTTGATATGTACCTGCTTCATCATCCACTTTCTTTGCCTTTCCTTTGTTATCTTTAGACTTGCTTTTATCCGTGTATAAAGCTGAAGATTGATTACCTTTAGAGCTTTCTCCATTTTTGATAAGCTTTGCCTCTTGAGTAAGTAGTTGTCCAATGAGTGTGTTGAAATCAGGTACATGCATGTCCATGTACAAATCCATAGCTGTGGTGAATGCTTCCCATTTGTCATATGCCTTCAAGCCATTGATGACCTGCCTTACAATTTGCTCTTCATCTATTACCTCTCCAATGCTTCCCAATTGATCCGCTATGTCCTTGAGATTTGTGACAAAATCAGTCACATTTTGTTTGGGAGCCTTCTTGAGAGTTGTGAAATCCAGCCATAGTTGATGCTTCCTAGCTTTGGTACTTGAAGAAAAGAAAGCTTCAAGTGCATCCCACACTTCCTGAGATGTCTTACAACTTCTAATGTGAGGCAACAAAAAATCTGAGATAAAGTTGAGGAGATAAGACCTTGCAAGTGCATCCTTGGAGCACCATGTGCTCAATCTTTCTTGCTCTTCTTGTGTTGGTTGACTTTTGTTCCTGAAACTTGGCATAACTTCATCTCCAGCCACATAACCATATAAACTTCTACCTTGGAGATAAGCTTCCATCCTTAATGACCAAGCTGAGTAATTACCTCTATCCAATTTGTCAATTGATGAAGGAAATCCATCTGCCATGTTGTCCAACCTTGCTTTGATACCACTGTGAAGAGATGGATAGGTATGTGCTTGAAGATGAAGAGGTGTTGCAAAATCCTTGATCTACACCAGCCAAATGAACTCCAGGAATATATGGTGGGCCCTTTTAGCTTGCCAATGGATGTATTAGACACCCTATGTACCTTGGAAGATCACTCTCAAAAAGATAGATCAAAATAGATAAGTTGGAGTTAGCCCAGAGGTGAAAACTTGCTATTCTTGGTTCATACACCTGTCCAGTGTTTTACATAATTCTCTGAGCACAGCAGTAATTAGCTCAATTCCTCTTGGGGAAGTCTAGGCAACTTAAAGAGCTAACTTTCAAGAGTAATCTCATAAAAAATAATGAACCACACACTGAGAATGAGTTTTAACAAGTGATGACATCATCCCGATTTTCACGGGCTGCTATAGAAATAGACCAATGAGCAGAAAAATCAACATAACTCAAAATGTAGAAATCCAATGATTATGAAAATTTGTAAGCTGAATCCAAGAAGCTTTAAATCACTGAATTTGGATAAGTAACCACTGAGAAATGGCTCTGACAAGATGAGTGAAAAAGTCGGGTACCTGACAGAGAAGTGAAGATGAACAGACCCTGTTGACTTCAAATGAACATAACTGAAGATTGCAACATCCAAATGACATGAAAATTTGTGAGCATATAGTAGACTTATAGAGCTAACTTTACCAAGTTAAATCACTGAAAATGATGCACCAAGCTCAGAGAAAACATCTCTGCAAGCTGACTAAGAAAACTGAGAGTAATGGCAGTGAGTAGTACACTTCACAAGAACATGGAAAGATGAACTCAAATAATCATGAAAATGAAAGTATATTGCTTGTACAATACAATGAATTACTGATACATATGTGTGCCTTGTAATCACACCTTGATATGGCATAAAGATCAGCTCTTGGAGGTCTTCACATAGGTCTCTCTAACCACGACTAAAACTGCCATCTATTTATAGTTGAGTTTGGGAGGCTAACTTCCCTCAATCACTCTCCAATCAATCAATGATTGATTTGATTCTCTACCTACCACAAATCACGAATTCGTGGCTCCTCTTTCCATTCTTGATCAAGTGGACTCAACCACTTAAGATTCTCTTACTTTTACATTAAGTAAACTCTTCAAAAGTTACAAGAGGTAGTTCACAAGTGAGCTTTACATATGAGACTCAAGCCAATACTTAGGCTTGTCATAGACTTGCTCCAACAATAGCAACCAGCCCAGTCAAAATCAGAAAAAGCATGTAAATTTGGCGGTAGTGATCCCCCCTTAGGATAAAACAATCCAAGTATGTGGGTACCACTCAAGTAGCGAAAGATGCACTTAACCGCCTGCCAATGCTTGACACCTGGGCAATGCTCATCTGTGAGACAAAAAACTGAATATCTAGCCGAGTAATGCATAAGTAAATCAAGCATCCAACAACCTTCTGATAGAGAACAACATCAAATGCATATCCACCATCATGAAGACTCAATCATAAACCTCTCTGCAGTCTTAAGGGCCAAAACGTTGCAATAACGTGTGAATATATTTCATTTGACACAAAGCTATTCCACCATCAACTTGCATAAATTTAATGCCCAAATAATAATGCAAATGCGCCAAATCAGACATCTCAAATGAGGCATGTAGATCAGCCTCAAAATCAGCAATATGCTTCTCATGAAGACTAGTGAGCAGCATGTCATCAATATATACAACAATGATCAGAAGCACATCATTAGCATGCTTAACATATAAGGTGCTCTCAATTGGAAGTGTTCGCAAAACCATGTGCAATCAGGTAGGCATGTATCTTTTCATAGCAATCATGTGGTGCTTGTTTCAAACCATATAATGCCTTCTTTAACCTGCACACTTGGTTTTCATGCCCTTTCTGCACAAAGCCACGGGGCTAATAAACATACACTTCTTCATGCAAGTCACCATTTAGAAATGCAGTTTTAATGTCCAACTGATGTACACTGCAACCATGATGAGTTGCAAGTGCACAGATGCTATGGACAATAGTCATTTGGCAAGTAGGAGCAAAGGTCTCATCAAAATCAATGCCTCTTTCCTGTGCATAACCCTTTGCAACAAACCTAGCCTTATACCTGCCAACTATTCCATTAGGATTACTTCAGCTTGAATACCCACTTAGTGCCAATGGCCTCCTTGCCAAGAGGCAAGTCACATAAAGACCACATACTATTCTTCATTATAACATCTGTTGCAGAGTAAAAGAACATGAAAGAGCACAAAAGAGGAGGCCTAAAATTTTCAAAATTATGGGCACAATTTTTCTTCTTCAAATTCCTATGAAAAACTCATGAAGCCATGTAAATCCACTAGAGAAGTCCTCTAGATGCATGAATCCCAAACATTGTATCATACTCTTTGTAAAATAGTAGGAATTTAGGCTTTCTTTAATAAAGTGCCGGTCTCTTGTGTCAAAGGGCCATTTTTAGAGCACAAATATATAAGTGATTTGAGGACACTTTGTAAAGGCTTTTTGCCATTGTGAGTAAGAGAGAGCTCTGATTTTCAAATTTGCTTCTTCTTCCTCTTGTATCTCTATTCTTGTGAGCTTGCATGTGTGCTTGTAGCTTGGAATGAGTGCATGGAAGTGTTGTCTATCCAATTCATTTCTTTTTTGAAGTGTGTAATGTGTGTGTAAGGTGTGAGGAGGTGTGAGGTGAAACTAGGTGAGTTGCACAACTCTATTTTTGCCCATATCTTGAAGTAGATTTGTCAGAATCAGACAAGAGTATAACCATTGGATGCATCTCATCACCCTTAATTAAATTGAAAATTAAACCTTTTACTTTGTCACGGTCACACCAATCGGAGTTCGGAGCTGAGAGAAAAGACTGTTTTTGTGATTACTGTTGTTTCAGGTATCGTGACACCATTTCCACCTGTGAGAGTGATGGATGTGAGAGGTAATACTCATTTGCATGCCATGATAGCTATCTCACTTCATTGACCATTATGCAAGTGCAAGTATTCATACACTTGGTTAGGTTCAAGATACTTCTCGGATTGATAATTTAAATGTGTAATCCCCACTATATGCACTTGTTGGTGAGAGAGGAATAGTCTCTTTCATCACAAGTCCCTAAGTTTGTGCTTAGGTACACATGTTTTTTGGCACCATTACTGGGGAAGTATGAGTCCAACCGAGGTACTCACATGATGGTAAGTGCTCTTAGGAGAAGATATGAGTTGTGAAGAGGTGAATACTTTGCTTTGGTAAGTCAAATCTTTTTGTGCTTATTACTTCACACTTGGAAAGTGTGTAGTAAGTTGGTAGACTTAGGAAAGTGAGTGAGTAGGAGAAGAGAGTAGGAAGGAGAGAGGAGGAGTAGAACAGGTAGGTAGATTCCCCAAAATTACAAAAAAAAAATTCTTATTTCTGTACCTCTCAGCCTTGGGTTAGCCCAGGGGTATAAAAGCCTGAAAATTCATTTGGAGAATCACTTGTTATGCAAGTATCGTGGAAATTTGATGACAGGTATCGTGGGTCTGGTATCACACATGCTTACTACCTTAAAGAGAAGCTAAGCAAGGGGAGAACCAAGAGAGAGCATCAGTGAGGTGAGATCGACTAAGATTTGTAATTAAAATCAACTTGAATTCACTAAAAATGTGACCGGGGTTGCGATCAATATCGCATGGTAGATATCATGGGATAGAGTGAGAGAATGTTCCACAGCAGATTGGGGTGAAGAGGAGTGGACAAGGATCACAAAAACACAAAAATTTCTAAAAAATTCCTTCATTCGAGTGAGTTAAGCCCAAGTATCACGACCGGTTGAGTTCAAGTATCGCGATACTTGAATTCTCGTGTATCGCAATACCTGGCACGTATCATGTATCGTCGATACTTATACTCCCCGTGTATCATGATACCGTGGTATTGTGTATCATCGGGTTGAGTATCGTGATACCCAAGTATCATGTATCGCTACCCTCTGTGTATCGTGTATCATCGTGATCACGGAGTATCGTGTATCACGATACTGAAGTATTGTATATTGTGATTGGTGTGTATCACAATATTGAGGTATCGTGTATCATGACTATTTGTGCATCATGATACTGAAGTATCGTGTATCATCCAATCATCCAGTATCCTGTATCGTGTATCGTGTATCTTGACATCTGGTGTATCGTGTATCGTGGCTACAAGTATCTGTGTATCACAATACACAAGTATCGTGTATCATGTAAACACCAAGTATCGTGTATCATGTTAGTTGGAGTATTGTGTATCGTGGGCCTAAGTGTTGTGTATTGTGACAACCTGTGTATCGTGTATCGTGAGTCCTTCAGGGATCATGTATCATCCTAAGCCTATATCATGACTTGAGAAGTATCATGTAACATGGGAGGATAAGTATCGTGTATTGTGGAAAACAGTAACCAAGTGGACATTCCAGGGAAGGAGAACCTAAATTGGGCTAAGCAAACTCCTAGAATAAATACAAATATGAGAGACCTACAAAACTAAGGTATTCAGTGGATGAACTTGCGCTCAGGACATGTCGTAGGAAGCCAATATAGTGTAATATCATTAGCAGGGAGTGTAAATTTACCTAGTGCAAAGTCCCAATATTCTGACACCTCTAGTGAACCAGACGAAGAAGCTAGGATGGATTCGGAGGACATGCATAGTTCCATACCTTTGGCAGGATTTATGTCCATCATTGAAGGAGAATACAAGACCTCTCTGGAGTATGTGAGCACCAATCAACATGAACTACCAATTTCCATAGATGGACTAAATAGAACAGTGACATGAATGAAGAAGTGAGTGAGTCCGAGATAGTTCCGGGACACGTAGTGAAATATGAAGGAGGGTTCTATATGGATAAAAGAGGATTAATTTACGCAATGATCGACTATCTGGAAACTATAAGTACACAATGGGAGAGTGGGAATGTGGATCACCTTAATGTGGAAGATACCAAAGGTAGGGTTTCTACACCCCAAGGTAAGTCTAAAGTAACCAGAGATTGGAGAGGTGACAAAATCCCTCAGGATGATGCATTGATTGATGTGTATATGGTAGCCGGGATGGAGAAATTATTACAGGCCCCTTCATCTTTGTGGGGAGAAAGTACCAACCCTGTCACCATGTACGAGCTACAAGACCCGGAGGATCTCTCTAGAATCACCTATTTTGATATGAATAGGAGGAATTACTGGCCCATATCAGATCTATATAGATCTCAATTGAGATATCAAGGCATTCTAGTGTTTCCCCCTAGAGACCCAGGAACTACTTCCTAGAATCCTCAAGGAACACACCCAAGATATACTTATCAGAACTCGGGGCAGGATCAACAACAGAATATTCGTGCAAGGACCAATGTCCAATTTTCCACGCCAAGAGACAACCCTAACTATCAACCCCCAACCAGTGGAGAACCTAGAAATAGAAATCCTATGCCGGAGAGACCACCATTGGGTAGGGAAATTGGAGTTCAGGTGAGACATCCAGCCGTTCCTGTATTGCCTAGACCACCAGAATCGGGTAGAAGATTACAACTAATTCAAGTGGCCAAGTGCATGAGAAACCACTATGATGGGTCCGGTGAACCTTATAATTGTTGGAGTTAGATGTCTGCGGAAGCACGCGAACAACACAAGGAAGAAGAAGGAGCTTGGAGCACAACACGCAACACTGAATGTATTACTAGAGAATGTACAAAGATATGTAGCCCATTAGGGCAATAGGCATATATACAAGCCAGGGGAAAAAACTCCTAAAGAGGGAAAAAAGTGCCCCGATGATCCTAGAGTGTTCACACACATCACTACCTAAATATATCAACAAATCCCCCCTAGGAGTGATTCAGGGAACAAGTAGCTAGCACTTATGTATAAGGAAGTGCCAAGCTATGTGGAAATCACTCCACGAAAGGAAGTAAGCCCAAAGATTTGCGAAAAACTTCAAACTTCTCCCTAGGTAGAGCCGTCGTGAAAAGGTCTGCAATGTTCTCTTGCATGGGCACATATGCCAAGCTAATCTCCCCAGTAGAGAACCTCTCCCTCACATAATGATAATGCGCCTCAATATGCTTAGTGTGAGCATGGAACACATGGTTCCTCGCAACTGCCAATGTTCTCTGACTGTTAGTGAAGATGGTGGTGGTAGAAGGCTCACCAACACCCAAATCAACCATAAGGCATCTGAGCCACACACACTCAACGGTCATTATGAAAGCTTCCCTATACTCAGCCTCACAACTGGAAGTGGCAATAGTATGCTTCTTTTTGCTCAACCAAGATACACATGAGCTACCAAGCATGAAGCAACTAGTGGACACACGAGTGTCATAGCAACTAGCCCAGCCTCAGTAAGAAAAAGCATGCAAATCTGGTGGTAGTGATCCCTCCTTGGGATAAAACAACCCAAGTAGCCGAGTACCACTCAAGTAGCAAAAAATGTGCTTAACCGCCTGCCAATGCTTGACACCTGGGCAATGCATAAACCTGCTCATCTGTGAGACAACAAACTGAATATCTGGCCAAGTAATGCATAAGTAAATCAAGCATCCAATAGCCAACTGATAGAGAACATCATCAAATGCATCTCTAGCATCATGAAGACTCAATCGTAAACCTGTTTCCATAGGAGTGGCAATAGGTTTACAGTCTTGAAGGCCAAAATGCTGCAATAATGTGTCAACATATTTCGTTTGACACAAACCCATTCCACCATCAACATGCATAAACTAAATGCCCAAATAGTGATGCAAATGCCCCAAATCAGACATCTCAAATGAGGCATGTAAATCAGCCTTAAAATCAGCAATATGCCTCTCATGAGGACCAGTGAGCAACATGTCATCAACATAAACCACAATGATCAGAAGTACATCATTAGCACGCTTAACATATAAGGTGCTTTCAATTGTGTTGATGTGTAAAACATCACAAGAAATGAATTAATGTGACAATAGAACACCTCTATGGTCACCATTAACTCATTGCCACTCCAAACTTTGAGAAATGATAGCCAAAACCAAGAAATTTACTTCTTCAGATTTTTCCAGTCACTGAAATGACATACCTTCAGTATTTTGCTAATTTCTCTTAGCTTAAATATTATTTCTCCAATATCTTTTAGTGGATGAAACTAAAAGAGCAGAGCTTTCCACGAAGCTATCATATGCAAGAAACGGATCTCTAGAACTCAAGTTATGGCCTTCACAAGATGACCTTATATGACTTGCCAAAATTGGAAATTTTGCGTTCTTTAGTAATTCTGAGTGTCTAAAAATGAAAATTCGATGCGTAGCATCGACTTGCAACCAAAAGTCGATGCCGGGCATCGAATTTGAGCTTTTTCAGCCACTTTTTCAGCACCAAAATTAGCCTATGAACACAAGACATGAGCAAGACCACTTTTATATGGGAAGTCGATGCCAGGCATCAACTTTATGCTGAAACTCGATGCCAGGCATCTAGTTGCTCCACGAATCTCATGATTTTAAGAAGTTCTAGCAGTACATAATACTCAGAGAATAAAACACGGACTTATCAGTACAAACTTGATGCCAGGCATTGACTTGCTTGGAAAACTTCAACCTCTGAAATCATTTCACACAAGACAAACACTGGAGATGGAAGAAGAAGACTTATACACAGAAATTAATAAACTCTTTCCATAACTACGAAAACTCAGAAATGCACAGGTGCTTTCTCACGCAGAGAAGCCTGACTATAGTCAGTCATACAAAATGAGTACTAACTCACTTTCTCATTGTCTCCCACTCTTTTTTTCGCGTCAGTTGAGACAGGCAAGTCACATAAAGACCAAGTACCATTCTTTATTATAACATCATATTCAGATTGCATAGCAACCATCCAATTTTTTGAATTTTGTGCTTCATCAAACGAAACAGGCTCATTCTCATCATAGGGACTAGATGCAGCCATAGCATAGCAATCTGATGCAAAAGAGGCACTATGAGAGCTTGAATGAGTACGATATGACAGAGGTGCATCTAATTTGCTGTCACGTAAAGTCTACACAAAATCAGAAGACATATATTCCCCCCCTCGATCAGAATAGAGGGTGCCCATTTTACATGCTGACATATTTTCAGTCAAAACCAAAAATTGTTTGAAGCACATAAACACTTCGGACTTTGCCTTCAATGGATATACCCATGTATGCCTGGAAAAATCATCGATGAAAGTCATGAAGTAAAGATAATTTCCAAAAGAAGGTGTCTGCATAGGACCATAGACATCACTATGTACAAGCTTCAATTTCTGAGTAGCCTGAACTGAACCATCTTTTGGAAAGGAGGAACACTGCATTTTGCCCAAAATACAACCTTCACAAACATGTTTTTCAGGTGCCTCAAGTTTGGCTAAAGAGGACATCATTTCAAATTTCTGCAGGCATAGCAAACTAGCAAAATTTAGATGACCAAAGCGTGCATGCCAAAGCTTTGCATCTGACATAGCCTAAGAATCATGTACTATAGATGCCAAATCATTTACAGATCTTTCATAGTCTATGAGCTTCTACAACCCACAACATAAAATGCCAGAAGTAATAATCATGTCGCCATTTGACAGATCATGAACTATACATCTATCATCAATAAACTTCTGATGCAAAGTCCATCCTTTTGTTGTAGCTAATGCAATAAGTGTTCTAACAGTAGACATTTTAGCTACAGGGCTGAATGTTTCCTCGTAATCAATGCCATATGTCTATGCATATCCTTTAGCTACCAATCGTGCTTTATACCTGCTTATGCTACCATCAGCATTATGCTTTACCTTGTAAACCCATTTGCAGCCTATGGGTTTCTTTCCTTGTGGCAATGGAACGAGATTCCATGTATCATTTCCATAAAGTGCAGCCATCTCCTCATCCATAGCTTTTTCCCAATCTGCATTACCAATTCCATCTTCAAAACAAGAAGGTTCAACATCTTGTATTACCTTTGTCATGTAGGCACAATGGCGAGCCATGTAACTATCATATGTCAATCGTTGCACTGAATTACGCATCCTCCCAGATCTTCTTGGTCCTGGGTCACTTCTCCTTACATCATCTGCATGTGCCCTTCTTACTCTTGGAGTCTTCACAAAGGGCAATCCAAGTTCCTCATCAAGACTCTTTTTTAAACCACTTGAAATTCCATCAACATCTTCAAAACCTACACATGTTTTACTACCATCAGAAAGCTTTTCTTTACCTTTCTTGGATGTATTTGATGAACTTGCTAGACTGAAATTTCTATGCAATCTTCCACTCCATGGATTTGAGTTGGAACTATTGCTTGGTGATGCATCCAGTCCACTCAAAACTTGAGATTCTGCACTTGATTTTTTAGCATTTTCTTTGTCGTTTGGTTCAAGATCCAGTCCTTCTTTGGCATCTGCATAGAAGCTTGACATTTCATCAAATACCACATCTCTGCTCACCTTCACCTATTGTGTGAGTGGGTTATAACATTTGTACCCTTTTTGCTCAAGGAAGTATCCAATGAAGACACATTTTTCTGCTTTCGGATCAAGCTTCGTCCTCAACTCATCTGGAACATGTACATATGCAATACAGCAAAAAACTTTCAGATGTGATAAGTTTGGCATTTTACCTATAAACTTCTCTTCAGGTGTAACTTGATGTACAGCGGTAGTCGGAGTTCTGTTCATGATGTATACAGCAGTATGCACAACTTCTGCCCAATAACAATGAGTAATATTCTTCTCAGCCATCAAGGCTCTTGCTATTTTTGCAATATGTCTATTTTTGCGTTTAGCAACACCATTCTGTTGTGGTGTGTACCTGCATGAAAACTGACCCCGAATTCCATGATTTTTTAGAAAACTGTTGAACTCATTTGACATGCATTCACCTCCTCCATTAGATCTTAATGTCTGAATGTACTTTCCTGTCTGCTTTTCCACCATAGCTTTAAAATTTTGGAAGTGAGTGAACACCTCACTCTTCTCTTTCATGAAATATACCCATACTTTGCGTGTATGGTCATCAATCAAAGTAACATAAAACCTGCGACCACCCATAGATATGGTGTTTGCTGGACCCTAAACATCTGTATGTACTACTTCTAGTACATTCTCACTAACATGCTTGTCATGTGGAAATGATGCTCTTGACTGTTTACCAAATTGACATGCTGCGCATATCTTTTGCATTTTTGCAACTTTGAAATTTGGTAGTCCATGGACAATCTCCTTTGACTGCATCAATTTCAGCCTTTGCAAGTTTGCATGTCCAATCTGTTTGTGCCACATCTCTATATCTGCAATAACTCCTGCACCTTTTGCAAACATGGCTGCATTCATTTTAGGAATCCTCACATTTAAGGTGAACATCCTACCCACTTTGTTTCCTTTGGCAACCAATCGTCCATCCTGCTTGTACTCTTCTACATATAATCCATCAGCATTGAACCTGACTTGTAATCCCTGGTCAACCCTTTGTCAAATAGAAACTAGATTCTTTGTTATATTTGGAACATGCAGCACATTAGCAAGATGTTTTACCTTTCCATCCTCCATCGATAGTGCTATGTTTCCTCTATGCTCAATAGGATGTGATGTGTCATCACCTGTTTCAACATATATAGGAACTGGCAATTTCTGCAAAGTACTAAACCATTCCGCATTACTGGTCATGTGATTTGAAGCACCTGAATCAACATACCAGACATTATCATTTGATTTTGAAACACCAGCAGACATCATATTCATCATGTGATGTTGAACCATGAACAGCTTCTCAGAATCATCTGTACTTGTGGATGCATAGTTGTTTTGCTACCTTCTGTTATTTTGATTCTTCAACCTGCAATCACGTTCAAAGTGTCCAGGTTTACCATAATTCCAGCATCCTTTACTATCATTACCTGAATCATTTCTTTGGAAATTTCTGTGACCTCTTTGGCTCCCCCTGCCTCGAAATTGTCCTCTTCCTCCTGCATGATTCTGTTGTTGACCTTGGTCTTGATTACTGTTTCCTCTTCCATTTCCAAAATCTCTGCCTCTTCCTCTGTTGGAGTAGAATACCTGCTTAGAACTAGGCTTTCCTTGGGAGTTTGAATCCTCACCAAGATTCTTTTCTTCAATAATCAACATGGATACCAAATCAGCAAAATTCAAAATATTTTCCCTAGTCTGTATAGAAGTTCTGAACTGCTTATATGCAGCTCCTAAACCACGAAGGCACACTTCCACCTTATCATCATCATCTACATTCATGCCAATAGATGCAAGTGACTCACATATGCTTTTGATTTTCAGAGTGTAGCCACTTACCGACATGCTCTTTTTGTCCAATGTATGCAGCTCATTCTTGACTTGCAATTTCCGTGCCTTTGTTTTGGTCTCGTACAATGTGACCAAACTGTTCCAAGCCTCTTTCGGAGTCTTGGCATCCTATATGTGCTCAATCATGCAATCTTGTATGCTAACAGATAGCCAATACATTACCTTTCGTGCTCCTTGATTCCATTCCTCATATGCTCTTATCTGTTCTGCAGTCCGATTCCTCTTTGGTAATTGCAGAGCATTTTTGTTCTCTCCTTCGATGTACTTCCAACAGCCTTTTCCCATCAGGAAATTCGTCATTCTGAATCTCCAAGCATGGAAGTTGTTCTTGTCCAGTTTATCACTCATAAGTTGACTCATTCCATCTGCACTTGCCATTTTTGCAGCAATTCACAACATTGCAAAACACTACAAGCAGCACTTCTACTTGAACACTGTCGTACTATGACGTGACAATTCGATCTCAGAAAAACACAATTTTCGTGTATCAACACTACACAGAATCGCTTCAAATTCTCGATCTCGAATATATGAGTGTTGCCGAACACAATGCAAGTTACAGTTTTTGAAGCTGACCTAGTTTTTTTGCGGGCCCCATCTTGTGGACTCGAAATAGAGGTTGAGATGGCTCCAAAACTTCGATCTGACAGAAACAAGTGACCCTAAAGGGATAACTCTCGAAAATATTTTGAGGTCTTCTACCTTCATGCCAATTTTTGTAGCAAACGGAGGTTGTTTGTGAATTCCGTTTTCTCCACACCTTGCTGCATACTCTTCACTATCGCCTTCTCCATGAGCTCTCTATAGCCACACTGGCTCTGATACCATGTCACGAGGAAGGAGATAAGGAAGAGAGCTCACACACACTCTCACTCTCAAGGAGAAGCACACACACACAGATTGAGGCAAGGAAGAATGATCTTCTTTTTCTTCTTCTTCTTCTATTACATAAAAAGGAATGTACAAGAATGACCTAAAAACAAGAATACAACAAGTGCAATATATAAAGATCAGTACATAAGGAAAAAACCTAATGTCCGCGAATGAGTGAGCTGGCAAGGAACAAATGTGGCATCACTCTCGGTAGATAAATCTAATAAAGCTCAATGAAGTATCCCTGACATATACCAGCATGACCACTATACATGTCAGAGAAACGAAAAACTGGTACGTGTCATCCTGGATCATCAAATGTTGAGCTTGATATCTCAACACAAATCAACATCCTTACGAATAATCAGGATACAATCCACCACAGCCGATCTTAGGACAACAACCACCTCACCCTCAAAATGTAGTTCCAATGAAATTGGCCCAAGCCGAAGAGAACATAGAGAGAGCCCTACTACCAACTACTTCATTCACTAGGACAGACAACCATAATCAAGCCTATGATTAGCACTGAGGAGATTACTATACATACAAAACTGACTCGATGAATTACGAGTAGGCCTATGAGCAATACCCATATGGGCAAGACATCTATGACCAATCATACAGATACGGAGCTGAATATGCTACTCTAATGTACACAAATCCAAGAGCCCAAGCACCTTCTAGACATGTAATTAGGCCCCCAATCCCTCGAGGACCTTGCTATCAATGTGGAGGAGACCATTTCATTAGGGAATGCACTTTGTCTTATCAACAACCACATAAGGTTTGGGAAGGATATTGTAGTGATTGTGGAAAAGAACATTTGTTTAGGGATTGTCCCAAAAACCCTAACAAGATGAACCACACCACTTAGGTGAACGTATTAGAAGTGGTAGAGTCCTCTGGAAGTGACAAAGAGTATACGGTACCATTGAAGGCGATTACAAGAGCAAGAGCTAAAGAAGGTCCGAAAAGGTTATACTCAATTAGACACGAAACCAACAAACCAGAAACTCCAATACCTCAAGTAGTGCCAGATTCAGAAGACTCTGAAGAAAATTCAAAGGTAAAATGGACTTAAAGATGGAAAGCTCGACAAGAGAAGCTAAGAAGCAAGTGGACTGAAAAGAAGGAGGAAGAGAAGAGAAAAGAGGAGTCAAATCACACTGCGGACCCTACACTTAGAAAGGATTTTATTACAATAGAGAAAGAGCAACATAAACAACAAGATCGGTCAGTTTTAGCTGATCCAATACCCAAAGATCTAGCCATAAGGATAAACACATATCAATCTCGGATCAAAGCAGGACCGAGTGTGGAACAACATGAAGTGAGCTACCCTAGAGGAGATTTGGAAAGAGAAAGGCTAGAAATCTGTAAAAATTTGATCGATCTAGCTCAAAACACACTGGAGAAACCTATACAAGACCTTCCAACATTTTGTCCTGTGCCACGTCGATGATACTGGCCAGAATTTTGGGAATTGCAAAGTCAAGGTAAACTGAATAAGCAGTGGCTCAATTTTCCATTACTCTTGAGCCCCCCCCCCCCCCTCGCATAACTATTTGCACATGGAAGAGTACATGGTTAGGACCATAGAATTTTGGTTATCTCGATACGGAAAGGTTCCTGATCTAACAATCAAGCTAATGAATAAAATACTTAGCATGATTCTAATAGTCCTCAAAGTCTTCAAGCACACACAATATACCTTTTTGAATTTTATTGGCATTAATCAAGGAATAGACATCTTGATATTTGATCTTTTTGTCATGCCGAGCAGACTGAATATTATGGCCTACTACTAGAGGATAATTTTTTGCCTAGTACCTATATGCAAACTTTGAAGAAGCATTCTTCACCAGCTTTTTTGAAATTGACTCAAAAATATTCTTGAAGATGTCCACTAACCTAAATACAACACTAGTAGCTCTTGAATTAAGCTTTTTTATGACCATCACTAACCACCCCACGATGGTGTTAAGACTGAACAGTGGAAGCAACTAATGATACACGAAGCTAATCTACTCAACAAAACAGAGCAAAAGATATACAAGAAATACTCTCATCGACTTCCAAAGCCTATCGGGGACAACAGAGTTCAGGAGGGGGGATGTGTGGAAGGAGAGACAGGAGAGCCAAGCAAAAGAAGAAGAAGAAGAAAATAAAAAAGAAAGATTGTTCAATAAAAGGCACCACCCTATGCCCAAAGAATAACAACCAGGACCTTTCAAGGGAAGGTTGTATACCACCTCCTCCTCTACTGGGTGTGTGCGGTGAAAAGAAGTAGACATGCTAGAGAAATACAACAGGGTCGGATTTGTGAAGACAAAGAAATATTTGAAGACCAAAAGTTAGAAAGAGGGGGAGGCTGAGAAGCGGAAATGCATGACTAAGAATGTCACATTCTTAGCCGCTAGATGCATGCATGGCAGCCCAAATTAACACATTAAACAAAGACATGAAGAAAAGCCTATCAAGGGACGACAGAGACAAAGAGGGGGAGAGTGTTGTAGATTAAAAGAGCACAAAAGAGGAGCCCTAAAATTTTCAAAATTATGGGCACAAATTTTCTTCTTCAAATTCTTATGAAAACCTCATGAAGCCATGTAAATGCACTAGAGGAGTCCTCTAGATGCATGAATCCCAAACATTGTATCATACTCTTTGTAAAATAGTAGGAATTTAGGCTTTCTTTGATAAAGTGCCAGTCTCTTGTGTGAAAGTACCATTTTTAGGGCACAAGTATATAAGTCATTTGAGGACACTTTGTAAAGACTTTTTTCCATTGTCACTAGGAGAGAGCTCTGATTTTCAAATTTTCTTCTTCTTCCTCTTGTATCTCCATGCTTGCGAGTTTGCATGTGTGCTTGTAGCTTGGAACGAGTGCAGGGAAGTGTTGTCTATCCAATTCATTGCTTTTTTGAAGTGTGTAATGTGTGTGTGTGAGGTGTGAGGAGGTGTGAGCTGAAAGTAGGTGAGTTGCACAGCTCTGTTTTTGCCCATATCTTGAAGTAGATTTGTCAAAATCAAACAAAAGCACGACCGTTGGATGCGTCTCATCGAGAGATTTGAAAGGAAGCCACTATTGACCATATTCCGAGTTCAAAGGTGAGAGAAAAGTCTGTTTTTGTGCTTACTGTTGTTTCATGTATTGCAACACCATTTCCACATGTGAGAGTGATGAGTGTTAGAGACAATACTCATTTGCATGCCATGATAGCTATCTCACTTCATTGACCATTGTGCAAGTGCAAGTCTTCATACACTCTGTTAGGTTCAAGTTACTTCTTGGATTGATAATTTAAATGTCTACTCCCCACTATATGCACTTGTTGGTGATAGAGGAATAGTCTCTTTCGTCACAAGTCCCTAAGTTTGTGCTTAGGTACACAACATCATATTGAGATTGCATAGCAGCCATCCAATTTTTTGAATTTTGTGCTTCATCAAATGAAACAAGCTCATTCTCATCACAAAGACTAGATGTAGCCATAACATAGCAATCCGATGCAAAAGAGGCATTATGAGAGCTTGAACGAGTATGATATGATAGAGGTGTATCTAATTTGCCATCACGCAAAGTCTGCACCAACCATTTTGGCATAGATTTTGCCTCCTCAATATCAGCTCTCTTATCAAGAAGTGCATCATGTAAATCTACATCAAAAATGGAATCATCTGCATCAGAAATGGAATGGTCTCCATCATCACATGAAACCTGTAAAGGCTAAAAAATGGGCTCATTAGGACTAGCACTAGAGTGTCCACCTATAAAAAGAGGCAGCAAAGTATCATACATGTCTTTGGAGGTAACAGATGTCTCCTTAGTACATGACAGTAATGGTTGAATAGTATCTTCCACAAAAACAACATCATGGCTAACCAAAATGGGTTTAGTCTGTGTGTGATACAGACAGTAGCCTTTGCTTTCAGAATTGTAACCAACAAAAATACATTTCACTACTTTATCATCCAACTTTTTGCGATGTTGTTTAGGCACTCTTGCATATGCCAGACAAACAAAAACATGCAGATGAGAAACAGATGGCTTGCGACTATGCCAGGCCTCATATGAAGTGTGTTGGCCAACCGGATTGGATCTCTTTGTAATTTTAATTTCTATATTCGCACGCATTGAAAAGGCGTGGCGAAAAGATGTAACCTTCTTTGAGTAATGAAAAGGCAAGCACGACATTCTTCGGGCGAGAAGAGGATCGCCAGACTGTCTGTCTGGGCGATAGCGCTGGAGATGCTGTGTTGCAGAATTGAAGAACTCTGAGTGCTATGTGATTATTAAGTTTAGTCATTAATCTTTGATTACCGTAATATTGCGATTAACTTTTACAGTTCTGTGTGAACTCGTAAGTGCTGGATACATAAAGTAGACGTATTGCGTAGTGATAATTGTTGAACAGGAAGTAGTTAGTTGTTAATTGAATGTTGAATTGGGAAAATTAAAAAGGGCCTCTGTACTATCAGACCCTTGTCCATCCCAAGAACCCAGAAACGAGATTAAAAGGGCTTGACCAAAAGCACTTTTAACACTGGCGCCGTCTGTGGGAATTGGAGTAGTGTTTGCATAAAAGATTAAGATTGACGAAGATTTCTTTACTATATGCCGGTAACAGGCTCCGGTGAATCATACCCCAAATACCGCAGAGATCAACATCCCTGGGCAGTTCCAAACTTATTAGGAACACCCCCTGGTGGTAGAAGTATAGGACGGTTAAGTCCAGTTGCAGAAGGATTGGAGCCAGTCAATAGTGATTTCGGTGCTAGTTCGGTAGCACATGATGAGATTTTGGTGACTTCTGGTACGAGTTCGGTGCCCTTGGGAGAAAGTACAGTGATTTCTAGTTGTACAAATACGCAGTGCGGAGTCAGTTTCGCACTATTTGGTCAGAATTCAGCCATTTTTGGTGACAGGTTTGCGTTACCGGGTGAGAACGTTTTCGGTGATAGGGTAGCCTGGCTTGGTGAGAATTACAGCGAGTTTCGGTGGAAGTTCGATATCACTCGGTGGCAATTTGAAGTTTTTCGATGACATTTCGGTGCTGCCTGGTGGACACTACTGCGTTCACCACTTTTTGGTGTAAGTCTACCTAATTTCGACACCAAAGTTGAGGAAAGGCTGCTAGACTTGGAGTTCAGCAATCGGTTCAATGACATTTCCGGAAGGTGAGCAGGTTGACCCTCTAGTCTAGGAAGCTCACGAGAAACCTCCCCAAAATTCAGGGAACAACGACGCCAGCAACAATAGCACCATGAGTGGCTCACAGCAACAACAACAAACACCACCACAACCACAACCACAATTTCAGCAGCAACAACGACAGCAGCCAGCCAATCGTTCCACCTCGACCGGTTCCAACCGGAGTGACCTATACTAAATTTGGTGGATTTCGGGGGGATGACCCCGATGCACATGTTCGCACATTCGAAATCAGTTACGCAATGTTGAACCACCCACCAGATCCGCTGTATAAGGCCATCATGTTTCAGACCACGTAGGTTAATGAAGCAGTAAGGTGGATGACAAAATAGGATATTAATCATTTTGGTAATTATGACGATGTGAAGGATGCGTTCCTGCAGAGGTTTCACTTGAAGAAGAACCCTGCAAAAAATTTTGACTATTTGCAAAACAATCGGCAAAAACCACACCAGAGTGTCTAGGAGTACGCGCAACTATTTAGAACTCACTTGCGACAACTGCCACCGGTGCATGCCAACCTACCAGACGATGTCATAACACAATGGTTCATCAACGGATTGAATCCACAGCTAAAACAAATCATGATCATTTGATGTGTGGGCGGAATGACATTGGACGCTGTCATTGCCATGGCCTTACAGTTGGAGCACAAAGTTGGAGGGTTTACGGAGGACCTGGAATGGTTGAAAGCAAGTAAGAATGTGATCGAGGATCCGTCCAAACAAGCGTACTGTACCAAGTGTAAGAATCCCGGTCACACTAGTTCCACATGTGCTCTCAACCAAATGTATTGTGCCATTTGTAATACGTTGGGGCACTCAACAGAAACCTGTGCATACAATGCAAAGGTGCAGGGTAGAGCGGCAGTAAACACCATAATACGAGAGCAAGGGCAGCCATCCAACCATTACGTACCACCACAATTGCGGACCAACCAACAGCAGGGATACAGGAACTATCGGGGTCCACGAAGTAACAATTTCAATCAAAATCGATGGTAGGCGGGTACATTGGCTGAAGGCACCTCTCTCCCACCCCCTCGATGTCATTTTTGCTGCAGAGCATGATAAAAGAAAAAAGGAAAGACAAAATCCAATGACAAATATGGTTCATATTTCCCCGGTTGATTCACAAGCAACCGTAGTACAGACAAGATCGGGAAAACAGTTGCAACCAACAGTTGAAGTTTTTGAGCCCGGAATTCGTGAGCAACAGCGGATGTTTGCAAAGGCAAGTCAATGGAAAACTAAGGAGCCGACTGTGTTCCCTGACCCAGTTCCGATAACTCACTCTCCTCTGCCAAATGCAAGATTGAATGCACAAAATTCTGCCCTGACAACATCAGAATCACAACCAGAGTCGGTGATGACCACATCACAAATAGACCAAGTATGGGATGTTATATCTAAGGCTTCAATCACACTTCCTCTGGGATAGTTGCTCGCCCTAGTTCCTAGTGTTAGACAACAATTCCAACAGCAGGTCAGCCCCGGACCCTCATGTACTCCAGCAATTGCGACCATACAACCCGAGATGGATCCTATGGTAGATCATACGGTCCCGCTGATCACCGTTTGGTATAAAAACCAGCAGATTACACAAGTTTTAATTGATGGAGGGTCTAGAGTGAATATTGCAATAGCTGCACTCTGTAAGAAACTGGGTTGGACTCAAATTGAATTAGTGCAGTTCTTTGTGCGAATGGTGGACCAATCCAGAGTCCATCCGGTGGGACTAGTGCGTAATATTCCTATAACCCTGCAGGGAACTACATTTAAAATGACTTTTGTAGTCCTAGAATTACCCGAATCTAGCCTTGACTACAACTTACTCTTCGGTTGACCATGGCTAAAGCAAGCCAAGGTCATGCAGGATTGGTCAACTCGAGTTAATTTTTATAAATAATCATCGGAAATATGTTGTTACATTGGATGCTATGGAACCTTGTGAGTTACACGCACGCCCATATGTAGCAGAGCCAGTCCATATGTTGGATGGACTATCTGATGATGATGAGGAGGCTTTCCTCAAGACAAATAAGGACCTCATTGCCTTAGGTACTGTAGACTTACAGTCGGTAGCAGATAATTGGAGTCCGGCAGCTTGTACAGTCGTACCACTGACCGAAGAAGCAGAAGAAGATGCCGATATAACGATGGATGAAGCGATATTACAACAACTATTGCAGCCAGCTGATGACTTGGCAAAGCCTCGATTGTTCTATGTACCGGAGGATCAACTGGTGATGTACAATCTGGGTGACACGATCAACCCAAGACCAGTGGAAATTAAGGCAGGATTAGCAAACAAATTCCAAGATGATTTGGTACAACTCCTGTGCGAATTCTCAGATGTCTTCGCTTGGGATTACAGAGACATGAAGGGTCTTGACCCACGAATTTATCAACATCGAGTGGTGCTAAAACCGGATGCGAGGCCCATCAAACAACCTAGTTACAGGATGAATCCTAACTATGCGGCACAGGTTAAGGCCGAACTTGATCATTTGTTGAAGGTGGGATTTATTGTGCCAATTGAGCATGCCGAGTGGATCTCGCCAATAGTAATAGTGCCTAAGAAAAATAAACAGTTACGCATTTGTGTCGATTACCGGAAGCTTAACGTAGCCACCGTACAGGATCCGTTCCCTCTTCCTTTTCTAGATACAATGCTCGATAGGTAGCAGGTCACGAAATGTATTCTTTCCTGGATGGCTACAGTGGATACAATCAAGTGAGGATGGCGGAACAGGATATACCGAAGATGACATTCATCACCAATTGGGGCGTCTATGCATGCACCGTAATGTGGTTCGATTTGCGGAATGCCTCGAGTACATTCCAAAGATGTATGCAAGAAGTGTTCTCACCTTATCTGACAACGTTTATGCAAGTCTATTTGGATGGATTTTCATTATTTGGCGATACTTCGGTGCACCTGTATCATTTATGGTGCTGTTTTGAAAAGTGTCGGGAGCATCGATTATGTTTGAATCCTACCAAGTCAGTGTTTGCGGTCTCCTTTGGGAAGCTGCTCGGTCATATCATCTCCAAAAAAGGAATATAGGTAGACCCTGATAAGGTAGAAGCAGTGTTGGAGGCACCGGTCCCAAAGACACCCAAGGAAGTTATGCGGTTTCTTGGCCAGATTAGGTGGCATGGTAGACACTTATGGTGGCTGGCTCATCACACCACTCAACCGACTTATGACCAGCACCCCGCGTAAGTACGAATGGACTAATGAGTGACAAAGCACATTTGATCGTTTGAAGGTCCTACTAACGGAGGCTCCGATCCTACAACCGCCTGATTGGGAATGTCCATTCCATGTATTTGTGGATGCGTCAGACATAGCGATTGGTAGCGTACTGATGCAACAAACCGCCAAATGGTTTCGACCAGTATACTATGCGAGTCGCCGATATACTCTGTTAAGAAATTCCGGCATTACTTGTCGGGACGAAGATTCACTTTCCATGTGGATCATGCCGCACTGGTGTATTTGGTTCGCCAACGACACTTAGGCAGTAGACTGGCACGATGGGTTTTACTATTATAGGAGTTTGATTATGAAGTTATTCACCGACCCAGTATGGCCCATGTTTTGGCAGACTTTTTATATCGTCTAGATTCCGGTGAGACTCTAGTAGGTGTCGATGACATGACGCCGGCTATTTACGTCACCGAGGCAGCTCCTAAGGAATCTTTAGAACTTCCTGTTGCACCTACATACTATGATACAATCATGACTTTTCTTACTGATGGTTGTCTCCCTCCTAATACTCCTGCTAATCTGCGCCAGAAAATTGCAGTCTACAGTTGACGTGGGTCAATTGTATTACATAGATCAGACTGGTGTCCTGCTTAGATGTATCCCTCCACATGAATCGACATCCGTTATTGCCATGGCTCACTCATCACTCACTGGAGGACACTTCGCAGCTGAGCTCACTCATCGCAAAATCCTGCAAAGTGGGCTATGGTGGCCTACAATGTACAAAGATGTTATTAAATTTTTGCAGCAGTGTGATGTTTGTCAACGGTCTGGACAGCCCTTGCAACAACATTTATTTCCTCTCCAACCTGTCCTGCCTCAATTACACCCCCAATTACACCCCTAGCGATCCTCATCAACAACCGATATATTTTGACTTGTACAGACTATGCCACTAGGTGGGCAAAAGCTTGGGCTCTACGTTCTGCTACAGTTACTTCGGTGGCCAAATGTTTGATGAAGGATGTCTTCCCTCGATATGGATGACCTCTAGAGATAGTGACGGACCAAGGTACACATTTTGCAAATACCTTAATGCGGGTGCTAACTCACACTTTCCAGATTGTGCATAAATTCAGCTCACCTTACTATCCACGCGTGAATGGTCTTGCTGAGAGCACTAATAAGACGCTGCTGAATATTCTGCGGAAATTGATCTTGGAGTGTCCGGAACGATGCGACCAGCTCTTACCTGCAGTTTTGTGGGCTTATCGGACCACGTACAAAGTGGCAATCGGCATGACTCCGTTTAAACTTGCTTATGGATTGGAAGCTATTGCGCCAATGGAAATGGTGGTGCCGAGCCTGCTTGTAGCCTTATCCCAGAAATTTCTGCCGGTAGAATCTTTTCCATTCCGTTTGGATGTTCTCAGATCATTGGATGAACAATGCTTGGAAAGCTTCATGATTCTTCAAGAAGTTCAGCTACGCCAAGCCCGTACTCATGATCACTTTCTCAAAACCCTTGTGTTTACGGTCAACCAATTGGTCCTTTTCTATAACGCTAAATCTAACAGATCCGCCGAAAAATTTAAGTTACGGTGGTTTGGCCCATACCGGATTGCTGAACAAGTGGGAGCTGCAACTTTTTGGTTATCTACCTTGGCTGGTCACCTTCTCCGTAAAGTGATTAATGGTTCGAAGCTTCGCCCATATAACCCGCCATCTACTAACTCATGAGATGTACTCGATATTTTCTTTTTTTTCTTGTGTCACTTGATTTTCTTTTCTACCCCCGTGTTTCGGTTGACCAATGGCCGTAATCCTTCAGTTTTGTTGATCTAATCATGATTAGTAGCCGCCTCTGTGTCGTCGCTTTTGTTCATGCATGCATATCACCATTATGAAGGATATATTTCCAATACTGCGTTGTGATTAGGGTTCTTGCTGCCTAATTTTCCCTGAGCTCTTACTTAATCGTGTTTCTTCCGCTGTTAAACACTATTGTGTTTGTGTGTTTGAGACCATTGTGTATTCTGTGTCTTTTGTAGCTCTTTGCGCGCGCCATGGAAGCTCTAGCTAACATAGCAACGTTCCGTGCGGGTCTCACTCTAGATGTGAGTGAGTACTTGCGTGCCCGGGGACTGTTGGCAACGCCTTCGCTGAATTGCCTTGGCATTCAGTGGAGTGTCACCCCTTCCATGCGTAGATCATCTCTGCCATTGTCGCCACACCTGCTGCAGAGCAGTGTTGGCCAATAACGTGTTTAAACCCTCGTACTGTAGTTATGCTCAACACGATTGCTGAAGGATTCCATCTCCCTCAGGAAGGGTTGGAGAATGGCCCGCTCCTTCCCCTTGCCACCATGAAGGATTTGTTTCCCCGGCACTCATTCAATGAGCTTGACATCCTTTGCTGACCTGAACCAGAGCGTACCGCTCTGCAATTTCTTGTCACAGCGTTAAACCTGCAAAAATGCACATACGGTATTTCCCGACCTTTCTACTCAATGATCGATATTGCCTCCTCGAACCCGTCAATTTCACCTCCTTTTTCTTTAGGCATATTCACCGTGAATGTGTAGCGGTTACAAAACAGATAGCCAAGCATGACATCCCTCACACTCGTTTATCCCATCTCCTTACTCTGCTCCTTCCGGTGCTACAAGCCACGCAACCTCCTCCAACCGCTCCTTTTCTGTTACATGAAGAATCTACACGAATGGTCGAAGACGACGATGATGAAGACCTACTTCATTTTTTTCATCGCAAACGCAAACGTGTTAGTCCGTTCGAAAGCCAGGTACAAGGCTCAAATGCAGGCCAAGAAGTTGAATTCTTCCATGACACCACAACCTCCTTACAGGTTGAGTCTGTCCCGTCTTCCTCTCTCAAGCAATCGGATAACGATGCTACAATGGAAGATGTAGCTGAAGTATCATCGCAGGCAGAATCTCATGCAGTCACGATCCAAGCAGATGCAGTCACGGTCCAAGCAGATGCAGTCACGTAGTTGACTGGAAATACCGAGACCATTACCGAAGCCAGTGTGGAAGGAAACCAGATTGAGACTGGAATAGTTTTGGTATCAACCGCCCTTATCCCTCTTCCTCTGCCAACTACTATTGCTGCTCCTGTTGAAGCTCTTCTTGGGGCACCTTCCACTGCCATTCGCGAGGCATCCACTCATCCGTTATCCTCTCCCGATTATTCTCCGCCATCCTCCCGTCATCTACTCTCTGCCTCATCATCACAACCTCCTTCTTCTCTTCCCCCTCTTGCAGTCATGTTCACAGAATTGGCCTCCATGGGCCAGCTCCTGATCCAATTTTCCAAGCAATTGCCCCTGCAGATGAAGATAGCAACTCATAACATTCAACAGGAGTTGCAGAGTAAGGTGGACTTGCTCGAGGTGGATATTTCCCTGCACCAGGAAGAAGCGATTGCAGTCAAAGCCGAGAATCATGCACTGCAGCTTTAGCTCCAGCAACTTCAAGAACAATAAGTCGAATGAGACAATCCGATTGCTCAACGGGAGAGTAGGTTTGCTGAGTTGAACGAAAAGAATGTTCTCCTTGCTGTTTGTGATGAAGAAATCACTCAATTGGAACAAATGGTACGCGATAAGGACGATGCTCGAGTTGCTCTCGGTAATCTGCTGGAGGAGACACGCGCAGATCTTGCTTTGGTGGAGCAAAAAGGACAAGAAATGTCCGACCTGGCCATGCAAACTACTGTAGGGTTAAAGCAGGTGTTCGAAGACCTTTTTCAAAAGGGTCGTGAATTAGAAGCGGAAATTGGCCGGAATCTACAGTTAAAGAAAGAGGTGGAAGCGCTTAAACGAGAGCAAGAAGCCTATTATAAGATGATGCAGTTTCAAACTGAGGAGCTGGAACAACGTGAGAAGCAATTAGGCATTCAAGCGGATAGGCTTTCTTGGATTGATGCAGAGATCACTGACATGAAGTTGGCAAGAGATGCTTCCATTGCCAATGAATTTTACCTGCAGGAAGCATTTTTGCAGACGCACATAGATGTATTAATGAGTCAAGTTATCGCGGCCAGTTCTGTTAGAACTGATGCCCAGCTTATCGAACCAGATATCTTGAAGAATATGTTAGACTCTTTAAAACAGAAGATCACTCACACTTTTAAATTAGCCAAAACTTTGTATATTCAGGGCATTATTGATGAGCCTTAAACCTATAATTCCATTTTTGGGTTTGAGTCCACCATGCGTGCCAGTGTTGGCCGGCCGGATTGGATCTCTTTGTAATTTTAATTTCTATATTTGCACGCACTGAAAAGGCGTGGCGAAAAGATGTAACCTTCTTTGAGTAATGAAAAGGCAAGCACGACATTCTTCGGGCGAGAAGAGGATCGCCAGACTATCTGTCTGGGCGATAGCGCTGGAGATGCTGTGTTGCAGAATTGAAGAACTCTGAATACTGTGTGATTATTAAGTTTAGTCATTAATCTTTGATTACCATAATATTGCGATTAACTTTAATAGTTTTGTGCGAACTCGTAAGTGCTGGATACATAAAGTAGACGTATTGCGCAATGATAATTGTTGAATAGGAAGTAGTTAGTTGTTAATTGAATGTTGAATTGGGAAAATTAAAAAGGGCCTCTGTACTATCAGACCCTGTCCATCCCAAGGACCCAAAAACGAGATTAAAAGGGTTTGATCGAAAGCACTTTTAACAAGTGATAGATTGCAATGCTTTAGACCTGTTAAGTACATATGTCGCACGCATAATAGCCTCAAGCTAGAAACTATGTGGTAAAGCCTGACTGTTCACCATACACCTTGCCATCTCCATGAGTAACCTGTTCTTCTGTTCAACAACTCAATTCTAATGAGGTGTATATGGCACTATACACTGATGTTTTATCCCATGTTTAGCCATAAATGCATTAAAGTCAGAAGACATATATTCCCCCCCTTGATCGGAATGGAGGGTGCCCATTTTACATGGTGACAGATTTTCAGCCAAGACCAAAAACTGTTTGAAGCACATAAACACTTCGGACTTTGCTTTCAATGGATATACCCATGCATGCCTGGAAAAATCATCAATTAAAGTCATGAAGTAAAGATAGTTTCCAAAAGAGGGTGTCTACATAGGACCACCGTTATCACTGTGAACAAGTTACAATTTCTGAGTAGCTTGAGCTGAACCATCTTTTGGAAAGGAGGAACGATGCATTTTGCCCAAAATATAGCCTTCAGAGACATAATTATCGAGTGCCTCAAATTCGGGCAACGATGACACCATTTCAAAGCATGCATGTCAAAGCTTTGCATCTAACATAGGTTGAGAATCATGTACTGCACATGCTGAATCATTCATAGATTTTTCATTATCTATGAGCTTATACAGCCCATGACATAAGAAGCCAGAAGCAATAATCACGTCGCCATTTGACAGATCATGAATTGTACATCTGTCATCAACAAATTTCACAACCAAGCCAATCTTGGCTAATGCAAAAATTGATAACAGATTTTTCTTGATTCTTGGAACAAATAAAGCATCTGACCATGTAAAAGAACTACCATGAGTAGTAGTCAGAATGATCTTACCAACTCTAATGATAGGATAAGAGGAGTTGTTGGCACATGTGACAATATTCCCTATAGGGATAGGCTCGAGTGAAGTGAAGAAACTACGCTGCGAGGTAGTATGTTTGGTTGCCCACTATCAAAGTACGAAACATCTGGGTCTACTAAAGACATACACTGTTCAGGAGAGGATGGGTCAAAACTGCAAATAATAGTAAACACCCATTCTTCATTCTGCATTAGATTAGCAGACTCTATTTTCAGTGCAGAGGCCTCTACAATAGCCATTCCAACCTCTTTTTTCTTTGCCTCTTTTGCATCCAATTTTGGACAATTCTTTATGACATGATCATTTTCTTTATAGTACTTGCAAAAAAATTTCTACTTTTTTGTTTTCTTGTCATCTTGGTTATCCTTCTTTGATTGTGTAGAATTAATAGATTTTTGCTTACTAGTAGAAGAGCTCCATTTACCTTTGCCCTTCTAACTAGGCAAGAAAGCTTGATTTGCAACATGCATAATGGACTTGTTCTGCTTAGATTAGTCTTCTTGCAATAGAATAGAGACTAACTCCTCAAATGATAAGGCATTTGGATTGCCTTTCATTATCAAACAAAGAGTAGCAAAAATCTAGTATGAATCAGGAAGACCATTCAAAACAGTCAATACAAGTGAACTGTCAGGCAAGACTTCATTAGCAAAAATTAATTGTTCCTTCAAATATTTGATCTTTGTTAGAAAATTGTCCATAGAATCACCTTCATTCATATGCTCACTCTTCAACTCTTTTTGGAGGTAAGAAACACGAGCCTCATTCCTAGCCTGGTACAATGTGGTAAGTGTATCCCAAGCATCCTTAGCTATTCTGCAAGAGCAAATGTGAGGAATAATAGCATGTTTGACAAAAAAGGCTATCAATGCATGTGCCTGGGCATCTCTGCCATCCCAATGAATTTGCTCTGTAGTTGGTGCAATAGGAACTATAGCACGAACAGGAATCTATAGAATACCACTATCTTCGACACCATCTTTATCAGCTTCAGTACCTGTATTTGCACGTATAATAGGATGTTTTCCAACACCCTGCACAATATTCCATAGTCATTTTATGACCAATACATGATGCATCATATAAGCCCACAATGGGTAATTTGTACCATCCATCTTATCCTTAACAACCAACATACGAAACACATCACTGCTTTTAGCCATGGTCGCTGAATAAAATACCCTGACGCAGAAAAATGATTGTATCTGAAAAAGTTGAGCAGAAATACACTGACGAGTTCTACTAAACCTTTAGTAGACTTTGAGATGCTTATAGTGGCAAACCAAAACCTATATATATCTTTGGCACGAAAAGACAAAATAGCCTGCAGAAGCACTGTGATAGTGCATTTGAAGACCAAAACGAGCTCAGATCACAATTTTGGCATGATAGGGTGAAGCAATTTTGATCTCCTAATCACCTTGAGTATACTCACCAAATTTCATGTGATTCTGAGACTGTGATTAGAGAGGTGTCGATGACACCCTAGATGAAGCGGCGACCTGCTCTGATACCAATTGTTGGAGTTAGACGTCTGCGGAAGCACGTGAAGAACACAAGGAAGAAGAAGAAGCTTGGAGCACAACACACCAATACTAAATGCATTACCACTAGAATGTACAAAGATAAGTGACCCATTAGGGCAATAGGCATATATACAAGCTGGGGGAAAAAAACCTCCTAATGAGGGAAAAAAGTGCCCCTGTGGTCCTAGAGTGTTCACACACATCAGTACCTAAATATATCAGCACTCCCTAGTGTAGATTATGCTCTCTATTGCTTAGTCTAACACCAAGAATGCTAATCCTTCTTGTGAGTGTCAATTTCACTTATGTTCATCACTTCCCCTACTAGTGTATCTTTGTGCTCACTTAGATGTCATAAAAAATCACTCAATGTATGAAGCCAACGACTCCTTATTTTGCCCTATAGTGACTTTAAGAGAAACAAAATTTTAAATGAGGGGCCACACATAAGCTTTTGAATACTACTTCCTCTTCATATGGCTTCCACTTTTGACCTTCAATTCTTCAGAATATGGGCATAAGGGAGGGTTCAATTTAACCTTCCAAACACTTAAAAACCTTGAAAACCTTTCAAAAAGACCATTCTACAACATGCATTCAGCTTTTTCTGTGAAACCATTGTGAGCAAACTATTTGTACACTATCTGTGCACCCTTTTTCTCGGCCACTTGTGCACCACTTTTGCACGACTTTTGTGCTTTTGCATAACCTGTACATCACTTGCAAACTCATCACTTTGACCTTTGATCAACTCCAGAGTTGACTGCTTTGATCTTTGACCAGCATGAGCTTTGACCAACTCAATAGTTGCCCACCACCTAATGGGCTCTCCATCCCGAAGAGTGGAAAAAATAGCTATGTATGAAGAACTAGAAATTTGTCAGCTCCCTCTACATCAGATAGGATGTCTTTCCAATGGAACTACAAGAACGATGATTGAAGCTGGAGGGGAGGAAGATAATGAAGAAGTGTGAGAAGTGGGGAAGGGGGAAAAAGCAAGGGAGGAAAAGAAAGGGAAATCTAGGCAAGGGATGGAGGTAGTGGAATAAGGGAAGAATTGATGTTTGAAATAGGGTAAGGAATAGGGAGATGGAAAAGGGGTGGGGAAAGAATTTGGGTTTGGGGAAGGGAGTAAATTTATAGAGTGGGGATAGAAAGGAGGGACTAGGAGAGTTAAAAAAAAAAGAATGTGGATAAGGATTGAAAAAGGCAGAAAGTATAGACACAACCAAAAAGCGTCATCAATCCATATAACATGAACATGTCATACCTAGAAATTTAGATTCCCACATCATAATATCCAAGTACATAAGAATAGAGCACGAAAACTACATGCCCACATCATGACATCCAAAGTACAAATGAATAGCAGAAATACCAGCACAGAACTGAAAGTACCAAAATCCTACTCGAGAAATGAAAGTACCAAAAGATGCTAGACAACAAGTAACACCAAAAATGCTCACCGACATGTTGCAGATCAAAGGAGAGCAGAGATGTAGAGAAAAAGAAGGGCCCCAAAATTTTTCTGATTTGGACACTTTATTGTTGTAACATAGCAATTTTGTAATATATTTTCCGATGTAAATGCACTAGAGGAGTCCTCTAGATGCATATCCATAGATATTTGTATAATTGCCCTTGTAAACTAGTAGGAAATTAGTCTTTTAGTCAATAAAGTGCCGGTTTCTTGTGTGAAATTACCATTTTTATGGCACAAGTATATAAGTCATTTTCTGACTCTTTGTAGACACTTTTTGCCATTGTGAGAATCAAAAGCACATAATTTCGAATTTGTGTCTTCTCCTCTCTGTATCTTCTTCCTTGTGATCTTGCATGCATGTGTGATGCTTGAAAAGAGTGCTTTGAAGTGTTCTCTATCCATGGTAGTGCTTGTTTGTTGTTGGTAATGTGTGTGTGAAGTGTGGCAAGTGCTGAAGCATAGGTAGGTCATTCCCGTGGCTCATTATTTTGCTCATAGCTTGAAGCAAAAGTTTCAAAATCGAGTGAAAATACTAGCATTGGATGTGTCTTCTTGAGAGCTTCGAAACGAACCCCTAGTCACTATATTATGAGTTCGTAGATGAGAGAAAAGCTTGATTTACTGTTGGCTGTTGCTCTAGGTGTCGTGACACCATATCTGACCATGAAAGCTTTGAATGTGATAGTTTACACTTGTTTCCACCTTTTTTAGTGCACATTTGCATTGACCGTCATTTGAATGCATGTCCTCATACACTCGGCTAGGTTATGATACTTCTTGGATTGATAATTAAAGCGTGTAATCCCCACTATATACACTTGTAGGGGATTGGGGTATAGTCTCTTTCTCCTCAAGTCCCTAAGTTGATACTTAGGTACACACATTTTTTGGTGCCGTTTCCAGGGAGTGTCGAATCAAACTAAGGCATTCGTGTGACGGTGAAAGCTCTTAGCATTGAAGTGAGTAGATGAGTTGTGAATTTCTCTTCTTTGGCAAGTCACTCTCATCCGCACTTACTACTTCTCACTTTTGGAGTGTGCGTAGTGAGTTGTTAGTTTAGGGAAGTGAGCTAGAGAGGGAAGTTGGAGTAGGTAGTAGAGAGGAAGAGATGGATAGGTAGGTAGGTTCAAATCCCAAGTATTTTTTTTTCTTTCAACATTTTTCAGCCTTTGTGCATTTCACACGCTTAAAAACCAAAAAAAGGTCATTTTGAAATCACTTGTTTCCTAGCAAGTGTCACAAGAGCGCTGACGATAGGTGTCGCGGAGCAGATATTGTGGCTTTTGGAGTTGGAAATAGCAAGTGTTCGTTGAAGTGAGCTTGAGGGCAGCTTGGTGAGAGTTGACCAAGTCATTGTTCTAAAATTTCAATTTAAATAAGGAGAAATAGGGAGACGACCTAGGACAGATGTCGTGAGGGAGATATCAAGGGTTGGAGTGAGGATTTCTGTGATTCAAACACTTAGAGAAGGGGAGATAGGCATTAAGAGCACATACATTAATCTGGTTTGTTAAAATAATTGCTTTTGTGTGAGAAAATTCAAGTGTTGTGACCTCCCAAGGTTGAGTGTCGTGACATCCCAATGTCGTGACCTCCCAAGGTCGAGTGTCTCGACATCCAAATATCGTGTGAGCTTGTGCCAAGTGTCATGATATCTGTGATATCCAAGTGTTGCGATATCCGCGATATCCAAGTGTCGCGATATCTACGATATCCAAGTGTCATGATATCCACAATATCCGCAATATCCGAGTGTCATGATATCTAAGTGTCGTGGGATAGGTGTCACGATATTCAAGTGTCGTGTGTCGTGACCCATCAAGTGTCAAGTGTCGTGATATCCAAGTGTCGCTGAAGGCCAAGTGTCACGATACTCAGGTGTCGCATGTCCAAGTATCGAGTGTCGTCTGAAGGTAAGTGTCGTGTGTTGTGTCACAGAAATTTCAGTGATATCTCATCAAGGAGACTCCAAATTAAGAAAAAATACATACATTTCTATAGAGTCTAAAGAGAGTTATGGAGCCAACGTCTGTCCAGACTTAAATAGAGCCATTAGTGAATGAACTTGAGATCGAGAAGACTCCTAGGAAGCCGAAGGAGCATGGTATCATCTGTAGGAAGTGTAGCCGAGACTTGTATTCATTCACATTATTCCGAGACCTCGAGTGAGTCTAAAGAAGAAACCATTATGGCCTCATAAGACATGCACAGGTCTGTACCAATAACAAGCCTAATGTCTATCATTGAGGGAGAGTACATAACATCCTTAGAATATGTGAACACCAATCAACATGACCTACCCACCTACATAGATGGATTGAATAGATCAGTGGCAAGGTTGAAGAAAGCCAAGGATGCTCACATAGTGCCTAGAACAATAGTCAAGTACATAAGAGGATTCTACATGGATAAAAGGGGGATTATGTATGTAGTCACAGAGCACCCAGAGAGCATCAATGAGCAAAGGGAAGAAGATAATGCCCAAAACCCTAATGAAGAGGGACAAGAAGAACAGGTGTCAAACCCTAGAGGGAAGTCCATTGTAATTAGGGTTTGGGGAGGAGATCTAATTCCCCAAGACGACTCCTTAATGGATGTCTACATGGTGAATGGAATGGATCATTTACTTAAAACCAACTCTTTGGTGTGGGAAGAAGTGACAAATCCACCCACCATCTATGAGTTACAGGATCCTGAAAACCCCTCTCACATTACTTACTTAGATAAGAATCAGAGAAGATACTAGCCCATGACTAAATTAGAGAGAGCTAGGCTGAGATATTAGAACATTTCTGTATTCTCGCCTAGGAATCAAGCCACTACTTCTCAAAATCCCCAAGGAACTCACCAAAATTCATCCTATCAGCATTCAAACCAGACATAACAATAGAACATTCTTGTTGGAACTCAAGTCCATTTTGCTACACCAAGTGTTAATCCCAACTATCGACCTCCTACAAATGCAGAACCAAGAATTAGGATCCCTGTTCTTGAGAGATCACCAGTAGGAAGAGATGCAGGTATACATGTAGGATGTCCAAAATTTTCCCTGTAATGGCAAGACCACCTGAACCTGGAAGAAGACTAAGACCAATTCAAGTTGCCAAATGCATGAGAAGTCACTATGATGGTTCTGGTGAGCTATACAATCACATTACTAAATTCAAGCAAGTGGTGAGAGCGGAACAAGTAGAAGACTTCTTGATCCAGTATGAATCATTTGTCTTAATCCTCATAGACATGGCCTTAGCATGGTTCCAACCCTTAGATCCTAATAATTTCCAAAACATGGAACAAGTATATCAGGAATTGATTGAGGAATTCACTAAGACTGTAATAAAAAACAACTCTTCATCATTAATCCATAGCTTCAAGTAGCCACCTACAGAATTTGTAAGGTTAGCAGCGAGACGATTCAAGAAATATGTGGATAGATGTCGTGCAGAAGAGAGGCCCACCCAAATTAAAATGTTCTCATTATTCTTGGAAGGATTGGTGAATGGGTCATTGCGATCTTTAGTATATGTGAAGAGATTCCAAAGTTTACAAGAATGCATGAAAGAGTGTATTGATCTAGAAGAAAATCTGGCGAAAGACTTAAAAATACCTCAAGGAAGTATTAAGAGTGAGGATAGTGCTAGTAGTACTTCCAATTCCAAGAACAATGTAGAAGAGATAGTTGATTTAGTGGCTAAAAAGCTGAATGTTCAAGGACAAAGAAATTATCCCAATCCTCCCTTGAGAGTGCCTATGCTCAAGAGATGCATTCATGGTGGAGGTGACAACCTTCTCATTTGTGCAATAGGGGAGCAGTTCCACCACCTCCTTATGCCTATAACAAACCACCTACCTAGGGCCCCACTCACTACTATAACATAGAGCAAAGGTATTGTTGGCATACAAGCTATAAGAAGAGCATACCAGCATAAAGGAGCAGTCATGCACAATCCGGTAACAAGGCCTAATCATTTTTTCCATGAACTATGTCCAACTCAAGTGATTCTCATCACTACACAAACATTGTAAATTCCATTTTTGGAAGAATAGACTCCATTTTTTTCAAGCCGAGGAGTCCTCGAGCTTGAGGAGTATTAGAACTAGCTACATACCAGTTTTCGTAATTTTTAGATTCCGTTTGAGCCCTCAAATAAGCTCTAGAACCTAATTTTTAACTAGACCAGACACTAGGTCTGGACAGGGCCAAAGCTAGTCAAAAAACTATAAAAAGAGCTAGAGAGCTCATTTTTGAGGTTAGATTGTTATTGGTTTGAACTTATGTAAGAGACTTTTTGACTAATGCAAAGAACTCCATTGTTCCTCTCTATGTTCTTGCCTTATGTGTGTGTGTGTGTGTGTATGTGTGTGCATGTTTGTGTGCTTTTCACTCACGCACTTGTGCCGTCACTTGCTCATAGTCTTCATACTAGTCCTCACGTCTCCACGGATTGACAATTATGAGGTGGATCTCTTCACATTGGTACTTGCCATTGTGCTAGAGTGACACCAAATGTGGCGCCGTTGTTGGGGAGAGAGCTTCGAGGACGAGCATGTGATGGTAAGACGTAGAGTTGAGACATTGGATTCATAGGTAATATCTTTTCTTTTCCCTATTTTTCTTCATTTTTTCTTGTTTGTGCATCACCATCATCATCCTCACCATCTCCCACCTCCATCTTCATCTTCACAAAAATTTTAGTTTTTTGGTCATATTCCCCTCCCCACCTCATTTCCCTCATTTCACTTGTGAGAGAGAGTGAGAGAGAGCTTGTGTGTTATCTGTTTTTGTGTGTTTTTTGAGCTTTTGCTTCAGGTTCTACCTGTACCACCATCTCCAGTAGCTTGTGTAGGTATGATAGAACTCTGCACAAGTCCCGGGATGACGACCTTTGTCTATCGCAACAGATAGAGAAACTCAGTATTTTTTGAATGCATTCTTGGCATGATAAACTACACAATTAGATCACTCCAAATCACTAGAAGTTTCAAAAAAAATTGTGTTTTTTCAGTCTATCACGACAGACAGTGTCTATTGTGACAGACAACACCCCACGACAGAGACCGTCTATCGCAACAGACACTTGTCTATCGCGACAGACAGAACCCCACGATAAATAGAATCTATCGTGACAGACACCGTCTATCATGATAGACCAAAACCACGACAAACGATAGACCTCGTCTATCGCGACAAACACCCATCTATCACGACAGACAGATCCACGACAGACGATAGTCTCGATCTATCATGACAGACACCCGTCTATCGCGATAGATAGGAGCCCATGATAGAGACCGTCTATCGCGACAGACCCCGCCTATCACGACAGACCAAACCACGACAGATGATAGAACCCGTCTATCGTGACAAACACGCGTCTATCGTGACAGACAGACCCACGACAGACGATAGACTCAATCTATCGTGACAGACACCCATTTATCACGACAGATAGGACCCCATGATAGATACCGTCTATCGTGACAGACACCCCCTATTGCGACAGACAACCCCACGTGATAGCCAGTGTGTATCGTGATAGACACCACCTATCGCGATAAAGGGGTAATTTTTTTTGAAAATTTAGGCTAAGTTTTGGGCATGTTTGCATACTCAATTACTCATACAAAGGCCTTAGAAAAATGCACTAAACTCTTGAAAGGTCCTGATTGTCTATTTTAACCCCCTGAACCGTGAACTATCATAATTTTTTCATATGAAATTTGTTTTTTGAGCTCTAGGGCTTGTCAAAAGTTGACCCTCTAAGGGGTAGGTACACCAAGGGAGCTCTAGAGAAATTTCTTTTGGCAATACAAAAGGGGGAAAAGGGTCTTTAAAAGTGTTTGTATCAAATTGTTTGTCAATTAAAGGTAAAAACTTGAGCTAAACTTGGAATTTTTACAGGATGATAGAGAGCTTTTGGAGAAATCCAAGCAAGTGCAAGTGTGAGCAGGCTTGGGAATGCGCTTCCTGGGCAAACAACCATAGCAAGGAGAAGCGACTTGAGGTTGGAACATCTCTCAAACCCCTCCGTCCATTCTTAGCTTAGGCTAAGTGCAAGTAGTTGTCCTGATTGACTAGGGGTACGATAGGAATACTCAAGTTCTAAGAGCCTATAATTTCTCAAGTCTAAGAATAGGCTAAAGTGCAGTCAAGGGACAATTTAAGGGAAAAGAACCTAAACTAAGTGGATGAAGAACATCAAGTACGACATATTCAAGTACTCCTGACGATGCTAAATTAAAGACAAGAACACACATACAAAGGAACTCAAAAGGAACAAGTGATTGGTATCAAAGAATCAACAACGTGCTTGTACAAGCCTAATTACTCGAGAGTGGGTTCCCTAGGACAATAGGAGCATATATTTGCTCGTGAATCGAGAGATGGATGAGGGTTTTGGAGGTATAAACCGGAGAAGCCTAACAAAGTGGGAGCATTTACCATCTATGAATTTAAAGATCCTGATAGCCCAGGCAAAGGAACCTACTTAGATGATGCGTCGGAGAGGATCTTTGTGGTCTTAGAGCATGGAAGACACGCGTACACTTGGAAGGGTGATTTTGTTTTTCCCCAATCTTGATCCACTATGTCTTATGGTCACCAAGGAGCTGGAACATCTTAGGCTCATGGAACTCAAAGAGAGAGGAGTAGAGATAGACCCGAGGTCAAGTTTTCTAACCCATTGGGAAGAGAAAGAACGAGGACAAAGACGGATAGGATGGATAGGGAGAGACATAGGGACCCGAGGAATCCAAGAAATGTAGACAAATTCCCTCTGCCAAGGCCTAGAGAACATGCTAGAACCTTAAGGCCCACACAATTGGTTAAGTCCATGAAAAATCTCTTCGATGGTACAGGAGACCCGTATGACCATGTAGCAGAGTTTAGACAAGTTTTAAGAGCTAAGCAAGTTGAAGACTTGTTCACTCAATACAATGCTTTTGGCCTAACTCTCAAAAACACTACCTTGACTTGGTTTCAACCGCGTCACCAAGGTCAGTTCAGAAATATAGATCAACTTCTTGAAGCGTTCATCACTGAGTTTTCCAAGAGTGGTATTCGGCATAACACATCCTCCCTGATATACAGCTTCAAGCAAACACCTCAAGAGATAGTGAGGCTCGCAGGAAGAAGGTTTAGGCAATACCTAGAGAGATGCCTTGTTCGAGAGTTACCCACTCTATCCAAACAAGTGGCCTTATTTCTAGACGGATTGTTAAGTACCAAGTTGAGATCATATGTGTACTTGAAGGATCCTAGATCCATAGAAGAATGTGTACGCATGTGCATAGACATTGAGGATAATCTAGGGGAGGAACTAGAGCTCTCAAAGATCTATAAAGATTCAAATAGTTCTACTAACCTCGCTTCCTCACAAGTCACATCAATTGAGGATCTAGTAGAAAAGGTAGCTCAAAAATTAGGCGTCTATAGCAAGCAGATTCCTAGGTTTTCCCCAAGAAAATGATGCTACACATGTGGAGGAGACCATATGGATAGTGTGTGCCCTATCATGGCTCAACCCCAAGTTAATCCTAACAGCCAATACTGCACCATAGAAAGGAGATACACCAACCACACTACACAAGATTGCCCATATAACAAAAAAGTTGTTAGACAAAATTATCCTTAGCCATATCCACAACAAGGAAAATTCTAGAATTAGTACCCACAATAGCAGTATGGTAGGCCCTAGCAAGCCTATCAACCACCCTATCAAGGGCAACAAAGACCTCAACCAGTCCTAGCGCAACAGCCCCCTCCCCCAGCCAATGTGATCCTAGTGAAGTATGTCGTGGTAGAAGAAAATCTGAATAGAGCCTTAGTGCCAGTAACACCATTGCTATTAGAAAGTGACCCAAGTGATCATAGTTTTGACTCTACCCATATTGATAGCCCACATGCTCACTATATGCAATCACCCAAGCATAATGAGTCATACTATTATGAAGAACCGAGTGAGTCTAGTTGGGAGCCAGAATATGCGAATGTCATGTATGCAAACCCCAACTCTAGACCTTAGCCTAGGCAGATAAGACCTCCATTTCCTAGAGGGCCATGCTTCGGATGTCAGGGAGATCACCTCATTCGTGATTGCCCTTTACCTGCACCTACACAAACCCAATCTGTGACAATTCAAGGCTTTTGTCCCAATTGTGGGAAGGAGCACTTGTTACGAGAGTGTCCCAAGAACCCCAACAATATGCCAAAAATTGCCCCTATCAATGTTATTGGGCTTGTGGTAGACTCCACGGTAAGTGTGACTTCCATAGCCCCGGTGCAAGTCATCATGAGAGCTCAGGCACTTAACCAAAACCAAGACTTAGGCCAAGGAAAGAATTCAAAGGTTAGCGAGACCGAGAGTCAGAATAAGAAGAGGAAAAGAGCTTGGAGAAAAGGCAATGTGCAAAGAAGATGAGCAAACTCGAGGAAATTTTGAGAGAAACAAAAGCCAACATAATAGAAATCCCTCAAACGCACTCTCACATCTCACCTCCACTACCATCCCCATCACCTTCCATTCCCCAACCTTCTAATCCACCACACGTAACCCACCCACCACCCAGAATAGCATCAGTCCTAGCCGATCCCACTCCAGAGGACATAGATATGATGCTTAGGGCATATCAGGCCAGAATCCAGGAAGGGCCAAATGTAACAGATCATGAATAGTGTTACCCTAGAGTTGACCTAGAGCTCGAACGAACAAAACTTTGTGCCAATATCGTGCAATTGGCTCAAGCCATGTTTGAGGCCAGTCGCCTCTTCAATTGCTCTAGCTCCACTAGAACATCGTTGCATTTTGATGGTCTATTAGATAGATTGGATAGGTTAATTGCAAAGTCTAGAAAAGGAGTCACCTCCCAGTCTAAGGTGAGTGCAAGTGATAGAATAAGCATTCCTCCCCAGGAAGCTTATGTGCCTAACTCCACAGAACTAGACACCTCTTTTTCTATGAATCGGTATTCACTAGAATTCCTGCGAGAGATTCAAGAAGAGAAATGGGCTAAAGAAAGTGAAGATCCTCCTCCAATTGAACTTGTGGATGATGTGCACGATCAATTCCCACAAGACATTCCTTCCATTTATGGAGAGCAAGAGAGTGCCCAATCTCTTGAGAGATTATCCTTTGAGTGTAATTCCTTACAAGAACTACCCCATTTCACAGGCCCATGGGAAGCTAAGTCTACTTGTATGAGAGCACCCACGGTCATGATAAAAAACGAAGATTCAATCATACCTAGGAAAACGAAGGTCGTAAAGAACACTAAAGTGCAGTGCAATCTCACTTTAGAAGAGATGCTCAAGGTTAAGCTTGAATTGTGGAAACATGTAGCCAAACAAGTGCCAGATGTAGCAAAACCTCGTTCCCAGGTAGGATCTCATAGAACAATGTCAGAAATACCTTTGGACAAGATAGGGGACATGATCAAAAGAGAAGAAGGAAACACCTATCTCCCTATCACTCATCAGGTTTACACAACCAAGGCCATTTTGGACTCATGCATAGGAGTTGCAATTGCTACCACTTCCCTATGGAAGCTATTGGGAAAGCCAGCACTTAGGCCCACGAGAATGAAGTTACAAATGGCTGATGGTCACCTTGAAAGATGTTTAGGGCTACTAGAAGGGATAACTGTTAGCACTTGTGGTGTAGAGTTTGAACATACTTTTGCTATATGTGATTTTAGAAAAAATCAAGCCTACAAGATGATTATGGGAAGACCATTCTTGAGACAATTGCAAGTAGTACAGGATTGGGGAACAAATTCTTTGTATTTGCAACACTTGGGTGTCACAACCAAAGTGAATCTCAAAGATTTCTCTCATAGAGACGTGCCCCCCATTCAATGGAATCCCATCCATAGAGCCACAGATGATACAGAGTCAGTGCATTCCATAGGATCAGGATCCTCATGGATGCATGAAGACACTCACTTATGGATGTGTAAAGTGGTCGAAGAGGAAGAGAAAAGGGAAAAGGCTAGAGAGGTAGGTGCGAAGGAAACACATAGACCAATACAAGACCCAGCCTATGCACCTGTAGTATTTCCGGATGAAGAGTTTGAGCCTCATGGTTGGGTAGAAATCTTAGCAACTATGGATGTAGCCATCAATGAAGAGCAATGGAACACCCACTGTGACAAGGATGGCTATGACATTTTAATCTTCACAATAGAGCCAATCATGTGTGATCCAATTATTGAAGAATGTGAACCTAGCACTGATGCATTCGAGGATGCAAGTGACTCCGATCTAGAGTCAATCATTATGGACCCACCCTTTGCATGAAATGAGGAATATTTTTATGAAGTAGAAGCTCACCCTCAGAGACACGAAGAAATTATGAATGAGGTGAGATTAACCACACAAGTGATCACTAAGAACGAAAGCAAGAAGAGGAAGAAGAGAGAAGTCACACCAGAGGAAGAAGAATCTTTGTTTGAGGTCCTTGAAAATTTCAAGAAGTATGAAGTTGAAGATAGGAGAGTCATGATAAGGATGCCTAAACGCGAAGCAGTCATAGGAGAGGCCTATGATAACAAAGAAACTACAAAGAAAATCATAGTGACCATAGAGGAAGGTGAAGAGCGATGCACATACATAGAAAATGACCTAAGTGAAGATGTGGAGCAGGAGTTGATAGCCTTACTACGAGAATATAGAGATGTGTTTGCATGGAGTTACAAGGACCTGAAAGGTGTAGACCCTGACATATGCTCCCATACGATCCCCATGACCTTAGATGCCAAACCCTCTAAACAAAAGCCATACACATACAATGACAACTATGCTGCCAAGATCAAAGAAGAGATAGATTGCTTGGTTGAAGCTGTATTTATCTATGAAATTGAGCACACAGAATGGGTATCCCCCATTGTAGTGGTGCCCAAAAAGATTGGCAAATTACGTGTATGCATTAACTTGAAGAAGGTTAACACAACCACTATCAGAGATAGTTATCCACTTCCTATCATTGAGCATCTATTAGAAAGGGTAGCAGGCAAGGAAGTATACGGCTTCCTCGATGGGTTCTTCGGTTATAATCAAGTAGCCATTGCACCAGAAGATCAGCATAAGACGACTTTTACCATGGAGTGGGGCATATTTGCTTTTCTGGTAATGCCATTTGGGCTTACCAATGCTCCTGCAACCTTCTAAAGATTGATGTGCCATGTATTTAAAGAATTCTTGAGGAAGAAGTTGGAAGTCTATGTTGATGGCCTCTATGCTCATTCCAACATTAGACAGACCCATATACCTGAACTCAGGCAAATTTTTGACAAATGTAGAGAATATCAAGTTTGCTTGAACCTAAAAAAGTGTGTTTTCATGGTCAAGCAAGGCAAGATTCTAGGACACATAGCGTCAAAGAACGACATATCCACTGACGAAGAGAAAGTGAGAGCTATCGCCGAACTACCTAGGCCAAAGAATGTCAAAGAAGTGCAAGCCTTCATGGGGCATTGTGGCTATTACTGATGTTTTATACACATGTATGCCATCATTGCAAAGCCTCTGTACGGACTAAGTGGATTGAGGAATGTGAGGAATCTTTCAATGAGCTTAAACGGCAATTATGTTCAACACCAATCTTGACGACACCGAATAGGAACAAGCCATTTCATGTCCATGTGGATGCATCCAATTATGCTATTGGGTGTGTACTTGCACAACCAATTGGTGAAGGTAATATGGATCTTCCAATTGCCTATGCTAGTAGACAGTTGAATGCAACTGAACGAAATTATACCACCACCGAACGAGAAGGGTTAGGCATGGTGTATGCGGTTAAAAAGTTTAGATAATATTTGCTTGCAGATAAGTTTAAATTTTTTATTGATCATCAAGAACTACTATACTTGGTAAACAAGCCATGCAATACAGGTAGATTAGTAAGATGGTTCCTCTTACTAATGGAATATGACTTTGAGGTAGTGGTGAGAAAAGGCAAGTCTCACTTGAGAGCATATCATCTCTCGAGGCTCACATCCAGAGCCCCACGAGGAGTATCAGATGACCTTCTTGATGCTTACTTGTTTAATTTGGAAGCTGTACCACAACGGGCCAAGACCTTAGTGCCAGTACAGACATATGGGCCTAAACATCTAGTAGTAAACACTCAAGATAGGGAGGTAATAAAGGCCTAGAAGTACCATATCATGGCAAGGAGTATGCACAAACATACAGGTCCAGGGACATTAGCTTGTTGTGTGGAAGAGGATGAGTACGCAAAATGGTTGCAATTAGCACATGTTGGTGCATTGGAGTAACACTACTCGAGGCAAAGAACTTTATAGACACTAAGGAGACTCGGAGTGCACTGGCCACCCATGGAAGTAGATGTCCATAGGATGTGCAAGGAATGCCCAGCCTGCTGCACTAGACCGCCTGTGGAACATGCCACTCTTTATCAAGTGTCTTTAGTGCCATATTGGAGCGAGCCACTAGTAGCCTTCTTGAGGATGAGAACCTTTCCCCAAGATGTAACATTGGCTAGGCAAAGGAGCTTGGAACAAGAAGCATTAGACTATACTCTCATTGGAAATACTCTATACAGACGAGGAGAAGATGGGTACCTTAGATTATGTGTCCATGAGAGCGAGTATCTAAAGATTTTGGAAATTGCTCACCAAGGTGTAGCAAGAGGACACTTTGGACTAGATCGGGTGATCAAGGCAATACTATTTGCAGGTCTGAAGTGGCCAACCCTTCACATGGATGCACATACCTATGTGAAGAGGTGTGATGTTTGTCAGCGAACTCAGTATCCTATATGCAAAGATGAGATGCCATTGAAACCTATGATGGGTGGATGTGCATTCTCTAAATGGGGAATATACTTTATAGGTCCTATTAATCCTCCAACTAAGGGTTCCCATGCTGAATACATTATTGTGGCCACTAATTATCTAGCCAAATGGGTAGAGGTGAAAGCTACAACGAAGAATGACGCCCAGACAACAACTAAGTTCTTATTCAAGAATGTGTTCACTAGATATGGATTGCCAATAGAGTAAGTGAGTGATAGAGGCACGCAATTTGCATATGCTTATGGATCAGCTATTGGAAGAGGTTGGAGTTGACTCTGAATACAGCGAAGGCCTACTATTGATGGCAGAAACATATGGGGTAGTGGAAGCAGTCCGATCAGCGATACAAAGGCCTCCTGTTCAATATGATCCGTGAAGATTCCAAAAATGACCACGGTCCGATAAAAACATCTAGATTCCCATTACTATGATAGAAGAACCTATTATTACATCTGAACCAGTCCAGACAACCTCCCAAGCAGTAAGAACTCCTAGTCAAGAATATACAATCACCCATGAAGAGTCCACTGAGCCACTACCACCAAACCCCCCACCATCACCTCCTCGAAGAGAAGCTATGGATATCACCTCGACTACCAAGTCCACATGGAAACCCTTCATTTTCCATAGCCCCGCCTCTAGTTCCATCTTGTTTTCCTCTTTTGATAACCCTCTATATAATACCACCACCATCATAACAGAAGCCTTTATAGAGCCTGCCATAGGACAACCAGCCTCCACGACCTCGGTCATCGACCATCTTGACACTAGATCTACATTTCTAGGATTCACTATCGAACCCCTGCTCAACCCTTCTCGTCGACCCCATTCCCAACATCCACACCACACCACTTCACCACGATTACACATGCACACACCACCTACCATTCCGATATATATAGCAGCTACCACTCTCACGTCCCCGGTTGAGAGCATGGGCATCTCACCACCAATGGCACCTCCCCCTCACCCCACACTTCCACCTTCTTCCATCCCACCTCCACCAATTTCACTTGCACACACATCTCCAATAGACACATCATTCACTCTTCCCATTCCCCAATCCCCTTCCCTTGCATTTTCCACTATACAAACCACATCTTCATCTATAGGTAATGCATTTGACACCATGTTGGCATGTATGTCACAATTAAGGATAGAATCCAATCAGCTACAGGAACATAACCAAAGGTTACAAGAGCACTCAAAAGCGCTACAACAACGCCTCGCAACACTAGAAGAGGACAATGTCAGTCTCCAAACTCAATTTCAGACTTTATAGGAGGATCATGGCATATTGGAAGTACAGTTACAGAACGTAGACCAGGAAGCGATACAAGTGGTGGAAGGCCATCTACAAATACAACTGGAATGCAACCCAAAACTTTAGAAAATATGGCACTACTTAGATGACACCTTGCAGCGGCTCAAGAGCAAAATCAACGTCTACAACTACAAAACCAGGAGAACTTGGAGGCTGCCATCGAAAGCACACCCGGGGCACCGATCAGTCCCTCAAAATTCCAAGTAGTGAACCCGAAAAACATAAAGATAATCCTTGAAGACTATGCTACACTACTTGAGACACATGACCAGTTATCAGGGGAACTGGATCTACTGAAGTAGAAATGACAGAAAGACACGATAGTTGCCCCTCAAACCACCGCCTCCACTAGTTCACTTCTCATGGATTTAGAGGCCTTACAAGCTCTCCAAAAACAAGTCACTGAATTACAGGCACACCTACTACAATACGAAAGACCACCTTCCCCACCCAAGGCTCCCACAAATGAAAAAACAATACAAATTCCCAGGGGGACGACAAACAAAAGAAGCCCAGGATACTTTCGAAGCGCCACGACCTTCATGGTTAAAACATATTATAATGCGGAAATATAGAGAGTCACGGGAAAGATTCCTACCTTCGCAACACAATTTCAACCAGAAGAACTTCCTCTAGAAGCACAGAAAGGTAAGATCTATCAACCGACATGGCGGCAAAAGCTTCTAGAGACATGCCCTGAAATGCTACGCACATGGAACCACACACTTTTACATCTACTTTACAATCCATGCTATGGCCCGGTTCCATGATGCAGATCATGGAAAGCATTTAACATAAAGGTACAAAATAATGCTCAATGTAAGGAGTGGCTCAATTATCCGTACATAGCGCCACCGCAGGGACCCCCATCGACAACATACATGATGGCAACAATTTGACATTGGATGCCTCGACTGAAACCCATGCCAGATGTTGCAGCCCAAAGGATACTCAAAATTTTGGATATGATGCAAGTAGTGCTCAAAACCTTTAAAAATGCAGAAGCACCATAGGTACGTCTACCGGGGTTTACCAATGGAAATTACAATTTGGTGTATGACATGAGCACCACCCCCAGCATTTGAGTGGCTTATGCTTGGAATGCACGCATCAAGTATCTACCTGCATGTTACAAATAGACATTTGAAGACATGTTCAGATCAGGTTTCTAGGAGTATCACTTGGAGGTCTTTGCGCCTAAGCCCACACACCTGCTTCATCTCTTTGCATGTGAACAAGCCATGTACTCCGAGTACTACACGCACTGCAACCAGATGTCCTAGGTGCAATAAATTGGGATGCACTGCAAGCTGATTTAGCAAGAGGATTACGGATAGGAGAACACAAGCTGGCCACCAATGTTCTCCAATACTACATTGACCACCCTATAGAACAGAGGTCTATTAGGGGTGACAGATGCTAGGGAGGGGGGAGTGTTGGCATACAAGCTATAAGAAGAGCATACCAACATAAAGACGTAGTCATGCACAATCCGGTAACAAGGCCTAATCATTTTTTCCATGAACTATGTCCAACTCAAGTGATTCTCATCACTACACAAACATTGTAAATTCTATTTTTGACAGAATAGACTCCATTTTGTTCAAGTGGAGAAGTGCTTGAGCTTGAGGAGTATTAGAATTAGCTACATACCAATTTTCATGATTTTTAGATTCCATTTGAGCCCTCAAATAAGCTCTAGAACCTAATTTTTAACTAGGTCGGACACTAGGTTTGGATAGGGCCAAAGCTAGTAAAAAAACTATAAAAGAGCTAGAGAGCTCATTTTTGAGGTTAGATTGTTATTGATTTGAGCTTATGTAAGAGACTTTTTGACTAATGCAAAGAACTCCATTGTTCCTCTCTTTGTGCTTTCCTTATGTGTGCATGTGTGTGTATGTGTGTGCATGTTTGTGTGCTTCTCACTCACGCACTTGTGCCGTCACTTGCTCATAGTCTTCATACTAGTCCTCACATCTCCATGGATTGACAATTATGAGGTGGATCTCCTCACGTTGGTACTTGCCATTGTGCTAGAGTGACAGGTACACAAATCACAATATGGAGAATTGTCCTTACAATAGACAATCAAGACCTGTGCAACCACCACCATTTAAGCCTTATGGATACCCCCCTAGAAATCAAGGAGGAGAAGCCTATAGATACCCTCCTTTCTAGCAGCAAGCACCTGCACCATGGCCTTATGCATATCAAGGATACAATCAACCTCAACCTGTACTAGGACAACAACCACCTCACCCACAAAATGTTGTCCCAGTGAAAATTGTTCAAATTGAAGAGAATCCTAAAAGAGCAATAGTACTAGCCACCCCATTGACTAGTACTGAGACTTATGAACAATCTTATGACCTAAGTCAGGGAAGTTATTCCACCTATGAAAATACTATGGCTGAGTATGGACAATCCTATGAGCCATATACATATGGACCTGATGGTTATGATAGCTACTACGGATATGATCAGGACTATGTATCACTAATGTACACTGCTCCTAGAGTGCAAGTACCACCACGACCAATGAATAGACCACTTGCTCGTAGAGGACCATGTTATAGATGTGGAGATGATCACTTTATAAGAAAGTGTACATTGCCTAACCCACCACCACCTCAGAGAGTTTGGGAAGGCTACTGGAGTGATTGTGGCAAGGAACATCTTTTTAGGGATTGCCCTAAAAATCCAAATAAAATCAATCCCACGGCCCAAATAAATGTTATAGAAGTGGTAGAGTCATCAAGGAATGATAACGAATACATGCCATTGAAAGCCATAACTAGGGCAAAAGCAAAAGAGACCTAGGAGAAATCCAAAGAAGATGATCACCAAAGTAAAGAATCGACCCCCCCCCCAGCACCACAAGTAGTTGCAATACTGTGCAACCAACCCATAGAAGCACAAGCAGCGACCACAAGCGACACAAAGGCAGTGGAAGATCAAATTGGGAAGTATGAAGATCAGTTGAAACAAGAGCAAGCCATCAGAGAAGAATGGGAAAGAAAGTATATACATGACACTAACAAACTCAGAAAGCGATGGAAATTGGCTGAAGACAAACTTCTTGTGGTCTATAATGAATACGCCGATCAAATAGCCACCATAGGAAATGAACTGTTGACTGCCAAAGAAGCATTAACAAAGTCTACCAATGGCATCAAAGAAAAGGATGAACTCATTGCACAATTAAGAGCTCAAATAAATCAAGAGGCAACAATCGGGATACCAGTAGAGCCACAACAAGGGAATCCTACTGACGAGGTAGAGGTATGTCCTCTATCTCCCCCGATCTATCATTCAGTAATAAGAGAGCAGACAACAGAACCTAGTGATGATCATCCAATGCCATATACTATAGAACTAGGTCAGAAGGAATGGGCACTATTGGTGTCCCGGTTGACGAAAACTTTCGAAAATGAAGTAGTTAAAGTAATGAAAGAAACAAAAATTAAAGGCAAATATTTGGAACAGATAATAAAGCCATTCAACATACCTTATGGGCTGTTGAAAGAAAAGATGCATCGTTATATAAAGAAGATTACACAAAAAGATCCAGATGACGAGTTGAACCTCAAGTCAAACACATTCACTTACACTCTAGAAGAATTTGAGGTGGCACAACCATTATGGAGAAGAAAGTTTTTGGAAAAGCATCCAACATTATGAGTGCATTGGCAAGTCGCACCATATTTATTTCAGGTGAATCCTTCTTTTTGCTTGACGCCACGTCGACGTGATGTACAAGAATTTTTAGATTTACAAAGCACTGGTAAGCTCAATAAGCAATGGTTGAATTATACATGGTGAGATCCATCGAGTTTTGGATAAACTGTTATGTGACAGTACCTGATCTCACAATAAAGATGACCAATAAAATCCTCAGTATGATACTCACAGTACTCAAAGTTTTTAAGCATGCAGAATATACATTTTTGAATTTCATCGGCATTAACCAAGGCACATATATCCTCATTTTTGACCTATCTATTATGCCTAGTCATCCTACAATTATGGCATATTACTCCAGACATGTTTTTGCCGAGCCCATACATGCAAACTTTTGAGGAAGTGTTTTTACAGGATTTTTTGAGATCGACTTAGAAATTTTCTTGAAAATGTCAACTAATCTGAATGCCAGACTTGTGGCTTTTGAATTAAGCTTCTTTGCAGACCACAGACATGCACCACATGATACGTGAAGCCAATCTCCTTAATGAAACAGAGCAAAAAGGTATATAGGACATACTCCCGTCGACATCCAAAGCCTATCGGGGATGACAAAGTTCAAGAGGGGGGTGGTGTTGAAGGAGAGTCGAGCAAAAAGAAAAGAAGAAGAAAACCAAGAAAGAAGCTTCACTAAGCAGAATCAATCTGAAGAATCAACACTGCAGGAAGCCCAGCAAGGGCACACAACATCCATCTTTGCATAGAGCCCCGCAGAGGCACACAACAAGGGGAAGTACGCAACAGGCAAGGATGGATCAAGGCCAACAATTACCCATGAAGAAATGCAAGAAGATATCCGGCCCGAGCCCTGGAAGGTGCATCAACCTCTTGATCTTTGGGAGGTCCAGATAGAAGGCTGTAAATCCAGACCTTCATACCTTCCACTAGTTGCATGTGTGGTAGCCTGAATTAACAGGCCAAAACCAATGCAACAGGTCTCGAGTTATGATCAATTTCTTGACCACTGGTAGAACTATATCATTACGACTTCCATAGGAGCAGACAATGGTCAACTATAAAGAGGTTATCAGTTAATAAAAAACCAAATCGACTACACACACAGAACTAGAGACAAGAAGCAAAGCCTGTCAAGGGACGATAGAGGCAAAGAGAGGGAGAGTGATGGAGAGCAAAGAAGAGTAGAGATGCACAGAAAAAGAAGGGCCCTAAAAATTTTCCAATTTGGACACTTTATTGTTGTAACTTTGTAATATACTTTTTGATGTAAATGCACTAGAGGAGTCCTCTAAATGCATATCCACATATATCTGTATCATTGCCCTTGTAAACTAGTAGGAAATTAGTCTTTTAGTCAATAAAGTTCCAGTCTCTTGTGTGAAAGGACCATTTTTAGGGCACATGTATATAAGTCATTTTGTGACTCTTTGTAAACACTTTTTTCCATTGTGAGATTCAAGAGCACAGAATTTTGAATTTGTGTCTTCTCCTCTCTGAATCTTCTTCTTTCGGAGCTTGCATGCATGTGTGATGCTTGAAAAGAGTTGTTTGAAGTGTTGTCTATCCATGGTAGTGCTTGTTTGTTGTTGATAATGTGTGTGCAAAGTGCCGCAAGTGCTGAAGTGTAGGTAGGTCATTCTTGCGGCTTAGTATTTTGCTCATAGATTGAAGCAGAAGTGTTAGAATCAAGTGAAAATAATTCCATTGGATGCGTCTTTTTGAGAGCTTCAAAATGAACCTGCTATTCCTATATTCTGAGTTTGGAGCTGAGAGAAAAACTCGATTTACTATTGGCTGCTACTCTAGGTGTCGTGATGCCATAGCCAGCCATGAAAGCTTTGAATGTGATAATTTACACTAGTTTGCACCTTTGTTAGTGCACATTTGGATTGATCGTCATTTGAATGCATGTCCTCATACACTCGTCTAGGTTATGATACTTCTTGGATTGATAATTAAAGCGTGTAATCCCCACTATATGCGCTTGTAGGGGATCGAGGTATAGCCTCTTTCTCCTCAAGTCCCTAAGTTGATACTTAGGTACACATACATTTACCAAGAGAGTACCTTCTGTTACTGGGAAGTCACATTTATTAGGATTCAATTTCAATTTTGTCTCCTAACATCTATTGAAAACTTGTTGTAATTGAACTAGAATATCATTCAAGAAATCCATAGGAGTATTGGTATGAGTACCTGAGAAAGATGAAAAATCATCCATCAAAATTTGCAAGGCCTCCAAAATTAGGGGTCCAAAGATAAGGTTCAAAGTCGTGTTGAAGGTGGCAAGGGCATTTTTGAGTCAAAAAGGCATCTTGACATAGACATATGTGCCTCAACAAGTATTGAAAGTTGTCTTCTATGTTGATATATTTAGGTAGTGATGTGTGTGAACACACTAGGACCACAAGGCCACTTTTTCCCCTCTTTAGGAGGTTTTTTCCCCCGGCTTGTATTTATCTTTCTAAATTCTCTTGGTAATACATTCAGTGTTGTGTGTTTTGCTCCAAGCTTCTTCTTCTTCTTCCTTGTTTCGTTTGCATGCTTTTGTGGACCTCAAACTCCAGCAATTGGTATCAGGGCAGGTCATGCTTCATCTAGGGCATCATTGACACCCCTTTGGTCACCGTCTCATAATTGCAAAAAAATTGGTGACCATACTCATGATGATTAGGAGTTCAAAACTATGAGGAGATGGTTGGATACACTCCAAAGATGAGGTGGTGTTGCAATAATCTTGCTCTACACCTAGCAATGTGGCTCCAGGGTACCTTATTAGACACCTTTAGCTTCCCAAATATGGATTTAGACCCACTATGTACCTTGGAGCATCATTTCCAAATAGTTGTGCCAAAACAGATAATTTTCAAATAGAAGAACTGTAAAAAACTTGCTATTTTTGGATTTGAACCCCCAAAAAATGTTCAGTTCTCACTTTGTGATAACACTTGAACCAAGAGCTTTTAGAAATATCTAATTGATGATCTAAGCTAGCTATTCCAAGTTATCCCACTAATTTAGAATGAGTATAGGATGAGAAATAAGCTTGATAAGTCAGAGGTGTGATCCCGAATTTTCAGGAGAATGATAGTATGCAGACATAGGTAGCTTGCAGAGATCATATCTCAAGATCTAATGGTTCAAATGTAATGAAAATTGACACGTAGCATCTAGAATAATCATGCTACCTACCCCAAGTAAAAGCAAGTCAAATGATGTAGTACAGAGAGACAACTTGATTGAACAAGACCACTAAAATGATGAGATAGCAGCAGACAATAGTAGATAGAGATTAACTTGCACTAATGACTCGAATCGTATATGCTAATGAATGTATGATACAAAGGAGATGAAGTAGAATTACTCATACATATGTGAGCGTAGTGTATGCTCAACCATGAGGCTCAATGGATCTCTCTTCTCTGTCATTATCCCATGACTAAAGGTCAATCCTATTTGTGCTCATAAAGTGAGTTTGAAATTTGAATTTCTTCCACTGAAAAGTGTCCCTACACTTTAGGTACTGTTTGATTTCTTTCAAAGCACCAAGTAGTCGTGGTTCTTGCCTCCTCCTAAACACACACTATACCACATTGGAAGAAGCACATACAACTTTGGAAACCCAACTTGATCAAGATATGATTCAAAAACTTAAAGACAACCTCAGAACGTAGATGGAAAGGAATGCCAAACTCAAATGCAATATGGGGTTACTACATATTCACTTGGTAGCAACAAAAGAAGGGAATATGAGACTCCAATAGTAAAATATATAAATCATAGAGGCAACAATGGATATGACATTGAGAGTGTCTATTAGTCCATCTTAATTTTAGGTCGTGCTACTAGAGTACATCAAAATAATGCTTGAAAACTGTAGACATTGTTAGAACCACATGATAGATTAAGGGAGGAGCAAGTTGCATTGAAAGCTTCTAAAGGATCTTGGCCATAGCACTTCCCCCACCAACGACCTCCACAACTAGAATCACCCTAGAAACCATGTAAGAATTATAAGATCTTTATTGACAAGTAGTTAACACGTCCATACAAATTCAAGAACATGAAGTCACTCTTAATCTATCACAAGAACAACCTACTTCCCCTCGAGAGCAACTTGCTGAAGAAGAGCTTGTATAAATACAGATGGACACAATATATGAGGAGGATTACAAACCACGACCAGTAGTAGATGATTGCATTACAGAGGAAGGTCAAGGCATCTTTGAGATGCAATGAAACAGATGTTTAAAACAAATTGAAGAGATAGGAAAAAATCATCAAGATCATGTAGAGGTCTAACAAACAATGCTTAACATATTTGAGGAAACCATTTTGAAGTGAAACTATTTTAAGAAGCTAGCATGTTGGCACCAAATTATTATTGATGAAATCCATCATTATCAAGTCTTCATTTTATTAAATGAATAAAATGCAAAAATAAAAAAGTTGGTAGGAAAGTCCCAACATTTTCCTCTAAGTTTGAACTAGAAGATCTACCCCATGATGCCAAGCGTGGTAAAATCTTCCAATCTATTTGGAAAGCACAACTTTTAGAAGATTTTCTAGAGATGTTACAAACTTGGAACAAAGCCCCCTTGCACATAATCCATAATCCATTCTATTCCCCAATCCCATGCAAAAGAAAATGGTAGTGTTTTGATACACCATAGGCTATAAACTAGCATAAAATTGAAGAGGACCTAGCACGTGGACTACAAATTGCAAAAAACACGTTGGCAATTGACATTGTGCAAAATGGCATTGACCATTCTCAACTTCAAGATTCTATTAGGGATGACAAACGTGAGAGAAAGGTGAGTGTTGGAGGTCATCAAATAGGTCTAGTTCAAACGTAATATAAGGATACATCTTTTTGCATAAATGATAATTTTCATGACTAACCTATTGTAAAAAATCCCACATTTGTAAATACAACTCCATTTTCTGTAGGCCAAGGAGTTCTCCACCTTGAGGAGCTTAGAGAAAATCTACATATCAAATTTCATGATGTTTGGAGCTCATTTGAGCCATCACATTAATCATAGAACCTAATTTTTTAACTATGTTGGACATTAGGTTTGAAATCGACTAGAAACTCACTCAAAAAACTATAAAAGAGCTAGAAATCTCATTTTTTTAGTTTTTCTTTAAGAGATCAACTTGTATGGAAATGAAGTGATTGTACTCTTGTTGAGGAGTAAAAACTTCCACTATTCACTCTACTTCCTCTTCCTTGTGTGTGTGTGCACCTTATGTGTTTTTCACCTTCACATTTATGCACATCACTTGCTCATGATCTTCATATCATCCTCGTGTTTCCATGGATTGACAGTTACGAGGTGGATCTCCATCAATGTTGGAGCTCAACATTGTTCTACGAGAGACACACATACAATGCAAATAAGCTAAAATGATATGAATTTCTAAGGAGGAAAAACATCCAATAAAGACAAAAACATATGTGTGGAACAACTTCCACCCTTGCTTATTTTATTCACGTATTTATTTTTATATTCTAAAACTTCCACCCTATCTAAAAATTTATCACTAAATTTCACAAATTCATAAGAAATTTTGAACTTTTGGAGATGCAAAATGTTAACACCTTAGTGATAACCCTTAATTTCTACTATTCTATTTTATAAGTCAATGATAACTCTTAATTTCTACTATTTAATGCTAAACTCCTTCACAATTATTGTCAATTATTGAAATTGATTTTTAATGACCAATAATTTCTATTATTCAATTATACAGGCCGATGATAATTCTTAATTTTACTATTCAATAATTTTACAAGTAATATTAATTCTCACAAACCTAAAGCGAATTAGATCATAAAACTTTGGTCATCACTTGATTAACTTCTGAATTAGATGTGTACAAAAGATATTTTGATCCACATGATCAAGGTAAGAGAAATCTATGATAGACCCGATGCTATTCTATGAAGAATACTCTCTACACATCTCACTCATAGACTTGAACTCTATTGATTCTCCACACTATTTTTCTTGATATTATTGACTTATATATATATATATATATATATATATATTCATACTCATCCCACATCTATTAGATGACTCTCTACCATTGTCATAAGTATTCATGGCCATATTACAAGGATTTCTACTCATAATGTACATATGTGTACAAACTACATATTTTTTGAACTTCTTCACTTTATTTTGATCTTTGATCTACTTCAATCACTTCATAATCATCAATTATTGAATATTTTGCACCAACAAATCCCCCTCAATCATCAATTGTGATTATGTCATTCTTCTTTATGACTGCCATCTCTTTAAATCTTTGTAACTTGGATCCATCCAAGGTTTTTGTCAACATATCTGCCAGTTGCTCTTTTGTTGGTGTATACATGACTTCAATTTCTTTATCAAGCACCTTTTCTCTTAATAAATGATATTGAATCTCTATTTGTTTAGTCGTGGCATGAAAAATAGGATTAGGTGCTAAATATAATGAACTCATGTTATCTCCAAATATGATTGGAGTACTCTGATCAATTCCAAGACTCTTCAACAAGGTCTTCAACCATATCACATATTTTGGAACTTCCAATATTCCTTTATACTGAGCTTCTGTGGTTGAGAAAGCAACTGTATGTTGCTTCTTTGAACACCAAGAGATTAGCTTATCTCCAACATAACACAGGTAACCATGAGTAGAACTTCTATCATGTGAATTACATGCCCAATATACATCACTAAACACTTTGATTCTAGTTTTAGAAGTAAATCCATAATACAAAACTTCATTCATAGTTCCTTTGATATATCTCAACACTCTTTGTGCTGCAATCCAATGGGTTTTCTTTGGGCAATGCATAAATTGTGTTAAGACACCAACTACATATGAAAGGTCTGGTCTTGTCAAGGTAGTAAAGATTAAATTACCTACTACACTCTGATACGTCTTCATGTCCTTGAACTCTGCTCCTCCATATCTACTCAATTTGTGATTTACCTCCAAAGGTGTGGTTGAAGGCTTACCATTCTCCATGTTAAACTTCATCAGAAGATTCTTCATGTACCTTTCTTGTGTAACATATACTCCATGTTGAGTATGCACAATCTCCATCCCTAGGAAATAAGACAAATTTCCCAAATCATTTATCTAAAACTCCTTTTCCATTTGCTTCTTGAGCTCTTTAATTCCTTGAGCATCTATACCCGTGACAATAATTTCATCAACATAAATGCAAAAATAAATGTACCCATTTTCACTTGCCTTCACTAGCAGACTGCTATCTGCCTTGGAAGCTTGATATCCAAGTTCATTCAAGAACTTGACAAGTCTATAATTCCATGCCCTTGGGGATTGCTTCAAGCCACACAAAGCCCTCTTGAGCTTACACATATAATCGGATCCATTTGAATCTTTGAAACCCTCTGTTTTCTCCATGTACACCTCATTTGCAATATACACATCCGTTACATCTAATTGAGATAACTTCCATCCTTTGCATGCAAAAATAGCAATTAGGGTTTTGATTGTAGACATTTTAGCAACTGGACTAAAGGTTTCATCATAGTCCAGTCCATGTGTTTGGGCATATCCTTTGACCACAAGTCGAGCCTTGTATCTAGACACTTTATCATATGCAAACCTCTTTGTCTTATACACCCACTTGCATCCCATTACCTTCTGATTTCTTGGTCTTGGCACCAATTCCCATGTCTCATTCTCAAGTAGAGCATCATACTCCTCTTGCATTGCTTTTTCCCAATTTTTTTTACCTTTGGCTTCATCATATGTTGATGGATCTTCATCTGTCTTTACAATGTAAGCATAATCTTTGGTAGAAAAAGTCTCATAGCTATACTTGATAGGTTGGTTCCTTTCTCTTAATGACCTTCTAACCTTTGCACTCCTTGAGGTCTCTGCTTCATTTTGTTCTGGATCAAACCTTGTTCTATCCTTAGCATTATCCTGCATTTCATTTCTACAAACATCATCATCATTATCCTCTTCATATACCTTCGTCTTGGACTTCCCTTTCCTTTTGATTTCTTCAAGATCTATACACACATTGTTTGGCCCTGTGAACCATGTGCTTTTCCCATCAAATGTGACACCTTTTGAAACAAGAAATTGTTTTTTTGATGGATTCCACAACCTATATCCCATATTTCTATCATCATACCCAATAAACACATATGTTTCTCCCTTGGGTTCTAGCTTATGTCTCAATTGAGATGGAACATAAGCATATGCTAAACATCCAAATATTTTACAATGATCAAGAGTAGGTTTCTTACTTCACCATGCTTCATAAGGAGTCATTCCATCCACTGCTTTGCAAGGTAGCCTATTCACAAGATAAGTTGCAATGGTAATTGATTCAACCCACATGTAATTAGGGTGATTCTTCTCCTTCATCATTGATCATGCAAACTCTACAAGAGTTCTATTTCTTCTTTCTGCAACTCCATTGTGTTGTGGGGAGTACCTACAACTCACTTCTCTTTTTATACATGCATTCCACAGATAATCATCAAATTCTTTAGAAAAATATTCTCCTCCTCCATCTGATCTCAACCTCTTAAGCTTTTTTTTGTAATTCTTTCTGCATAGGCATGATAGTGTTTGAATATCTTTAACACTTCTTGAACTGTATGTCCACTCACTCTTTCTTCCATATCAGTCATTAAGGAGATATTACCACTCAAATGATTGCTACATCTTGAGTCAATACAAAACACCCTTTGATCTTCATTTATTTCTTCATGTGTTGCATTCAAAATGAGAGTCAATTCTTCCCTATGATCTGATGCATAATTGTAGTAAGTGTTGTTGTAGGACTCAGTCTAAAAACTCCTTCCACCTCCTTTAGCAAATTGAAGTCCTACCACCTCTTCCTCTGAAGTTGCCTCTTTGATTTCTGCCTCCTCTTCCTCTTTGGCTGAAACTTTGATTATAACTTCCACAATTTTGATTATTATACTAAAAATCATTTGCCAAATGATTTGTTCTACCACAAATCAAACAAGCTTTAGCATTTTCTTTATTCTTACCTCTCTTTTTACCTCTATAATTCATCTTTCTTTTCATGAAATTCACTTGAGTTGAAGATCCTTCTTCGTCATTTGATTGCTTGCCTTTAGCATTCTTCATCTTGTCCTTTGAATACATTGCTTGACTTGTGCTTCTATCATTCTCCCCTTTAATGTCCTACTCAAATGTTAGCATACATCCTCTTAGACCTGTGAGTATTTTCCTTACCAACTTATCTTCTTCAATATCTTCATCTATTGCTCCCAAACTATCTATAAGGTCCTTCATCCTTGCAACATAATAAAAAATTGACTGAGGTCCTTTCTTCTTGAAAGTTGTGAACTCAGCCCATAGTGAAGCTTTCCTTGATTTTTTTTGTATTTTGGAAGTGTTCTTTCAAAGCATTCCACACATTTACTGCATTTTCTAATCCTCTAATGTGTGGTAGAAGATAAGCATTTACAACCATGTAAATGATGCTCCTAACTTCAACATCTTTCTTCATCCAATTCTTCAAATGTGCAAGTTCCTCTCTTGTTGGAATGATAGAATCCTTAAACTTTGGATTTTCTTCTTCTCTTGTAATAAATGTCATCAAATCTTTGCTCATGAGGTGTGCCTCCATCCTCATGGACCATGCTGGATAGTTCTCTCTATCAAGCTTATCAATCTGCCAGCTTTCTCCCATCTCTTTGATCTTTGTGTTTGCACTTTTACTACTGGAGACCTTCAATTCTCTAATATTTGATCTACCTTAATTTAAGAGCACATCTATATGAAGAATAAACCAAACTACACAAACTTTGCATTAATCTTCAAGATCATTCAAAAATACTTCTCTGTGTGAAGTTTCTTCAACTTCAGAAAGTCTGCTTCAGAAATGAACTTCAATACCTGCATAGAACTTCGAATTTACTCATTCAAATGATACATAAACATTTTTGCTACCTTTGCGTGACTATAATGATCATTAATTCTCCAAAAAAACTGCTCAATATTGGATTTGATCACTTGGATTAAATCAAATATTGAGCATATCTTTCAATTGACAAGATCTTTGATATCTGCAATAGTCGGGATTTTCCTTGCTTCTCTTTCACCTTAATTTGATCTTCAAGCTCTGATACCACTGCTGGAGACCTTCAATTCTCTAATATTTGATCTACCTTGATTTAAGAGCACATCTATATGAAGAATAAACCAAACTTTACACAAACTTTGCATTAATCTTCAAGATCATTCAAAAATACTTCTCTGTGTGAAGTTTCTTCAACTTCAGAAGATGTGTACAAAAGATATTCTGATCCACATGATCAGGTTGAGAGAAAGCTATGATAGAACGGATGCTATTCTATGAAGAATACTCTCTACACATCTATCACTCATAGACTTGAACTCTATTGATTCTTCACACCATTTTTCTTGACATTATTGACTTATATATATGAATTCATACTCGCCCCGCATCTATTACATGATTATCTATCATTCTCATAAGTATTCATGGCTATATTACAAGGATTTCTACTCATAATGTACGTAATATGTGTACAAACTACATCTTCCTTGAGCTTCTTGACTTTCTTTTGATCTTTGATGTGCTTCAATCACTTCATAATCATCAATTATTGATTGGTTTGCACCAACTATATATATATATATATATATATATATATATATATATATATATATATATATATATATATATATATATATATATATATATATATATATATAGAGAGAGAGAGAGAGAGAGAGAGAGAGAGAGAGAGAGAATGATAATATTATAATTTTTATATGTATACAGACAGACACACACATGTATTTATGTGTTAAAGCCTAAAACAACAAAAAATTGCTACTTCTTTTAGTTATTAATATCTCTCTGTTTTTCTATGTCTCTCGTTCCTGCACGTGAGAATCCTCTGGTTTCCGGATATAGATGGCTTTGATAGAGAGTTGATTAAAAACTAATATCATAGATTACAGAATCTTTCTCTCTCTTTCAAATGTGCGTCGTCTCATAGATGGAAACAACGCCGTCACTTCATAAGTTTGCATCAAAATAAATAAAGAATGAAAAACGACTTGTAATGTGCATGTAAGAGAAGTCAAAACTCAGATTGTAATGCGCTTGTGGTGAATGCCAATGAGGATGTAGACTTGGTCTCCCCACGATGGAATATATAACGCGATGATGCCGGCAAATCTCTTATATTCTATTAGCTTTTTTGCTTTTTTGAAAATGCGCCGTTTCTCGTGATGCTTTTCGTTTCGCCAAAAAGCCAAAGCAGAATACCTTGTCAAAGCTATAAAACATGTTGCTATAAAATATTGTTATCCAAAAATGGAATCCATTGAATTTGGTAGTCTATCTAATTGAAAATCTCTTCAATTTAATTGAAAAATCTCTTCAATTCGATTGAACATCATTATGATACCTTCTATGTCGTTACTAATAATACCGATTGCTTCTAAGATTGCTTCTAAGATTGACAATTTGTGAGGGAATATCCCCAAGAATCATCATCCACAGTATAGCTCCAATTTTGAGAGTTTCAAAGGATCAACTCTCATGGAATAATGGCGAATATCAATGTGAGGCTCACAAAAATGATGGGTTTTCCTCCCCAATTAGGGATACTCTTTAGAGGAATTTTTCTTTGGGGGAAGGAATAAGGAATCTTTAATTTAGAAAAACTAGTATTTTCGCCTATACTTTTAGTCTATATAGAGAGGTTCCAACTACTTCAGGCTTTCTATGCATCCATAATATAACTAGATTGAGATACATCATCTATTTTTTAGGGTTCACTTTGTATACTTAATATCTTAATATTGAACTCTGCAGTCTATATTTTCGGACTCATTCTGAACGATCATCCATTGGTTTATTTTTATGTAGCTTTCCTCATTCTTTTTTATATAATGTTATTCTTTTTCTTCTAAAGCGAGCCCATCTTATTTGCATCTTATTCCGAAGAGGGACAAGAAGATAGTCCCAAATAGAGGAGAAGAGTTGATGCGAGAAAGACATTGTAAGAGGGACAATAACATGGTCCCAAATAAAGGAGAAAAGTTGATAAGAGGAAGGCATTGTCATTAAAGGGGGACCTTATGGAGAAAAGACAATGAAGCAGACAAGGAAGAGTGTGCGTTATTGCATACACAGAGGTGTATTCAACATTCATGCTAATGACAATCCAAGAAGTATGCTCGATCAATAACAGAAAGCCAAAGCAAGGAAAAGATCTAGATCATGCAATTAATCAAAGACCTTAGGAAAATATTATTTTTTTTCCACAACAGCTTTAAATTATATAAACATGATGCATACAAAAGAATTGAAGGGACATAAAAAAGTGGCTCATGAGCCTTTTATCCCCTTTATGAGGGTCCCATCTACTTTTTACTTTACTACCTTGAATGCCAAAGACCTTCTTGTGTCTAGATGGGGGATTAATATTATGGTTTTTAATTCCTCTACTTAGATAATTGTTCCAAATTTTCCATAGGGCTTCTCCTCTTATCAGGTTCGTGAAAGAAATTGAGCAACCAATCGCCTCCCCAAGAAGATTTTGCTTCCAATTGATCTATTGATCAAGCCTAAGGATACTTTAAACATGTTTGTAGGCTTTTGTGTTCTTGTGACACAATATTCATAAATGCCTAGAGCTCTTAAGAATGTTTTTTAGTTGATCATCAAAAGGGTTGAAGCTTTTAATCCTTCTCTCCAGTTTTAGTTTTATTTATTATTTTTGTAAATCCCAAATAATGATCATCAGAAAGTCATGGGAGATGAATCTTCATTGGAGATTCCAAGAGGTGTAAATATAAAAGGAGACACAACGTGGAAAAATTTTGGCATTATTGATTCGCAAACAACATAATGATTCATGTTGACCATCAATTGCTTGTCTTCCTTGTAAAAAGCCACATTTATCGGGGAGATAGGCCTGGTGAGTATTATTCATGTAGCAATCGAACTATTCTATTGCACACAAACCATGATAAAAGAATTTGATAGCATATTGTCTTAGTTGGATAGAGTCTAGGGAGCTCTGAGATGAGTAGATTGATGAACTGCAAGATAAAGATTTATTTTCGAGCCTAGTAACATAATACATAAGTAATTGGTATGACCAAATGGACTATTTCCTCAATATGGAATTCATCTAACACATCTATGAGGTTTGCAAAGGAAGAAGTTAGCATGGATGAGTTCCTTATTCAGATTGATAGCAAACATTTTGTATAAGATGGGTATTGATTAGGTTCTTAGAAAACATGTCTTTTGGTGCAATTCACAAGCCTACACATTTGGCTTGAAGGATACCTTGAAGTTCATACACACATGGAGAAGCATAGGAACATATGCTAGTGGTTAATTACCACTTTACTTCTTTGTAAAAGTCACATTTGACTTGGAATCTTTGTAAATGCCTACCAAAAGGAATTTGTGGACAAAGGGTAGCTTTGATTGATAGAATATCTCCTAGGATATAGGAGCTTGATCATAGGGAGCCAAAAGTTTGAATTTGAATTCAAATTTTTACTTAATCACTATAAAAGTGATCATCAAAAAGTCGCGGTTGGAACTCATCACTCCCGAGCTTCTCATTACTGTTTGTGAGTGTGCGTGAGGCCTACACTCTAGCCCACACCTATCTACACCATTAGGCAATGATATTCATGCCAATGGCATTGTATACAAGTGTTCATTAATACATATATCTTCATTGTTCATTTCTGAGTTCTCTGTCATACTACTTGAAAGTCTGTCAACTTGTGGAGAGCATGTCTCAGTCATTTCTTCACCAAATTCAAAGATCTAAAGCTTCTTGGAACCAGCTCAAAGCTATCTACATGCTATCAAAATTTGAAGAGATTCTATTCAGCCATTTCAGAGAAAAGCTCATCGAGGTGATCATTGGTCAAAGTCTACAACAGTCCTAAAAAAGCGGGGGTAAAGGTTTACTTGCTTAATTGATTTCTCTGAGCATAGTTGATCTTTTTATATCATTCCACTTGGAATAGTTAGCTTGCTAAGCTAATTAGATACCCCTAAAAGGAATGTTTCCAATTCCTACTGTGTTGGTCATACTAAGAAAAAGGTCCAGCAGGTGTCAAGACATAAATAGAAGTTTTTCTTGAGATCTTGAGGTTCAAAGTTATCTGTTTTGTTTCAATCTTCACATACATCATTTCCAAAGTACATAGGCCATTTTATGGTGTCATGGGAAAGATAAGAAGGTCCTCTTATCAACTCTGAAGAATCAAAGGGCTGGTACAAAGCAGGATTTGGCAGTACCTACTCGTTCTCTTGGAGTGTCCATCCATCTTTCCCAATAGTGGTATCAGAGCAAACTAAGGTAAAATGGGAGATGGTTTTCCTTCATTTATTGATAAATTGGATAGGAACAACTATCAGGCATGGTCTCTAAGGATGAAGACATACCTACAAGGAAGGAGTCTTTATGGATACATCTCAGGAGATGAGGAATTGCCCTCATTCAAAATAAGAGGATTGCCAACAAAGGAAGAACATGAAAAGCTCAACACATGGTGTGCTAAGGATGCATTAGCAAGGTCTTATTTACTCAACTCCATCTTTGATTTTCTTTTGCCACATATTAGGAACTGTAAGACATCCCAAGAAACTTGGGAAACCTTGTCATCTTACTTCTCTTCCAACACAAGAGCTAGAAAAAATTAGTTGTGGATTGAATTCACCACATTTTAGGAAGCAACCGAAGCAAGCTATTTCAGAATTTGTAACCAAGATTAAAGATGTAGCTGATCTGTTAGCAAGTATAGGAGAAGAGATTGAAGAAGAGCAGATTGTAAGGCAAGTGATCAATGGGATCAAAGCTGATGACAAATGGGAAAGCTTCACCACTGCCATGGACCTTTACATGGACATGGAAATTCCAGATCTTACAACTCTCATGGGACAATTGTTCACCCATGAAGCAAAGCTCAACAAGAATGGAGACACATCCAAAGGTAATAACTCTTCTGCCCTATATACTGATAAAAAGTCTAAAGATAAAGGCAAGAACAAGAAGGTGGAAGATGAAGGCACTACCTCCCAAGCAAACTATGCAGGGAGAGGTAGATCATCAAGAGGAAGGGAGTTCAAGATCAATGATCTTGGTCTACTAAAGTATTTTCATGGGCTTGAGTTAGTCTATACTAACTCTGGAATATACATTACTCAGAAAAAGTACATACAGGATATGTTGAAGAAGTTTCATTTGCAGGATGCCAAAGTTGCAAGTACTCCAATGGAGGTAAACCTAAAACTAAGTGCCCATGAAGGTGATGAAATTAATGACATTACAAGTTATCAAATCATGGTGGGTAGCTTGAACTATGCTACCTTAACATGGATAGATATTGCATATGGAGTTAGTGTGCTAAGTCAGTTTATGCACAAGCCAAGAGCACCTCACTTGGAGGCTGCCAAAAGGATATTAAAGTATCTCAAGGGTACACGACATCATGGTTTGTATTTCCCTTACACTTCAGATCTGGATATTAAGATCTATTCAGATGCAGATTGGGCAGAATGCAAGGATGATAGGAGGAGCACTTCTAGATACATTTCATTTGCAGGTGACAAGCCAATATCATGGTCTTCAAAGAAGCAACCTACTGTTGCTTTATCCTCTACAGAGGCAGAGTATAGAGATTGGCAAATGCCACTCAAGAAGCCATATGGATCAAGCTATTGTTTATAGAATTGGGTTTATATACTAGGTCCCCAATTATCTTTGGAGACAATACAAGCTCACTTCACCTTGCAGCTAATCCTATCTATCATGCTAGGACCAAACATATAGAGGTCCATTACCATTATGTGAGAGAGAAGTTATTAAGCAAAGACATTCAACTAACCTATGTATCAACCAACATGCAATGTGCAGATTTGTTAACTAAAGCTTTGGATGGAACCAAACTTTACAGGTTCAAAGCAATGATTGGATTGCAGGATATACATGAAGATTGAAGATGAAGACCAAGCCAAAATGTTTGGCTTGAGGGGGAGCTATTGGTGCAATTCAAAAGCCTACACATTTGGCTTGAAGGATACCTTGAAGTTCATACACACATGGAGAAGCATAGGAATATATGCTAGTGGTTAATTACCACTTTACTTCTTTGTAAAAGTCACATTTGACTTGGAATCTTTGTAAACACCTACCAAAAGCAATTCGTGGAAAAAGGGTAGCTTTGATTGATAGAATATCTCCTAGGATATAGGAGCTTGATCATAGGGAGCCAAAAGTTTGAATTTGAATTCAAATTTTTACTTAATCACTATAAAAATGATCATCAAAAAGTCACGGTTAGAACTCATCACTCCCGAGCTTCTCATTACTATTTCTGAGTGTGTGTGAGGCCTACACTCTAGCCCAAACCTATCTACACCATTAGGCAATGATATTCATGCCAATGGCATTGTATACAAGTGTTCATTAATACATATATCTTCATTGTTCATTTCTGAGTTCTCTGTCAGCTACTTGGAAGTCTGTCAACTTGTGGAGAGCATATCTCAGTAATTTCTTAACCAAATTCAACGATCTAAATCTTGTTGGAACCAGATCAAAGTTATGTACGTGCTCTAAAAATTTGAAGAGATTCTATTCATCCATTTAAGAGAAAAGCTCGTCGAGGTGATCATTGGTCAAAGTCTGCAACAGTCCTAAAAAATCGAGGGTAAAGGTTTACTTGCTAAATTGATTTCTCTGAGCATAGTTGATCTTTTTATATCATTCCACTTGGAATAGTTAGTTTGCTAAGCTAGTTAGATACACCTAAAAGGAATTTTTCCAATTCCTACTATGCTGGTCATACTGAGCAAAAGATCCAGCAGGTGTCAAGACATAAATAGAAGTTTTTCTTGAGATCTTGAGGTTCAAAGTTAGCTGTGATTTGCTACAAGATCATAATGGGAATTTTTTTCCAAAAATTTTAAATGGATATCATCCTAAGTCTTATCCATTTGCAACATTGCAAGGTAATTTGATCGTAGTACCATCTTAACTAGGCCTTCTAATAATGAAACTAAGTTTCCATGGCAAAGTGACAAAATATTTTTTTCCTTTTAGGAAGCAAGGTTTTTTGGATGCTTACAACACAGTCCAAAAAGGGTTTGGGGAATTGGGATTATTGGAATACTAGCATGTTTCTATTCCCTGCTAAGATTACTATAAAAGACAACAATGTAGATAGACAATATACACATAGAAACCATCAAGTGCAAAGAAAAAATGCTTGTATTACTTTCAAGATTACAGAGATATAGTGCTTTTTCTATAGATAGTGCTTCCACATTGATAATGTCTCTCCTAATTTGATCTCTTCAGTTACATACAACAGGTGCATGAATCGTTAACGGTTAAGTTTCTTAGGAATTCTACACATTAAGGGAAATAGTTATTACACTTTGAAATAGGGAATTTGGCTATACCAACATCAATCTAACTCTTGCATGTGTTGGAACATCATCCTTACACTATGTTTGACATGGATTTGATCTAGATCAAAAAAGATATGGTTTGGATTATGCCAAAATAGCCATTGAAGTGTTCTTTTACCTATGCTCATTTATTGTATTTTTTAAAAAGATTTTTCATGGCTCATTTACCATTGTAAAAGCCTAGAGCTTTACACATGTAAAAGGGTAAAAAGAGAGCCCAAATTCCATGAACTTGTGGTGGTTGAGTTGCAATCAATCAATCAATCAATCACCTAAAAGTAGATCAAACTAGATCTTCACTTTTCCTAGATTGTAGGAAATGAATTGATTCCCTCCAACAACTAATCCTACCTTCATTTGAATTCAAAATCCACTTGTAGAAGTCGTGGAGCACTTCAAGAGTCTATATAAAGACTTCAAATCACTTGTACATTACATGGAAGCAGTATACACACACTTGTGGCCGTCATTGTCTTTCTCCTTCATTTTTTTGCATCATCCTCTTCAACAAGAGTATGCTTGTAGAGGCTGCTACTCTCTCTACAGAGCTAGAAATGGGATGAGAGAGGATGCATTGGAAATGTATTAGTGTCTAGTTTATGTGTATAAATGTTCAAAGCATTTGAATTAGTATATTGGGAGAAATGGTAGTTTTTCTATCATGGAGTCTATCTCTATGCATTCCTGAAAAATAGGAGGCATCACTATTGAGTGTCTGATTCATTCCAAAAGCATATTTTGTGTATTTCTTGTAATCTTTTGCATATATACACTCAGCCTTATGTGTAGCACTCCCCCAAAAGGAATTTTTTAATTCTAATCATGTTGGGCACTATGAGCATTTGAATTTGATTGTCTCATCCAAACATAGTAAGTTTTTTAAGCTAGTCAATGCAGAAACCTATCTATTTTTTATCTCCTTGATACTCAAAATTACATAGTGCATTTTATTACACTTATCGCATGCCTATAAGGTCTATTTGAGTATCCATAAGCTCAGGGGCTGGTCTTGTGCCAGTTGGCTATACCAAACTTCGTCGCTTCGCAACTCACTTTTCTACCTCCTGCAAGCTTCTCCAAGTTCTTAAGTGATATCAGAGCTAGATCAAGATGGGTGATGGCTTTCCCTCAATGATTGAGAAGCTTGATCGACACAACTATGGGGATTGGAAAATCATAATGGACGCCTATTTGCAAGGTAGAATCTTTATGGAATTGTAGTAGGTGATGAAGCTATGCCTATTCCAAGATCCAAAGGAGGACCTATACAAGAGGAGGTAACACTTTGGTGCACAAGGAATGCTCAATCAAGGTTGTAAATACTAAAATCTATCTCTCACTTTCTATTACCAGATATAAGAGGATGCAAGACATCTCAAGGGACTTGGGATGCCCTATATACTTTCTTTTTTGCTAGTACCAAAGCAAGAAAGAATCATCTTTGGAACGAGTTCAAGCAAATGAAGAAGACACCTAAACAAACCATCACAAATTTTGTTACCAATGTCAAGGAGGTTGCAGATCATTTAGCATCCATTGGGGAGCTTATTGAAGAAGAGGCTATCACGAGGAAAATTCTCAATGGGTTTCAAAGTGATAAGCAATGGCAATCCTTCACCATGGCTTATGATCTCATTATGAATGTGCAAACTCAAGACCTCAATATCTTTCTCAGACAGTTCTTCAATCAAGAGGCCAACAATAGCATAAAGGAAGGTAAATCCTATCATGGTAATTCAACTAGTGGTCTATATGCAGATAAAAGAGATAAGAAGCTAAAAGACAAGAAGAAGGAAGAAGATGAAGAGGAGACTTCCCAAGCCAACTTTGCAAGCAAGAGCCAGTGAAAAGGGAAGAAGAAAGGACCAAAGCATGAAAAAGCCAAATGTCAAAATGTTCAACCTTGTGCCATCTATGATAAGACCAACCACACCACTCAAAATTGCTGGTTCAATGGGAAGACCCAAAAAGGAAGTGGAAGAGGTGGATATGCCAGCTGTAGAGGCAAAGGTGGACACAACTTCAACAATAACAATAGAGGTTGTAATAGAAGGGACTTCAACAATTATTCAGAAGATCAACCACATGAAGACTCATTGCTTCTTATGAATCTAAGCCACAAAGAAGGTAAAGAAGATGCTCATTTGTTCTACATAGATTCATGATGGTCAAATCATGTTGTAGGCAACATTGCTCTTCTATCTGATGTGGAAATTCCAAAGCATAGATGTTGGGTTGTAGGTTATGCACACATCCACAATTGTGCATAGGAACCCTTCTTAAGACCATGAGAATAACGTTTTTTTGTATATACTTGAGTGTCACATATGAACATCCACAATTGTGCATAGGAACCCTTCTTAAGACCATGAGAATAACGCTTTTTTGTATATACTTGAGTGTCGGCATTTCATCACTTCGAGAGCTCAAGAACATGTGGTAAAGTATTGTGTTGCAATTTTTTTGCTCAATTACGTAGGATTTGAGTTTATGCATGGCCCTTTCACCCTTCCTTTGGGCTAATTGCTCTCATTTTCTTGTTTTTAGTAGTGTAGTTTTAGTTCAGGTTTGGTTGATGCACAAAAACACCCCCCTAACCCCTTTGTCTCTCTCTCTCACATTTACACTTCCATACACACACTCATAATGACATCACACTTCATCTGTGTCATTTCTTGCTTTGAGAGTCTGCCTTGAAAAGGGGGTGGATAGCCCATTCTTATCCCTCCCTCTCTTCAATTCGACAAAAATAAAAAAAAAGAAACAAGAAGTTAAACCGTAGTTGTAAGGAGATTTTTACCGCAAGAAAATTGTCTCACCATGTGCTTGCATGCTTTCTATCTTAAATGAGTTGGTACAATTACAAATATGGCGGGGAGGGAAAGGCTTTGGATTCCCTTTTTCTCTCTCCTTGGGTATTGGAGGCGGATGGATATCAATAAACACTGCAGGAGGAGTACGTTCATAGGTGGTTGGTGGAAAGTCTGTGGGAAAATCAATGCTTGCATGTTTGATTGTTGTGAGGGTTAGTGGGGAGGTTCATCCTCTCCCTCGCTCTTCCTATCTCATGCCCCAGGGCTGCACATTTTTCTCCTCACGATGGTGGGGAGGAGCTCCATGTGATCTCCCCCATTTCTGCAGAATTCCTCAGTGCGGATGTGCTTGCTCCCACAAACCTTCCATTCTCTATTGGTGCTCAAGACACCCACACTCCACGTGGGTCGTTGCAAGCTTCTGCTCCTCTTCATTCATTTTTGTTGCTCGTGGTCCGTGCAAACTGAGATCCGGGTTGGACTATGATCGGAAGGCTCGTCAGTTCATGCCTACCTTCGTCTTCTTCATCGTGTGTTGTTTGGTGTGGGCATGCTTGCACACCTCCCTTATGTATGTGTGTTGGAGGAATTAGCCTCCCCATTGGTGATTCCCCTCAGTTTCCTGTCTCGGGTTACTTGTCATATGACGACATCCCTACCGATACAAGTTCTCGACTTCGGTCTGATGCGCGTCGTTTCTCCAACCAGCATCTCCTTTGATCTGAGGGCGAGCCTACCTCTTCTCCACACAGATGAGGCTATGCTTAAGATCGCCTATGCCTCTTATCTAGCTTTCTCCGGAATTCCTTTTTCCTTTGAAGGATACCTGGCAGATGCTATAAACTTCAATGCCTGTTGTGAAGTTACAGCTTTGGAAGTCTTGAATGGTCAACCTTGCATATCGGCATCATGTTACTCTTCCCTACCTACTTCTCCAATGGACGATGCTATTACTGTAAAGTTTTTTGGAGTGCAAATGTCTTTTCGGTCACCAAAATGCTTGAAGGCTTCTCTTTGTCCTATTCACTGTTAGAAGGAAAGGTGCATGCGTAGTAAGAGTGGTCTTTTGAGCTCGATTTTTTATTGTTGTACATATGGTTCCTTATCTATAATGGCCATTTTGTAACTCGACGAATGAAACACAGGTATTGTGGGAAAAATCTATCAAAAAAAAGGGGGGGGGAAATACAATTGAACGATGACTTCATGTGCCTGCCCAAATGCATTGATTTCCTACAGATATGTCTTGGGATGGGATTTCTAACTTGAAACATTTTCTTTTCCAATCTGCAAAGCATATTCAGCTCATAGGTACATTGTGTGGATGCTCAACCTAGGATGTTTGGAAGATGCTAATGTTGATTTGTTCTTCTCATGACATGCACAGTTTCCATATGAATGCATACATTAAAGCGCATATGTCTTCTCGTCCATAAATGTATAAGACTTTTGAAGAAAACATGGTTGATGTTCTATAACTTCCCTCACGGGATTTTGTTCCTCGGGAGCAACTTCTTGTGTTTGCATTCTGTGAACAAATGGTTGTTTATCTTTTGAAGTGCACACTGTTCTCATCCATATTTGAATATGCATGCCCAATGATACTACATCTGTCCTCCATCGAAATCTTTCTGCAGCCGCTGCTATGTGGCAACATTTATAACAAAGTCTCCTGATTTAGGCCTTCGAAGTGGCATGGTTGCAATATATGCACTATAAAAAAGGTATGTGGAACCTCTTAGGTGGCTGTGCAATCCTCATTAAGTTGTGCATTCGTGATTTATGCAGCTGCCCTATTTAAAGGATAGTGTTGACCTGGGATTTGGCTGACTTCTCCTACCAACATTCTGGAGGCTCAGATACGAGTTTTGTTTTGACGGATATCATGTTAAAAATGAACATGAATTGATGTATTCTTGCAGGGTTTGTTGTTTCACATTCACCTGATGTCTTACGTGTTTCTTGCTAATCTGTGTTTCTAACATATGGGGATGATATGCAAATTTCATCTAGAATGCCGACAGGAACTCTAGACTATTGGCATCTCATGAAATGCATGGGGGATGATAAATGTTATTTGTTTTCCTTTCAACTACTCCTACATTGTGCTGGGAACTTCATCTTAAGAGACTATAAAGATCTCGCTATGGTAATCAATTGTGTGACATTTTTTATTTGATTGTGATTTTCTTTTGGGTGAATGTGCGACGGAATTATGTTCCATCTTCTCTTGGTATTGTTCATGATGCCCCTGAACTCATCATTCATAGATAAGGAAGTATAAGATGATTGCTAAAATTCTACAAACACTTTGTTGGTAAGAAGATGCATGCTATACTTGGGTGAGTCGGTCATTTCCATGTCCCATCATGTTCTCAATTTCTAAGTGTACTCCATAGTGTTCTTGGGGATGATAGGGTAGTACAACCTCGGTGGAAAACCTAAAGCAATGACCACATATGAGGATGATGTCCAAATAACATTCACGAAATTGAAACCTGAGTATCTTGGATCAGTATAGAAATAAGAACAGTAGCTAGGGCTTGCAGGGTTGCTCTTTGGGTGTGTAAAAGTTTGTTGTGGCTATGTAAGTTGAAGGAGAGGCTTGGGTAAGCACTACCCCATAGTATTCAGATTCATGTGAGACTTGTAATGGCTTGCAGAGTTCATATTCTTGAAGAGTTAGAAGCATCCTTGCACTTGTGGTGCAACATATGATATGCAGCTTGGGACTATGAGCATTTTCATTTCCCTGATTTTTTAAAGGCCCGTGACTCTTAGGAAACTAAGATTTTGAGTTTAACATTGGCATTGGCTGATCTGCATCATGTTTTCTACCTGCATTTTTCTATGTTGCTTTTGATAAGGACTTTCACGGTTCATCATTTTCCCTCCCCACTTAGATCCCTTATAGTATTGTATGTGCAAAATGGTGGCTCACATACGAGATAATGTGTTTGATTTTACCATTTGGTGTCGTCACCACACATTCTAGATCCAAGGAGTAATCTCTATAATATCTGTCAAAAACACTAATGAACCCTTCCACCCCATGATCCCCAATGTGTCTAGATGTTCCTGGAACAAATGCGTGAACGAGGTGTATTCTCTGGGACTTCTCTGTTCTTGTCTTGCTTTGAGCCACCTTGTCCTTTGAATCACGTTAGATGTGTACTATTGTTCAACAATGAGTGGTGAAGCTATCAGTTAATTCTGTCCACTATAGTTGTAGCTTTGGGGGGGGAGTGGACCAAAACAACACCTAGAAGAAATTCTAAAATTTGCACAATCAATTGCATTTCATGAATAGTGAGGTTCACTATTAAGGACTTGACTGTCCTTTGTTTTACACAATGCCTACTCAATTTTATCAAGAAGATATCTGGAGAATATCTTGTTCAAATAAAGCTAGAAACGCTGTCACAAAGATCTGAATGCTTTTTTTTTTTCAGGGAAGAAATTCTTTGAATTTACAATGCTCACTTAATGCAGTGTAGGCCAACACATGTAGAACTTAGCCTTGATCCTTTTGACTCCTATAGATGCTCTCTTGTGAATGATGTGTTTCTTTAATACTCACAGGTTTGATCATTTTGAATTCTTGTAACTGAACCCTATGGGATTGGTGTATACTGGTTTTGGGAGAAACTTGGTACGATTAGTGGCATATGGCTGACAACGCTTCTTCTCTAGATACTGTTGAAGAATCACTCACAAATTTGACATACAGACATACATAAAGATGAAGAAAGACAAAAGAGAAGCAGAAACAAAGTATTCAGGAAACTCAAAAACTTAGTGAAGGGACAAATTCAAGTTTGTAATATACAGTGTAGAAGTTTCAAGAATTACGAGTTTGTTGAAACCCGGATAAAAAATTGTATATAAGAGAGCTGATAGATATAGAGTATATACATAGAGGAAAGATAAGAGTCCCGTAAGAGACAAGGATAGTGATATAGAAGACACCAGAGATTGCGTATGTAGAGATGAATAATAGAACTTGAACTATCGGGTGTTCATCTAAGAGAGATGGTAAGGAATAACTACTCAGAGTAGGAGAGTTTTCCATAGCTATGAGCAAAGTGAGGCCAAGCTATTTTGTACACATCTTCTTTAATAGAAAACACATGTTCATGTGGAAGTTTGAGCGCATTCTTTGTATGTGAAGAAATTTGAGTGATTTCATGTTATTGTGAAAGTTAGTTAACAGTTACAGTTTTCTCAGTAAACATTTTCCGATACTTTTGAGAGTTAGATCTCACAACAGTGTAAAGATTTTTATGAAAGATAGCTCATCTTGAAGCCAGTAGTCTCAACTATAAACTGATCAAAAGAGTTTTGTAAAATGAGACAAGTACGCAGTATTGTTTCTGATCGTAAAGGACATCCAAAATTGATGAAGTTTTTTCTTAGACTTCAGAAAGAGTTCAGTTATTGAAGGAAGCTCAGGTATTAGTTTCTTACTTCATCAAAAATCATTTGAAGTAACTACAAACAGAATTGCAGTTGATTCTGGTAAGATTACGATGACAGTCCGAAACATTCCAGTGGAGTTTCGGTGAAATTTTGGTGGGTTCAAAACATAGTTTCTGACACAGTTAAGTAACGGAAAGATTATCTAACTATAAGCAAACACAATATTGTAAAGTTTGAAGTAAATCAGTTCAGAATTAAAGCTTGAAGGAAATGTGAAGCTTTCTGTAAAGTGATTTTTTGAAGTTCACTAAAACAGTAGTAAAGTTTCAGGTTGCTAAGCTACTAATGATTATAGAGGTGTTCTAACATCGCTTTAGCTTAGTTCTAGTTGAGGCGTGGCAATTTTCCACAATCTTATTAGTGAACAAGCTTTTGTCACGAAATCAACAGTGGTATCAGAGCGAAAGGTTCTGAAGAGCAGAAAAGGTTTCACAGAAGTAGAGACGGAAGTAAAGATACAAGAGAATTCGAAGAACTTTCACAAGAAAGGTGAAAGCTGAGATGATCAACAACAAACGGCGTCAAGAAACGTTCTGAAGTAATTCACAAGGGTAAAAAATTGTAAAAGGTAAAACCTTTTAATATTAGACTCACCGGATGTAATAGAAACAAGAAGATTATGGCATATCATATCTCTATTGACAAATTGGACAGAGATAATTATCTCGCATGGGTAATGCGCATGGAAGCTTTACTTATGAGTAAAGACTTAATGATATATGTGACAGGAGAAGAAAAGAAGCGAACTTTTGAAGATGACAGTCAATCGAAGAAAGAAGAGTTAGAAGCCTTGAAGCTGTGGCAGAAGAAAGATGCAATGGCAAGAGCTTATATCTACAATACCATTACAGATCATCTACTACCGCACATTAGAGGTGTGGAGAAAGCGGAAGACATATGGAGTGCATTCGAAGATCATTTCCAAAATACGACGAAAGCTAGGAAGGCTAGCTTATGGTCAGAGTATACAACGTTCAAGAAAAAGCAAAGTCAAAGCATTAGTGATTATGTCACTAAGATGAAAGATTTGGCGGATAATCTTGGATCTATTGATGAAGATATCGAAGATCACAGGTTGATAGCACAAGTGCTTGCAGGATTGAGAGGAGATGAAAGGTGGAAACCTTTCGTACTCTCGATTGAACTTTCTTTAAATCATTTTGTACCAGATTTAAATCAGTTGCTTGGACTAACTTCAGCTCATGATTGCTGGCATAATTCTCAAGGATCAAGTCAGAATCAGAATAATAATAGTAGAGGCAGAAGCGGAAGATATCAAAGAGGAAGACAAAGCCAAAGAGGCGGATATGGTAGAGGTGGAGCAAGAAGTTGGGGACAGAATCACTCTCACAACACTACCTACTACAATTATGCGAATGATACGCAGAATGACAGTCATACAATGTTGATGATGAACTCGATAAGTATGTCAGAGAATGAAGATCTCAAGGTATTTTATATTGACTCTGGTTGTTCAAATCATTTGTCAGGAAATATAGAATTGTTATCAGAACTTGAAGGAGGTATTTCAAATCATACAGTACAGACAGGTGACAACACAAAACATAATGTAAGGTCAATTGGAAAAGTAAACTGTAAGAATGGAGCTGACCTACTAACAAATGTTTTGTATGTTCCAACAATCCCGACGAATCTGATTAGTGTGGGACAGATAGTAGAAAAAGGTTTTCAAGTCAGATTTACAAATGAAGGAGTATTTGTTGAAGATCTAGAGAATGGATACAATCAAATTGTCCATGGTAAAAAGGAAGGTAGACTTTTTACTCTTAAAGTACAAGGGAATGTTGGTCAAGCCCTGATCACACATGGTGATGAAGTATTCACAGAGTTAGCCTCTGGCATAAGAGGTTAGGACATTTTAATAAAACAGGAATCAAAACTATGGTGGAGAAACAATCCATGAGAGGATTACCAAATATGAAGAATCAACATATGAATCACAAGTGCGAAGCTTGTCAGATGGGAAAAGCCCATAGGTTACCATTTCAGAAGAAAGGGTACAAACACGATGATGTGTTAGAACTCATACATACAGATGTATGGTGACCAACAAAAGAAGGATCTATCAGTGGCTCCAGGTATTATGTTCTTTTTATTGATGATGCAACAAGATGGATAACTCTTTATGTTTTGAAAGAGAAATCAGAAGTATTTGAAGCTTTCAGGCATTTTCATGCATATGCTGAATGACTTACAAGACAGAAACTCAAAAGACTAAGGTCTCATGGAGGAGGAGAATATTTTTCTCGAGAGTTCAATGATTATCTGTGGAATGCAAGTATACACCGCAACAAAATGGAGTAGCAGAAAGAAGAAACCAAACTCTAGTTGAGTTTGCAAGAGCAATGCTAAAGGAGAAGAATTGTCCAAATTATCTTTGGGCTGAGGCTGTAAATACAGCTACATATCTGGTAAATAGATTACCATGTACAACTTTAAATGGGATGACTCCTTATGAAGCTTGGTGGGGCAAGAAACCAACAATTGATCATTGTAAAGTGTTTGGATCAGTTGCTTATGTTTATGTACCATCACAACTGAGACATAAGCTTGAACCAAAAGCTGAAAAATATATGTTCATAGGATATGATGAAAAACAAATGGGTTATAGGTTATGGAGTCCTCTAACCAAATAGGTTACTGTTTCCAGAGATGTGACATTTGATGAAGGAAAGAGATGGTATACAGATAAAGAGCATAGTGTTGAGACACTTGAAGAAGATATAAGAAGGAAAGAAAATGGAAATTCACATATGCAGGTGAATGAAGATGAAGATCATATGCAGGCAAGTACGGCCAGGATTGGATCAGGTATGAGAAACGAAGATGAACCAAGATTTGATGAAGATGTGTATTTAGATACACATGAAGAATATGAGCTAAGAAGGTCAAATAGAGTAAGGAAACAACCAACAAGGTATTCCTATGACACTTCTTATTTGACTCAGAAAAACTATGCTTACTTAGTAAAGGAAGATGCAGAACCTCAGAATTACAGTGAAGCAAAAGGTAAGAAACAATGGGAAGAAGCAATGAAGGAAGAGTTCAATGCTCTTGAAGAGAACAAGACTTGGGAACTTGTTCCAAAACCAAATGGTAAGAAAGTGATTGGAAATAAATGGGTTTACAAAGTTAAGAAACTTGCAGATGGAAGGATAGCGAGATACAAAGCTAGACTGGTGGTCAAAGGCTATGCTCAGACACATGGCATAGATTATGATGAGACGTTTAGTCCGGTGGCAAAGATGTCAACCATAAGGACATTGATTGCTATAGCAGCATCAAAAGGATGGAAGCTAAGTCAGCTGGATATAAAGAATGCATTTTTAAATGGATATATATCAGATGAGGTTTACATGGAACAACCTGAAGGGTTTGTAAGTTCCAGTTACCGAGATCATGTTTGCAGATTAAGAAGAGCTCTCTATGGATTAAAGCAAGCTCCAAGAGCTTCGAATTACAGACTTGTGAAGTATCTCAATGACCTTGGATACCAAAGCTCAAAGGCTGATGCAAGTCTACTCGTTAAGAGGGAAGCTTAATTTATGCTACACTAACAAGACCGGATCTCAGTTATGCAGTGGGAGTTCTCTCACAGTTCATGCATTGTCCGAAGGATCAACATTGGGTTGCAGGACAAAGAGTTCTTAGATATATCAAAAGAACTATAAAAGAAGGATTATATTATCCTTTTACGTCAGATATACAGCTGAGAGCATACAGTGACTCAGACTGGGCAGGACGTCAAGATGACAGAAGGTCAACACATGGGTATATGATATACCTAGGAGATAAGCTTGTAAGCTGGTGTTCAAAGAAGCAACACATAGTGGCTTGATCGTCAACAGAAGCAGAATATAAAGGACTTGTGGAAGCAGCTAAAGAAGTGATATGGATGCAGACCTTGTTCAAAAGCATGGGTATTGATCAAGGTATACCTATCATACATGGAGATAATATGAGCTCGTTGTATCTTGCAACAAATCCAGTATTTCATGCAAGAACAAAACACATAGAGATTCAATATCATTTCCTGAGAGAAAAGGTAATGGAAAAAGAGATTGAAATAGTATACACATCTACAAAGGATCAGATAGCAGATATTCTGACAAAGAGCTAAGATGGAGTAAAGACAAGCAGATTCAAAGAAATGGCAGGTATAAAAGAAAAGAAGAATATATGAAAGATCAGAGAATGCAAATTAGTGATTGAGGGGGAGCTGTTGAAGAATCACTCACAAATTTGACATACAGACAGACATAAAGATGAAGAAAGACAAAAGAGAAGCAGAAACAAAGTATTCAGGAAAATCAAAACCTTAGTGAAGGGACAAATTCACGTCTATAATATACAGTGTAGAAGTTTCTAGAATTACGAGTTTGTTGAAACCCGGATCAAAAGTTGTATATAAGAGAGCTGAGAGATATAGAGTATATACATAGAGGAAAGATAAGAGTCCCGTAAGAGACAAGGATAGTGATATAGAAGACGCCAAAGATTGCGTATGTAGAGATGAATAATAGAACCTGAACTGTCGGGTGTTCCTCTAAGAGAGATGGCAAGGAATAACTACTCAGAGTAGAGTTTTCCATACATATAAGAAAAGTGAGGCCAAGCTATTTTGTACACATCTTCTCTAATAGAAAACACATGTTCATGTGGAAGTTTGAGTGCATTCTTCGTATGTGAAGAAATCTGAGTGATTTCATGTTACTATGAAAGTTAGTTAACAGTTATAGTTTTCTCAATAAACATTTTTTGGTACTTTTGAGAGTTAGATCTCACAACACAGTGTAAATATTTTTATGAGAGATAGCTCAACTTGAAGCCAGTAGTCTCAACTATAAACTGATCAAAAGAGTTTTGTAAAATGAGACAAGTACGCAGTACTGTGTCTGACTGTAAAGGACATCCAAAACTAATGAAGTTTTTTCTTAAACTTCAGAAAGAGTTCAATTACTGAAGAAAGCTCAGGTATTACTTTCTTACTTTGTCAACAATCATTTGAAGTAACTACAAACACAATTGCAGTTGATTCCGGTAAGATTACGGTGATAGTCTAGTAACATTCCAGTGGAGTTCTGGTGAAATTTCAGTGGGTTCAAAACATAGTTTTTGACACAGTTAAGTAACGGAAAGATTATCTAACTGTAAGAAAACACAGTAGTGTAAAGTTTGAAGTAAATCAGTTCAGAATTAAAGCTTTTGAAGGAAATGTGAAGCTTTCTGTAAAGTGATTTTTCGAAGTTCACTAAAACAATAGTAAAGTTTCAGGTTTCTAAGCTACTGATGATTATAGAGGTGTTCTAACATCACTTTAGCTTAGTTCTAGTTGAGGTGTGGCAATTTTCCGCAGTCTTGTTAGTGAACAAGCTTTTGTCACGAAATCAACAGATACATGGCCTACATGTTTTTTCAATTCAGAAACAATTTGCTTTGTGATGTGCTTATGAATCTATTTTCAGATGCACCAGTTGGATGCTAAGATTGGGGGGTTCTTTGGAGCTCATTCCTCGAGAGAATTTTTGTGTAGCATTACACATGTGGCTACGTTTGAAGCTTTTTTACATGCTAAGGGTTGGTCTATGGTATTTTGGTCCCTAAGCTTTCCATCCTAGATGCTATAATAATACTCTGATTGCTTTAATTGATGGATCATATCACCTCGGTATTATGTTCACATGACAATACATGTCATCACACATGCACTAAATGCAATATGAGCGCAACATCTATTGCATGATTTACAATGCATAATCAGATTGCTTCTATGTAGGTACATGTACTGCTGGTGAATGACATTAGGTAAGATTGGCCAACTAAGTGGAATTCTGCCTAGGATTACACCAATCTTACTTTTGATCTTTGTTAATGTCATAATTTTACTCCACATCATCACCAGTGGTTGTTTTGGGTTCATACTTTGGCCATGCAGTTCACATAGTTGGGAGAGAGTAATTGGATGCTTTCTATTCTTTCGACACTGGTGCATGAGAATTGAATCATATGTTTACTATATGCATGGCCATCCTATTTTCATCTTCAGATACTACGATAATTGACTTCTTTGAATGAAAATAGGCCAGTGCAAGCTTATTTGAGAACTAGAAGGCTATGGACTCTTTGGAGCTACTTTTTTGCAAGATTATGACAATCTTCATGCCCAGCCATGATAACTTCTATCACTACCATATAGGGGTAGCTATACTTGATATACACACCATGGCAAGATAGATCTTCAAGAGGATGTCTCTCTAGAAGAAAAGTCTTGCAGAAGAGGATGCCCCTGATACGGAAACTAAAATTGAAGTGAATGTTTATCTCATCACTAGATGCAGTCTACTTGCTCTTTTATATGTGATTTCAGGCTTGGAAGCTTGCGGAGAAGACATTTCCAGCCTTACAAAGTAGTGGGATGCATGCTGGGCTGACTGCCCCCCAAGGGGATTGTGTCTCTCAGCTTTGAAGACTAAAGAAGTGTAGATTGAAGGAAGGACTGAACACTTGCAGATTGACTGAAGAATTGCAGATTTTTGAAGACTTTCCAGATTTGAAAGACTCCAACTGGGAACAATTCAGTTATGTATGATCCTCTTCCCTTACCTTTGTCGAGGACGACAAAGTCTGGGGGGGGAGAGTGTTGGGTTGTAGGGTATGCACACATCCACAATTGTGCATAGGAACCCTTCTTAAGACCATGAGAATAACCCTTTTTTGTATATACTTGAGTGTCACATATGAACACTCTCCTAGAGCACTTTTTAATATTTCCTTATACCATAGTAAGAGGACTCTCAAATACTTCACCCCTTTTTACCCTTCTAAGGAGAATCCACGTAAAAAATCCCACGCAGGTCTTTTTTGGGGATTGGGTTGTTACACATATGATCTTGGAATATCCTAGAAGATATGAGAGTTAAAGGTCGACGTGCTCTCATGTAATATCTCTTATCAATGGAAGATGCTCTCATTTACTCCAAGACTTGTTACATTTACATGTATTGTTGTCTTTGTGAGTGTGTGAGAGTGGTGTGTGTGTGCCTATGCATGTCTCTCCTTTGTGTGAGTAGAGTAGTAGCATTCTATTGTATTTTCCTCATGGACTAGGATCCTTGACTCCCTATTCTCCTTGTTTTCAAGCATGTGGCAAAGCATGGGGCTGTTGCCAATGGTTTGGACATGTGGGAGGTAGGGGTGGATGAAAGGAGAGTCACTCTTGAGCTTTCCTTCTTGCTTCCATGCAAGGTGGTGGGGGTTCTTGGTTGTTCCTTGCTACAACCTCAACAATAGACATGAAGTTCAAATAGGGGATGACACAAAGCACAATGTGGAGAAGATTGGTAATGTCAAAGCTTCCAATGGTAGGACAAACATTATGAGTAAGGTTCTCTATGCACCCACTATCACTAAAAAACCTAATAAATGTAGGCCAAATAGTTGAAAAAGGATTGCAAGTTAGGTTCACCCAACATGGAGCTTTTTTGGAAGATCCATGTCAAGGCTTCAAGAATATAGCCAGAGGTGAGAAGCATGGTAGGCTCTTTACTTTTGAAGTAGGAGAAACTAGGAACATAGCTCTATTCACTTTTGGGTCTCAAACCCTAAGTGAGCTTGAAATGTGGCATAAGAGACTTGCTCATGTGAATGAAAAAACCTGAAGGATATATGCAGGGATCAAAGTGTTCTTGGACTTCCAAACATATCAAAGCAGCACATATCAATAGATGAGATGCATGTCAGATTTGGAAGGCACAAAGACAACCATTCAACCACAAAGGCTACATCAACAACAACTTATTGGACTTAGTACATACACATGTATGGGGACCAATTCAAGAACCTTCATTGGCAAGATCAAGGTATTATGTCACATTTATTGATGACCATAATAGATGGACTATTCTATACTTTATCAAACATAAGAATGAAATGTTTAACTGCTCCAAAAAGTATCTAGCACATGTCAAGAATCATACAGGTAGATAAATCAAGAAGCTCAGATTTGATGGAGGGGGAGAATACTTCTCCAAAGAGTTTGATGAGTTCTTGCACGATAAAGGTATGAAAAGGGAAGTAACTACTAGGTACTCTCCTCAACTGAATGGAATTGCGGAGAGGAGAAACAAGACATTGGTTGGATCAGCTAGAACAATGCTTGAAGAGAAGAGTTTGCCACATTATCTATGGGCAGAGGCTATTTCAACTATTGTGTACCTTGTCAATAGACTATCATCCAAATCAAGAATCTGCCCAAGCAAAGTGTGACTCAATTTGTCACCAAGATGTAGGACATTGTAGACCACCTTGAAAGCATTGGAGAAGTCATTGATGAAGAACACATAGTAAGGCAAGTTATCAATGGTATCAAGAATGATGAAAAATGAATAGCCTTCACCCAACTATGGACCTCTACATTGACATGCAAGTTGCTGACTTCAACACATTCATGGGATAATTGTTCACACATGAGGCAAAGCTTGAAGAATGGAGAAAACCAAAAAGGTAATCAATCCTCTACTCTCTATAAAAATAAGAATAAAAGCAAGGATAAGAAAGACAAATGCAAGAGATCTGACAACGAATCTAGTAACTCTAAAGCCAACTTTGTAGGTAGAGGTAGAGGCTCAAGAGGAAGATCTAGAGGAGGTAGACAAGGCAAGACGAGAGCTCAAATCTCATCATCCTGTGCCATATGTGGTCTAACCAATCATGTTACAAAGAATTGTTTTAGGAACCCAAGGAACCAAAGAGGAAGAAGATACAAAAGAGGAGTCTATGGAAACTCTAGAGGAAGATTCAAAAACTCTTATGGATACAATAAGAACTTATAGAAGAACAACTACCAAGGTGGATGCAAATGAAGGAGAGACTAAAACAACTATAGAGATGATCAAGGTCAAGACGACTCACTTCTTCTCATGAACATGACTATGAATGGAGGTAAGGCAAATGTCCATGTATTTAATATAGACTCAGGATGCCTATATCATGTGGTAGGCAATGTAGCTCTAATATTAGATTTGTAGGACCCAAGGAATAGGCATGAAGTCCAAACACAAGATGATACATGTCAAATTGTTGAGAAGGGATTACACGTTGGATTAACTAACCATGGCCTCACAAGAAACAATTATAAGGCCAAATAGAGAGAAGAGAAAGATATAAAGGTATGGATATCACACTTCATTAGTTATTTAGCATTCTATATACCTAGCATAGGAATCAAAGTCTAAGGATCCCTCATCATACGAGGAAGCAAAGAAGAATCTTGGATGGATGAATGCCATGGAGGAAGTGATTGATGCATTACAAGAAAATCAAACTTGGGCATTGGTGTTTATGAGCCCATCTATGAAGGTCATAGGTTCAAGATGGATATACAAGGTATAAATCAAGACTTGTGGCCAAAGGGTATTCACAAACACAAGGAATTGACTATGAAGAAACTTTTCCACTAGTTTCAAAGATGCTTGCCATCAGGGTACTTATGAGTGTTTTAGCTTCCAAGAATTGGAAGATATACGAAATAGATGCAAAAAAATGATTTTCTAAATGTATGGACATCTGAAGAGGCATACATGGCTCAACCACCCAGTTTTGAAAGATTCATCATGTCCTTGATATGTATGCAAGTTAAGAAAAGCTTTGTATGGTTTGAAGCAAGACCCTAGGGCCTGGAACCATAGGCTTGTTACCTATTTGTAGGATAAAGGATTCAATGTGAGAAAAGCTAATATGTCCCTCTTCACCAAGAAGAATAAATTTGAAGTCATATACCTATGTTTATTATGTTGATGATATCATAATTAGAGGTGATGATGCTGAAGAAATAAGGAAGAATAAGCTTTAGATGAAAGAGGAATTGAAAATCAATGATCTAGGTCTACTCACATACTTGCTAGGATTGGAAGTAGTTTATATAGAAAAAGGTGTGTGCCTTACTTAGAGAAATTACATCAGAGACATGCTTGTCAAATTCAAAATGGAGAATTCAAAGGTTGCAAGTACTCCTATGGAGACGCACTTGAAGCTAAGTGCTCATGAAGGTGAGAAAATTGAAGATGTAACTAGCTATCATAGTTTAGTTGGTATTCTAAACTATGCTACCTTGACAAGGTTTGACATTTGCTATGGATTGAGTGTCTTAAGTCAGTTCATGCATACACCAAGGAAACCCCATAAGGAAGCAACCAAAAGAATCCTCAAATACTACTCTAATATAGATATTAAGCTACTTCCTGATGCATATTGAGTAGGAACTAAAGATGATAGAAGAAGCATACTTGTGTACCTCACCTTTGCACATACAAAATTGATTTCATTGTCCTCAACGAAGCAACCCATTGTTGCACTTTCATCAACTGAAGTAGCATATAGAGGACTTGCAAGTGCAACTCAAGAAGCAATGTGGATTAAGACCTTGTATTTTGATTTAGGTCTTAAGTCATCTTCTCCCCATATCTTTGGGGATAATATCAGTTCATTGCATCTAGCTACTAACCCAATCTATTATGCAAGGATTAAATACATAGAAGTGCATTACCATTATGTCAAGGAAAAGATTACAAGAAAGGAGATTCATTTATCATATGTTCCAACTCATCAACAATGTGCACATATGATGACAAAGGCATCAGATGGAATCAAGCTAAATAGGTTCAAACCAATGGATTGATTGCAAAAGATTTTAGAGGATTGAAGACTCCAGATTCTTGGGCATGAGGGGAGTTGCTAGTGCAATAAGCAATCCTAAGAGTATTTCTTAATTCTTTGGATTACTCTCAATATGTATCACATACCTCATATGAACCTATATTTGTAAAAGTTCAAAGGTTTAATCCTTCAACTTATATCAGTCAATTGTAAAAGACCAAAAGTGGAAGGATCACATGGAAATAGAGAGCCAAAAGCCATGAATTCGTGAGGTTGGATTCAAGTTTAAATCATTCCTAAATTTTAGGACCACTTTTAGGTGGATCACACACCATATCCAAATTCAAAAAGATGTATAAATAGATAATCTCTTAGTTGTATATAAGTAGCTTTGAGCTTTGAGCTAAGCTTATGAGCTTACATTTTGCTCACTTCAAGGTAGATTAGTCCTCCATATGTCTCTTCTAGCATTAGCATATGTGCAATATCAGTAGACATTATGATTCACATATCTTGAGTATTCAATCTCTGTGTGTTGCGACAATACTTTGAGGTACACAGTCAACGTGTATGTTTCATTTCTTCGTGTGTGACTATCCATTTTTCAAATCACTTGGATCAGTTAGATAAAGTTTACATACCAAGTTTTCAAAACTTTTTATGTATGCATTTACATACAAAGTTTTGTCAACTTTGGATGACTACGTTTCAAGCTATGATTTTATGAAGATGACTGTGTTTGCATTTCATCTTGTTCTTTGCATTTCATCTTGTTCTTGAAAAGTCAAGGTGACCCCAAGACTTTCTAAATTTATTTCTCTGTATAGTGAGGCTAAATTCATCAAATATCTTGCTTTAATTAGCTAAACACTTCAATTATATTTTTGCAAAATTTCTCTGGTCAGTTCATACTTTGTGAGCTCTAAGCATTTTATTATGACTCTAACTTCCCAAAATAAAAGGTTTCTTCAAATCTTGTGAAGTGCAAACTATTTGAGAATGATGTTCCAAAGAACTTAGTGGCTCTTTATGCATATTATGGAAGCTAAGGAAGTACATAAGGCATTTTTGAAGCTAAATTGGCTCGTGTAGAGCCAGTTTTTGCAAACACTCACTCACCTCTATCTATATCTCATCACCTCTTCACAGTCAAAAATCTCAAATATGGGGAGATTTTTACAGTCTCATTTGCAAAATGAGCATATGAGCAATGTAGAAAACTCATAAAACTATGAGTATTGACATGTAAACATGCAAAGTCAATCATTGAATCCACTACATATGACTGCTTAACCAAAAGAAGCCAACTAGGTTTATTGAGCACCTATGAAAAATTAACATACATTTCCTATGGTGAGTTTGGGTAAACATTACACTTGCATCACTAAAGAGACCTTGATATCTGGGTGTCTCCCTATTAAGAAAACCTCACCATGACCCTCTTTATCAATTTCAAAGGCTTATGCAAAAACATAACTGCTATATCAATGAACACATGGGTGTACAGAAGCAGTATCCACATAAACATACATAGTGTCTATGTGCTTTTAATATGCAATAAAATGGCATGGAAAGGCTGAATTTACAACCCAAACACTAGCCAAAAACACCTCCAAGTTTCTATCAAATCCATTCTTTTGACTCAAAAAACCAACATAAACTTGTGGTAGCTCCTCCCATCACAACCGAAAGCCTTCTAAGAAACCTATGAGAAGACTCAAGAGCTAAAAATTCAGCAACAAAGTTGAATGTATGCTAACAAGGAGAAACAATTTCAACTACCTCTAATGCCATGATTGATCTTTGCACCAATGTTTCCACCTATGTAGTCAACATTATCCCAAATTTGCAAAATGAGCTTCTAATTTTTCATAATTTTGCACCTAAAGAAACCCTTAGAAAATCAACGGAGAGAGCCCAAGAAGACACTTTGAAGGTCCAAAAATAAAGGTAACCTGAAGTATCTTCACTCCTACAATCACCAAGCAACTATGGATTAGTGGTAGGAAAACTTTCCACTTAAGCGAGCCTTGGGGGGAACACTACTAGAATGGATGACTTTCAGGGAAGTGCTAGTCTTTGTCTTCCTTGATTGTTGAAGACCTTCCTTACATGCAACCAACAATTTCAATGGTGATTTTGGTGATTCGAATGACAAGGTATGCCAAGGTCTATGCCTTGTTCATCGTCGTAGTTGTAAGCCTTGTGAGTGAACTCTATGTCTATGGATGACCAGAGCACTATGTGTTTTATTAAAAAATATATACAAAAGTGTGTGATAGCCATTTGACCTTTCACATGGACACTAATGATGACACAATGTTGAACGTGAGTGATAGCCCTTAATTTCTACTATGCAATTTTACAATACAATGATAAATTCTTAATTTCCACATTTCAATACTAGGTTTCTTCAAAACTAATATCCATTAGTGAAATCGGTATTTAATGGAATTAAAATTACTTCTTCAAAACAAATATCAATTAGTGAAGTTGATTTTTCAATAAACATGAACAAGCATTCATAAATGTCTTTCTAAAAATACTTATCCCTATTTGTGGCTTAAGATAACGTTAAATTGAATCCTTCTCGCCAAACCTATAAGTTCAAGTTACAATAGGTATACTTTCTCAAAATCTTTATCAATTGATTAGGACGTCTACTGAAACCTTGATTAATTTTTCCATCAACTCAGTTGTCTCGTGTGTATATATATATATATATATATATATATATATATATATATATATATATATATATATATATATATATATGTATATATATATATGTGTGTGTGTCTGTATGTATGTGTCTGTAAAATGAATGATCTGAAACAACAAAAAAGTATTAGTTCTTGTAATAAATTAAAGTCTCTCTGTTTTTTTATGTCTCTCGTTCGTGCACTTGATAGTAATAAATTAAAGTCATCAGATTTAGGTGGATTTTATACAGAATTGATTAAAAATTAATAATATACATTTTATAATCTCTCTCTCTCTAGGCCATAATTTTACACTACAATAAATAAAGAATGAAAAACGAGTAGTTTGCCACAGCCACAATGCCAATGAGGATGTAGACTTTGTCTCCCCACAATGGAATATAAAAAAAGATGGAATATACTGTTAGCTTTTCGTTTGAAAGCAAAAGCAGAATACTTTTTGGGCAGCTATGAAAGCTTAGGCATTTTCATTTGCTTACAGATTCAAACTAAAATATTGGTCCCAAAAAAAAATTGAGATCCATTCAGTTGAGTACAGTACAAGTGGAAAAACTCTTTAATTTAATTGAAAATCACTATGATTCTCCTCATGAATCAAAGACGAAAATCATCTTGAGAATACAAACATGAAAATCACTCTCAACATGTCAAAATGGTCCCATTTCACGAGATTGATGCTTTCTCTACTAGCAAGGCATTCAATATACGAGGCTTTTTTTTTTCTAATGGAGGTTCATCCGAGGCTTACTTGCTTGGGCTTTAACTTTGAAATTGCAACTGTACAAGAAAGGGCATAGTACCCATGGGAACCCCTTTATCCCACAAGAACAAGGGTTTACATAGCTAGGTTAAACCACAATACAAGAAAGGGCATAGTACCCATGGGAACCCCTTTATCCCACAAGAACAAGGGTTTACATAGCTAGGTTAAACCACACTCACAACTGCCACGAGGTAGAACAGGTAGTGGCACATAAGCTACATGATACATCATTCCAATGTCATACATGTCCCTCATGTGATGCCGATGGGGGTTGAACCCTCACCCCCACCTCAAGAGGTGAGCAGCCCAACCACCTGGATAGAGATATGGAACACGAGACACTTTTTTTGTATCTGACTACAAGGGTATTCAATATACGAGGTAGTTCCTTTGAACTGATACTTTGTACAAGGATGGAGCTTCTACTCAGAAGAACCCAAGTAACTTAGAAGAGTCACCCCTGTATTGTGACAATGATGAAGACATGTTAGATGAAGCCCTGAGAATTCGCATGTGCAATGGACTTCCAATATTTTCTTCTAGACACCAACCTATTAAAGACCCTAGGAGAAATGTCATTTCAGACTATATGAGAAATGTCTATTAGCTTCACAATGAGAAATGTCTTCATCTTTAAAGGTGATAATTCATTTTTTACAATTTCTATTCTAAACTAGCTTTTATGCTCTTCAACAAAGTTGTAAAACTTTTGGAAACTACTCAAAACACTTCAAACCACCTCGATCTGATATCCTTAGCTCAACTTATCGACAAAACACAGATAAGATGTAGAGCTCCTTTCACTATAGCATGTTTTTGGCCGATTTTTTATATGAACCAATTTTTGTGCCCTAGTATGAAGTTCTAAAACTTTTTGCATGCTAATCAACACATTTACAATCACCTCAATCTGATATTTTTAGTTGAATTTATGAGCAAAATATGGATCTACTATTTCTAAATGGATTGATGACTTGTAATCACTGATAAGGATGGTGAAGAGAATCGGATGGGTGCATGATAAGTGATCAGACTCATGGTGAATGATAAGTGCTCTGTGATAGGTGATGGGTTTGAGTGGTTGATGATATGCGAATATTGATCGGGAAGTAGAGGGAAAGTGGAGAGTTGAGTGATTTGTGATGAGTCATAGGGTTGGTGGTGAATGATGTATGGATTTGGAAGGATTCGTTAAGTGAAATGATATGGTATGAGTCGTGAAGGTTGGAAGGTGAATGGCAAATGATGGTAATGGGCTATTATTGGATGATAAAGTTGTAAAATTGATGAGATCCAACTAATGAAACATGATGGGGTACAAGAAACCATGGGGTCAGCTACACCCTTAAGTGATATGAAGTATTAGGTTCACTACCGATGTCATGATATGTCATTTCCATTGTTTTTATCATTAAAGCTATGCACATTGAGTACAAGAACTTGGAAAAGTAGAAAAGATAAAGGAACTAACTATCTTCCTTGATAGGCTATCTTTCTCAAATCTAGATCTCTAAGCATGTACAAACCTCAAGTTCATCATGGAGTTCCTACCCCAAGAGATAAGAGAAAAATTTGAGGGGATTCTCGATCAATGTGTTAAAGAGATCTTCCTCATACAAATTTTGGCAAACTTCCCAAGAGATGTGTTTCTACAATCTCGATATCCATCACATAAGTACTCTAGGTTTTGTCACTGACCTCCCTAACAATAGCATCAAAGGTCCCACCTTCCACTATAGGGCACAATTGTACACTTTCTATTTATCTATATAGAGGGAGTAGGCCTCAACCTAGTTGTAGTGAGAGATAACAAGCAAATGAGATGGATGAGTGTCAAATCAAGTAGCAGAGTACTATCCCACATTAGCTTTCCAAGGAGCTCCACAATCACCATCAATCTCACCAGATTCCACAAGCCATCAAATCCATCACTCCATGATAGGCAATCAAGAAGCTTTGCCAAAAATGATCAAGTCCACACATTAGATGTCGTGTTGAACTTTTGCCGCCGTCCCTTCGCATACTCACACATACAGGCTTATCATTCTTTTACCTCCCAGCCATCGCCCGATCGTCTTCTTCCAGTTTCGTGATAAAGACTACTCACTCAAGGAGTCATAATGGACCCCCTCATAAGAGACTTTTTCTTCTCTATTCTACCCAAGGGTAAATACCCAAATTGATGCCAAGTGGCATGAGTGCCACCTCACCCAAGGAGGGGTGCATCCCTAATATGACATTTCCTTCCCCTTGAAAGCATTTTCGTCCTCGAAAATGTAAATGAAATGTCCGTAATGGTAGAAGAAAGTGCTCAGACTCCCTTGAACCCCATGTACTGTATGTACATGGTCATCTCTATGTGTTGTTTCCCCATATCCTTCCCCTTAAGAGATCTCATATGAGATCATCTCAAAGGTGGGAAACCGTTTGAGTGGTGCCTACTATCTCCCATATACACTGAACTTTCAAATTATCACTCCCATAACATACAACATCATCTAAATGACCTAACTCCATATGATGTATCCTCTGTGGAGTAATAATATAAAAAGCAAGTGTAAAGTGCCAAGCTCATAAGCTTGACCATGCCATAATGGAGATAGTAAACCATAGAATCCTATGAAAATATAGAACGAAGTCCCATAACAAGTGACTCTAAACCCATCTAAGGCTAAATGATAGATTGTTCTCATAATACTCCAGGTCTTCCTAACCTTGAGTGTACTCACAAGTAATAGTTTAACCTAACTATCTTGTGAACAATGCAAATCTATCATCTAGCTCACATTAGTAAAATGCAATCTCTACATTTCACCAACCAAGAAGTCTATGGTTTTTCATCCATTGCCTATGGACTAAGTTCTATTGGAAGAGCATCTATTGGCACTTGTGCAAACTCTAGTATTTCTCTTCCCTATAGTTTGCCATATGAATGCAGAAAGCATTCCCTTTGAGATTCAGATAATCCCTGCGTACCCATCTTGCTAATTGATGTTTACTCATCATACTCATGATGTAACACCAACTAAGAGTTTGGTACCCTAATAGGTTAGATATATCCCCCATCTCCTGGAAACTCAAAAGAGAGGTATCATCAATCTACTCTAGTCTAACTAATGTCAATAACTAGATTATCTCATCTAGTGAAAGACCATCACTGAAAATAGCATAACTGCTTCTCTCTAGAGTTTACAAGTGAGACTCAATCTAGAAATTATGATTAACTGATCTCCCTCTTGCCTTCGATAGAAGAGTGCCACTTCTATCTAGACAACCTAAAAGTGAGAGAAAGTGAAACTCTCTCTCTCTCTCAATTCAATCTCTTCTACGGAAAAGAGCTCTAGCAGTGGAACCTATTCCACTTTCCCTTTCCCTTTGAAAGAGATTCTATTGAATCCATTTACTCTGCTCATAACTGAGAACATGTACATAAGTTCTCCATATTTTCCTTCAAAACTAGTGGAGAAAGAGACTAAGAAATGTTTCCCAAACACCTCTTCTGACTAAAGGAAAACATACTCTATTCTTCTCCTCTGAAGAAATCATGTTTTCCTTTCCTTCTTTCTCTCTCAAAGAGCAGGAGCTAAAGTGAGAGCACTAAACTAAAGTAAGATCTCTCATTTATCTCTGAGCTGATTCCCACTTTCTCCTTTCGTTAAAAGAGAAAATCATGAATTTATTTAGTTCTCTCTTCCATAATTAATGCATAATCCCTCATTACATGTACTCCTATGAAGATGGAGAACAAATCTCCCCTGACTAATGAAGGTGTATGTAGTGAAGAGTGGAGAAAGCAAATTCCTAATAAGGGTCAAAGTGCTCTACTAAAATGGTCAGCAATGATATGACATGATACCATGAACATATGTGTATCCATAATAAAGAACTATCTCTGCCAACCATACTCTATGCATGGATCTATACGATCCAATCGAACTGATGGAATTATCCTTCCTGAAAAATGAGTATGTGATATCAATGGTGATAAAATCACCTATCACATTCTCTACTGGAAGAATAAATCTTCCGTAAACTATGCAGGATAACTCCCAATCCTAAGGAGATGTCTACTAAGAGCTCTCCTCTGATCTAGTGAGACATGATGCCATGAATGATGAGTCCTTTTCTCCCTGGCCATAGAAGAAGAGTGCTCAAAGGGAAGTCATTTCCACCGTCCCATACCAGTGAAAACTTCTTCCAATTCACGATGTCATACCTACACCAAACCGAATATATATTCCATATATATGTAATGGAATATATAGGTGGACTCTAATGAATCCCATATCCTAAAATGATGTCGGTGGACTCAAATGAGTCCCATGTCTTTGAACTAGTTAGTTTGGTTCTAGTCAATATGTGACAATGGATATCCCTTTCCGTTCCAAACCAACTTGTTCCTAGGTACAAAGACTAAGTCTAAGTACTTCTCTGTAGATCCCGATATACATATATATGTATTGGGTACCCCAACTATTCCTGACTAAGGGATCTATGCTCTATACCATAGAGCTAGTGCCATACCTGTGGCCTTCCTAACCATCACTCGAATCACATAAGCACCCGTCGATGCTGTCTCATGAAACCCATCTCTGTGATCCCATTTAATTGTTTTCCTTAGTAGTGTAGCAGAAATTCTTCACTACTTGGTCAAGTGAAGTGTATCAGTGAAACTAATCACTCTTTGGGTATTCCTAAAAATACCCCATAGTCTCCTAATCATACTATGAGACTCTTGTGAAGATAAGTGAATCTTCACTACCTTGGAGATTATCAAACTGTATCTCCCATACCTCTATGCAACTTCTTGAACCTATAGGATTGCTTGTGCACATTACTAATGGTGAAGGCGTAGCTCCTTCCGTTAGCAATCCTATAGTCTAAATCCAAAAGGATTATGAATAGGGATCCTATTTGCTACTGAAGTTTCTTTATCTATAATACTCTGATGGTACTAAGTCAATCAAATACATGCTTATAAGCATGCCTAAAACTTATTGATGTTTGCAGAAAGGCATGTTACCATGCCATAACATTCTTACGTAAAGGCAAGTGCGTATATAATGCCATACAGTGGAAAAAATTTTGACAGCATTTCCCCGGGAAATGTAATCCCAAAATTTTTTTACCATAAGCTTAGTGGCACATCGGCCACCCAATAACATAGGGCTTGACAGGCCCATGGCATGCACACCATAAACTCATATATGGATTCCATGACCTGCAAAAACATAAAATGCTAGCAACATAATCTGTGTTTCATAACCTTGTATTTCCTGGAATCCTCTTTCCTGCAAACAATAAAAAAGTATACTTCTTGCCTGTCGATCCATACTTTTAGAATTTAAATAATGAACAACATTTGATGTATGCAATCCAATCTATGCATGTACATACAGAACATGCCATGACATAAAGTAAAATGCCTGAAGCATAAAATATACGTCCCTGAGTATTTTTTGTTTTGGAATTGCATGCATCCAATCCTTCTCGATGATGTTTGAGACCTCTGCACCTTCCTCTTCAGGTCCTAATATAAACTTTGAAGTGTCCGAAAACATCGGAGCACTGCCCAAAACATAAAACATGGTTAGGTGATTACAAAAATAATGCAAATTTAGTCAAAAAATGCATTAGTAATCCTTCTTTAGACCTGCAAAAACCACTTTAGGACATAAAAATGTTCATAAAGTGAAATATATAGCATGTGCAAAGAAATCGAATTGAAATTACTCAAATCGCCTTCCTGGTTTGTAAAATATGGCTCCCGGAAGGTCGTCATCGAAAACTGTTCAGACTTTGAAGAGCTGTACAGACCTGCAAAAAAACTTATTTTCCAAAATTTCTTTTCATAAACTGAAAGTAGACCTTGTGCTCTTTGAAAGGAGCCATAGCACGTCCAATTTGGAGTTTTCTAGCCCAAGATATGGCCATTCCAAGCGGGACATGCCTAACTAGTGGACTGTTGGAGGGGTTGGAAAAAGTGTAAAAATATGATTTTTGGGGTGCCCAAAAGCATTCTTCCATCATGCAAATTCTAAAATTCTCTCCATAATCTCAGAGAAAAACATATGAAGAGGCTTGGGCCTATTTTCACTTTTCCAAATCCTCCCTTAGTGCATGCTAATTTGCTCCCCAAAAGAGGCCTAAATCAAGATTTTTGCTTTCATGCAAAAACTTAAATGGGAGCTTAGCAAGCTTCTAATCCACTCTAACTGTGGATTTCTCTGGGATTTTATACAATAATCCATGGGAAGCCTCTTAAATGATCTTTATTCTTACTCCCACAAGTGGAGTTTGACCAAAATTAACATCTAATTTTCTTTTTTCAAAAAGTGCGAGAAGGGGGTCTTTGAGGAAGTAAAATTCCTCCTTAACTTATGATTTTGGTGAATCTAGTGATTCGCCTAAGAAGTCCATATACCATACTCTCCGTATATATACTTTTTCCCATCCATCCGTAGCTATTGCACCTCTTTTTCCCTCTTCCAAAATGGGAATTTCTTAGATTCAGGTGCTGAAATTTTTCTCAAACTGTGATGGAATGGGGTTTTGTGGAGCTCCAAACTCCCATCATACTGAGGTATATTTTTTGATTTCTTAATTGTATATGAAAGTCCATAGACTAAACTATAAATATATAAGATTTTTCCTACCAAACTAAGAAAAATCCTCCTTCATTCCCCTTTTCCAAAATGGCTACTTATAAAAAAATAACTCCTGAAACTTATGTAAAAATCATAAAAATAGGCTACTATGAAGGTGCCTAAAGCTTAGCCGTTATTGTATTTTGAGGGAATCCTTGACTCTAGGTGAGAATACATATCTCATATTCTCCATACATGTGATTTCCCTCCAAGATCCTGGCCCCCCAATGCTTTCATAGCTACTCGCAAATGCAGACCCTTTCAAAATTGAAATGATAATACCTGTGATTAACGTGAAGCTCCATCCTCTTCTTTGTACATGGACTCAATATCAAGTTTGTATAGCTTTTGATGACTTCTTTTGCTACAACATATTGACTTCCAACGGAAAGCATCCATGGACTCAAGCTCCTCTCAAGCCATTCGATTGAGGCTCCTCTCAGGCCGTTTACTCTCGATAATAGAGTTCTGCATGCCAAAGAAGCACAACAACTTGGATAGGCGCCTTGGATACTCCATGAGCATGGCATATAGGAGACCAAAGTTTGATCCCCCTGGCTTGCATCAGCGAATCGTGTTGGCTACTATTCCTCATATGTTCGTTTTGCCACTACATCAGAAGAAATTCTTGAGTACACCGTTGCTCAATTCGCCATCGTCCAGCTACGCCGTCCGCGAGAGATACAGAGATGTAAGTTTTCCACCCGTAGATTCTTGTGTATACAGAAACACTGTTCAAGATTTACAGAACACGTACCTAAAGCATCTCAAATTGACGGTGTCTTGGCTAAGCCATGTGCCCCTAATCCTTGAGGTGTGGGTTCAATTCCCATTTGCTGCGCACACGGAAACGAACCTAGATCGATGCTCTGATACCACTGTCATGTTGAACTTTTGCCGCCGTCCCTTCGCGTACTCACACACAGAGGCTTATCATTCTTTTACCTCCGAGCCATCGCCCGAGCGTCTTCTTCCAGTTTCGTGAGAAAGACTACTCACTCAAGGAGTCATAATGGACCCCCTCATAAGAGACTTTTTCTTCTCTATTCTACCCAAGGGTAAATACCCAAATTGATGCCAAGTGGCATGAGTGCCACCTCACCCAAGGAGGTGTTGTAGCTCAGTGATGAGTAGCACCTCCTTTAATGTCAATCCGGGAAGACATGAGGATGGTATGAAGACCTCGAGCAAGTGAAGCCACAAATGTGTGAGTGAGAAGCACACTAACATGCACACACATACACACACACGCGCACACACGGCAAGGACAAAGAAAGTAAGACAATGGAATCACTTCTATTGCAACGAAATTCTCATACAAGCTCAAAACTACAAGAAGCCGGCTAAAAATGAGCTCTCTAGCTCTATTTATAGTTTTTGACTAGCTTTGGCCCTATCCAGACCTAGTGTCCGGCCTAGTTAAAAATTAGGTTCCAGGGCTTATTCGAGGGCTCAAAGGAGATCTAAAAAATATGAAAATTGGCAGGCCACTACTTCTAAGGCTCCCCAAGCTCGAGGACTCCTCAGCTTGTACAAAATGGAGCTACAAAAAAGTGAAATGATATTTACAAGGGTTTTCAGTGATGAGAATCAGTTTTAACATGGTGTAAGGTTTGGAAAAATTTAAAGGGTTGCCTTAGTGCTAGATCTGCATGTATGCTCGTACTTGCTTCATCTGCCAACACTCTCCCCCCCTAGCATTTGTCGCCTCTGACAGACCCTTGCTCTGTGGTTTGGTCAATGTAGTTCTAGAGAATGTTGGTTGCCAAGTCATGTTCTTTGATCCGTAGCCCTCTGATTAGGTCTCTTTGAAGGGCATCCCAATTGACTGCTCCCGGTATGTTCGGTTGTGGCGTTGTGTAGAGCTCTGAATGCATCGTTTGTTCGCATGCGAAGAGTTGTAGCAAATGAGTGGGCCGTGGCGCGAACACCTCTGAGTGTGCCTCCCAAAACCCCGTGGTGAACATATCATCAAAAGTTTGCTTGTAGCAGGCAGGGAGATATCTGATTCGTTCGTGCCATGCATAAGCAACTCGTATGCTCGGGGTTGTGCTCATATCATATAGTAGGTCATAATTACCATTAATGAACCCGGGAATCGGAGGCTGAATGTGACATACATTGCGGAAGGTTTTGAGCACTACCTGCATCATATCCAATATTTTGAGCATCATTTGGGCAGCTACGTCTGGCATGGGGTGGAGGCGTGGAAATTAATGTCTGATAGTAGCCATCATATATGCTACTGTAGGTGTGCCTGTTGGGGGTGCAATGGAGGGATAATTTAGCCATTGTTTACAATTTGCATTGTTATGAGCCTTGATGGTGAATGCTTTCCATGATCTCCTTCTTTAAGCTAGCCCAAAGCAAGGGTTATATTTTAAATGCATGGGAGCATGGTCCCATGTCCGTAGCATTTCCGGATATGTTTCCAGTAATTTTTGCCTCCAGATAGGTTGGAATATGGCCCCCTTTTTGGTTGCCTCTGGGATATCCTCTGGTTCGAACTGAGTTGAGAAGGTGGGGTATTTGTTGGTGAGGCATTTGATTTCAGCATAATAGTCAACCAGCAATACAAAATATGGTTTATACTGTAACTCTGAACTAGTTATCAGTCTTCTAGGGGCCAGATGTCTGAAGTATTCTGATTGAAGTATGGTTTCTTCAATGGTCTTCATGGCCAACATCTGGTTGGAGATAGGTTCTTAATGAGTCCGCCCCATTTCTTCTACCTGTTTCATCCATGCCGATGGGGGTTCCTCATATGTATCCTGTCCCTCTTCAGTGATTTTGCCTCCTGGAAGAGGTTGTGGCTCATAATTATCTTCAAATGTTTCTTCCACCGGAATGACAATGGTCTCCTCCTTGTTTGGCTGATCAGGTGGAGAGGGGGGTCGTTCATATTGTAATAGCTTAATCTTTAATTCAGCCACCTGCTATCTTAGCTCCAGTACTTCATTGGTTATTGCTGATTCAGGCTCTGGTGAGGTTGCAACATTGACCATCTCTTTAGCTGTTGGTGGTTGTGGTGTATGCACTTGGGATCTTTGTAGGTCCTTTACCTGGTCTACTAACTGGTCGCGTGCCTCCAAGAGGGTAGCATATTCTTCTAACGCCTGCTGAATGTGTGCTGAGGGAATAGCCACAAATTTGGCGGGGTCTATAGGTGCTCCAGAGGTATTTTCCATGGCTGCTTCTAGATTCTCCTGGTTTTGTTGCTGTAGCCTTGTGTTTTCTTCTTGAGCCGCTCTTAAGTGGCGACGAAGTAGAGTCATGTTTCTTTGTAGTCGAGCATTGCGTCCCAACTGATCTCTGAGTTGTTCCTCCATAGCCTTACTTGTCTCCATATACTTGGCTTCCATCTCTGCATTCGATTGTTGGAGGACAGTCACTTCGTGTTGTAATGCTGTATTACTTAGTTCCAAGGCATTGACACGTGCCTGGAGTTGAGCCGAGAGGTTGCATAGCTCTGTGTTATTTTCTTCCAGTAACTTATATTTGTGCTTAAGTAGAGTGGCCGCTTCGAACATGGTGTCTAGTGCATTACTAAATGATGTGGATGCAGGGGTAGAGGTGGAAAATGCAAAGGGTCAGGAAATGGGGAAGGGAAAAGTGGATGATGTGCCTATGAGTGAAGTGAAATGTGATGATGTTGGAACAACCGTGGTGGTGGGTGCTCCTGTGGGTGGTGAAATGTCCATGGGCTCGGACGTGATAGTGTGTGAAGTGTGAATTGTGAACACGAGAATGGTAGGTGGTGTGTTAGTGGTGGCCGTGAATGTGGGGGAGTTGGGTTGAGGAAGGGACTTTTTATTATAATTCTCAACTTGTTGGAGTATATTTACAAGGTTTGTCCAAAATGAAGGTTGGGTGATTTGGGTTGATTCTGAGGGGGTTAAAAGGGTTACAGTGGATAGGGGTTGGGAGGGAGGAAATGTATTGGTGGATGGAAATGGGTGTGTTAAGATTTGGCTAGTGGCAAGTGGCTATCCGAGGGCTTGGAGATATGAAGGGTGACCTATTATAGTTTGATCGGTGGCAGGATGACCTCTATGGGGCTCAGAAAATAGGGTGGAAGTGGTGGATGTAGGTAAAGGGGAGGATGGAGAAAGGGTGGTGTGTATAACGCTTTCACCATGGGTGGATACTGGTTGTTCAGGAAGGCTAGTGGGGAAGGGTTCTGAGGGCTGGATGGGAGGTGATGGTGGAGATGGTATCTGTGTATTTACATCAGGATCCTCACTGTGAGTTGGGCTGGCCATGTGAACATCTTCTGAAGTTGTGGTAGGCAGTGCGGTAGAGACTTCCATTTGAATCATTTTTCCCCGTCGTGGTCTTGTATCGATCCTTCGTTGGTCATATGGAGGGGTATTACGATAGACCATGGTCCTCATGGCCTCCCCTATTCCGCATGTTTCCGCCAAGAGATTCAATGATTCTACGAAATGCGGGTCGACATTCTCCGCTTGCAGCATCTGGTTCACTAGTGCTCTATTTGCCTCTTCTGATAACTTGTGTCTTTTCTGTACCTGCTTGATTGTCTTGTAGAGCCGTTTGAGTTGTGCCGTGTAGGCAAGAGCTTCCTCTTCACTCTCCTCTGGTTCATTTCCCCATGCTTCTTCCTGATTCTGTGTGCTTTGAGCATGAGGATGTTGTGTCTCATCTTCCCAATGTACCCTTCTTGCCTCACTCTGTGGCTGTTCTCTTTGGGATGGTGATCCGAGACCGGCATTGTCAGAAAAACACTCACTATCAGATAAGTGGGCAGTCTGCAGGAAGTTTTCAAAGTCAAAATTTGGATCCTCTGCTAATGTGGCCATGGATGCAAACTTAGCATCGGTGGGTAGTGGAGGGGCAGATGGAGTGGGCTGTACCATATTCCCTGATTGTGTTCCTTGGAGATGGATAGTGAAAGGGTCTACTTGGGCCTCTTCTCTAGGGGAAGCTTCTGTTGTGGCCTCACGAGGGATCAGAACTTGTGAAAGTGATCCACGCATTCTTTTCGCAGGTTGAACTCCTGACTTCCACCCCTTGAAGAATTCCAGTTGTGAGTATTTAAGGGCCCTTGCGATCGGCACATCATAGGCAAGGCATCTATAGACAATTCTTGTAATTGCACAGCAACCATTTAAGGTATGCTTCCTCACGCCTAGCTTGCTTGCTTCATATAACTGGTCCAGAATCCATACGGGCATTTTAATTGGCAAGCCTCCAGTCTCTGCTAGGTATAATCCATACCATATTTTCTTATGAGGTTGGGTGAAGCGGTCTTGAGCTGGAAATGCGAAGTGTTGAAGGCACATCGGCAGTGGTATGGCAATGTTGGGGGTGAGAGCACACATTTCTTTCAACTTCTTGATTTTGTTATTCTTCATCGACTCTGGTATCGAGGGATCTCGATCGGAGGGTACATGGGTGCCATACATCTGAAGGGCTTCCCTGATTAAAGTAATGTTCAATTCAAACTTCTTCATTTCTTCCTGGTTTGATAGAGAGGGCACCAGGAATGTGCCTGAATGATCTTTATCTCCTGTCGGCTTCAGTGTGGCAATCAAGTAGTAGCACCTAAGAAAATCTGGTCTAGGCAAAGCTGCACTAAAGTAATCTTGCAATCCCGCTTTCTGCCAGATATCCTGAAGAGGAGCTGCATTCTGTAATGTTTCAAATTCTCTTGAGAAGAATTGGAATGTCCACCATACTCCTCCGAATTCCAACTTGGATTCCCAGATATGATCTGCGTCTCCCAAGTCTCCTGGCATCTCATTGAACCAATGAGAATGCCCCTTTACTCTTTCTGTTAGGCCACTTGGTGGATCGGAATGGGAATTCTTCTCACGTTCAAAAACTCTTCAGGCCTAGCTGTCAGTGGAACCTCCACAGGCATGGTATCCCAATTGCTTTGAGTGCTAGTGCCTGCCTGAGAGCTCGTGCCTGCTGCTGCTGCCATGGGAATCGGGTGCTTATCTGCTAGAAGAAGAAAGGCACATTAGTGTTGCATAGGAAACAGAATGTAATGGTGTTCCCTTCACAATACTAACATGACAATCCCAAAGGTTAGTGGTTAGAGGTGAAGTTTTTGTGATAGATGTGAGTGGTGATTAGAGGTCAGTGTCATCCTAGATGCATACTTTGGTTATGCAATGGACTCAGAATGCACCTATGTCAGAGTGGATGGATTTACAAAATTGGGTCAGGGGGTTTAATACACGGTTTAAGTCTCCAAGCTTTGATAGAGGATTCGTAGCTCTTAGAGCTAAAGACAGGTAGAGATTTATGAACTAGAGTGTGATGGATTTGGGACCTTTTGGGCACCCATTTCCAGACATTCCTCGGTTTGACTGAGTGTGGGTTAGGGTGGTATTTAGGTAGAGTTCCTGCGTTGTTAGTCGAGAGGACTTGTGAGTGTTGAATTATGCCAGTAACTAGAGTTGGAGCTATTTGGGCTCGTAAACAGGCCTTGGGCACCCATATGTGTCTAGCATTGGGGCTAGCCTTCATTAACCGCTTAGGGACCCAAATAGACATGGTGCGGCTAGGAGGTTGCCTAGGGTACTCCTTCAATTTTGTCCTTGATGGTGTGGCTTGTTTTTTGGCTCCTCGAGAACCTACTATTAGAGTTGTGGGTTTTCCATCCTTGCGTATCCAGATCTGCTTCGCGCCACGAGGTACTCCGTGTTGCACTGGTGGGCGCTCCTGCCTTTTGATCAGCAGCCTCCTTCGTGTCGAGTGATGTTCGGTCTTCCTGTTTAGAGTCTTCTTTGGATCAGCTGGGAACTCCTTATTGGCTCCTGTACCTTTGGTAAGATGGACACTCCTCTGCACCATAGAACTCTGGACAAGAACATCATTGTTATCTTCATGTGGCTTCCTGGAAAGACCAGGAGTTGGTGCTTTTCCTACTGGTTTGAGTGCTTCATTTTCTAATTCAATCGTAAGATAGCTTTGGCCTGCCCAAGCTTGAAGAATTCCACTTCTTAGGTTGAGGTTGACTGCGTGATCATAGATCCAGTCTTGGCCCAAGACAAGAGGTTCGGTAAGATCCTCGTCTTCATACACTAGCATTTTTGCTGGCATGAGGACCTCTTGAATGTAGAGAGGAAGTTCCACCTCTCCCATGCAAGGGGTTTCAACACCTCCTAATCCTATCAGATATGCTTCTAGGGGTTTTACCTCCAATTGCAGCTACTGGTAGTAAGAAAGCCGAACTGCACTAGTGGCTGCACCTGAATCAATTAAAGCTCTTACGGTCCTTGTACTGTCTCCTTGTCCAACTTCTAGGGTCACAAAAGGTCGTCGATCCACTATCCTATGGGTACGTTCACCTGAAGCCTCACACATGGCCATGTGATAGCCTAGAGACTCTTGAGTGTCAATCATAGGCTAATCTCTCCCTTGCCTCCTCAATTTCATTCGTCGGATATGCTCTAAGGCCTCTGCTTGTGCTTCCTCTCGAATTCGTTTTTCCTCCTCTTTACGTTTCTTGGCAGTGTTGAGCCGATTTAACATCTCTCCAGTCAGGGGTTCTTGGTATAACTTGACTCTACATCCGCTTATGAAACTAGGGAGAATATCGCCTTCCAAAGTGGCTAGTTGTACTGCCCCACTAGTTGAAATCCTATTTATGATCATAGGTCCATAGCCTCTTTTCTCTAATTTTCGTGCATGCTGCTTCAATGTGTAGACTAGGACTAGGTCTCCTGCTTTCAAGCCTTTATCCTTCACATGTGTATCAAAATATGCCTTTTGCCTCTTCTTCGCTACATAGATTCCTGTTGCAGCTCTCAATCGTGTCTCGCCTAGATGTTCAAGATCAAAGATTCGAGAGGAGAGTTCATGGCCTGTCCAGTCATGCTCTTGTGCTACTTTCAATGTAGGTATCAAAAAGTCCAAGGGTAGCACCGCATTCTGACCGAACACCATCTAAAAGGGTGTGGCTTGGAGTACCGTTTTATAGGCCACTCGGTATGCCCAAACAGCATGGTGTAGCTGTTTGTCCCAATCAGAGCGTTTATTGTTCACTAATTTCGTCAGTACATTGCATAAGATCTTATTTGTACTCTCAGCCTGGCCATTAGCTCGGGGGTGATAGGGGCAGACTTCTTATGTACTACCAAGAATTCTTGGAGCAGATTTTCAATAACTTCATTCAAGAAGTGAGTCCCTCTATCACTGACTAGCTCTATAGGTAATCCATACCTGGTGAACACATTCTCAAACAAGAACTTAACTGTTGTTTGTGCATCGTTCTTTGTTGTGGCTTTTACCTCCACCCACTTAGTCAGATAGTCAGTGGCCACAATGATATACTCAGCATGTGAACCCTTAGCTGGGGGATTAATAGGGCCTACAAAGTCTATTCCCCACTTAGAGAATGCACGTCCACCCATCATAGGTTTCAGTGGCATCTCATCTTTGCGTATAGGATACTGAGTTCTCTGACACACATCACACCGTTTCACATAGGTATGTGCATCCATGTGAAGGGTCGTCCACCAGAAGCCCGCAAATAGTATTGCCTTGATCACCCGATCTGGTCCAAAGTGTCCTCCTGCTACACCTTGGTGAGCAGTTTCCAAGATCTTTAGATATTCACTCTCATGAACACAAAGTCTTAGGTAACCATCTCTTTCACCCTTGTATAGATTATCACCAATGAGTGAGTAATCTAGGGCTTCTTGTTCTAGACTTCTTTGCCTCGTCATAGTCGTGTCTGGAGGGAATGTTTTCGTCCTCAGGAAGGATACTAAGGGTTCAATCCAATCCGGCACTATGGACACTTGATAAAGAGTGGCATGTTCCACAGGTGGTTTAGTGCAGCAGATTGGGCATTCCTTGCACAACTTCTGGACATCAGCTTCCATAGTCGGCCAATGCACTCCTAGTATCCTCAGGGTCTATAGGGTTCGTTGTTTTGAGTAGTGTTGCTCTAATGCACCTACATGTGCTAATTGCAACTACTTAGCGTACTCGTCCTCTTCTACACAACAAGCCAAGATCCCTTGATCTGTGTGCTTGTACATACTTCCTGCCATGATGTGGTACTTTTGGGCTTTTACTACCTCTCTATCCTGTGTGGCTATTATTGGGTGGTTAGGCCCGTATGTCAATACTGGCACTAATGGCTTAGCCCACTGCGGCACCACTTCCAAATTAAACAAGTAAGCATCAGGTAAGTCATCTGATACTCCTTGTGGGGCTTCTCCAGATGTGAGCCTAGAGAGATGGTCTGCTCTCAAATGAGTCCTACCTTTCCTCACTACTACCTCAAAGTCATATTCCATTAGTAAGAGAAACCATCTTACTAATCTGCCTGTATTACACGGCTTTTTTACCAGGTACAGTAGAGCTTGGTGATCAGTAAAAAATTTGAACTTATTTGCAAGAAAATAGTGTCTAAACTTTTTAACCGCATACACCATGCCTAATCCTTCTCGTTCGGTGGTTGTATAGTTCCGTTCAGCAGCATTCAATTGCCTACTGGCATAGGCAATAGGGAGATCCATATTACCTTCACCCGTAGGTTGTGCAAGTACACATCCAATAGCATAATTGGAGGCATCCACATGAACATGGAATGGCTTGTTCCAATCTGGTGTGGTCAAGATTGGTGCTGAACATAATCTTCGTTAAAGCTCCTGGAAGGAATTCTCACATTCATCAGTCCACTCAAAGTTAGTCAAAAGTCCGTACATGGGCTTTGCAATGACAACATACATGTGAATGAACCAGCGGTAGTAACCACAATGCCCCATGAAAGCCTGTACTTCCTTGACGTTCTTTGGCCTAGGTAGTTCTGCGATGGCTCTCACTTTCTCTTCGTCAATGGATATGCCGTTCTTTGACACTATGTGTCCTAGAATTTTGCCTTGCCTGACCATGAAAACACACTTTTCTGGGTTCAGGCAGACTTGATATTCTCTGCATTTATCAAAGATTTGTCTGAGTTCAGGTATATGGGTCTGTCTAATGTTGGAATGAGCGCAAAGATCATCAACATAGACTTCCAAATTCTTCCTCAAGAACTCTTTAAACACGTGACACATTAATCTTTGAAAGGTAGCAGGTGCATTGGTAAGCCCGAATGGCATTACCCGAAAGGCAAATATGCCCCACTCTGTGGCAAAAGCCGTCTTATGCTGATCTTCTGGAGCAATGGCTACTTGATTGTAGCCAGAGAACCCATCTAGGAAGCTGTACACTTCCTTGCCGGCTACCCTTTCTAATAAATGCTCGGTGATAGGAAGAGGATAACTATCCCTGATAGTGGCTGCGTTAACCTTCTTCAAGTTAATGCATACACGTAATTTGCCATTCTTTTTGGGCACCACTACAATGGGGGATACCCATTCAGTATGCTCAATTTCATAGATAAATCCAGCTTCAACCAAGCGATCTATCTCTTCCTTGATCTTGGCCGCATAGTTGTCATTGTATGTGTATGGCATTTGCTTAGAGGGCCTAGCCTCTGAAGTCATGGGTATCGTATGTGAGCATATGTCAGGGTCTACACCTTTCAGGTCCTTGTAGCTCCAAGCGAATACATCTCTGTACTCTCTTAGCAAAGCTACCAACTCTTGCTCTTCTTCTTCCGTCAGGTCATGCCCTATGTAGGTGCACCTTTCTTCTCCCTCTTCTAAGGCGACAACTATTTTCTTGGTAGTTTCCTTGCTATCATAGGCCTCTCCTGCTTGTGCCTCACGTTTAGGCATTCTTATCATGACTCTCCTATCGTTTACCTCATATTTTTTGAAGTTTTCAGGGACCTCAAACAAGGATTCTTCTGCCTCCGGAGTGACTTCCTTCTTCTTCCTTTTCTTTCCTCCACTCTTAGTGGCTACTTGTGTGGCTAACCTCACCTCATTCGTGATTTCTTCGTGTCTCTGGGGGTAAGCTTCAACTTCATAGAAGTATTCTTCATCTGATGCAAAAGGTGGGTCCATAATGATTGGCTAGGTTCGCATTCTTCTAAAACTGCATCTCCCATGATTGGCTCTATTGAGAAGACTGAAATGTCATAGCCATCCTCATCACAGTGGGGTGTCCACTGCTCTTCATTGATGGCTACATCCATTGTTGCTAAAATTTCAGCCCAGCTGTGAGGCTCAAACTCTTCGTCAGGAAAAACTACCGGTGCATAGGCTGGGTCTTGAATTGATCTATGGGTTTCTTTTGCACCTACCTCTCTAGCTTTCTCTCTCTTCTCTTCTTCTATTGCTACCTTACACATCCATAAGTGAGTGTCTTCATGCATCCACGAGGATCCGGATCCTATGGAATGCACATATTCAGTCTCATCTTTGGCTCTATGGATGGGATTCCATTGAATAGGCGGTACGTCTCTATGAGAGTAATCCTTGAGATTGACTTTGGTTGTAACACCTAGATGTTGCAAATACAAGGAATTGGTTCCCCGATCCTGTACCACTTGCAATTGCTGCATAAATGGCCTTCCCAAAATCATCTCGTAGGCTTGGTTTTCGCTAAAGTCGCATATAGCAAAAGTATGCTCAAACTCAACACCACATGTAGTGAGAGTTATTCCTTCTAGCAATCCTAAGGGCCTTTCAATATGACCATCGGCCATATGCAATTTCATTCTCGTGGGTCGGAGTGCTGGCTTGCCCCAACGCTTCCATAGGGAAGTGGTAGCAATTGCAACTCCTGCACCTGAGTCCAAAATTGCCTTGGTTGTGTATCCCTGATGGGTAACTAGGAGATAGGTAATTCCTTCTTCTCCTTCACTCATGTCTCCTATCTTATCCAATGGTATTTCAGGCACTGTTCTATGAGATCCTACCTGGGAACGCAATTTCGCTATGTCTGGCACTTTTTTGGCTACGTGTTTCCACACTTCTGGCTTAACTTTGAGTAGCTCTTCTAAAGTGAGATTGAACTACACTTTAGTGTTCTTTACTACCTCTGTATTCCTAGGTATGATTGAATCTTCGTTTCTTATCATGACTTTGGGTGCTCTCAGGCAAGTAGACTTGGTTTCCCATGGGCCTGTGAAATGTGGTAACTCTTGCAAGGAATTAGATTCAAAGTCTAACCTCTCATGAGAGTGGACACTTTCCTGTTCTTCATAAATAGAAGGGATGTCCTGTGGGAACTGATCATGTGCGTCATCCACGAGTTCAATGGGAGGAGGGACTTCACTCTCCTTTGCCCACTTCTCTTCTTGAATCTCTCTCAGGAACTCTGGTGAATACCTATTCATAGAAGAAAAGGTGTCTGGTTCAGTGGAGTTAGGCACATAAGCTTCTTGGGGAGGAATGCTTATTCTATCACTTGCCCTCTCCTTAGCCTGGGAGGTGGCTCCTTTTCCAAACTTTTCAAGTAACCTCTCCAATCTATCGAATAGACCATCAAAGTGCAATGGTGTTCTGATGGGGTTAGAGCCATTGAACAAGCGACTGGCTTCAAACATGGCTTGCGCCAATTCGACCATTTTAGCACAAAGCTTTGTTCGCTCTATCTCTAGATTGGCTCTAGGGTAACATTTCTCATGATCTGTTACATTGGGCCCTTCTTGGATTCTGGCTTGATATGCTTTAAGCATCATGTCTAGATCTTCAGGAGTGGGATCGGCTAGGACTGATCCTACTCTGGGTGGTGGGTGGGTTAAGGGTGGTGTATTGAAAGGTTGGGGAATGGAAGAGGATGGATTGGCGGGTAAAGGGGAAGGTGGTGGAGGGGTGGTGTGAGAGTGGTTTTGAGATGCGAGTTCAGTTATCTTTGCTTTGGTTTCTCTCAAGCTTTCTTCAAGTTCGCTCATTTTCTGTGACCATTGTCTTTTCATTCTCTCTCGGCTATCTCTCCATGCTCTTGTCCTTTTCTTGGTTATACTCTCTGTCTCACTAACCTCAGAACTCTTTTCCTGCCCTACTCCTTGAGTTTGCTGCAAGGCTTGGGCTCTAGTGACCACATGCACTGGGGCTGTGGAAGTTATACTTCCCGTAGATTCTACCACTAACCCAATGACATTGATAGGAGTGATTTTAGGCATGTTATTAGGGTTCTTTGGGCAATCTCGTAGGAGATGCTCTTTTCCGCAGTCTTGACAGAAACCCTGAATTGTCACTGGTTGGGGTTGTGTAGGGGCAGGCAGTGGAAAATCACGTATAAGGTGATCTCCCTCACATCTGAAACATGGTCCTCTAGGAAATGGGGTTCGTACCTACCTAGGTTGAGGTCTAGAGTTGGGGTTTGTGTACATGACATTAGCATACTCAGGCTCCCCACTATTTTCACTTGGGTCCTCATAATAGTATGACTCGTTATGCTCGGGTGACTGCATGTAGTAAGCATGTGGGCTATCAATATGTGTGGAGTCAAAACTATGGTCACTTGGATCACTGTCTGATAGCAATGGGGTGACTGGGACTATGGCTCTGTTCGGGTTTTCTTCAGCAGATGCATATTTCACTGGGATCACATTGGTTGGAGCAGGGGGTTGTTGCACTAGGACTGGTTGAGGTCTCTACTGCCCTTGATAAGGTGGCTGATAAGGTTGCTGTGGCCTGTTGTATTGTTGTGGTGGGTACTGATTCTGGTATCTACCCTGTTGTGGATATGGCTGAGGGTAATTTTGCCTAACAGTTTGTTTGTTATATGGGTAGTCCTGTGCAGTGTGGTTGGTGTACCTTCGCTCTATGGTGCAGTACTGGCTACTAGGATTCACCTGGGGTTGGGCCATAATGGGACATACATTTGCCATATGGTCACCTCCACAAGTGTAGCACCGCTTAACTGGAGCAAATCTTGGAATTTGTTTGCTAGAGACACCTAGTTTTTGAGCTACCTTCTCTGCAAGTTCCTCAATGGATGTGGATTGACCAGATGTGAGGCTACTAGAGCTATCCGAATCCTTATAGATTTTTGATAGTTCTAACTCCTCACCTAGATTATCCTCAATGTCTATGCACATGAGCACGCACTCTTCTATAGTTCTGGGGTCCTTCAGATACACATATGACCTGAGCTTGGTGCTCAACAATCCATCTAAGAACAAAGCCACTTGCTTGGCTGGTGTGGGTAGCTCAAGCATCGGGCACCTCTCTAGGTATTGCCTAAACTGTCTTCCTGCTAGTCTGACCCTCTCTTGAGGTGTTTGCTTGAAGCTATGAATTAGTGAGGAAGTGTTGTGCCTTATGCCGCTCTTAGAAAACTCAATGATAAATGCCTCTAGGAGCTGGTCTATGTTTCTGAAATGCCTCTCGTTCAGTGGTTGAAACCACGTAAGGGCAGTGTTCCTAAGGGTTAGGCCAAAAGCATTATATTGTGTGAATAGGTCCTCTACCTGTTCAGCTTCAAGACTTGCCTAAATTCTGCCACATGGTCATAAGGGTCTCCAGTGCCATCGAAGTAATTCTTCATGGACTTCACCAATTGAGTTGGCCTCAGGGTCCTAGTGTGTTCTCTCGGCCTTGGCAAAGGAAAATCATCAGCATTTCTTTGGTTCCTTGGGTCTCTAAATCTCTCGGTTTCTTCTCTATCCGTCCCCGTTCTCCTTCTTTCCCTTCCCTGGGGGTTGGCAAAGCTTACTTCAGTTCTATCTCTACTCCTATCTCCTTGAGCTCCATGAGCCTGGGAGTTCCCGGCTCCTTGGTGACCATAGGACACATTAGACCGTGGTTGGGGAAAAACAAATTCACCCTTCCATGTGTAGGCATGTCTGCCATGCTCGGTGACCATGAAGATTCTCTCCGATGTATTGTCTAGGTATGTTACTTTGCCTGGGCTATCAGGGTCTTTAAACTCATAGATTGTGAGAGCACTCACTTCTTGAGGGTGAGAAGGTTTATATCTCCAAAAGGCCTTATCGGTTTCTCGCTTTAAAAGCAAATCTATGCTTTTATTATCCTGGGGAATCCACTCTGGAGTCATGATTCTGGTCAAGACAGATTTACCACGGGGAGTTCTTGGCTCTCTCTCTAAATTCCCTTGCTCTATATCACCCATATCGGTCTCCGCAATCACATTTCCAAACTCATCAGTTCTATCAGGAAGAGTGGTGACTACATATATAGTCCCCTCTTTATCTAGGTATGCTCCATTCTCAAACTTGACTACTGGGTGTTCTAGTCCATGGGGTTGATCGGGGTTCTTAATCTGGACCACAGATCTTCTCAGTCCGTCTTCGTAGATGCGAGCACCTAGACGATTAATCCTGATGTATTCCAATTGAGTCTTGTAAGGTCCCTCTGGCTTTTCTAGATAAGCCACCCCTGAACTACCTACTGGTCTCTCCATGTGATAGGAAATTTCTGAATCACTTGTTTCTGATCGTGGAGTGTATGGGTAATCACTCAACTGCTGGGCCCAGGACCTAGCAGTGTGATTGACACTAGCTTCAGAAGATCTGAGGCTTTGTCTGTCTCGGCCTAAGTGTCTGCCGGACCTAAGGTTCATATGCCTGGTTTCTCTACCCCCTTGGTTCCAAGTACACTCTCGTTGGAGGTTAATTGGCACCAATCACTTTGTTCTTTTTAGTTGATTATTATGTTTATGATCTTGTCTGATATCACGTCATCAGGAATACTTAAGTGAATTTCGCACTTGATAAATGATCGATTCAAGTTTACTTTTGTCCCTTAGGGTTTTTCGCACCTAAGATCTACTTAATGCTTGCACTTGGTTGATTAGTTCTCTTGGACTTAATTCGTGCCTGACGTTGTCCTAATTAATTACCACACCTAAGTCGTACTTAGCCTAGGCTAGGAATTGACAAAGGAGGGTTGAGAGAACTTCCAACCTCAATCCTCTGGTTGCTCAAACCGTTGCACAAACCCAGGAAGCCTTCTCCCAAGCCTAGTACTCACCCTTGCTAGCTTGCCCTGGAATCCCTTGAGTGCACGCACAATTCCTGCAAAATTTCACAAGTTAATATAGCTCATTGACCACAATGAATTGAAAGACACACATCAACAATTATGGGCCCCCCTTGGAGTAATTTACGGAACCCCCAAAATCTTAGGACCTCTCAGGATTCAGGAGATCTCTCCCTGGTGTCTAGGTCTTTTGCCCACTCCTAAGGCTCTAATGTTACCCCAATGTGTCCACAATTAAGCCCAAATATACCTCAATTCATTCAAAAATTCACTCTAAAATTTTCATGCGTTAAGGCCGTGTATCGCGATAGGTCGGGTCGGTGTGTCGCGATAGGTGGAAGTGTCGCGATAGGTCGAGGTGTCGCGATAGGTTGAGGTGTCGCGATAGGTCGAGGTGTTGCGATACTTGGGAGTGTCGCGATACTCCAAGGTGTCGCGATAGGTCGGGAGTGTCGTGATACTTCGAGGTGTCACGATAGGTGGGGTCGGTGTGTTGCGATACTCCGAGGTGTTGCGATAGGTCAGGGGTGTCGCGATACTTCGAGGTGTCACGATAGGTGGGGTCGGTGTGTCGCGATACTCCGAGGTGTCGCGATAGGTCGGTGTGTCACGATACTTCGAGGTGTCACGATACTTCGAGGTGTCGCGATAAGTCGTGGGTATCGTGATACTTCGGTGTGTCGCGATACTTCGAGGTGTCACGATAGGTCGGGTTATGGCGAATTTTGCTGTTCTGTCTAGTGATCCTAGGAGCTCTAGGCCTGCGCAGTGTCGTGGTGCACTCAGAATCGTGATCGGGTGAAGTTTTCGGAGTGTCACGATAGCTCGAGCTCGACGCCTCGGAGTTTGCGGAGACAAAATCCGTACCTGCTGAGCTTGCTGGAGATGATGATGGAGCTGCAACCGGCAAGAAACATGCAAAAAAACACACACAAGCAAGAACACACACTCGCTCTCTCTCAAACTCCCACAAAGCAAATGAGGAAATGGTTTGGAAATGAGAATATAAGGTGGAGAAGGAGATGAAGGTAGTGATGAAGATGGAGATGGAGATGGCGAAAAATCAGAAATTTACCTACTACTTACCATTCCAATGCGTCCTCTCTACGTCTTACCATCACACGCTCGTCCTCAAAGCTCGAATCCCCGGCAACGGCGCCAAAGTTTGGTGTATCTCAGTGATGAGTAGCACCTCCTTTAATGTCAATCCGAGAAGACATGAGGATGGTATGAAGACCTCGAGCAAGTGAAGGCACAAATGTGTGAGTGAGAAGCACACTAACATGCACACACATACACACACACGTGCACACACGGCAAGGACAAAGAAAGTAAGACAATGGAATCACTTCTATTGCAACAAAATTCTCATACAAGCTCAAAACTACAAGAAGCCGGCTAAAAATGAGCTCTCTAGCTCTATTTATAGTTTTTGACTAGCTTTGGCCCTGTCCATACCTAGTGTCCGGCCTAGTTAAAATTTAGGTTCCAGGGCTTATTCGAGGGCTCAAACGAGATCTAAAAAATATGAAAATTGGCAGGCCACTACTTCTAAGGCTCCCCAAGCTCGAGGACTCCTCGGCTTGTACAAAATGGAGCTACAAAAAAGTGAAACGATATTTACAAGGGTTTTCAGTGATGAGAATCACTTTTAACATGGTGTAAGGTTTGAAAAAATTTAAAGGGTTGCCTTAGTGCTAGATCTGCATGTATGCTCGTACTTGCTCTTCCTACGTAGGTCATTAGTGATAATATTCATCATTATTGAAAATATTCGTGATAATATTACCACCTTTGGATTAGTGGTAATATTCATCATTATTCATAATATTCTTACTTAGACATTATGCTTTTCATTCTCCTCTAATTGTAATTCATATTCTTCTTGAGCCCGCTATTACTATGAGGGAACATAGAGCTATGATGCTTTGATTTTAGTGTTTGAGTTCTCGCTATTTTTTTCAAATCCCTTTATGAGATCTTTGATAAATTATCATTGATCATATCTATTTTTTGTTAGCCTCAACTACCAAAAGGACTGACATGTTAACACAATTTATCATGGTAGAAAAACTTCAAAACAAAAAAAAAAACAAAACGTAAAATGGAATTCAAATAAAAACAAAACGTAAAATGGAATTCAATAATATATTCAAGCTTAGATTCTGCATGTATTAAAATAGTATGCATGTAAATTATCCATTGGAAAAATTTACCCTTAAACTTTATTTCCGAAAGGAAGTTTGTCAATAGCCTACTCTCCGAAGCTTTAATTAATAGAACGAACAATTGTAGAAGTGAGAGGATCTAGCACCCATGGGACTCCTAGAATCCCAGAAAGTAGGGGTCGCTCAAGATTTTCTGGAAAACATTACAAAGAATGTTGATAACCCCTTTGTCCTTCTCGTGGGGGCCCACTTGCTTTTAATGTTGCTGCTCTCAAGGAAAAACACTCTATGATGTTTAAAAGGTGAGGGCTTCTTACAATTGGAAATTATTTTGCCTAATAGGAAAAGAGATTTTTTGATTGACCGTTCTTTAGGAGGCCTACCAAAGTTGGTAGCACACCTCTCTTTCCAGATCTTCCAAAGGGCCTCGCCTCTTATAGCATTCCCTAATGCTGAGGAACATCGGATCGCCTCACCCAATAATGCTTGCTTCTAGTTTATTTGTCCTTACAACAACATGATTGTCCAAAGGGCCCGCTAGACTGACTTGGGGCATTAAAAGGAGAGGTGTGCAAAGTTCTTGTTGCCTTTAATGCACTAGTTACACCATGGAGGGAATTCGCAAATTTTGTTAGCTTTAATGTTGGCGCAACTTCCCTGGTGGAGGATTTTCCACATAAGAACTGATTTTTCAATCTCAATGAGGGGATGCCCAAGGGATTGGAACTTGAAATCCCACGTAACACTCAACCAATCCAGATACCATCTCCAATTAAGCATGATATGAAAGTCCACATGCTTCTTGAATCTCAGAACTTTATAAATATTGTTTCCATTCTACAACCTAAGACCCTCAAGGTGAGGGGAGTCATACCCAATAAGGGGTGAGTCCTCAAGCTCCCCAAGCAATGAATCTGCTCTACAATAGGCACCATTCTTCATAGTCCACTCTCCTAGTTGGGTCAATGTCCTCAAATCTTATATATTGGCATGTGTCCTGATTCAAGAGGTATTTCCACAAATGGAAGCCTTTGTTCCAAAGCTTTCTAGCTTTTAGGAGGATGTTCCAAGTCTCGACACCTCTGATGTCCTTGATAGGGAACTAGAATGAATCGTTTTTTCTAATACGGGCTTCCCATTTCCAATCTTCATTGAACTTGACAAACTATTTTACCTTTTTTCCAAATCTTCCACACAAAGCAAACTAAGCTTAATCCTCTAGGATTCACTGGATAGGGGGAAAACATAAGAGTGATAAGATCAGATCCCTTCCACCTTGGAAGTCCCATAAGTCTAAGAGCATTCTTGTTTCTAAAAATCAATCTCACCCAAGAGGCATCCCTGTTGCTCCATGCTTTAATTAACCATTTGGCCACCAACTTGTTGTCCATTCCTTCAACGTCTAGAATGCCCAAACCACCTTTATCTTTTTGGCTTATGCAAGTATCCCATTTAATTTTGGGGATAACCCTTTTATTAGGGTCTCCGGTCTAGACAAAGCTTCTTCAAAGTCTTTCCAATTTGACAATTTTTTGGTCCTTCAATCTCCAACAATAGAGAAAGTAAATAATGAAAGAGACAAGAAACATGTACCACCATAGCAAGCCCCGCTAGGTTGATCTACATACCTTTCCAGTAGCCAACTTTTTATCGAGCTTAGAAAGATCCTAGTTCCATTGTTGGTCCATCAAAACATTGAATCCCATCCGAATACCTAATATTCTATGGATGATACAGATGATAGCCTTTGCTTTCAAAACTGTACCCAATAAAAATACATTTCACTGCTTTATCATCTAATTTCCTACGAGAAAAGAATGTACAAAGATAAGTAAACCCTTAGGGAATGTACAAAAACCTCCTAAAGAGGGAAGCTGCAAGAGCCATTGACAGCTTCAAAATGAGCCACATCACGTGTTAAATGGAACATATTGAGCAATTTATGGTCATTTTCATGATTCAAGCTTGTTTTCATATCGGTTAAGGATACAGACATCATGGTTTGGAAAAATTGCCTTGAGTGATATTTCATCACCTCTACTTGTCAATTCAACAATCCTATTGGATTTTTCCAAGCAAACCCCATCATTTGTTGTGGTGTGGACTTGATCATTCTTGGCTAAGAGTGATCATGGCATGATGGACTTGATGGCTTGTGGAACTTGGTGAGATTGATGGCAATTGTGGGGCTCCTTAGAAAGCTACTGTGGGATAGTATTTTGCTACTTGACTTGACACCCATCTAGATTGTCTACTTGCTATCTCTTAATTCAACTAAGTTGAGGTCTACTCTTTCTAGATACATAAATTGAAAGTGTATAAGCGTGCCCTATAGTAGAAGCTGACACCTTTGGCGTTGTTATCAGGGAGGTTGATGATCAAACTTAGAGTCCTTATGTGATGGATATCTAAATCATACAAACACATCTTTTGGGAAGTCTGTCAAAAATTGTGTGAGGAGAAGCTCTTTAACACATTGATCGAGAATCCCCTCAAATTTTAGTTTGAATCAGTAAACAAATGAAAATACCTAAGCTTGTTCAAAAGGGTGTGGTGTAGCATTTTGCGTTGAATGTCGTGGGGCAGAGTGCCTAGGTTCAATTCCCATTTGGCTAGACATTTCAAATTTTGCGTTGAATGTCGTGGGGCAGAGTGTCTAGGTTCAATTCCCATCTGGCTGGACATTTCAAATTCCTTCTACGTTCAAAAAAAAAACCTAAGCTTTGATAGCTGGCCAAAAAGTATTCTGCTTTTTGCTTTCTCGTGACATGAAAAGCATCATGAAAAACTAGCCATTAAAAAAAAAAAAAAACGGAAAGCTAATCGTATGTAAGGAACTCCCCAGCAAAGTCGAGAAGCACCATCGTTTTTTATACTCCATCGTGGGGAGACAAAGTCTACATACACATCCACCCACACCCACACACACACACACACATATATATATATATATATATATATATATATATATATATATATATATATATATATATATATATTGTAGATTACAAAAAGATATAAATTTGTACCTTGATTCTTTAAGTGACTATACGAGACAACTGAATTGATGGGAAAATTAATGAAGGTATCAGTGGACGTCCTAATCAACTTACAAAGATTTTGAGAAAGTATCCCCATTTTAATTTGAACTTGTAGGGTTGGCAAGAAGGATTCGATTAAACGTTTATGAATGCTTGTTCATGTTTATTGAAAAATCAACTTCACTAATTGAGATTTTTTTTTCGAAAAAGTAATTTTGATTCAATTAAATGTTCATTTAACTCATGGATATTAGTTTTGAGGAAACCTAGTATTGAATCGTAGAAATTTAGAATTATCATTGACTTGTAAAATTGAATAATGGAAATTAAGGGCTATCACTCAGGTGTCAACATTGTGTTATTATTAGTGTCCATGTGAAGGGTCAAATGGCTATCAAACACTTTTGTATGTGTTTTCTTATAAAACATACAGTGCTCTGATCAGCCATAGACAAAGGGTTTGCTCCCAAGGCTTACAATTAAGGTGATGACCAAGGCATAGACCTTGGCATACCTTTCATTTGAGTCACCAAAGTCACCGTGACACTGTTGGTTTCACCCAAGAAAGAACTTCAACAATCAAGGAAGCTCTTGAGTCTTTTCATAGGTTTCTCAAAGGCTTTAAGTTATGGTGGGAGGAGTTACCACAAGTTTATGTAGGTTTTTTGAGCCAAAAGAATGGAGTTGATAGACACTTCTAAGTGTTGTTTGCTAGTGTTTGGGTTGCAAATTCAGCCGTTTGGTGCCATTTTATTGTGTATTATAAGCACGTAGACACTATGTATGCTTATGTGGATATTTCTTATGTACACCCATTTGTTCATTGATATAGTGGTTATGTTTTTGCATAAAGCCGTTGACATTGATAAAGTGGGTCGTGGTGAGGTTTTGTTAACACGGAGAGACCCAGATATCAGAGTCTCTTTGTTGATGCGAGTGGAATGCTTACCCAACCTTGCCATAGGAGATGTATGTTAATTATTCATAGGTATGCGATAAGCCTAGTTGGCTTCTTTTGGTTAAGTGATCATATGTGGTGGAGTCAATGATTCATTTTGCAGGTTTACATGTCACTAATCATAGTTTTATGAGTATTCTACATTGCTCATATGCTCATTTTGTAGAGGATACTATGTCGAAATTTCTACATATTTGAGATTTTCTACTATATAGTTCCTTGATACATTTGTAACTGTGAGCATATACATTCTCACATAACATCTTTGGTTCCTCATTACTGTGAAGAGGTGATGAGATATAGATAGAGATGAGTGGGTGTTTGCAGAAACCTTCTCTACACTAGCCAATATAGCTTTACGAATGCCTTCTCTACTTCCTTACCTTCCAAAATATGCATAAAGAACCACTAGTTCTTTGGAACATCATTCTCAAATGATTGCATAAAAAAATAGTTTGCACTTCACACGATTTGAAGAAACCTTTTATTTTGGGAAGTAAAGTTCACAATAAAATGCTTAGAGCTCATAAATTAGTATGAATTGACCAAGGAAATTTTGCACAAATCCAAATGAAGAGTTTAGATAAGTAACGCAAGTTATCTGATGAACTTAGTCTCACTATACAAAGAGAAATAAATTTACCAATTCTGGGGGGTCACCTCGATGTTTCAAGATGTTTCAAGAACAAAATGAAGTGCAAACACAGTCACATTCAAAACTTCGTAGCTCGAAACCTACTCATCCAAATTTGAGGAAACTTTGTATGTAAATGGATATCACTCTTATCTAACTAATCCAAGTGATTTGAAAAATAGATACTCACACATAGAGAAATAAACCACACATGTTGACTGTATACCTCAAAGTATTGTAGCAACACATAGAGATTGAATGCTCAAGATATGTGAATCATAATGTGTATTGAGTTGCACATACGATAGAAGGGAGATATGGAGGACTCTTCTAGCTTGAAGTGATCAAATGTAACATCATAACCTTAGCTCAAAGCTCTGAAAATAGGTTGTTTATCTACCTCTAAGAGATTATCTATATATATATCTTCTTGAATTTGGATATCGTGCATCACAACTAACAAAGAATTTGGTCCTAGAATTTAGGAATGATTTGAAGTTGAATCCCAACTAACAAAGTCATCGATTTTTTCTCTCTCCTTCCATGATATTCCTTCCACTTTTGGTCTTTTTTAATTGATTGATTAGGTGCTGATATATTTTGGTAGTGTATGTGTGTGAACCCACTAAGAACGAAGGAAAATGCAAAAGAAATGCTTTATGGGCACTGAACAAAGCTCATAGACCTATGGGAATGCTTCTTCTATTCGCTTTGATCACCTAAACAAGTGTAAAATCATGCAAAAATTCTTTAAAATGATGTAAACATGTTAGATACATCAGTATACTTCAAAGCAGTGTCGTGCACACCAAAATCAAGGAGTAAACACACTCAAAATGCAAGGAAAAGGCCAAGATATGAGCTTGCAAAAAAAAAAGAGGAAAGCTCACTACTTCACTTGAACAACAAGCCTCTACAAATGAGAGTCTTGGCCTTTTTACAGTCATCCCCTCAAGATCACTCCCTTTTTATTTGGTAAGTTCTTTAAAAATAAAATTAAAAAACCTAATCCAACATGGATCCTCACTTGCGGACTTTTTTAAGGGATGACTCCGAATTATAAAAAAGTTGATTCTCCATGTATGTGCACATCTTCTTCTCTATAAAAATGGCTTGGGGAAAAATGAAAAAAAAAAGTATCAATGCCACACTATGTAAAGACCATATAAACTCCCATCCGTCTCACTTGTAAATAGGTTGGTTAGCTAGTCATTTTTGAGATTTTGGAAAGATAAAGTGTGTGTGTGAGAGAGTACGATTCTTCTAGAAGACTAGTCTTTGTCTGTGAGACATTAGGTCCCCATGTCCATCTTGTGTTTTTTTCCCAAATTTTTATCAAGGTCCCCATGTCCATCTTGTGCATGTGAGACATTAGGTATTGATTGTTTGGGCTGACTTCTAAGTCGCTTGCCAAAACTATTGTGTGTATGTTTGGGCTTTCTTATACCTCCTACTTACAAGTACATAGTTTTTCGTTTCATTTTGAGTCATTATAGTAAAAAGTACTTGCAAATTTGCAAGAATGGTACACAATAAGTTTCAAGATTATTTTCATTGGTGGGTGGAACTTTTAGAGTAACGGTAATATTCATCATTATTCAAAATCTTCTTTCTTAGATATTATGATTTTCATCATCATACTTGTTCTTGATCCCCCTATTGTGGTGAAAACATAAAATGGAATTCAAATAAAAAACAAATATCCAAAATCTCAACTATTCACATTTATTCAATCATTTTTTATAAATCATTTACTATGCATCTTAAATTATGCATGTAAATTATCCATTGGAAAAATTTACCCTTAAACTTGAAATGTGAATGAATACAGATCATAAATAGAAAGATTTATTCACACAAATCATATAGAATAACATGTCAAATCTCAATGAAGTCTCTTCATATACAATAGAATGAATCATATCTCACACAAAAATCATCAAAATCTGACAAGAATATAAGTATTCATCCATATCTCATAGTAGTGGAACACTCAGAGGTAAAATTCTACCTTACCACACTAGTTCTGAACCAAACTACATTACTTATGGTAAGAAAACTCCATTAATTATGGTAGGAAAATGGTAAGAAAAAAAGTATCAAGGGCAGATAGTATCTTTTAATATATGACCTTCCAAGACAAATTTGACAATCTTTTATCATTTTTATTTTTGGGGGAGTATGTTATGATGATTGAAGATACTGTCAAATGTGTAAATAACACAGTTCAATTTCTTGGTGTCATGAAAAAGTAAACCCCTAAATGTACTTCATTTTAAAAGATCACTCAATAGAGACAAAACATATATTGTAGAACAATTTCCAGCCTTGCTTATTTACGGCTTATATATTTTTATATTCTAATATTTCAGCCTGATATAAATATTTATCACTATACTTCACCAATTCAAAAGAGATCTCCATATTGAAATTTTAGAGATTTACAATGTTTACACCTCAGTGATTGAACCCCTGATTTCTACTATTCAATTTTAAAGGTCAATGATAACTCTGAATTTCTACTACATAATTTCTACTCTTTCAAAGTTAATGCCAATTATTGATATTGATATTGTATCTGTTGTAAAATGAATGATGTTAAAACAGCAAAAAGTATTATACCTCTCTGTTTTTCAATGTCTCTCATAATAAATTAGAGTCTCTCTGTTTTTCAATGTTTCTCTTTCATGCAGGTGATAACCTATGTTGTATACAGAATTGATTTAAAACTACTATTATACATTGAAGAATCTCTCTCTCTCTCTCTCTGTAAAAACAGGGCTTGCTCTCTCACTTTGAGAATACAAAGATGAAAATCACTATTATAATACAAAGAGGAAAAGCACTATTATAATACAAAGAGGAAAAGCACTTTGAACATGTGAAAATGGACCCGTTTCACCACACTTACTTTTCTCTTCTTGGGTAATTCATTCAAGGGTAGGGCTTCTACTAAGAAGAACCCAAGTTCCCCCCCCCCCCCCCTTGTGACAAGGATGACGCCATACTAGATGAAGGCCTGAGAATTCACACGTACATCAAAGGTCAATGGTCAACTTGAGACATCCAATCAAGCAAATGCAATCCCTTCAAAGTTTGTTCAATTTTAAAGGTGACCATTCAATCAATTTGTGTCGTAGAATAAGGCCATCTCAATTTAGAGAGAAAGATGCTTCAGTATGGTATGTTAAAACAAATTTTAACTAATCATGGAGCTATCGATTGCTTCTAAGATTGATAATATGTGAAGGGATATCCCCAAGATATTATATTATATAAGAAAGAGTCAAACAAGCAATTTATATTATATGAGAAAGAGTCATACAAGCAAATTAAGGGGAAGAAAAAAGTGTCCTATGAGCCTTTCATCACCTACTGTTTAGTTTACTACTACTTTGAATAACAAAAACCTTCTTATGCCTAAATAGGGGCTTATTCTTATGGTTTCTAATTCTTCTGGTACCACATCCTAGGAATAGCTGAACAAGGTCAAGGATAAAGTGCTTGGACAAAGAGATCTCATTAGACTCATAGAAACATCCAACCGTGTCTCAAAAATTTTATTGTTGAAGGAAGTCCATGAGAGACTTTTTCAGTGTTTTGACCCCCAAGAGTCCGATTTGCCATAATTGTTTTAATAAAAAATCCAATTTTTGAGCTCTTAAGCATGTAGATGCAGAAGGTATGGTTTCAGATGCTCAATCATTAGGAATTTAGAAACATTGAACTCTTGCGAGCATTCATAAGTGATTTAATGCCCATTGGAACTAGACATTGCACTATCAAAGAGCTACTACACTTTAAGAAAAGGCCTAAGGAGGCAGTAAGAGAAGTAGTGAGGAGGTTCAAATCTTAAAATGTTTTTATCAACTCCCTCTTGAGAGAAAGTTAACCACACCCCTTATAGGTGGCTTAAACAATTCCAAATTAAGGAAATGCATCTTCTACATGAAACCCAATTTGCTAATAGATTGCATGAGGAAATGCATCAAAATTGATGATGATTTAGGCCTCATGCTTACCATATCCAAATACAAGGAGAAACCATAGCCATGATCCACATTAGGTCATCCCACCAAAGAGGATTTGAAGTAACATTATTGTTAACACCTACAATTGGGGGAAAATGTTTTAGAATTTTGAAGAATTCACCGATTGGATATATAGGAAATACCAAAAAATACTATCTACCTTGCCACCTTAGATTGATCCACCTAGCATCAAGCCCGTGAATACGCATAGACCATGCTTAGGTTCTCCTCTTGGATTTCCTACATTTCCTACCATGGAGCTTAAGAAAGTGGAGTACTAATAGCTAACCCTAGAGCTTTATCATCCCCACAATGGTACTTCTGGATAATTATGAGTCCAGATTAAAACCAATATTAAACTCAAAATGCATCTATTTACATGGATCTAAAGTCTTTAATTGATTATTTCTTGACAACCCAACTGTCATCATGAGTAGTGCCCAACAAAGATCCAATTGTGCCAACATTCCTCCTACATGAATCTCCCTATTTTCCTAGGATTGTGGTAGATCATCTATTCAATGATAGTCATTATCATCCAAAGGAAGATGAGTGGATCAATCCTACAAGGATAGAGACCACTATTTCCACTAGCAAAGCTTGCACAACACGAATCCCGCAATATCCTCCCAAAGGCTCAAGTCAAAGAGCAAGGAATTCAAGTAAATTGAAATGGGCTTATAGAAACTCAGTCACCTCATATAGAGAAATCTCAAAAGTCCCAACCGCTTCCACCAATCATGCAAAGGCCAAGGCACTATCATGATTGTCGGATCATCCATTGGCTCAAAGATCACCCAAGTATTTCAAGGAGAATGATGATGGCTACCCAAACTTATAAATTGTCTCATGATCCTGACATGAGCAACAACAATGAAGAGGAGGAAATCCCTATCCAAGTTTTCTTCATAGCCTAACAGAAGAAGAGATACCAAGCCAAAGATAAACGACTAGACATTTTTGTTAATGAGAAAGAGAAAGGAGCGTCAATAAAATGAAAACATGAGACTAGATCCAAATAGACAAAAAATCGTGATGAAGAGTTTGAGCATCAAGTCAAACAAGCCCAACAAGGAGCAAAAATAGTGAAAGAACAAAGTGAGAAAACTGAATGAGGGACTCATCAAACTAAACGTAGGGTGTCCTCTATAGTCAAATCTTGAGATGTTATTGCAAGCCTACCATCAATGGATCCACAAAGGGCTTAGCATTGAAAAGGATGACAAATGTTACCCTATGCCATACTTAGAAAATAATTGCTAGAGATCTGTAAGAAAATGATGGAGGGAGACCAACAGATGCCAGAAAGAGATTCTCATGTCATTGTTACACGTATTTTTTAATATCAAATTAGGAAGTTGACTAGTCAAGAAAAGCTTTAAGAAAAGCCTACTTAAATGATATAGGCACAACAGCCTTTAGAATCCTAAGAGACAATTGACTCTAGGATGAAAAAATTACCAACCTAGATACTTAGAGTGGAAAACAAAGAAGACTCTCAGAAGCTATGTGATCCAAGAGATGGAGAGAAATGCAAAATCAACCACAACCCTTCTCAAAACTCAATCTTCTAGATCCAACCCTATAAGCCAAAGTAGATTCATGGGATGCATCAAGGTGGATTCAACCCAAAAACCCCCTAAAAGTTCCTCTAGAAAACATCTCATGGCCAAAAGGAAGTTGATCTAGCCACACAAACTCAAAATGCTCAAGCGGAAGTCACTTTTATCATTCTAGTTCTCTAGAAAAAGTGAGGGAGATTAGGGAAATATGACTGTCCCCATCAAATACAAAAAAGAGACCTCTAAATCCATAATAGATTTAGGTGCATGCATAGGCATAACAGTGAACGAGCTATGGAATAAACAAGGAAAATAGGAATTAAGTCCCACATGCATGAAGTTGCAATTGGCAAATGAACACATGGAAAGGCAATTTGATATTGTCATAGATCTAACTTTCATCATGTGACAAGAAATATTGAACATGGCATCCTCAATAAGAACATGCAAGACCAAGATGATTCTACCCATGTCAAACAAGTTTTCAATTATGAGCAATATGCACTATATTCATGGAGTCAAATATTGGCTATTGTGGATGTCTCTATCAACAAGAAAATGGCAGAGCTCTTCATGCTCGATATATTCATGTGAAGGAAGCTATTCCTAGAGCAAGTTCCCAATGAGCCAAAATATCCATAAAAAGCTTACAAATTTATAGAAATGTCAACAATCATCGAGAACAATCATTGAGCCTATCTTTAGTTATAATTGTGTAATTGAGGAGATTCAAGAGAACCTTGCAAAGATCAATATTTTAGCATGGAAGAAGAACTCTTCCAAAGTGAATACAAGAGTGTGACCCCAAAGGAACAAGAGACTGTGTATAAAAAAACATGGAAGAGGAGGGGAATGAAAAAAAGACCAATCAAGAAGAAGATGTCAAAAAGAACCAAAGAAGGCAATATTGGATTTGAAGTACCTGAAAATTTGAGGAAGAATGAAGTGGATCATAGAAAGATAGTGGTATGAAAACCTAAGTGAGAGGCAACCTTATGCATAGCATACAATAACATAGAAAAAACCAAATCAATAGTGGTGAAACTGGAGAATGTTGAAGAACTTTACACCTACATAGGAAATCATATATCAATTGAAGAAGAGAGAGAACTAAGTAAGTTTTCTACATGAATATTGAGATTTCTTTTTAAAGAGTTATAAATGTTTAAAGGGCATAGATTCAAAAATCTACGTGAACAAGATCCGAATGATGATCACAACACACCCCACAAAGAAAATTCCTTACATATAATGAAAAAACATATGGACTGGATTTCACCCATCATAGTAGGTCCAAAGAAGAATGGAAATTTAGGAGTATGCATAAACCGCAAGAAGGTCAACACAAAAATAATTTGGGTTAATTATCCTTTAAGTATCATTGGTCATTTTCTGAAAAGGGCAATAAGCCAACTTAAAAGGGCAATAGACCAAAAAGTGTTGGCCCGTTTTTATGAGGTTTTTAGGCTATAATCCGTAGTGATTTCTCATGAGGACCAACATAATACACCATTTTCTATCAAATGGGATTTTTTTGCATTTTGCAGTCAATGCCCTGACTACTTTCCAATGCCTGATGTGTCATGAGTTCAAAGATTTCATATATAAGTGGAGTGTATTTAGATTACCTTTGTATCTATGCAATAAATTGGGATGCATTGGAAGCTGACCTAGCAAGAGGATTAAGGATAGGAGAACATGAATTAGCCACCAATGTCATCCAATACTATATCGACCACCCTATAGAACAAAGGTCTGTCAGGGGCGACAGACGCTAGGAAGAGGGGAGTGTTGGCATACAAGTCATATGAAGAGCATACAGGCACAACGGAGCAATCATGCACAATACGGCAACAAGGCCTAATCATTTTTTCCCATGAACTATTTCCAACTTTAGTGATTTTCATCACTACACACACATTGTAAATTCCATTTTTGGTAGAATAGACTCCATTTTGTTCAAGTTGAGGAGTCCTCGAGCTTGAGGAGTATTAGAATTAGCTACATACCAATTTTCATAATTTTTAGACTCCATTTGAGCCCTCAAATAGGCTTTAGAACCTAATTTTTAACTAGGCCGGACACTAGGTCTGGACAAGGCCAAATCTAGTCAAAAAACTATAAAAAGAGCTAGAGAGCTCATTTTTGGGGGTAGATTGTTTGTGAATTGACCTGATGTAAGAGAATTTTTGACTAATGCAAAGAACTCCATTGTTCCTCTCCTTGCTCTTGCCTTGTGTGCGCATGTGTGTGTATGTGTGTGCATGTTTGTGTGCTTCTCACTCACACACTTGTGCCATCACTTGCTCATAGTCTTCATACTAGTCCTCACGTCTCCACGGATTGAAAATTATGAGGTGGATCTCATCACATTGGTACTCACCATTGTGCTAGAGTGACATAAGGCCTAAACCTTGACCATACACCTCGCCATCTCCATGAGTGACATGTTCTTTCGTTCAGCAAGTCCATTCTATTGAGGTGTATACAACACTGGACACTGATGTTTTATCCCACATTCAACCAAAAATGCACTAAAATCAGAAGACATATACGCCCCCCCCTCGATGAGAGTGGAGGGTGCCCATTTTACGTGCTGGCATATTTTCAGCCAAAACCAAAAATTGTTTGAAGCACATAAAAACTTCGGACTTTGCTTTCAATGGATATACCCATGCATGCATGGAAAAATCATCAATGAAAGTCACGAAGTAAAGATAATTTCCAAAAGAGGGTGACTGCATAGGACCACACACATCACTGTGAACAAGCTGCAATTTTCTAGAAGCTCGAACTGAACCATCTTTTGGGAAGGAGGAACACTGTATTTTGTCCAAAATGCAACCTTCATAGACATGTTTACTAGGTGCATCAAGTTTGGGCAAAGAGGACACCATTTCAGATTTCTACATGCGTAGTAAACTAGAAAAATTCAGATGAACAAAACGTGCATGCCAAAGCTTTGCATCTGACATAGCCTGAGAATCATGTACTGCACATGCTGAATCATTCACACATTTTTCATAGTCTATGAGCTTATACAACCCATGACATAAAATTCCAGAAGAAATAATCACGTTGCCATTTGACAGATCATGAATTGTACACTTGTCATCAATAAATTTCAAGACCAAGCCAATCTTGGCTAGAACCAAAACTGATAACAAATTCTTCTTGATCCCTTGCACAAATAAAGCATCTGATAATGTTAAAGAACTAGCATCAACATTAGTCAGAATGATCTTACCAACTCCTGTGATAGGATAAGAGGAGTTTTTAGTGCATGTGATAGTATTCCCTGTAGGGGCAGGCTCGAGTGAAGTGAAGAAGTTGTGCTGCGAGGTAATATGTTTGGTTGCCCCACTATCAAAGTACCAAACATCTGAGTCTACCACAGACATACACTGCTCATGAGAAGATGGGTCAAAATTGCAAACAGTTGTAAATGTCCATTCTTCATTCTGCACAAGATTAGCAGACTTTGTTTTCGATGTAGAGGCCTTTGCAACAACCATTCCAACCTCTTTTTTCTTTGCCTCTTTTGTAGCCAGTTTTGGACAGCTCTTAATGACATGAATATTTTCTTTATAGTATTTATAAAACAATTTCTACTTTTCTGATTTCTTCTCATCTTTGTCTTCCTTCTTCAAATGTGTAGCATTTGTAGATTTTTTCTTACTAGTAGATGAGCTCCATTTACCTTTGCCCTTTTGACTATCCAGGAAATATTGATCTACAACATGCATAATAGACTTGTTCTGCCTAGACTGACCTTCTTGCAACATAACGAAAGCTAACTCTTCCAATGTTAAGGCATTTGGATTTCCTTTCATCATCAAACGAAGAGTAGAAGAAAAACTCTGATATGAGTCGGGATGACCATTCAGAACAGTTTGCATAAGTAAATTGTGAGGAAGGACTTCACTAGCAAAAATCAATTGTTCCTTCAAATCCTTGATCTTTGTCAAAAAAATTTCCATAGAATCACCTTTGTTCATGTGCTCACTCTCCAATTGTTTTCGAAGGTAAGCAAAATGAGCCTCATTCCTAGCCTGGTTCAATGTGCTAAGTATCCCAAGCATCCTTAGCTATTCTACAAGAGCAAATGTGAGGAATAATGGAACGTTTGTGTCCATGTAGAGAGACCCCTAGGAATACTGGAAAAGCACTTTATCCATATGCCAGTTTGGAAAAGCAAATAATTATGAGATGATTTTAGGATGGCCCTTCATGAGACAACTCAGGGTAGTACAAGAGTGGGGAAGAGATGCATTACACCTACAACATCACGGGAATACTACCAAGATCAATTTGCACGCATTCTCATATAGGGACATATCCCCACTACAATGAAATCCCATACACAAGGAAGAGGATGATTTGTCAATTCATAGTGCGGGTTCAAGTGACCAATCTTGGATACACGAAGATGCTCAACTATGGATGTGTAAAAAAGCAAGTGGGAAGAGAAGAAAACTCAAATATGGCCTATTGGACATCCAAATTACCAATCTATACATGATCCTATGTATATGCCTCAAGTTTTTTCAGATGAAGCATTTAAACCACACAGGTGGATGGAGATTCTAGCCACATTAGATGTGTGTGTAAATGAGGAGGTATTAACTATGAATGGATGTGTAGATGAAGAAGGTTATGATGTAAGTTTTTACATGGTAGTCCTTCAAGAAGTAGAGGCGGGAGAAGTATTAGAAAAGGAATGGAAGGAGGAGTACGAAAGCATAGAGATGGAACCAGAGTTTGATTTGGAGGAGCAATACTTAGAAGCTATTCGAGCCGATGAAAATGTAAAAATAGTGAAGGTATTAGCAATAGAAGCAGCTCAGATGAGATCAAACAATGAGGAAATATTAGATAAGGATGAACCAATCCCAGACCTCTTTGAAGTCTCAAAGCACTTCAAAAGATATGAACTAGAAAAGGGGAAGATAGCTATTCGAATGCCCAAAAGAGAGGCAAGAGAAGGAGGAGCACACGACGACAAGGAACAAATGAAGAAAGTAATAGTGACCATGGAAGATGGAGAAGAAAGATGTACTTATATAGGAAAGGATGTGTCACCAAAGGAGGAAGAGGAATTGATAAGCCTAATTTGAGAATATCGAGATTTGTTTGCATGGACTTATAAGGACCTCAAAGGTGTAGATCCATCTATTTGTTCTCATCGAATCCCAATGACACCTAAGGAAAACCCATCAAAACAACACCCTTATACTTATAATGATGTCTATTTGGCTAAAATCAAGAAGGAAATAGACAAATTTTTAGTAGCTAGATTCATTTATGAGATAGAACACACCAAATGGGTGTCACCATTAGTGTTCGTACCCAAAAGGAATGGGAAATTAAGAGTGTGTATTAACCTAAAGAAAGTAAATGTAGCCACAATTTGCGATAGCTACCCATTACCCATCACTGATCATCTCTTGCAAAGAGTCACAGGTAAGGAAGTCTATAGCTTCCTAGATGGACTCTCTAGATACAACCAAGTAGTTATTGCTATAGAAGACCAACATAAGACTGCATTCGCGATTGAATGGGGATTCTATGCTTTTAGAGTGATGCCTTTTGGACTCATGAATGCCCCTGCTACTTTCCAAAGGCTCATGTGTCACGTATTTAAGGAATTCCTAAGGAAGAGTATGGAAGTATATGTAGATGACTTGCACACATACTCAGGTCTGAGAGAGGAACACATTTCGGAGTTGCGAAGGATATTTGAGAAGTGTCGACAATATCTAGTGTGCCAAAATCCTGAAAAATGTGTTTTTATGGTGAGACAAGGGAAGATCTTAGGACATATCATATCCAAGAACAGAATTTCCATTGACGAGGATAAGGTAAAGGTGATCCTAGAGCTTCCAAGACCGAAAAATGCTAAGGAAATGAAAGCTTCTACGGATCATTATGGATACTATAGTAGATTTATTCACATGTATGCCATCATTGCCAAGCCACTATATGGATTATTAACCCAATTCACATGGACAGATGAGTGCGAGAAAGTGTTTAATGAACTAAGAAGATGACTAAGTACACCACCTATTTCAAAAACACCCAACTCGAATAAGCCCTTTCATATTCATGTACATGCCTCTGACTATGCAATCGGATGCATACTAGCTCAACCCGTAGATGACGGAATTAGATCATCATATTGCATATGCAAGCAGACAACTAAACCAGGCAGAAAGGAATTATACGACTACAGAATGAGAAGGTTTAGGAATGGTGTATGCAATGAAGAAATTTAGACACTACTTTCTAGCAAACAAGTTCAAGTTCTTCATCGATCATCAGGCCTTATTGTTCCTAGTCAATAAGCCCTGTAATATGGGAAGACTAATAAGATGGTTTCTATTGCTAATGGAGTTCGACTTCAAAGTAGTGGTCAAAAAAGGAAATACCCACGTAAAAGCTGATCATTTGTCTAGGTTAATGCATGGAGAACCACCTAACAAAGTGGTGGATGACCTATCAAACACTTATCTATTCAACTTGGAAATATTTCCTAAGTGGGCAGAGACATTAATTCCAATACTCACCCATGGGCCACAACATCAAATTAACAAGGATGTTAGGAAGGGATTTCTACAATCACATAACTTGCACATTGTGGCAGGAAGTGTGTACTTTAAAGAACCCAATGGTGTATTGTTACAGTGTGTAGAAGAAGCTAAGCAAAAAAATTTACTCAAGCAAGCTCACGTAAATAGATGGAGAATGCATAAGGGAACTCATGGAACATTGAGGGAATTAAAACAATTGGGAGATTATTGGCCAAATTTGCCTAAGGATGTTCATGAGTATATTGGTATTTGCTCCGAATGTCAAGAAAATACTCTAGAAGACCATACATCATTACAATTCTCTACAATAGCACCAAACTGGAGTAGGATATTGGTGAAGTTCTTAAAAACACGAGAGCATGAAGAGGAGCAAGTCTAGCTAGAAAGTGATCCCTAGAAGAAATGAGTAAGGACTACATTATATTGGGAAGACAAGTATTCAAAAGAGGAAAGGACAATTAGCTACGACTATGTGTGCATGAAGGAGAGTACTTGCCTATATTAGAAGTGGCACATGTAGGTGCCGCAAGAGGACATGGAGATATACTTCCAAACTACATCAGTGGATGTTAAGTAAAATGATATATGGAGCCATTAACAGATTAGATGTTAACACAACTTGTAGGAGCACAAAATTGAAAGGATGAAGAGGAGAGAATTAGAGAAGAAGCATGCCAAGAAGCCTTAGATCATATCAAGAAACAGAAGGAGTGGATAAGACAAAGGGATGAATGATATCTATAGGGAGAGGAACCTACACACATGGCTAACTGTTGGAGCAAAACAATCAACAATTGGTGATTATATGAAGCTTAGAAATGAAGACATGAAGGAAAGATTAAAGTCTAAGTTCATGAAGTGAAGTGAAGGTTTAGGAAGAAAAGTTCTATAAACATATGTACATTAGTTTTGTAAATACTTCAAAATACTTGAAGTAATGACGAATCAATACTCATATGTATATATATATGTGTATATGGTCATATTAGAAGAGAGAGATGAAGTATAGATGAGATAGAAAGGAATAGATCATGAGTATTGTGTGTATCATCCATCAGATGTATGATGAGCTCAATAGAAAGAATTCTCAAGAAATTGCACGTCGATCTTTTCTCCATTTCTCCTTCTGTGTTTGATTATATTAGAAATACTTTTGTAGATATCTAATTCCATAGTTAATGTATCTATGGTTAAGATTTGAGAGCCTAATTGTAAACACGATGAGAGAATTATGTGTAGGAACATTTATATGTGAAGTAGTGATGAGTGTCTTCTGAAACATGCGCAATCTTGATGATCAAAGAATTGGTCAGTTCTTAGTGCACAGTGTAAAGTTTTGCACAGATGAGGAGTCAAAATCTAAGTTGGAAGGTAAGCCATCTATGTCTCAAAGCATTTGCTTAAACAACTTCTATTTTGGGAGAACCATGTGTTAGAAGTTGCAAGTGTCAAAGTCGACTTTACAGGAAGGTAGTTTCAGACATAGGTAGATTGTTTGGTAATCTACAGTTTCATAAGAAACTTTACAGATTTGATTAGTCAATAAGTGAGTAATGTGCAACAGACTTTTTTGTGAAGTGACTTTCTTCACAATTATCTAAAGACTTGATAGTTTGGCACTTGTCTTCCAAAATTGGTTGAAGTTTAAAGTTATTCTTGATATAGAGGTATTCTAAAATCAAGGATAGCTTGTCTTTTGGAGATTAATACTCTCCATCAGTGGTATCAGAGAAAAATTCATCAGATTTGAAGGAAAGGAAGACACTGACTATTGCAGATATACAAAATTCAAACTTTGAAGATTCAAAAGGACAAAGTGTGAAAGAAAAGCTAAAGGGAGATAGACAACAGCAATCAAAAGGATCAGAAGGAGTAAACTTTGAAGCTAAGGTACATCCATTCCTTATAAGGTTAAAGGTTTGATAGTACAGGTGAAGAAAGGATGGGAGATAGTCTCCAAATTGAGAACTTGGATAGAGAGAACTATCGAGCTTGGTCTATGAGGATGGAAGCTCATCTTATGAGCAAAGATCTGATGGGATACATCACAAGAGAGGAACAAAAGCCAAAGTTTCAAAGATCCTAGTGTTCCAACTAGGGAGGAGCTTGCAGATTTAAACATTTGGATGAAGAAGGATTCTCAAGCAAGGAGCATAACCTATATGGCAATGAATGATTATTTGCTTCCTCATATCAGAGGACTTGAAAGTTCAAGTGACATATGGAGTGATTTGGAAGAGCATTTTCAGAATACAACCAAATCAAGGAAAGCATCATTATGGGCAGAGTTTACTACATTCAAGAAGAAGACTTCACAATCAATATCTAATTATGTGACAAAGATGAAAGACATTGTTGATTCTTTAGGTGCAGTTGATGAAGATATTGAAGAAGATAAGTTGGTAAGACAAATTCTCATAGGGCTAAGAGGAGATGAGAAGTGGAAGCCTTTTATATTGTCTACATAACTTTCATTAGATCATTTCACAAATCAATTGTTAGGACATGTGCTAACTTTTGAGAATGATATCAAAGGAGATGTTGATAAGATTGCAAGTCATGCAATGTATTCTAAAGACAAGAAAAAATCTAATAAAGGAAAGCAACAATCAATTGAAGATGAAGGTACTCCAAGTCAATCAAACTTCCTAAGAGGAAGAGGAAGTGGTAGAAGTAGAGGAAGAGGTAGAAATAACAAAGATAATATCACTACTTGTTGGATATGTGGTAAGACCTACCAATCATCTATCTCATGAATGTTGGCATAATAATCAAAGCAATGGTAATTTTAATCAGAATTTTAATCAAAGAGGAAGAGGTGGTAGATATTAGAGAGGAAATTTTAGAGGTAGAGTGGTAGGAATTTCTTTGGAAGAAGTGGAGGAAGAAACTTCCAAAATCAATCCTATAATAACACCTACTACAATTATGCATCAGATTAGAAAGAAGATTCAACTCTTATTTTGAATGGAACATGTGAAGCCTTACATGAAGACATGATATTATTCTATATTGACTCAGGATGTAGCAATCATTTGAGTGGAAACATTGCTTTGATGACTGATCTAGATCATAAGGCAATCAATCACACACTTCAAACAGGAGATAATACAAAGCACAAAGTGAAGTCAATTGGTTGAGTTAAAGCCAAATATGGAAGTACTCTATTGAGTAAGGTTTTATATGTTCCTACAATTCCAAAGAATTTGATTAGTGTAGGACAGATTGTGGAAAAAGGATACGAGGTAAGGTTCACTAATGATGGAGTTTATGTTGAAGACCCTAGCCCAGGGTATAAGCGAATTGTTACAGGAAAGAAGGAAGGAAGGCTCTTTACACTAAAGATACAAGGTAATGTTGGACATGCTATATTCACATATGGAGAGCAAAAGGTGTCTGAATTGAATCTTTGGCATAAAAGACTTGGACACTTCAATGAAAGAGGTATTGAAGAAATGATTAATAATGGTTCAGTACTTGGATTAGCTAATGTTGCAGGTCAACACATGACATACAGATGTGAAGCATGTCAGCTAGGTAAGGCTCATAAGCAATCATATAATAAGCATGGTTTCATGTACTCAAAAAGACTTGAATCGGTACATACAGATGTGTGGGGTCCTTCAAAGGACTTTAGTATAAATGGTTCAAGATTTTATGTCATATATGTTGATGATGCTACCAGGTGGATCACTATCTATATGATCAAAGACAAGTCATAAGTGTTTAGTACATTCAAACACTATCATGCATATGCAGAAAGAATTACAGGAAAAAAATTGAAGAGGTTAAGATCAGATGGAGGGGGAGAGTATTTTTCAAATGACACCCTATGAAGCTTGGTGGGGTAAGAGACCTACTTTGGATCATTGCAAAGTATCTGGATGTTTGGCTTATGCATATGTGCCATCTCACTTGAGGCATAAATTAGAACCTAAAGCAAAAAAGTATGTGTTCATTGGCTATGATGACAAACAGATGGGTTATAGGTTGTGGAGTCCATCTACAAAGAAATTCCTTGTGTCTAAGGATGTTATATTTGATGAGCAAGGTACTTGGTATGCAGGTACACTTAATGTTCATGCAAGTGATGAAGAAATTTTGAATCAGAAGAAAGGTATATCAAAGGTTCAAATATGTGATGAAGAAGAGAGTAATGAAGCACAAGTTGAAGTAGAAGAAAGGCCAAGATTTGATCCAAAATATGATGAACTAGAAACTTCAAGAAGTGGAGAACTCAGAAGGTCATCCATGCACAAATGGCAACCTACAAGGTATAGCTATGATACTTCATTCTTGACTACTAAAGATTATGCTTATATGATAAAAGCAGATGAAGATCCATCCACATATGATGAAGCCAAAGGAAAGGAGAATTGGGAAAAACCTATGCAGGAAGAATATGATGCATTGATGGAGAATGAAACATGGGATTTGGTTCCTAAACCCAATAGCCAAAATATCATTGGATGTAAATGGGTTTACAAAACAAGAAGGTTTGCAGATGGAAGTGTATCTAGGTACAAAGATAGGCTTGTTGTAAAGGGATATGCACAGACATATGGTGTGGACTATGATGAAACTTATAGTCTTGTTGAAAAGATGACAACTATAAGGACTCTTGTAGCGATTTCTGCTTGTAAAGGTTGGAAATTATCTCAATTAGATGTAAAGAATGCATTTTTGAATGGTTATATTTTGGATGAATTCTACATGGAACAACTACCATCAGCAGGTTCCCTCTTCGATTGTGTAGAATTAGCAGATTTGTGCTTACTAATTGAAGAGCTCCATTTTCCTTTGCCCTTCTGACTAGCCAGGAAAGCTTGATCTACAACACGCATAATAGACCTATTCTGACTAGACTGATCCTCCTGCAATAGAACAGAGACTAACTCCTCAAATGACAAGGCATTTGGATTGTCTTTCATCATCAACCGAAGAGTAGAAGCAAAACTCTGATATGAATCAGGAAGACCATTCAGAATGGTCTACACAAGTGAGCTATTTGGTATAACCTCATCAGGAGAAATAAGTCTTTGATCTTTGTTAGAAAATTGTCCATCAATCACCTTTATTCATGTGCTCACTCTCCAACCGTTTTTGGAGGTAAGCAATGTGAGCCTCATTCCTAGCTTGGTACAATGTGGTAAGAGTATCCCAAGCATCCTTAGCTGTTCTGCAAGAGTGTATGTGAGGAATAATGGCACGTTTGACTGACAAAGCTATCAATGCATGTGTCTAGGCATCTCTGCCATCCCAATGAATGTGCTCTGTAGTAAGTGTAGCAAAAACCGCAGTACGAACAAGAATATGCAGAATATCATCATCTTCGACACCTTCTACATCAGCTTCAATACCTGCAGACTTCGACACGTCTATATTGGCTCACCAAAATTTGTGCGATTCTGAGACTACAACCGAAGGAGTGTTGACGACACCCTAGATGAAGTGGTGACCTGCTCTGATACCAATTGTTGGAGTTAGACATCTACATAAGCATGCGAATAGCACAAGGAAGAAGAAGAAGCTTGGAGCACAACACACAATACTGAATGTATTACTAGAGAATGTACAAAGATAATTAGTCCATTAGGGTAATAGGCATATATACAAGCCGAGGGGAAGAAACCTCCTAAAGAGGGAAAAAAGTTCCCTGGCGGTCCTAGTGTGTTCACACACATCACTACCTAAATATATCATCATTTTGGAGACAATACAAGTTCTTTACATCTTGCAGCAAATCCTATCCATCATGCTAGGACCAAGCATATAGAAGTCCACTATCATTATGTGAGAGAGAAGCTATTGAGCAAGGAAATTCAGTTGGCATATGTATCAACTAATATGCAATGTGTAGACTTATTCACCAAAGCACTTGATGGTACTAAGCTTTGCAGGTTTAAAGCTATGATTGGATTGCAAGACATTCAAGAGGATTGATGAAGAAGACCAAAAGCCAAGATGTTTGGCTTGAGGGGAGCTATTGGTGCAAGTACCAAGCCTTCACACTTGGCTATGCATGGGAAATCTTTATGTACAAATGTTTGAAGACCCATAAGAACCATTGCTTATGGATTGTTACCATTTATCCTTTGTAAAAGTCATTTTCAATAAACGAATATTGTAAAGCCTAAAAAATCATGGATTTTGGAAGAACTAAGATTAAGAATTATGCTTGACGGAATATCTCCTAGATTAAGGGATCTTTTTTGGTGAGAGCCAAATTTGAATTTAGAATTCAAACTTGGAGAAAGCATCTATGAAATCTCTTGTAAAATCTCATGGGATATCCTCTCCATTCCATTTGCTTTATTTGATAACATTTTAGAGAGTGTGTGGCTCACCTCATATTCTCACCATCATTGGGCATTGATTATCATGCCAATGATCATGTACAAAATTGTCATATAATACAATAGATCATTGCTTATATCTGTTGATCTCTCTGTCATAGTCACTCAGAATAGTGTTCTTGTCTTGCTCATATCAGTCATTACTCCACCATTTTCAATTTTCTATGGCTTGTTGGAATCATCTCTAAGTCTACTATATGCTGACAAATTCTGAAGACATTCCATTAAGTGAATTGGGAGAAAAGTAGCTCGAAGTGGTCACTAGTTATTCTCTATAGAGGTCCTAAAAAATAATGCTACACTTGCTAAATTGATTGCTTTGTGTATAGTCAATCATTTTAAGTGATTCCACTTGGAATCATTAGCTCTTTAAGCTAATTAGATATCTCCAAAAGGAATTTTTCTAATTCCTACTGTGTTGGGAGCACTAAGCTTAATAAGTAGCAGGTGTGTGAACCAAAATAGAAGGTTTTTGATGATTTATGAATGTTGAAGTTATCTGTTTTGGATCAATCATTACAAGGATCATCCCCAAAGTACATAGGCACTTATTGAGTGTCATTGGAAAGTTAAAAGGGATACAACTCAAGTCTGAAGAGAAAAAGGGCTAGTACAAACCAATGATTAGCAGTACCAAGTCATTTCTTGGAGTGTCCATCCATCCTTCCCAACAAGAAGGCCTCAACAAAGTAGCGTAAGGGAAATATTAAAAAGGGCTTATGAGAATGTTCACATGGGCACATCTCCAAAATATAAGAAAGGTTATTTCTATGAATATTAGAGGGTGACTTTAAATAAGAGAAATTGTGAGAAACCCTCGTAACCGAACACTCTTCTCCTCCTAGACTTTGTGGTCCTTGACAAAGCTAAGATAGGAGAATCATATATTGTTGAACTAGTCTAAGTTTGAGTCTTCAAGTATGGAAATCTTCATGTCTGCAAGTCAGCAAGCCTTCAAATCTTCAAGTTTCGAGATGTGAAGCTCTTTGGGTAGCAGCAAGTCTTCAGCTCTTCAAGTCTTCAATGATCTTCAAATTTGCAGCACTTCAATCTTCCAATCTACAAGTCTTCAGTCCTTCAATCTGCAAATCTTCAATCTTTAGAGTTGGACGACACAATTCCCCTTGGGGCAATCAGCTCGACAATGGTGCCAAATTTATTGTTGTAGTATGCCCTTGGGAAGCCAAGACCCACACCACCTTACATGGAAGCAAGAAGGGAGGCTCAAGAATGACTCTCCTTTCATCCGCCCCAACCTCCAACATGTTCAAGCCATTGGCCATCAGCCCATAGCTATGTCACATGCTTGAATACATGGAGAGAAGGGAGTCAAGGATCCTAGTCACATATGTAAAATACAAGAAAGTTGCAACATTCTACTTGCACACATAGGAAATACAAGCATGCACACACACCTCACTCTCTCTCACACTCTAAGACTGAATACACATATGCACAAAGACTTAGGAGGGAAGAGAGTTCTTCCATTAAAAAGATATACACATGAGAGCACGTCCAACCAAAAGCTCCCTTCTTTACAAAAATGAGCCTCTATATATAGGCTAAGCACATTTCCGCATGTGCTCCTTTTGACTAGTCAAAAACGAGCACATGCACAACTAACATATCTTTTTGAGATTTTTTCAAATATTCCCAAATCTCAAGGAAATGGGAGCATGGGAATTTCAATGTGGGATTTCTATATATGTGCAAAAAGGTTGATTATCCCCGTTATAATTAATGAAATAAACCATATCTTTGCCCTGTGCAAGAATATTGCATTATTGCCTAATTTTATCATGATGGGTTCCTTTAGAGACTATAAGGAATCGTAAAGGTCTTTTCTACTCTTCATGTAATGAGGGGCACCATTTTCCAACACCTATGAGTCATCTATTTTGAATCTTCAAGGAAGGATCATACCTCATCTATCATAACAAATAACTTAAGCTCTATTTGTGTAGTGTTGGTAAACTCCTTGCCCCTTGCCACCTTTGGAAGATCCATTCTTCTCTTCAACATTCTTGATGTGACAATCTTGAATTCTATGACCTTTCGTCTTGTAGTAGAGACACTCTCCCTTGAACTTCTTTTTGTCATTCTTCTTTTTGTCTCCATCATTTGAAGAGTCCACTTTTCCTCCTTTGGCATTTTCTGTGAATGCAACATCTCCTTTGTTGCCACCACTCCATGCCTTGAGTTATAGATCCTCCTCCATGATTAAGGCATTGAATTCTTCAAAATTTTGAGGTTGAGGTCTAATTTGAGTATTAAGAGCAGTTACCAAACCATCAAAGTTTGGTGGAAAGATTTGAAGACAATATGGAGCGAGCTCCTCTCTTCACTTTTGTACACATGCTCTAAACATATATCATAGATTCTTTATGCAAGCGACAAACACCTCCACAGTTTCCCCGTCAGCAAACCTTTTTGCTACTACCTAATTCTCCAAGTTCTAAATCTGTGTCCGATTTATGAGTTTCATATCTATTTCTCAATATGTTCCATGCTTCACAAGCCTTGGTAGTCTGCTGAATGAGAGTTAGAACACTATCAATGGTACTTGTAACTAGAGCACAAAGCGCATCTTCATTTCTATGTTTCCAAGCACATAGAAGCTTAACATATGGAGGAATCATTTTCCTACTATTGTTTGGATCAGGTGTTTCTTGGGGCTCATGATCAATCCCAAGAACAATTTCCAAAGCTCATATGAATCAAGGATAGAAGTGACTTTAATTTGATAGTGTAACCTTGATGTCCTCTAGAACTTTCAAACATGGGTCTCATAGTTGTCATGCCAAGTATTCATAACCCATAATGAATGATGAGCAAATGTGTTAGTGCATGGTTTGAAGAAAATATGTGCCTTGTGCATGGCCTTGTAATGTGGCCCTATGCATGCATACTTACATTGTAAGAAGTATGGTGTGAAAAAATGGGTCTTGATTTGAGTGCTCAAGGGCATGCTGACAAAGAGGTTTCCTAATCTATAATTGTTATAGTGTTTCCAAGGTACGGGATTCTTACCATGGTGAAGGCCAGTCGATGTTTATCTCTTTGTGTTGTACTCCCATCAAGGTGATTGATCATTGGATTGTCTTTGATTGTTGATGGATGTCCTTGTTGATGGTTCATTGATGAGATTTTTTGAGTGGATGGTATTATCCCTTCTCTTTTTTTTTTTTTGAAAAGTATCACAAACAAGAACAAAAGGTTAGCAATAGTAAAATAGTTTAGATATGTCAAATGTGTCTCATTTGGATGGGATTCTCAACTACGTTTATGTAGACCTTGTAATGTGTCCCTATATTAATGCATATTGTGGAAATGCAAGACTTGAATGGTGCAAAAGATGGGGTTATGCAAAGGGCACATGGTTTTTGCATGTCGAGGCTTCCGATGTTACTTGGAGACATTGATGCAATCTTTGTTTGGAGGTATCCATTGGATCTCAAAATGATGCAATCAATTGATGGTTGAATGAAAATTGATCATTCCTTCTTATAGGGATCCATTTTAGAACAGTGTTGAGCCGTGTAGAGATCACTTTTGGACTCTTCATCTTTGGATGGTTTCTTAAATTTTGTATCACTCGTGGTTGGCACTTTGGTTCTGTGGGGGCTACTAGTGCTTTTGGCTTCCAAACACATACCCTTGATGATTGTCTTTTTACTATTGCTGAAGAGGTGAGTTGATCTTCTTTTGATCTTTGTGCTTGGTTATGACCCTTGCCTCTCCTTGACTTCTTTGTTGAGACTTTTCTTGTGAGGGAGAGCATAGGGTTTTGTGTATGTAAGAGTTCCTTCGGTACCCACATGTTTCATCACCCTTGTTGAGATGCAACTACTTCCTTAGGCACCCAAATTTGTTGGATACCTTGTGGTTGAGCTTGTCCTAGTTTCTCGGTTCTTCTTTTGTCATGGTTGGCTTGGCTGGATGGAAACTATTGGGGAAAAGATGGTGGTTGCTTTCCTCTCATCACCCATATTTTTTTAGTTTTGAAATTTAGTTTAGTTTGTGTCCTTGTGTGCAAAGAGCGAGGTTGTGTAGTAGCTTTTGTCACCGAGGTGGCCTCCTTGCCATGTGGTTGCAGTTCTCCTCTCTGGTGTGTAAAATTGATTGTTCCAATTGTGATGTTGATGCTTTTGGAAGAGAAGGGGGTTCTAACACTTGCATGGCCTGCCCATTAATAGCTGAGGAATGGTGCACAGTGGACTGTGTAGTGCTTGCAAAATGCAAGGTACTGGAATCAAAAGGGTCCCTACCTACCAATTCAACTATTAGGCATTGCTTGTTAGCCCAGACCTGAAGCGATCATTGTATATCCATTGAAGGCAAAGTCTGAAGTGTTCATGTGCTTTAAACAGTTTTTGGTTTTGGCTGGGCACCCTCCACTCTGATCAAGGGGGGGAATATATGTCTTCTTATTTTAATGCATTTCTGGATAAACGGGGGATAAAACACTAGTGTGCAGTGTCGTATACACCTCAACAGAATGGAGTTACTGAACAAAAGAACAGGTCACTCATGGAGATGGCGAGATGTATGGTGAAGAGTTAGGCTTTACCACATAGTTTCTGGCTTGAGGTTGTCATGTGTGCAACATACGTACTTAATAGGTGTCCAACTAAAGCACTGCAGTCTATCACTCCATATGAGGCTTGGCATGACCGCAAGCCATTTGTTGGTCATCTCCATGTTTTTGGTTGTTTGGCATATGTAGTGCCTGAACAACATCGCAAAAAATTGAATGATAAAGTAGTAAAATGCATTTTTGTTGGGTACAGTTCTGAAAGTAAAGGCTATCATCTGTATCATGCATAGACTAAATGCATTCTGGTTAGCTCTGATATTGTTTTTATGGAAGATGCTATTCAACCATTGCTTTCATGTACTAAGGAGACATTTGTTAGCTCCAAAGACATGTATGATACTTTGCTACCTCTTTTTACAGGTGGATAGTCTAGTGCTGGTCCTAATGAGGCAACTTCTCATCCTTTGTAGGTTTCAGGTGATGATGCAGATCATTCCATTTTTTATGCAGATTTACATGATGCACTTATTGATGAGAGAGCTGATATTGAGCAGGCAAAAACTATGCCAAAATGGCTGGTGTAGACTTTGCATGACACTAAATTAGATGCACCTCTATCATATTGTACTCGTTCAGGCTCTCATAGTGCCTTGTTTGCATCAGATTGCTATGCTATGGCTGCATCTAGTCTCTGTGATGACAATGAGCGTGTTTCGTTTGATAAAGCACAAAATTCAGAAAATTGGATGGTTGTTATGCAATATGAATATGATGCTATAATGAAGAATGATACTTGGTCTTTATCTGACTTGCCTCCTAGCAAGAATTCCATTGGCACTAAGTGGGTTTACAAGCTGAAGTGTAAGCTTGATGGAATAGTTGACAGGTATAAGGCTAGGCTTGTTGCAAAGGGTTATGCAGAGGCATTGAGTTTGATAAGACCTTTGCACCTACATGTCGTATGACTATTGTTCGGAGCATCTGTGCACTTGCATCCCATCATGGTTGGAATGTACATCAACTGTACATTAAAACACCATTTTTGAATGGTGACTTGCATGAAGAAGTGTATGTTTTTCAGCCCCGTATCTTTGTGCAAAAAGGGCATGAAAACTAGGTGTGCAGGTTAAAGAAGGCATTATATGGTTTAAAGCAAGCACCACATGCTTCGTATGAGAAGATACATGCCTATCGGATTGCACATGGTTTTGAGAACAATCCAACTAAAAGCACCTTATATGTTAAGCGTGCTAATGATGTGCTTTTAGTCATTGTTGTCTATGTTGATGACATGCTACTCACCAGTCCTATTGAGAAGCATATTGCTGATTTTAAGGCTGATTTGCATGCCTCATTTGAGATGTCTGATTTGGGGCATTTGCATTATTTGGGCATTTAGTTTATGCACATTGATGGTGGAATGGCTTTGTGTCAAACGAAATATATTGACACATTATTGCAACGTTTTGGCCTTGAAGACTGTAAACCTATTGCCACTCCTATGGAAACAGGTTTACGACTGAGTATTCATGATGTTGGAGATGCATTTGATGCTATTCTCTATCAGCAGGTTGTTGGATGCTTGATTTACTTATGCATTACTCAGCCAGATATTCAGTTTGCTATCTCACAAATGAGCAGGTTTATGCATTGCCTAGGAGTCAAGCATTGGTAGGCGATTAAGCGCATCTTTCGCTACTTGAGTGGTACTCAGCTACTTGGGTTTTTTTATCCCAAGGAGGGTCACTACCGCAAGATTTTCATGCTTTTCTTGACTCTAATTGGGATGGTTGCTATGACACTCGTGTGTGCACTAGTGGCTTTTGCTTCGTGCTTGGTAGCTCATGTATATCTTGGTTGAGCAAGAAGCAGCCTACTGTGGCCACTTCCAATTGTGAGGCTGAGTATAGGACAGCTTTCACACTGATTGTTGAGTGTTGGTGGCTCAAACACCTTATGGCTGATTTGGGTGTTGGTCAGTCTTCTTCCACCACCATCTTCACAGACAGTCACAGCACATTGGCAGTTGCGAGGAACCCTGTGTTCCATGCTCGCACTAAGCACATTGAGATGCATTATCATTATGTCGTGGAGAGGTTCTCTGCTGGGGAGATCAACTTGTCATATGTGCCCACCCAGGAGAACATTGGAGACCTTTTCACGAAGGCTCTGCCTAGGGAGAAGTTTGAAGCTTTCCACAAAACTTTGGGCTTACTTCCTTTTGTGGAGTGATTTCCACATAGCTTGGAACTTCCTTATACATGAGTGTCAGCTCCTTGTTCACTGCATCACTCCCAGGGGAGATTTGTTGATATATTTAGGTAGTGATGTGTGTGAACACACTAGGACCGTCGGGGCACTTTTTTCCCTCTTTAGGAGGTTTTTTCCCCCAACTTGTATATATTCCTATTACCCTAATGGGCTACTTATCTTTGTACATTCTCTAGTAATACATTCAATATTGTGTGTTGTGCTCCAAGCTTCTTTTTCTTCCTTGTGTTGTTCGCGTGCTTCCGCAAACATCTAACTCCAACACAAAAATCATTGGAGTGTTCTCATGTAATCCCGAATCTGCATATAGCAATCTAATCCATATGGCTTCTTGAGTAGCATTGGTTGGTCCTCTATATTCAGCCTTTGTTGAAGATGAAGCAACAGTAGGTTGCTTCTTGGAAGAACATGAAGTGGGCTTATCACCTACAAAAGAGAGATAACCTGAGGTACTCCTCCTATCATCCTTGCAACCTACCCAATATGCATCTGAGTATATTTTGATGTCCAAATCTGAAGTATAAGGAAAGTATAAACCTTGATTTTGAGTGCCCTTCAGGTACTTCAAAATTCTCTTGGAAGCTTCCAAGTGAGGTGCTCTAGGTTTGTGCATAAATTGGCTTAAGACACTCCATAAGCAATGTCAATCCTTGTTAATGTAGCATAGTTTAGGCTTCCCACTATGCTTTGGTATCTTGCAACATTTTCAAGCACATCACCTTCATGAGCACTTAATTTTGGTTTTACCTCCATAGGAGTGCTTGCTATCTTGGCATTCTCCAAGTGGAATTTCTTCAACATATCCTACACATAATTTCTTTGAGTGATATAAATTCCAGAATTTGTATAGTCTAATTCAAGTCCAAGAAAATACTTTAGTGACCCTAGATCACTTATTGTGAACTCCAGCATCATTTGATTCTTGATCTGCTTGATGCCATTGGCGTCATTACTTGTAAGTATGATATCATCAACATACACACATAGGTACATCACCTTTGAATTACTTCTCTTAACAAACAGAGAAGTATCTGCTTTACTCATGATGAATCCTTGATCTTGAAGGTAAGTAGTCAACATATGGTTCCATGCCCTAGGTGCCTGCTTCAATCCATAAAGTGCTTTCTTCAGTTTACACACATGCTTTACCTTGTTTGGGTCCTCATAGCCAGGAGATTGAGCCATGTAGAACTCCTCTGAAGTTTAGCCATTAAGAAATGCATTTTTTACATCCAATTGGTACATGTTCCAATTCTTTGATGTAGCCACACTTACTGATACCTTGATGGTTGGTATTTTTGCCACAGGTGAGAAGGTTTCTTCATAGTCAATTCCTTGGGTTTGTGCAAAACCCTTAGCCACAAGTCTAGCTTTGTACCTGCTAATTGATCCATCTGAATTTCTCTTGATCTTATAGATCCATCTGGAAACAATTACCTTCATAGACTCCTTCTTTGGCACTAGCTCCCAAGTATAGTTCTCCTTGAGTGCTTCAATTTCTTCATCCATAGCTTCCTTCCATTTTTCCTTGGTCTTTGCCTCTTCATATGATGATGGCTCTTCAAGTGATAAGTCTTTGGCAAGATAAATATAATGCTTAGTAATTAAGGATGTGTCATACCCATATCTGATTGGCTTCTTGCTCTCCCTTTGTGATCTTCTGATTGCTTGGTTGGATGATTCAGGCATGTCCTCCAACTTCTTTATCTTAGTTTTTCCTTTTGATTTCCATGCCTTGAACTATTCTACGTTGATGATGTCCTCATCATCTGATTTGATGTCTTCAATCTGATTTGTCTCCTCCTTGGTGAGGCTTGGGAACTCCTCTTTCAAGTCATATGGCAAGTTAATTTTCGTGCATTCACTTTCAAACCAAGAATCATTCTCATCAAAGACATCTCCACTAAACATGAACCCTTTGTTGGATGGATTGTAAAACCTGTATCCTTTCTCATTCAAGTCATTCCCTATGAAGATGCACTTCTCTATCTTAGGGTCTAGCTTACCTCTGATTTGAGATGGGATATGCACATAAGCAACACATCCAAAGATCCTTCAATGATCAAGTGAAGGTCTTCTACCATGCCATGCTTCATATGAGATCATTCCATCAAGAGATTTTGATGGCAACCTATTTACAAGATAAGTGGCAATAGATACACTCTCTGCCCACAAATAATTAGGTAATTTTCTCTCATTTGGCATTGACCTAGCTGTTTCAACAATTAATATATTTCTCCTCTCTGCCACCCCATTTTGCTCAGGGGTATACCTTGTTGTGATTTCCCTTTTGATTCCTCTATCCTGCAAGAATGCATCAAACTCATTTGAGAAGTACTCACCTCCTCCATCTGACCTTAGTCTCTTTAGGCTTCTTCCTGTTTGGTTTTCCACAAGTGCAAGATACTTCTTAAACCAACTGAATACTTCATCTTTGTGCTTCATAAAATATAAGATAGTCCATCAACTGAAATCCTCAATGAAAGATACATAATACCTTGATCCAGAAATTGAGGGATCGCGATTCACAAACGACCTCCGTTTGCTATGAAAATCGGTGTGAAGGTAGAAGACCTCAAAATATTTTTGTGAGTTATCCCTTTCGGGTCACTCATTTTTGTCAGATCGAAGTTTCAGAGCCATCTCGACCTTTGTTTTGAGCTTGCAAGGTGGGGCCCGCAAAGTCAGTTTTAGAAATTGTTACTTGCGTTGTGTTCGGCAACACTCATATATTCTAGATCCAGAATTTCAAGCAATTCCATGTACTGTTGATACACGAAAACTGTGTTTTTCTGAGATCGAACTGTCACGTCATAGTGCGACAATGTTCAAGAAAAAGTGTTGTTTGTAGTGTTTTGCAGTGTTGTGAATTGCTGCAGAAATGGCAAACGCAGATGGAATGAGTCATCTTATGAGTGATAAGCTGGACAAGAACAACTTCCATGCTTGGAGATTCAGAATGATGAATTCCCTGATGGGAAAAGGCTATTGGAAGTACATCGAAGGAGAGAACAAAAATGATCCGCAGTTACCAGAGAGGAATCGGACTGCAAAACAAATAAGAGCATATGAGGAATGGAATCAAGGAGCACGAAAGGTAATGTACTAGCTATCTGTTAGCATACAAGATAGCATGATTGGGCACATACAAGATGCCAAGACTCCTAAAGAGGCTTGGAACAGTTTGGTCACATTGTACGAGACCAATACAAAGGCACGGAAATTGCAACTCAAGAACGAGCTGCATACATTGGAGAAAAAGAGCATGTCGATAAGTGACTACACTCTGAAAATCAAAAGCATATGTGAGTCACTTGCATCTATTGGCGTGAATGTAGATGATGATGATAAGGTGGAAGTGTGCCTTCATGGTTTAGGAGTTGCATATAAGCAGTTCAGAACTTCTATACAGACTAGGGAAAATATTCCAAATTTTGCTAATCTGGTATCTATGCTGATTATTGAAGAAAAGAATCTTGGTGAGGATTCAAACTCCCAAGGAAAGCCCAGTTATGAGCAGGTATTCTACTCTGGCAGAGGAAGAGGAAGAGGTAGAGGTTTCGAAAGTGGAAGAGGAAATAGTAACCAAGACCAAGGTCAACAACAGAATCATGCAGGAGGAAGAGGACAGTTTTGAGGCAGGGGGAGCCAAAGAGGTCGCAAAAATTTCCAAAGAAATGATTCAGGTAATGATAGTAAAGGATGTTGGAATTGTGGTAAACCTGGACACTTTGAACATGATTGCAGGTTGAAGAATCAAAATAACAAAAGACAACAAAACAACTATGCATCCACAAGTGCAGATGATTCTGAGAAGTTGTTTATGGTTCAACATCACATGATGAATACGATGTCTGTTGGTGTTTCAAAATCGAATGATAATTTCTGGTATGTTGATTTAGGTGCTTCAAATCACATGACCAGTCATGCGGAATGGTTTAGTACTTTGCAGAAATTGCCAGTTCCCGGATATGAAACAGGTGATGACACATCACATCCTATTGAGCATACAGGAAACATAGCACTATCTATGGAGGATGGAAAGGTAAAACATCTTGTTGATGTGCTGCATGTTCCAAATATAACAAAGAACCTGGTTTCTATTGGACAAATGGTTGACTAGGGATTACAAGTCAGATTCAATGCTGATGGATTATATGTAGAGGAGTACAAGAAGGATGGACGATTGGTTGCCAACGGAAACAAAGTGGGTAGTATGTTCACCTTAAATGTGAAAATTCCTGAAATGAATGCAGCCATGTTTGCAAAACGTGCAGGAGTTATTGCTGATATAGAGATCTAGCACAAACGAATCGGACACACAAATCTGCAAAGGCTGAAACTGATGCAGTCAAAGGAGATTGTCCATGGACTACCAAATTTCAAAGTTGCAAAAATGCAAAAGGTATGTGCAGCATGTCAATTTGGTAAACAGTCAAGAGCATCATTTCCACATGACAAGCATGTTAGTGATAATATACTAGAAGTAGTACATACAGATGTTTTGGGTCCAGCAAAGACCACAGCTATGGGCGGTTGCAAGTTTTATGTTACTTTTATTGATGACCATACACGCACAGTATGGGTATATTTCATGAAAGAGAAGAGTGAGGTGTTCACTCACTTCCAGAATTTTAAATTTATGGTGGAAAAGCAGATAGGGAAGTACATTCAGACATTAAGATCTGATGGAGGAGGTGAATACATGTCAAATGAATTCAGCAATTTTCTAAAAAATCATGGAATTCGGCGTCAGTTTTCATGCAAGTACACACCACAACAGAATGGTGTTGCTGAACGCAAAAATAGACATATTGCAGAAATAGCAAGAGCCTTGATGGCTGAGAAGAATATGCCTCATTGTTATTGGGCAGAAGTTGTGCATACTACTATATACATCATGAACAGAACTCCGACTGTTGTTGTACATGAAGTTACACCTGAAGAGAAGTTTACAGGTAAAAAGCCAAACTTATCACATCTGAAAGTTTTTGGCTGTATTGCATATGTACATGTCCCAGATGATCTGAGGACAAAGCTTGATCCAAAAGCAGAAAAGTATGTCTTCATTGGATACTCCCTTGATCAAAAGGGATATAAATGTTATAACCCACTCACACGACAGGTAAAGGTGAGCAGAGATGTGGTGTTTGATGAAATGTCAAGCTTCTATGCAGATGCCAAAGAAGGACTGAATCTTGAACCAAATGACAAAGAAAATGCTGAAAAATCAAGTGTAGAATCTCAAGTTTTGAGTGGACCGGATGCATCACCAAGCAATAGTTCCAATTCAAATCCATGGTGTGGAAGATTGCGTGGAAAAATTTCAGTCCAGCAAATTCATCAAATACATCCAAAAAAGGTAAAGAAAAGCTTTCTGTTGGTAGTAAAACATGTGCAAGTTTTAAAGATGTTGATGGAGATTCAAGCAGTTCAGAAAAGAGTCTTGATGAGGAACTTGGATTACCCTCTGTGAAGACTAGGAGTAAGAAGGGCACATGCAGATGATACAAGAAGAAGTGACCCAGGACCAAGAAGATCTGGGAGGATGCGGAATTCAGTGCAACGATTGACATATGATAGTTATACGGCTCGTCATTGTGCCTACATGACAAATGTAATACAAGATGTTGAACCTTCTTGTTCTGAAGATGCAATTGGAAATGCAGATTGGGAAAAAGCTATGGATGAGGAGATGGTTGCACTTTATGGAAATGATACATGGAAGCTGGTTCCGTTGCCACAAGGAAAGAAACCCATAGGCTGCAAATGGGTTGACAAGGTAAAGCATAATGCTAATGGTATTATAAGCACGTATAAAGCACGATTGTAGCTAAAGGATATGCACAGACATATGGCATTGATTATGAGGAAACATTCAATCTTGTAGCTAAAATGTCTACTTTCAGAACACTTGTTGCATTAGCTACAACAAAAGGATGGACTTTGCATTAGATGGATGTGAAGAATGCTTTCCTACATGGTGAGTTACAGAAGAAGTATACATGGACCAGCCACAAGGATATGAAGATTCAAAGCATCCAGAATATGTTTTCGGGTTGCAAAACGCTTTGTATGGGCTGAAGCAAGCCCCTCGTGCATGGCATGCAAGAATTGTTGATTACTTAACCAGCATTGGGTTTTCTACGTGTGATGAAGATCACTCACTATATGCAAGGAAGGATGATGATGGCATCACTATTGTGGCTATTTATGTTGATGACCTGATTGTAGGTGGTGATAATGAAGGAAGCATCAAAGAGATAGAGAAACTTCTTATGCAAGAATTTGACATGAAAGATCTTGGTGTGTTGTGCTATTTCTTGGGTTTCGAGTTTATACATACAGAAACAGGTATATGGATGTCACAAAGGCAATATGCCTTGAATATGCTGCAAAAGTATGGTATGGCTGATTGTAAGCCAATTTCTATGCCATTAGATCAAGATTTGAAGTTGGACACTACATCAGGTGAAGCATTGGAAAATGCTACTATGTATAGGAAAATTGTGGGAAGTCTTATATATCTCACAATTACAAGGTCTGATCTAAGTTATACTGTTGGACTTGAAAGTCAGTTTATGCAGGTTCCTAGGAAGCCACATTTGGATGCCCTAAGATGCACTCTATGTTATGTGAGTGCTACTTTGGATTATGCATTGTTTTATGAGGCTGGTCTAGATTTGCAGGTTAATGGATACACCGATGCTGATTGGGCTGGTAGCATTCCAGATAGAAGATCTACTAGTGGCTTTCTATTCTCACTTGGGAGTGCAGCTCTTACATGGAGCAGCAAGAAGCAACCCAGTGTTGCTTTGTCTAGTACAGAGGTTGAGTATAGAGGTGCTGCAATGGCAAGTGTGAGGCATCATGGCTAGAGATGCTACTTGCGAATTTAGGCGTGGAAGTCCAAAAGCCTATCACTATTTATTGTGATAATCTTAGCAGCATACAATTAGCACGGAATCCTATTTTCCATGCTAGAAAAAAGCATATCGAGGTACATTTTCGCTTCATCAGAGAGAAGGTATTAGCAGGTGATATTGATCTTGTTTATGTGAGAACAGATGAACAGGTTGCTGATATTTTCACCAAAGCACTTGGAGCTGAAAAGTTGAAGAAATTTTGGGAGATGCTTGGATTACAGGATATGGCATTGATCTTGAGGGGGAGTGTTGAGATATCAACCTCAACATGTGATGATCCAGGATGACACGTACCAGTTTTTTGTTTCTCTGACATGTATAGTGGTCACGCCGGTATATTTCAGGGATACTTCATTGAGCTTTATTAGATTTATCTACCGAGAGTGATGGCACATTTGTTCCTTGCCAGCTCACTCATTCACGGACATTATCCTTATGTATTGATCTTTATATATTGCACTTTTTGTATTCTTGTTTTTAAGTTCATTCTTGTACATTCCTTTTTATGTAATAGAAGAACAAGAAGAAGAAGATTATTCGTCCTTGCCTCAATCTATGTGTGTGTGCTTCTCCTTGAGAGTGAGAGTGTGTGTATGAGCTCTCTTCCTTATCTCCTTCCTGGTGACAAGCAAGACAAGAACACTGTTTTGAGTGACTATGATGGAGAGATCAATAGATATAAGCAATGATCTATTATATTATATGACAATGTTGTACATGATCATTGGCATGATAATCAATGCCCAATGATGGTGAGAAGTGTAGGCTATGAGGTGAGCCACACACTCTCTACAATGTGATCAAATAAAGCAAATGGAATGGAGAGGATATCCCGTGAGATTTTACAAAGAGGTTTTATATATGCTTTCTCCAAGTTTGAATTTTGAATTCAAATTTGGCTCTCACTAAAAGTGATCCCTTAATCTAGGAGGTATTCCCTCAAGCATAATTCGTAATCTTAGTTCTTCCAAACTCCACGAGTTTGTAGGCTTTACAATATTCTTTTATTGCAAATGACCTTGTACAAAGGATAAACGGTAACAATCCATAAGCAATTGTTCTTATGGGTCTTCAAACATTTGTACATAAAGACTTCTCATGCATAGCCAAGTGTGAAGGCTTGGTACTTGCACCAACACTTCTTAAATAATCCACCTTTTTGCACATATATAGAAATCCCACGTTGAAATTCCCACACGCCCATTTCCTTGAGATTTGGGAATATTTGAGAACATGTCAAAAAGATATGTTAGCTGTGCATGTGCTCCTTTTTTACTAGTCAAAAGGAGCACATGGGGACATGTGCTTAGCCTATATATAGAGGATCATTTTTGTAGATAAGGGAGCTTTTGGTTTGACGTGCTCTCATGTGTATATCTTTTCAATGGAAGAACTCTCTTTCCTCTTAAGGCTTTGTGCATATGTGTATTTAGTCTTAGAGTGTGAGAGAGTGAGGTGTGTATGCATGCTTGTAACTCTATAGTTTTAAATATTTAAGTATATATACTAATATTTATTCTAAGACCCTAGTTTTTAAGGTTTTAAGTATATTTACTATTATAATTCCTAAATTCCTAATTTTCTTTTTACATTTAAGTATATATAATAATATTTATCGATCTTAAAACCCTAGTTTTCTTATATATTTAATTATATATACTAGTATTTATATCATATGTGTGTATGTATGTATGTAAGTAAGTAAGTATGTGTATCTATGTATGCATGTATGTATGTATGTATGTATGCATGCATGCATGCATGCATGTATGTATGTATGTATGTATGTATGTATATATGTATGACGTATGTATGTATGTATGCAAGCATGTAAGTGAGTGAGTAAGTGAGTAAGTACGTAAGTAAGTAAGTAAGTAGGTAAGTAAGTAAGTAAGTAAGTAAGTAAGTAAGTAAGTAGGTAAGTAATTAAGTAGGTAAGTAAGTAATTAAGTAAGAAAGTAAGTAAGTAAGTAAGTAAGTAAGCAATTAAGTAAGTAAGTAAGTATGTATGTATGTATGTATGTATGTATGTATGTATGTATGTATGTATTTATGTATGTATGTATGTATGTATGTACATATGTATGTATGTATGTATGTATGCAAGTATGTATGTATGTATGTATGTATGTATGTATGTATGTATGTATACATGATGTTTTTCTTTGCCATATATAATTTCATACAACGAAAGAAAAACTCACAACATTTGCCATAAATATGGACCTTAAAAAAATAACATAAAGGTACATAGGCTTGTAAACAAACATGGCATGAAGTCCATAACAAAAGTCACATAGGCTGAACCGGAAAACAATTTCATAACTTTTTCTCTTCCACCTGCAAATAATAGCTCACCTACAAAAAAACATACTATTTGCAAAATAACAATCTACTTGCAAACTTTGTGTATGTATGTGTGTATCTATATATGTATGTGTATATGTGTTTATGTATGTATGTATGTATGTGTTGACCTAAGAACCAACTTAGGGACTTGTGGAGAAAGAGACTATACCTCAATCCCCCTCAAGTGCATATAGTGGGGATTCACGCTTTAATTATCAATCCGATGAGTATACAAACCTAGCTGAGTGTATGAAGACATGCATTCAAATGATGATCAATGCAAATGAACTACTCAAAGAGTGCAAACAAGGTAAAGACTGATCCAAACAAGCTTCAACTGTCAGTTATGGTGTCACGATACTTGGAACAGCAGCCAACAGTAAATTGAGCTTTTCTCTCAGCTCCGAACTCCAAATATAGCGAATAGCATATGCATTTCAAAGCTCTTGAGAAGACGCATCCAATGGTGGTGGTTTCACTCAATTTTGACACTTTTACTTCATGTTATGAACAAAATACTGAGTCGCGGGAAAACCTTCCTACACTTCAGCACTTCCTACGCTTCGCACACACCTTAACAACAGCAAACAAACACTTTCATGGATAGACAACACTTCCTAACACTCTTTCCAAGCAACACACATGCACACAAGCTCACAAAGAAGAAGATACAGAGAGGAGAAGACACAAATTCGAATTTTTGTGCTCTTGATTCTCACAATGGCAAAAAGTCTTTACAAAGAGTCATAAATTGACTTATATACTTGTGCCCTAAAAATGGTCCTTTCATACAAGAGACCGGCACTTTATTCACTAAAAGACTAATTTCCTACTAATTTACATGGGTAAGCTTCTAATCTTCTGTGGGGATGCATCTAGAGGACTCCTCTAGTGCATTTACATCGGAAAATATATTACAAGAATGGTTATAATACATTCAAAATTGGATGTCCAAATCGGAAAATTTTGGGGCCCATCTTTTTCTTTGCCTTGTGTTCTCTTTAGCTCTGCAACACTCTTCCCCTCTTCGTCTCTGTCATCCCTTGACAGGCTATACTTCTTGTCTTCATTTTGTTTTCCGCATGCATCTTTTGGTCAGTTCTGCCTGTTGGTTAGACTGGCATTACGTTTTAAGGGCCCTGTCCTTGATTCTTCTTTTACATTCTTTGGGCCTGATGCATTTGTACTGCATGTTCCTTTCTTTTCATTGCTCGCAACCCTTGCTGAGTTCTAACTGTTCATCAGTCTTGCATTACGTTTTAGTGGTCCTCTGATTTGTCCTGGTTGCACACATCGGACCCTGTTGTATTACTTAAGCCTGTTAATTCGGGTTGCCACGCACGCCATTTGTAGACATATGAGGATGTAGCTCTTAAGCCTTGATCTGAACCTTCTGTTACTCAAGAGGTTGAAGCACCCTCATGTGGCTATGGAACCGCCTGATATCTTCTTGCACTTCTTCATGGATACTTGTTGGCCCTGGTTCCTCCTATCAGCTGCGTGCTTTTCCTTGGTGTGTGTGTGTGTGTGCCCCTGCGGGGCTTTGTGCAGAGATGGGTGTTGTGCCCCTGTGGGGCTTCCTGCAGAGATGTGTCTTCAAATATTATCTTTTTAATGAAGCTTTTTTCATTTTCTTCTTCTTTTCTTCTTCTTGCTTGATTCTCCTTCAACACTGCCCCCCTCCTGGACTCTGTCGTCCCCGACAGGCTTGGACAATCGACGGGCGTATGTTCTATATACTTTTTTCTCTTTGTCATTAAGCAGATTGGCTTCACGTATCATTAGTTGTTTCCACTGTTCTGCCTTTATACCGTCATTGGGTGGCTGTCTATGGTCCGCGAAGAAGCTCAGTTCGTATGCCACTAATCTGGCATTCAGGTTGGAGGACATCTTTAAAAAGACTTCTGAATCAATTTCAAGAAATCTTGTAAAGAATGCTTCTTCGAATGTTTGCATATATGTACTGGGCAAGAACATCAACCTGGAATAATAGGCCATTATGGTTGGTCGGCTAGGCATAACAGACAGATCAAAAATGAGGATCTCTGTGCCCTGATTAATACCAATGAAATTCAAAAATGTGTAGGCCGCATGTTTGAAAACCTTCAATACCATAAGTATCATACTGAGTATTTTATTTGTCATCTTTACAGTTAAATCGGGTACTATCGCATAATGCTGCAGCCAAACTTTGATGGTCTTGACCATATACTCTTTTGTAGGTAGATAATTATGTGGCGGACTTGGAAGCAGAGGGTAATTTAGCCACTGTTTATTTATAGCACCGTTCTTTTGCATTTCCAAAAATTCTCTGGTTTCTCTTCGGCGTGGTATAGGAAAAAATGAAGGGTTTACCTGTAGGAAATATGGCGCTGCTTGCCAATGCACCCGTAGTGTAGGATGTTTCTCCAAAAACTTCCTTCTCCAAATCGGTTGTGCAGCTTCGAACTCTTCCTGAGTGTAATTGAACGCATCATGTTTGAAGTTTAGCTGCTCATCTGGACTTTTCTTTGTAATCTTCTTTATATATTGTCTTGTTTTCTCTTTCAATAATCCGTACGGAATGTTGAAAGGCTTCATGATCTGTTCCAAGTCTTTACCCTTGATCTTTGCTTCTTTCATTACTTTGATTACTTCATTTTCAAAATTTTCTGTCAATCGGGACACCACTAGTGCCCGCTCCTTCTGACTTATTTCTGCAGTGTATGGCATTGGATGATGATCATGTATATCTGCCATCTGCTCATGTATTGGAGAATTACAAATCGGGGGAGATAGAGGATGTACCTCTACCTCGTCAGTAGGATTTTCTAACTGTGCTATACGTTCAGTCTTCTCTTTATTTTCTTGCATGGCTGCTCTAAGCGCTTCCTTTGTTGCAAGCAATTCATTGCCAATTTCTACTATATTGTCCATGTTTTCGTTGTAACTTCGTACCAGTTTGGCGTTCACATTTTGTAATTGCGTTTTCAGTTCATTTGTTTCATTGGTGTACTTTCTTTCCCACTCTTCTGCTCGGGCTTGCTCTTGCTTTAGCAAATCTGCATACTTTGCAACCTGATCTCTTAATTCTTGATGTGCGGTTTCTGATGTCTCCTGCTTTTCAATGGGCTGATCATAAAGTAATGACTTCATCAGTTCTTTATTTCTGTTTCGTAAAGTATCATTCTCCTCCATGTATACTTTTAGTTGTGTTTGAAGCAGATTGCTTCTAGCTTTTATTCTCTCCTTGTCTGCTTCACTGGCTTCATGTAATCTTTGTAGATCTATTAATTGTGCCTGGAGTTGGTGATGCTGGTTCATCAATGTATCACATTGTGTTTTTACATTGAGTAACTTCGTTTCCTTAGTTGCCATTTCTTTCTGGGCCTGGATGAGTTGTGATGACAATTGTTCACTCATGATTTGGAATTGACTCTTTTCCCTCATGGCCTTATCATAATCTGCATCTATATCCATCATCTGTTGTTGTGTATCCATGGCCGTTTGGATCATTTGTTTTACAACCGGCTTTAACTGAGTAACATCCACATTTAACCAGGTCTTAGGAATATTTGGTTCTGCTCCTGTTGTCACATCTTTTCCTTGTGCTATGTGTAATGTAGTGTCATGGGGATGCCTAATGTGGAGTTATATGCTTGGCTCAGCCTCCATGTGATTGATTTTGCCTTGAGGTGTGTCATCTGGCACTTCGAATACAATTGGCTCTTTGTTTTGTAATATGTCTGAGTCTGCGTTTACTGGAGTTTGTATCTCCTCTTTGATAGGTGGCCTGGGGGCTTCATTATTCACGGGGACTTCTTTCACACTTATCTTTGATTGGTCATTTAGTTGAATCATGTGCACCTTATCCACATGTTGTTTGATGTTCTTCGCTTGCGATTGTTGGTTGTCAGGTGTGACTTCAACTTGATTAATTTCCGTCCATTCTTCCTCGTGATTTTCTGTTCTTATATCAGTATCCAATGTGTCTTTCTCAGGACTAGATTCTTCGTTGGAGCTTGAATCATCTAAGCCCAGTGCTTTGTATCTGGCAGCTTGTTCTGGGGTCTTTTCTTTACTCCATTGTTGCTTTTCCTGACTTGTTTGTCTGTAGTGATGACCTTGAACATTCAGATTCACTTGCCCTTGCATGTACTGATGTGTCTCTTCTAGGGCAGCAGAGAGATCTCTCTTGGTGATTGGCATTTGGACTATAGGAATCTTTGGTAAACTGTGTGTCTGCTTTGATTGGGGTGTAGCCTGGGCTTCCTCCTCTCTGAGGCGCTTTGTACCCCTCATGGGTTTTTGTGAACTAGTTCCTGCTTCTTCAACAGCGACAACTGCTTTCTTTTTCTTGGGGACCGTAGCGGATTTGGCATATTGCACTAACCCCTCTGAGGTTGGCATCTCACGTAGACAATTTTTCATCTCAAGTGCCTCATAGATAAGTAAGGTCAAAGCAGAGCTGCCATTGAGAAATTTTTTTTTACCCCATTTCTTCTTGGCTTCAAATAATCGTTCTTGGACATAAGGAGTCATATTCACTTTGTTTCCAACTTGTTTCATTGCATGAGATAGTAATTGTACAACAATCTTTTGCGGGGTTGTGTATCTATGCATACTCGGGAAACAAAAGTGATGATGCACTAAGCGGACAACATCTTCAATATCTGTTCTGTTAATATCCAAAAAGGATCTCTTTTTTGGGTCATGACATTCCTCCTTGACGTTAGTGATTCCTTCTTGATTCCATCCAAAAGCTTTGTTGATTAACTCATGAGTGAATTGAATTGTTCTCCAAGTACCCACTTTGTCCAGTACTCTTGCTTCAGGAACTGATATCTTCGTCGCTACAGGTTGCAGTGTATTCATCACTTGTGTACATCTTTGAAAATCTGGTAGATAAATCGGCAATTTGAGAAATGCCTCTATGCCTGCCTGTGTCCACACATCCGTGATTCGAGGTAGTCCTTGTTCGAGAGTTTTGAAGTCTTGTGACATAATGGGGAAGTAATGGTCTCTATCCATGATTTTGATGGTTGCCATGAAAATAAGTTCCGATACTGGTTGGTCATCAAGAAACCAATGGCCTCTTGCTTTCGTTATTGATTCCAATGGAAGAAGTTGCACCTCTTCCTCTTGTGTAGCTTCAAAATTGGGAGATGCCATCTGCACTCAATTGATGGCAGTAATTAGTCACCAAATAGTATTTAGAATCATCCTTCATTTATCCTTTATTAGATTGGCAATTCTCTGCGTGAATGGTGTCGTCCCTTTCCCGTGGGTGTGAGAAAGGTAATACCTGGATTTTTCCATATTTTAGGTATTTTTATATTTTCTTTTGAAAAGAAAAACATAAAATTTAGGTCATAGCCGAAGCGGTTATTACTTTTTGAGTGATTTTCTTAATGTATGTACAAGTGCTCTCTTATTTCCCAAGAGGAAAATGTGCTCGACTCTCTTGAAATAAAAGAAAGATGTGCCGAATGCTTGGCCTTGTAATGTGGCCCTATCATGCATACTTTGGGTCCTGATAACTCCAAATGTGTGCAACTTGAAGTAGTTGGATGATGCCTGTAGTTTGTCTTGTCTTTGGGCATCCAAATCTGCTTCACTCTGTTGGGATGAATTGTATTTTCAACATTCCTGCTGAATTTGGGTCTTCTTATGTTGCATGTCTTCTTTTGCTGATGTTTGAGTTTTGGAATAGTTTTTGGTGCAAATGTATACTCCTTCATTGTCCTGCAGCTGTTCATCTTTGGTTGTCTTGCCTTTGGAGCATACTGAGTTTTCTTGAGCCTTGACTCTTCCTTCCTGATGATTGTCCTTTGAGCGCATGCCTTGGGAATCCATATTTGTGTTCGGTCCGGTTGGGCGGCTACTACTGTCTTTGGAATCCATATCCTAGCAATTCGTCGTTGACCTTGGTGTTCAAAATGATTTGCCTTCTTGTTTGATTGATCGTTCTGATGTCGAAGATGTTCCTGTTGTTGAAGATATGCATCCCTTTCATCCTTTCTTATCCAAGCTTGTTTGGTGTACGGAATGGGATATAGGCTAATAGGTATAGACTTGGGATGATCCTTGGAATTAGTCTCTCTTGCGCTTGGTTCTCCAATAGGGCTATTTTCAGGTGAAATGACACTCTGGTGACTTGCTAAATTGGAAGATGGAATGCAAGAAAAATTATGTGTCTCCTCACAGGAAGTACTAGAGGAAGGCGTTTCCACAATGCTGGTGAACATACATTCATCATCGCGTTTATGAGAGTGAGCTCGCGGATCTATTTCTTCAGTTTTGATTGGTTGTTCGCCTAGCATGCTGAATACCTCTCGATGTCCTATCTTTGCTGAGATGTATCCTAAGTCCAATTGAATGGTCACTTCATATTCGTATATCCAATCTTGACCTAACACTACGTCTTCGAGTAAGTCCTGATCATGACATACTAAGAGTTTTTGATCCATTGTGTTGTTTCCTAAGTGTAGAGGTAAGGTAATCTCTCCTATACACTTGGTGATCCTTCCTCCTATTCCTATCAGTTGTGCCTTTGATGGACGTAATTCCTCCTTGAGTGTCTGTGTTAATGAATACTTGATACAGCTTGTAGCGGCTCCTGTGTCAATGAGAGCATCCACTAAGTGGTACTCCGTTTTACCCGCTCCCAAATTCAAATATGGTTGTGTTCTCTGTTGACCTAGGTTTTCAGTGGCTCTAAAATTAGCCATAGGAATGAGTTCTTCTCCTAGTCGATATCTCTCATCTCTCTCTCATCCACTCTTTCCGTTTCTTAATTCGTTCTAGTGCTTCCTGTCTCGCTTCTTCTCGTATCCTTTCCTCCTCGATGCGTCTATTCTTGCCCTTGATTAATCGTGACATTGTTTCTTCAGTCAACGGTTCTAGATATTTTTTCACTCGACACCCACTGATATAGTTTGGTAATACTTCTCCATCTAGGGTTGCTAAGCTGATGGCTCCGCTAGTGGATATGCGATTGATGATTAATGGGCCATATCTTCTCTTCTGCAACTTCTTAGCGTGTTGTTTCAAGGTATATACCAAAACTAAATCTCCTTCCTTCAAATTTTTGTCTTTAATGTGAGCATCAAAGTAGGCTTTCCGTTTAGCAGCATAAATGTCTACTACTGCTTGTAACCTAGTTTCGTGAAGCTTTTCTATTTGATCCAATTGAGCTGATAGTTCATGTCCCGTCCACTCGTAAGTGGTTGCTACTCTGAGAGTGGGAATTAAGAAATCAATTAGCAAAATAGCATTTTTTCCAAACACTAAGTTAAACGGAGTAGTGCCTATGGTGGTTTTGTAGGCTACTCGAAATGCCCATAAAGCATGATGTAATTGCTTATCCCAGTCAGATCTTCCATTGTTAACAATTTTTGTGAGAATAGTACACAAGATTTTATTTGAGCTTTCAGCTTGTCCATTGGCTTGTGGGTGATAAGGGGCTGATTTCTTATGAATCACTAAAAATTCATTTAATAAGGCTTCTATTACTTCATTCATGAAATGTGTGCCTCTATCACTCACAATTGCTATCGGCAATCCAAATCTAGTGAACACGTTCTCGAAAAGAAACTTGGTCGTAGTTCTTGCGTCACTTTTCTTGGTTGCTTTGGCTTCTACCCATTTGGTAAGATAGTCTGTGGCTACAATTATATACTCGGCGTGGGATCCTTTAGCTGGGGGGCTAATTGGTCCTATGAAGTCTATTCCCCATTTAGTAAAAGCTATGGCACTCATCATGGGTCTCAGTGGCATCTCATCTCTTCTAATTGGATATTTCGTTCGTTGACAAGTATCACATCGTTGCACATATGTTACGGCATCTTGATGTAGAGTTGGCCGCCACATTCCAGCAATGAGAATCATTTTTGCTGTTTTATCTGCAGAGAAATGTCCTCCTGCAGCTCCTGTATGTGCCATCTCTAAAACAACAAGATATTCGTCTTCATGAATGCACAATCGTAATTGATTATCTCTCCCTCGCTTGAAAAGTTGTTTTCCTACAATAGCATAATCCTTGCTCTGTTCTACAAGTGCACGTTTCCTTGCTAAAGTGGCTCCTTCTGGGTATTCTTGGGTCTTTAAGAATTTTACCAGAGGCATGCTCCATCTCGGTGCTACAGTGGAGTAGCATAACATAGAGTTCTCTTTTGGATTTTGTTCTTGACAGGTTTGGCAGGCTGATACATAGTTATGCACATCCCTCTGCATGGTTGGCCAATATATGCCTAATCTCCTCAGGGTTTGCCATGTTCCGTTTGCATTCAAATGAGTTTTCCATTGATTTACATGTGCTTTCTGAAGCCACATTTCTTGTTCCTCCTCTTCAACGCATCTCATTAGTAATCCACTTGAATCTTGGTGATACAAACTTCCTGCAATGATATGAAGGTTTTTAGTCTTCCAAAGGTCTTGGGTTCGGTTTGGTGTGATCCCATCTTTGGGTCCATGCGTGAGTATAGGAATCAACTTTTCTGCCCATTGGGGATAGACTTCCAAGTTAAAAAGGTACGTATCTGGCAGATCATATGGTACTCCAATGGGTGGTTCTCCATGTGTCATTCTCGATAAGTGATCTGCTCTTATGTGGGTGTTTCCTTTCTTGACTACTACCTCAAAATCAAATTCCATTAGCAATAAAAACCATCGTACTAGTCTTCCTGTATTGCAAGGTTTATTGGCTAAGTACAGTAGGGCTTGATGATCAATGAAGAATTTGAATTTGTTTGCCAACAGGTAATGTCTGAACTTTTTCACTGCGTACACCATCCCTAGGCCTTCTCTCTTGGTTGTGGTATAATTACGCTCTGCTTGATTTAATTGTCTACTGGCATAGGCTATAGGGTGGTCTAGCTTTCTTGTATCTGCAGGTTGAGCTAAGATGCAACCAATGGCAAACTTGGATGCATCCACATGAATGTAAAATGGCTTATTCCAATTAGGTACTCGAAGGATTGGGGTTGAACTCAATCGACTCTTTAATTCATTAAAGGCTTTTTCACATTCCGCGGTCCAGTTAAACTGTGTCAATAATGCATAAAGAGGTCTAGCAATTATGGCATACATATGTATAAACCTTCGGTAGTAACCGCAATGTCCCATAAATGCTTGTACTTCTTTAGCAGTCTTTGGTCTCAGCAAATCCAGAATTACTTTAATTTTTTCTTCATCTGTTGAGATTCCATTTTTAGAGACAATATGTCCCAATATCTTTCCTTGGCGAACCATGAAGACACATTTTTCTGGGTTGAGGCATACTCTATATTGTCGACATTTGGCAAAGATCTTTCCTAATTCAGGGATATGCTCTAATCGTATAGCTGAATAAGTACATAGATCGTCCACGTATACCTCCATACTCTTTCTCAGAAATTCCTTGAATACATGACACATGAATCTTTGGAAGGTGGCTGGGGCATTAGTTAGACCAAAAGGCATAACCCTAAAGGCGTATACTCCCCATTCAGTTGCAAAAGCTATTTTTTGTTGGTCCTCAGGAGCAATGGCTACCTGATTATACCCTGAAAAGTCAACCAAAAAACTATACACTTCCTTCCCTGCCACTCTTTCCAAAAGATGATCCGTAATGGGTAATGGGTAACTATCCCTTATGGTTGCGGCATTTACTTTCTTCAGATTTATGCATACTCTTAACTTGCCATTCTTTTTCGGTACAACCACCAAAGGCGACACCCATTCAGTGTGTTCGATCTCATAAATGAACCCAGCATCTAACAACTTATCTATCTCTTCCTTTATCTTTGCTGAGTACACATCATTGTATGTATACGGTCTTTGCTTAGAAGGTTTGGCTTCGGATGTCATAGGGATTCTATGAGCACATATAGATGGATCTACTCCTTTTAGGTCCTTATAGGTCCAGGCAAAGACATCCCGGTATTCCCTTATGAGGCGTATTAACTCTTGTTCTTCCTCCATTGAGACATCTTGTCCTATGAAAGTACATCGTTCTTCTCCTTCCTCTAAGGTTACTACTATCTTCTTGGTCTGTTCTTTATTGTCATATGCTATTCCTGGCTGTGCTTCTCTTTTAGGCATTTGAATAGCAATTTTTCTCTCTTCTTCTTCATATTTTTTGAAGTGGGTTGGCACTTCAAACTGATCTTGTGGCTTGTTTTCTTCACCTTCTGGTTCTTTATCTAACTCCAGCTCTTCTTCCTGTGTAGGTTCCTGGTTGTTTTAGTTAGCTGTGACACCTATTTTTTTATTTTCATCCTCTGGTTCCATTGGTTCTTGCTCCATTTCAATGCTCTCATAGTCCTCCTTCCATTCTTTCTCTATCACTTCTCCTTCTTCAGCCTCTTGAAGGACTACCACATATAGACTAACGTCATATCCTTCCTCATCAATACATTCATTCACAGTTATTACTTCTTCGTTCACACATACATCGAGGGTCGCTAAAATCTCAATCCAACCGTGGGGTTCAAACTCTTCATCCAAAAAGACTTGAGGCATGTAAGTTGGATCTTGTACAGATCTAGCTACTCCTTGCCTTTGCTGCCATCCCTTTCTCCTATCCTCTTCCTTTTTTGTAGTTTGGCATATCCATAGATGAGTGTCCTCGTTCATCCAAGATTGGTCACTAGAACATATGCTATGAATTGACTGATCGTCTTCCTCCTTATGAATTTGATTCCATTGTAAGGGGGGAACATCTTGATACGTATATGTGTGGAGATTTATTCTGGTGGTGGTTCCTTCATGCTGTAGGTATACAGCATCTTTTCCCCAATCTTGCACAACCTTTAGCTGTCTCATGAAAGGTCTCCCAAGTATCATTTCATAATTGCTCGCCCTTTCAAATTGACATATTGCTAAGGTGTGTTCAAATTCAACTCCGCATGTGGTAAAAACTACTCGTTCCAATAATCCCAAGGGTCGTTCAGTGTGTCCGTCTGCCATTTGTATTTTCATACGCGTTGGTCTTAAAGCTGGTTTTCCCCATTTCTCCCAGATTTCTCTAGTAGCAATGCCTACACCAGCTCCGGAATCTAAGATGGCTTTGGTGGTATAACCACTATAGGTAATTGGAAGGCAAGTGTTTCCTTCATCTCCCTCACTAAAATCTCCAACCTTATCAACTGGGATTTTTACTGTGTTCACTTCATCAGCCATTTCCTTTTCTTCCACCTTAATCTCCAAATGACTAGTCAGTTTCTCCTTCAAATGTGGTTTGATCTTCAATAGTTCTTCCAATGTCAGGGTACAAGGGATTTTTACCTTTTTGAGATGTTGTATGATATCCGATGTTTGGACTGATGGATTCAGTTCTTTTTTCCTTATTGAGGGAATGCAATATAACTCCGAATTATGTTCGTACTCTCCTGTGTAATTTGGCAAAGCCTTTACTCCGTCATCTCCTTTGTCACTTGGATCCATTGGCCAAATTTCTTCTGAATTTAATTCAGGTATTGAACCCTCTATTCCATCTTTTGCTTCTAGTTCTACAAAGGGTGGTTCAATTCCTTCCACTTTCTTCCATCTGTCTTCTTAGACTCTTGCCCACAAATCTTTAGGCCATTCTTCTTCTACTTCGGGAACAATGGAACCTTCCCTTTTATCCTCACAATAATTTCCATTATGTGTCTTACCTGCTTCGGGTTTCTCCGGATCCTTAGCAGTGGCACACTCTTGGAATTCTTTTTCAGGAATTCGTGAAATCGGTAATGGAAGAACAGGTTTTTCTAAATTTTGTTGAGCTACTTCAATTAGTTTTTTGCATATCTCTAACCTTTCTTTCTCTAGGTCACCTCTAGGATATTCTCTTTCATGTTGTTCGATGGGGGGTCCTGCTCTTATTCGCACCTTGTAAGCCTGAATCCACATGGCTAGCTCCTCCGGCATGGGATCTGCTAAGACCGATCCTATCTCATCCTTTTTATGCCTTTCATTCTTATTTCCTTCTTCCAGGTTCATTTTTTCTCTTTGAGTTTGTTCATTCTTTTCATTTTCCTTCTTTTGTTGTAGTTTTTTTTCCTTCATTCTATGTCTTCGGATCTTCCATCTTTGTGTTCGTTTGCTTACTACACTTTTCTCAGGCTCTTCCGAATCTTCAATGGTTTGAGGTGCAGGTGTGTTCATATCTCGGTCACTTTGATTATGTTCTTCAGGTTTTTCTGGGGTCTCTCTAGCTTTTGCTCTTGTTATTGCCTTCAATGGCACAGTGTATTCCTTATCACTCCCTGATGATTCTATTACTTCTATCACATTGATTTGCACATTGGAGGTAACCTTGTTGGGATTCTTGGGGCAATCTCTGAAAAGATGTTCCTTACCACAATCACTACTGTAGCCTTCCCAGACTCGTTGTGGTGGTGGTGGGTTTGGCAATGTACATTCTCTGATATAGTGATCGCCTCCACATTTGTAGCATGGTCCTCTGGGCACAGGCGGCCTGTTCATGGGTCGGGGTGGTATGGTTGCTCTCGGAGCTGTGTATATCATTGGCACATAATCCTGCTCATATCCATTAGAAGTATCTTGTGGTTCCAAGTCATAGGCATATGGTTCGTACGTTTGTCCATATTCTATCATAGAGCTCTCATAAGAGGGATAGCTTCCTTGACCCAAGTCATAAGATGAGTCATATGATCCATTACTAATCAAAGGTGTGGCTGGTACTATTGCTCTCTCTAGGTTTTCTTCAGGACGAGCTATTTTTATTGGGACAACATTCTGAGGATGGGGCGGTTGTTGCCCTAACACTGGTTGTGGTTGAGTGTATCCTTGATAAGCATATGGTCGTGGTACAGGTGCCTGTTGCTGATAAGTGGGGTATCTCAATGCTTCACCTCCTTGCTCTCTCTGAGGGTATCCATAAGGTCTCACATATGGCTGTACTGGTCTCGATTGCCTATTGTAAGGGCAATTTTCTGAGCTGTGGTTTGTGTATTTTTGTTCTATGCTGCAATATTGTAGAGGTCCTAGGATAGGCGGTCCATTGTACACATAAGCAGGTGGTGGGACTCCTCCCCTAGTACACAAATGAGAAAGGATGATCTCCCTAACAATGCATGCATCTTCTAAGCATGGGTACTCCCATTGGACGTTCAGCTTCTTTGCTACTAGGTCGGCTATTTCCTCAACATTGTTCTTAGGGTTCGATGTGCTACTGACTGAATCTTCACTCTTCAAGCTACCTTGAGGTATTTTCAGGTCTTCTGCTAGGTTGTCTTCTAGGTCTATACATTCTTTCATACATTCTTGCAAGGTTTGAACTCTTTTCACGTATACCAGAGATCTTAATGGTCCATTCAATAATCCTTCCAGAAATAATGATACCATTTTGTTCTGGGTGGGTCTCTCTTCCACTGGGCATCTATCCACATATTGCTTGAATCTCCTTGCTGCCAATCTCACTGATTCTGTAGGAGCTTGCTTAAAGCTATGGATCAATGATGACGAGTTGTTTTTAATTCCAAACTTAGTGAATTCCTCAATCATTTCTTGATAGACTTGTTCCATGTTTTGAAAATGATTAGGGTCCAATGGCTGGAACCATGCTAACGCAGTGTCTGTCAAGGTAAGACCAAAAGATTCATATTGGATCAAAAAATCTTCTACTTGTTCAGCTCTGATTACTTGTTTGAATTCTGCTATATGATTGTACGGTTCACTAGAGCCATCATAGTGGTTTCTCATGCATTTGGCAACTTGAATTGGCCTTAATCTTCTTCCTGCTTCGGGCGGTCTAGGCATTACTAGGAAAATTGGTCTTCCTATGGGGATACCCTATCCTCTAGGTACAGGTGGTCTAGATGGGGTAGGAATTCCATGCCTTGGGTCAATAGGTGGTTGAGGCCGGTAATTAGGGTTATTAGCAGGCATTGCAAACTGCACATGTGGTCTGACCGGGATTTGTGTTTGTTGGGTTTGTTGTGTTTGTCCTGACTGCTGATATGAGTCATTCTGAGATGTTCCAAGTGGGTTTCGTGAAGTAGTAGCTTGGTCCCTAGGGGGAAACACAGGAATATTCTGATATTTCAACTCCGCTCTTTCTAACTCTGTTAGGGGCCAATACCTTCTCTGATTCTTATCCAAATATGTGATGATGGTGGGGAAGTCAGGATCTTGCAACTCATAGATAGTGACAGGATTAGGGGCTGCTTCCCATATTGAAGAATGTGCTCTAAGGAGAGGCTCCATTCCATTGATCAAATACACATCCATTATGGAGTCATCTTGGGGAATTAGGTCTCCTCTCCAAACCCTAACAACAGTAGATCTCCCTCTAGGTGTGGTCACTAGATCTTCATTTCCTTCTTCATTAGGGTTATGAGCATTGTTTTCTTCCCCAAGTTCAGTAATGTTTTTCGGGTGTTCTATAACCACGTACTGGATATCCCTTTTATCCATATAAAATCCTCCTGCATACTTGATTGCTGGTCTAGGCACTATGTAAGCTTCGGAAGCTTTCTTCAGTCTGGCTACGGATCTGTTTAGACCCTCTAAATAAATAGGTATCTCATGTTGGTTGGTGTTCACATATTCCAAAGATGTCCTATATTCTCCCTCAATGATTGACATCATGCTAATCATTGGTATGATGTTCTACATATCCTCTGAAGCCATAGGAATTTCTTCTTCTGACTCACTAGAGGTTTCAGAATAATGTGAGCGGCTACTTGGTTCGGCTACACTACCTACTGAAGAGATCACACTCCTTCGGCTTCCTAGGGTTCTTCCGGATCTCAGGTTCATCCACTTGAAAGCTCTGGTCAGCCCTTGCTAACCTCTATCTTCTAGAATTCTTCACTATGGATCAGAATTCTAGAAAAATTTTGCTGGGAATTGACTGAAAAAGAAAATTTCAAGTCACGATACTTGACTCTAAAGTTTCACGATACACGATCTTTGGCCAAAAACAATACACGATATCTGAATTCCCACGATACTCGATACCTGAGTTAAACGATACTCGATACTTCAGTTTCACGATACACGATACTTGGTGAAACACGATACTTGGACAACCACGATACACGATCTATGACAAGTATCGTGATCGGTGAATGCACGATACACAAGGGCACGATACTCGATACTTCCAAAGACGATACTCGATACTTGGCTAAACACGATACTTGGACAACCACGATACACGATCTGTAATAAGTACCACGATCGGTGAATGCACGATACACGAGGGCACGATACTCGATACTACGATACTCGATACATGATACTTGGTGAAGTATCGCAATCGAAGAACACGATACACGATATACGATCTCTGGCAAATATCGCGATCGATAGAACACGATACACGATATACGATCTCTGGCAAATATCACGATCGATAGAACACGATACACGATATACGATCTCTGGCAAATATCGCGATCGAAGAACACGATACACGATCTCTGGCAAATATCGCGATCGATAGAACACGATACACGATCTTTGGCAAATATCGCGATCGATAGAACACGATACACAATACTTGAATGGGCACGATACTCGATACACGATCTCAGGGAAGTATCGCGATACTCAACCATAGGAGATCACGATACCTGTCAGGTATCGCAATACTCGACCGCGGGAAAACACGATACTTGACCCTTTTTCAAATTTTTTGCTAGATTTTTTGCTTTTGATTCAAGACAATGGTTTTCCTAGTTCTTCTACCCTCTCCTCACTCTCTGTATCACCCAAAACACACTTTCTACCCCCTGTAAATCCTCCACGATACCTAACGCAGATCGTTTTTCTCTGGAAACTTGATTTAACAGGTAAGTAATCACAACAAAACAGTAATGTGCTCACCTTGAAAACTTTTCCAGCTCTTTTATCACTCCCCCTTGCTCTGCGCAGCTCCCAATCTCCTCTCTCTCTGAAAACGATACTCCGCTGAATACTGCTCACGATACTTGTTGAAACACAAATGACTTGGACAACTCGATTTTTTTGGCTTTTATACTTTAGAACTTTCCTCCTCACTAAAAAAAATCAAAGGAACAAAGACTGAAAAGCTACTCTACTTACTCAACCTACTCCCTTACTTCTCCTACTCTACTCATTCCACTCATTTCCCTAGACTAGTAACTCACTACACACACTCCAAGAGTGAGAAGTAGTAAGTGCGGCTGATAGTGACTTACCAAAGAAGAGAATTCCTCCTCTCGCTTCAATGCAAAAAGCTACTTACCATCACACGAATGCCTCAGTTTGATTCGACACTCCCCGGCAACGGCGCCAAAAAGCGTGTTGACCTAAGAACCAACTTAGGTACTTGTGGAGAAAGAGACTATACCTCAATCCCCCTCAAGTGCATATAGTGGGGATTCACGCTTTAATTATCAATCCGATGAGTATACAAACCTAGCCGAGTGTATGAAGACATGCATTCAAATGATGATCAATGCAAATGAACTACTCAAAGAGTGCAAACAAGGTAAAGACTGATCCAAACAAGCTTCAACTGTCAGTTATGGTGTCACGATACTTGGAACAGCAGCCAACAGTAAATTGAGCTTTTCTCTCAGCTCCAAACTCCAAATATAGTGAATAGCATATGCGTTTTGAAGCTCTGGAGAAGACGCATCCAATGGCGGTAGTTTCACTCAATTCTGACACTCCTACTTCAAGTTATGAGCAAAATACTGAGTTGCGGGAAAACCTTCCTACACTTCGGCACTTCCTACGCTTCGCACACACCTTAACAACAGCAAACAAACACTTTCATGGATAGACAACACTTCCTAACACTCTTTCCAAGCAACACACATGCACACAAGCTCACAAAGAAGAAGATACAGAGAGGAGGACACAAATTCGAATTTTTGTGCTCTTGATTCTCACAATGGCAAAAAGTCTTTACAAAGAGTCACAAATTGACTTATATACTTGTGCCCTAAAAATGGTCCTTTCATACAAGAGACCGGCACTTTATTCACTAAAAGACTAATTTCCTACTAATTTACATGGGTAAGCTTCTAATCTTCTGTGGGGATGCATCTAGAGGACTCCTCTAGTGCATTTACATCGGAAAATATATTACAAGAATGGCTATAATACAAAAATTGGGTGTCCAAATCGGAAAATTTTGGGGCCCATCTTTTTCTCTGCCTTGTGTTCTCTTTAGCTCTGCAACAGTATGTAAGTGTATACATAAGTAAGTAAGTAAGTAAGTAAGGAAATAAGAAACTAAGTCAATAAGCATGTATGTATGTAGGTATGTAGGTAAGTAAGTAAGTAAGTAAGTAAGCACATAAGTAAGTGTGTGTGTATGTATGTATGTATGTATGTATGTATGTATGTATGTATGTATGTATGTATGTATGTATGTATGTATGTATGTATGTATGTATGTATGTACGTGTGGGTGTGTATGTATGTATGTATATTTGTATGTGTATATAAGTATGTGTAAATAAGTATGTGTATATGTATGTATGTATGTATGTATGTATGTGTGTGTATGTATGTATGTTTGTATATATGTATGTATGTATGTATGTATGTGTGTGTGTATGTATGTATGTATGTGTGTGTATGTATATAAGTATGTATGTATGTAAGTAAGTAAGTATGTATGTATATATGTACGTATGTAAGTATCTATGTATGTAAGTAAGGAAGTAAGTACGTATATATGTATGTAAGTAAATATTTATGTATGTACGTAGTTATGTATGTATGTATGTAAGTAAGTAAGCAAGTAAGAAGTAAGTAAGTAAGTATGTATGTATGTATTTGCGTATGTATGTATGTATGTATGTATGTATGTATGTATGTATGTATGTACGTATGTATGTATGTATCTATTTATGTATGTATGTATGTATGTATATATGTATAAATGCATGAATGCATGTATGTATGTATGTATAAATGCATGAATGCATGTATGTATGTATTTATATAATGTTAAATAGTAGTTTATGGAATAAAAATAGGCAATATTTCCCCTATATATGAAACTAAAACAAAAATTCATGTAGGGCATGCAGGCCATTAAGAAAATAAGGCATGGAGACCTTCAAGGCACGCATGCTTGTAACCAAATAAGGCACGAAGTTCTATAACCAAATAAATCACACGAGCCATAATAAATGCCACCTACAAAAGACTTCTTTCTACACTTGCTAAAAATAAAATAAGACCAACAATCCATAATTGAAGCCACCTACAAAAAAAACAATCCACTTGCAAAACTAACCATTCTTCTACATGTATATGTATTTGTGTGTATGTATATGTCCATAATTGAAGCCACTTACAAAAAAACAATCCACTTGCAAAAAGCATTCCATTTGCAATACTAACCATTCTTCTACATGTATATGTATTTGTGTGTATGTATATGTGTGAGAATCTATGTATGATGTGTGTGTATATGTGTGCATATGTATGTATGTGTGTATATGAGTATATGTGTGTATGTGTGTAAATACATGTGTATGTGTGTGTGCGTTTATGTATATATGTGTATGTATGCATGTTTGTGAGTGTATATGTGTATGTATGTGTGCATGTGCATGTGTATGTGTGCATGTGCATGTGTATGTGTGTGTCTCTATGTATGTATCTATGCATGAATTTGAGCATGTGCATGTGTATATATGTGTGCATGTGTGTGAGTGTATGTGTATGATGTGTGTATGTATGTATGAGTGTGTGTGTGTGCATGTGTGTGTGTTATGTGTGTGTTTATGTGTGTGTATGTATAATGTATGTATGTATGTATGTATGTATGTATGTATGTATGTGTGTGTGTGTGAGTGTAGGTTTGTATGTATGTGTATATGTGTGAGTGTATGTATGTATACATGTGTGTGAGTGTATGTATGTATACATGTGTGTGAGTGTATGCATGTGTGTATGTGTGTGTATGTATGTGTGTGTATGTGTGTGAGTGTATGAATGTGTGTGTGTATGTATGTATGTATGTATGTATGTATGTATGTATGTATGTATGTATGTATGTATGTATGTATGTATGTATGTATGGGTGTGTGTGTTTATGTGAGTATGTATATGTATGTATGTGTGTATGTATGTATGCATGTGAGTGTATGTATGTATGTATGTGTCTATGAATGTGTGTATGTATGTATTAATGTGTGTGTATAGATGTGTTTTATGAGTGTATAAATGTGTATGTCTATATGTACGTGTGTATGATTTGTTATTTTATTTTATCTTTAATGAGTTTTTTAATAATATACATAATTAACAGATTTAATATAAAAAATGAGTAAATAAACCAAAATGCAACTTACTTAATTGGAAGGTTTATATTAGCTTGGAAGTTGTGTTTGCATATTTGGAAGTTGTGTTTGCATAAGAAAACAAGATCTAGAAGGTCACTTGCAAGAGAAACAGAGAGAGAGAGAGGAGTAAGAGAGTTATAGAGACGCTACAACATATCGAGGGTATACCGAGGCTTTTATTGAGGAAAATGAACGGGTGCAATTTGCCCACCACATCAGTGTTGTGGTCGGTATGCACGCTGAAAACAAACCGCTGGTATGGGTGTCGGTATAATCGTCGGTATGAGCGTTGGTATTTTCGGTGCTCATATCAACACCCATATTGGTGACCGTGTTGGGAGCACTGACGCTTATACCAACGACCGTGCTAGGAGTATCGACGCTTATACCGACGAGCATATCTACAAAAAAAATTTTGGGCAGTGTGTTGTCTTTTGCTACAGCAACATTAGCATGATGTTGTTTAGCAAAATACAATACACTCTATCCAAAGAAAACCGAGTACATGTGGCATGTACTCTAATGGCAACCAAAACATGATTTTATACAGCAAAATACTGTCATACACAAAAGAGATGAGCAAAAATGAACCATGAATCATGTACAAAAAGTTGTATATTCCATAAAATGAAGGATGTACAAGAGTGTGGCAAAGCACTTCCATATAGGAACCGAATACAAAATGTGACAAAGCACTTCCATATAGGAACCGAATACAAAATTATGGTGCATCATTGGCAATAGGAGTGTAATACAAAATTGTGGCAGAGCACTACCATACATATGCTCAAGGGGATCAAAACCTTTACACCTACAATCCTGCAACAAAGAATATGCGTAAAATGAGACAAATTGACATGCCATTTATAAACAACAACTAAAAATATGAAACCAAGCTATAAGTTTACCTCATCATAGATTCTCCCATGAAATGATCGCACCACGTCCCTCTAAGTCCTGCAACAGTGCAGCCAATCCATGACGATATCCATAAGCTTCTTCGGTTCGCGTCGGAGGATGACCCACTGCCAACTCCTATAATAAATATGCAAAATGTTAGATGAACATACATGATGTGCTTAACACAAACAAATTCAATAATTAAATGATACTTACAAATTGGTAGCACATATTCTCGTACCCGCCGCTACCTAAATGCGACGTTCCAACTGTATCTAAATGTGTGGCCATCGCATCTCGTTGTTGACGATATCGATCAAGAGTATCTTGCTGCTCATCCTGAATCGATTCCCACTCTCCAACATCTAACCATACAAGATTTGGTAAGATTGCTCTGAAAGCATCATGAGCCTCGGATCGCTGATGAGACATCACCTCACATGTCGTATGTTGAATCGATTCTGAGCTCACAATAGGATGCTCAGGTGCTGGCCAGTACTCTTCATATATCGACTGTGTGATATAATTTTTGGAATCCTTATCCTGCTCGCTCCATTTTAACATGACAGAATGTCCAAACTCTATGGAGCAAAGCTGTCAAATGTGTTGATGCATGGACTTTCTAGCTGCATCCATGACCAAAGCTCCATCATGTATGTGATATATAAAAATCTTGGAGTCGTCATGGTCATGCACTCCCCAAGGTGTACATGGAGATCCCATATGATCCAATGTGGAGATGTTAAAATATATATATATATATATATAAACCCTAAAAAATCTATAGATTTATTTTTTACATATTTTCACATATATGTGTGTATGTATATGTATGTGTGTATGCATATGCATGTGCATATGCATGTGTGTATGCATATGCATGTGTATGTATATGCATGTGTGTATGCATATGCATGTATGTATATGCATATGCATGTGTGTATGCATATGCATTTGTGTATGTGTGTATGTATATGCATGGGTGTATGCATATGCATGTGTGTATGCATATGCATGTGTGTATGCATATGCATGTGTGTATGCATATGCATGTGTATGTATATGCATGTGTCTATGCATATGCATGTGTGTATGTGTATGCATATGCATGTATGTATATGTATATGCATGTGTGTATGCATATGCATTTGTGTATGTGTGTATGCATATGCATGTGTATGCATATGCATGTGTATGCATATGCATGTGTATGCATATGCATGTGTATGCATATGCATGTGTATGCATATGCATGTGTATGTATATGCATGTGTGTATGCATATGCATGTATGTATATGCATGTGTGTATGCATATGCATGTGTGTATGCATATGCATGGGTGTATGCATATGCATGTGTGTATGCATATGCATGTGTGTATGCATATGCATGTGTGTATGCATATGCATTTGTGTATGCATATGCATGTGTGTATGCATATGCATGTGTGTATGCATATGCATGTGTATTTATATGCATGTGTGTACGCATATGCATGTATGTATATGCATATGCATGTGTGCATACATATGCATGTGTGTATGCATATGCATGTGTGTATGCATATGCATTTGTGTATGTGTGTATGCATATGCATGTGTATGCATATGCATGTGTATGCATATGCATGTGTATGCATATGCATGTGTATGCATATGCATGTGTATGCATATGCATGTGTATGCATATGCATGTGTATGCATATGCATGTGTATGCATATGCATGTGTATGCATATGCATGTGTATGCATATGCATGTGTATGCATATGCATGTGTATGCATATGCATGTGTATGCATATGCATGTGTATGCATATGCATGTGTATGCATATGCATGTGTATGCATATGCATGTGTATGCATATGCATGTGTATGTATATGCATGTGTGTATGCATATGCATGTGTATGTATATGCATGTGTGTATGCATAAGCATGTGTATATGTGTATGAAATATGCATGTGTATGTGTGTATGCACATATGTGTGTATGTATATGCATGTGTGTATGCATATGCATGTATGTATATGCATGCATGTGTGTATGTATATGCATATGCATGTATGTATATGCATGTGTGTATGCATATGCATGTACGTATATGCATGCATGTGTGTATGTATATGCATATGCATGTGTGTATGCATATGCATTTGTGTATGTGTGTATGTGTGTATGTGTGTATGCATATGCATGTGTGTATGCATATGCATGTGTGTATGCATATGCATGTGTGTATGCATATGCATGTGTGTATGCATATGCATTTGTGTATGCATATGCACTTGTGTATGCATATGCACTTGTGTATGCATATGCACTTGTGTATGCATATGCACTTGTGTATGCATATGCACTTGTGTATGCATATGCACTTGTGTATGCATATGCACTTGTGTATGCATATGCACTTGTGTATGCATATGCACTTGTGTATGCATATGCACTTGTGTATGCATATGCACTTGTGTATGCATATGCACTTGTGTATGCATATGCACTTGTGTATGTGTGTATGTGTGTATGCATATGCATGTATGTATATGCATATGCATGTATGTATATGCATATGCATGTGTGTATGCATATGCATGTGTGTATGTATGTATGTATATGAATGTTTGTATGTATATGCAATTTGTGTGTGTGCATATGTATGCATATTCATTTGTGTATGTGTGTATGCATATGCATTTGTGTATGTGTGTATGCATATGCATGTTGTATGTGTGTATGCACATATGTGTGTATGTATATGCAAATGTGTATGTATATGTATATGTGTGTGTATGTATGTATGCATATGCATGTGTGTATGCACATATGTGTGTGTATACATATGTGAGTGTGTATGTATATGTATATTTCTCTCTCTCTCTTTATCTCTCTCTCTCTCTCTCTCTCTCTCTCTCTCTCTCTCTCTCTATATATATATATATATATATATATATATATATATATATATATATATATATATATATATATATATGTGTGTGTGTGTGTGTGTGTGTGTGTGTGTGTGTTTCTCTAGTTCTCTTTCTTTCTTTCATCTCTCTCTCTATGTCAATCGAAAACAAAACAATCACTTACATCGATGTAATTGTTTGAATCATTGTCATCAAAATCCACTTAAAGTTGTCCTTCATCGAATTCCAAAGACTTGATGCCAAAATCTCTTACAAAACTAAAGAGAAAAGAAATTAGAAAAGGGAAAACATAAAGAAAGAAAAAAGAGTGCTACAATATGTGTGATATACTTACCACAACTTCAGATCTAGAAAAATAGAGAGGTGTGCATAGAGAGCGAGAGAAAGAGAGAGAGAAAGAGTGAGAAACAGGGAGATGTTGCTCGCGTGTGCAAACTCGATGGTAGTAGGTTTTGTTTCAAAAATTGATGAATGTCAAATTTTTGCTCTCGGATCCGGTTAAAACATTGCGTCAGTATGAGCATCGGCAATTTACAATAATTTATCGACGCTCATACCGGCGCTCATACCAATGCATGTGTACCAATGCGTATATTGCTTTCATGATTTTTCAAAAGTTTTCAACGGTCATACCGATGCCGACGCTTGACCATTGGTATGCACAACATCGGTATGCCCCTGATATGTTGTAGTGAGAGTAAAAAAGTGGAAGGAAAATAAGAAGAGAGTGAAATGTACACCTACTTCATTGCACACTCTCAAAGATGAGTTTCGGGAAATGCTGCATGTGATGGAAAGTTTTCTTAACCGGTTTGTGGATCTTGAACGTAAAAATTTGATTCAAATGTGCAATGTGTTCACAATATATATGAAAGTCTTTCTTCTTTTTTTGAGGTTCCTTTTATTGTTTGAAGTTACAATGAATTACAAATACACACAACGAGGCACCCATCAACTTGGGTTTCAAATGGATATGTCTAGCCATATTTGAATCAGAGACTTCTTCTAATAGAGTTCAAGGCATGAACCATTAGGCCCATCCTTCAAAAACATAGTGCCTCAGACCATATTTGTCCCGTTTCGAAACTTGAAATCCCCTTTTTTATTACTTTCAAAAGGATTATAAGAAAAAAAACGTGAAAATGGAAGCCTTCCCTTTCTTGGAGTTAGACATCTGTGGAAGCACGCGAACAGCACAAGGAAGAAGAAGAAGCTTGAAGCACAACACACAAGACGAAATGTATTACCACTATAATGTATAAAGATAAGTAACCCATTAGGGCAATAGACGTATATACAAGCAAGGGGTAAAAAACCTCCTAAAGAGGGAAAAAAGTGCCCTGGCGGTCCTAGTGTGTTCACACACATCACCGAATCCCCCTGGGAGTGATGCAGTGAACAAGGAGTTGGCTTTCATGTATAAGAAAGTGACAAGCTATGTGTAATCAATCCACAAATGGAAGTAAGCCCAAAGCTTTGCAGAACACTTCAAACTTCTCCCTAGGCAGAGCCTTCGTGAAAAGGTCTACAATGTTCCCCTACATGGGAACATATGCCAAACTAATCTCTCCAGCAGAGAACCTCTCTTTAACATAATGGTAATCCACTTCAATGTGCTTAACGGGAGCATGCAACACAGGGTTCCTTGCAATTGCCAATGCGCTCTGACTATCAGTGAAGATGGTGGTGGTAGAAGATTGAACAACACCCAAATCATCCATTAGGCATCGCAACCACACACACTCAACACCCGCTATGAAAGTTGCCCTATACTCAGCCTCACAACTAGACGTGGCCACAGTAGGCTGCTTCTTGCTCAACCAAGATATACATGAGCTACCAAGCATGAAGCAAAAGCCACTAGTGGACACATGAGTGTCATAGCAACCAGCCCAATCACTATCAAAACAAGCATGCAAATCTGGTAGTAGTGATCCTCTCTTGGGATAAAACAATCCAAGTATTCGGGTACCACTCAAGTAGCGAAATATGCACTTAATTGCCTGCCAATGCTTGACACCTGGGCAATGCATAAACCTGCTCATTTGTGATACATCAAAGTGAATATCTGGCCAAGTAATGCATAAATAAATCACGCATCCGACAGCCTGCTGATAGAGAACAGCATCAAGTGCATCTCTAGCATCATGAAGACTCAATCGTAAACATGTCTCCATAGGAGTGGCAATAGGCTTACAGTCTTCAAGGCCAAAACGCTACAATAATGTGTCAATATATTTTGTTTGACACAAATCCATTCCACCATCAACTTGCATAAACTGAATGTCTAAATAATGATGTGAATGCCCCAAATCAGACATCTCAAATCATGAGGCATGCAAATCACCCTTAAAATGAGCAATATGCTTGTCATGAGGACCAGTGACTAGCATGTCATCAACATACACAACAATGATCAGAAGCACATCATTAGCACGCTTAATATATAAGGTGCTCTCAATTAGATTTTTCTCAAAAACATGTGCAATCAGATAGGCATGTATCTTTTCATACCAAGCATGTGATGCTTGCTTTAAACCATATAATGCCTTCTTTAACTTGCACATTTGGTTTTCATGTCCTTTCTGCACAAAGCCATGTGTTTGAAGAACATACGCTTCTTCATGCAAGTCACCATTCAGAAATGCGATTTTAATGTCCAACTGATGTACATTCCAACCGTGATGAGTTGCAAGTGCACAAATGCTATGAACAGTAGTCATTTGGCATGTAGGTGCAAAGGCCTCATCAAAATCAATGCCTCTTTCCTCTGCATAATCCTTTGCAACAAGCCTAGCCTTATACATGTCAACTATTCCATCAAGCTTACACCTCAGCTTGTATACCCACTTAGTGCCAATGGCCTTCTTGCCAAGAGGCAAGTCACACAAAGACCAAGTACCATTCTTCTTTATAGCATTATATTCGAATAGCCATCCAATTTTCAAAATTTTGTGCTTCATCAAATGAAATAGGATCATGCTCATCACAAAGACTAGAGGCAGCCATACCATAGCAATCTGATGCAAAAGAGGCACTATGAGAGCCTAAATGAGTATGATATGATAGAGCTACATCTAATTTGCTATTACGCAAAGTCTGTAGCAACCATTTTAGCATAATTTTTGCCTCCTCAATATCAGCTCTCTCATCAACAAGTGCATCATGTAAATCTGCATAAGAAATGGAATGATCTCCATCATCACATGAAACTTGCAAAGGCTACAAAGTTGCCTCATTAGGACTAGTACTAGACTTTCCACCTATAAAAAGAGGCAGTAAAGTATCATACATGTCTTTGCAACTAACAGATGTCTTCTTCGTACATGAAAGTAAAGTTTGAATAGCATCTTCCACAAAAACAACATCACGACTAACTAAATGTGTTTATTCTCTGGATGATAGAGACGATAGCATTTGCTTTTAGAACTATACACAACAAAAATACATTTTACTGCTTCATCATCTAATTTGCTATGATGTTGTTCAAGCACTAATGCATATGCCAGACAACCAAAAAACATGCGGATGAGCAACAGATTGCTTGCAACCATGCCAAGCACCATATGGATTGATAGACTACAGTGCTTTAGTGGGACACCTGTTAAGTACGTATGGTGCACACATGATAGCCTCAAGCCAAAAACTATGTGGTAAAGCCTGACTCTTGACCATACACCTCACCATCTCCATGAGTGAACTATTCTTCCATTCAACAACTCCATTCTCTTGAGGTGTATAAGGCATTGTACACTGATGTTTTATCTGACATTCAGCCAGAACTGCATTAAAGTCAGAAGACATATATTCCCCCCTTGATCAGAAAGAAGGGTGACCATTTTACATGCTGACAGATTATCAGCCAAAACCAAAAACTGTTTGAAGCACATAAACACTTCGGACTTTGCTTTGAGTGGATATACCCATTCATGCCTGGAAAAATCATCAATGAAAGTCACGAAGTAAAGATATTTCCCAAAAGTCAGTGTCTGCATAGGACCACAAACATCACTGTGAACAAGTTGCAATCTCTCAGTAGTTGGAACTGAACCATCTTTTGGGAATGAGGAACACTGAATTTTTCCCAAAATACAGCCTTCACATACATGTTTTTCGGGTGCCTCAAGTTTGGGCAAAGAGGACACCATTTCAAATTTTCCCAAGCGTAGCAAACTAGCAAAATTTAGATGACCAAAGTGTGCATGCCAAAGCTTTGCATCTGAAATAGCCTGGGAACCATGTACTGCACATGCCAAATCATTCATAGATTTTTCATAGTCTATGAGCTTATACAACCCACGACATAAAATGCCAGAAGCAATAATATTGTCCCCATTTGACAGATCATGAACTGTACATCTGTCATCAACAAATTTCACAACCAAGCCAATCTTGGCTAATGCAAATACTGATAATAAATTCTTCTTGATCCCTGTGCTACAAGATAATATGTTTGGTTGCCCCACTATGAAAATACCAAACATTTGAGTCTACTACAAACATACACTGCTCAGGAGAAGATGGGCCAAAATTGCAAGCAGTAGTAAACTCCCATTCTTCATTCAACACAAGATTAGTTGAATCTATTTTTGGTGTAGAGGCCTCTGCAACAACCATTTTGCACTCTTTCTTCTTTGCCTCTTCAGCAACTAGTTTTGGACATCTCTTAATGACATGATCATTTTCTTTACAATATTTGCAACATAATTTCTACTTTTCTGATTTCTTCTCATCTTTGTCTTCCTTCTTCGAATGTGCAGTATTTGCAGATTTTTGCTTACTAGTAGATGAGCTCCATTTACCTTTGCCCTTCTGATTAGCCAAGAAATCTTGATTTGCAACATGCATAATGGACTTGCTCTGCCTAGATAGATCTTCCTGTGGGAAAGCAGAAGCTAACTCTTCAAATGTTAAGGCATTTGGATTGCCTTTCATCATCAAACGAAGAGTAGAAGCAAAACTCTGATATGAGTTGGAAGACCATTCAGAATAGTTTGCACAAGTGAATTGTCAGTAAGGACTCCATTAACAAAAATCAATTGTTTCTTCAAATCCTTGATATTTGTCAGAAAACTGTCCATAGAATCACCTTCAATCATGTGCTCACTCTCCAACTATTTTTAGAGGTAGAGCCTCATTCCTAGCCTGGTACAATGTGGTAAGTGTATCACAAGCATCCTTGGCTATTTTGCAAGAGTGAATGTGAGGAGTAATGGCACATTTGATAGAAAATGCTATCAATGCTTGTGCCTGAACGTCTTTGCCATCCTAACAAATTTGCTCTATAGTAGGTGCAACAAGAACCGTAGCACAAACATGAATCTGAAGAATATCAGCATCTTCAATGCCATCTGCATCAGCTTCAATACATGTATTTGCAGGTGTAATACGACATTTTTCAACACCTTGCACAATGTTCCACAGTCCTTTTGCAACCAATACATGTCGCATCATATAATCCCACAATGGGTAATTCGTATCGTCCAACTTATCCTCAACAACCAACATACAAAATACATCACTACTTTTATCCATGGACACCAACTAAAATACCCTAATGCAGAAAAATGATTGTATCTGGAAAAGTTGAACATAACTACCCTGATGAGTTCTACTAGACTTGTAGTAGACTTTGAGATGCTTATACTGGAGAACCAAAACCTATATATATCTTTGTCACAAAAAGATGAAATAGCCAGTACAATCATTGCAATAGTGCATTTGGAGGCCAAAACAAGCTCAGATCACGATTTCGACACCATAAAGGGAAGCAGTTTTGATCTTCTAATCACCCTGAGTATGCTCACCAAAATTTATGTGATTCTAAGACTACGAGTAGAGGAGTGTCGACAATCCCCTAGATGAAGTGACAACCTACTCTGATACCAATTGTTGGAGTTAGACGTCTATGGAAGCATGTGAATAGCACAAGCACAAGCAAGAAGAAGAAGCTTGAAGCACAACATAGGAATTAATGTATTACCACTAGAATGTACAAAGATAAGTAACCCGTTAGGGCAATAGGCATATACACAAGCCAGGGGGAAAAAACCTCCTAAAGAGGGAAAAAGTGCCTCGGTGGTCCTAGTGTGTTCACACACATCACTACCTAAATATATCAACACCCTTTAAGCTCATATTCAAGGCGAAAGTTTCCATTTCATAATATTTGCAAAACAAAACTTCAAAAGTTCAACTTGAAATGTTATGTACAACTATGTACACAGACTCTTGAAAGTTTCCATTTCATAATATTCAAAAGTTCAACTTGAAATGTTGAATGTAGATTGTTGGAAATTCCAATAATTAGATATCCATATGACATGTGATTCTCTTGAAAAATGCATTATATGTGTCTGGTATCAAGAAGAACTTAATTTTAATTCCGTTGATTGCCAAAGCTGGACTTCATGTACCTTTTGTTGATGTTAACTGTATGGTTCATGATTTCAACAATGGTGATATTATCATGATGCCTGGTACATTATGTAATGGTTTGTATTGCATGGATACATACAAGAGGGATGCCTCGAATGCCTTGGTTGCTCATACTTCTTCCATGGCTAAAATGGAGCTTTGGCATGCTTGTTTTGGTTGCTTGAACTTCAATAGTTTGCTTTACTTGCAAAAGAAGGACATGGTTATTGGTTTTCCAACACTTGAGTCCATTGAAAAGCACATGTGAAGGTTGCATTCTTGGAAAAATGCATCGTGCTTCTTTTCCAAAAGATAGTCATACACACACTACAAGAAAATTGCAACTTGTTCATAGTGATGTATGTGGTCCTGTCAAGACTCCATCTTTTGGGAATCATATATAACCTTCATTGATGATGCTACTCACCATACATGGGTGTATCCTATGAAAGCAAAGAATGAGGTATTTTCTTGCTTCAAAGCATTTTTAGCTATGGCTGAAAATTTTTCTTCAAACAAGCTTTTGACTCTACGCACGGATCATGGTGGTGAATACATGTCACATCAGTTTAATGTTTTTCTTTGTGAAAGAGGAATTTCACACCAATATACGATGCCATATACACCTCAACAAAATGGTGTGATCGAGCATAAAAATAGAACTCTCTTTGAAATGGCACGATGTATGGTTTAAGGAAAGCACCTTCCTGATATGTTTTGGATGGAAGCGGTCAAGTGGGCAAACTATGTTTTGAATCGTCGCCCTACAAAAGCATTGAGATTCATCACTCCTTATGAGGCTTAGAATGGACATAAGCCTATGGTTAGTTATATGCACATGTTTGGTTGTTTGGCATATGCTCTTCTACCATCACAACGTCACAAACTTGATGACAAGGCAAAGAAATGTATATATTCTAGTTATAAGTAAGGGATATCGTTTGTATCATCCATTGATGAACACAACTATTATGAGTCAAGATGTGGTATTTGCTGAAAATTTAGTTTTCCCTCTACTTGAATGGCAAAAACAGCCAACAGTTAGCTCACAAGATGTGTCCAATACACTCATGCCTTTGTTCCAAAATGGTGCATGTGACTATAGCCATGTAGAGCAGCCAACTGAGGCTCAAATGGCTGAAGAGTTCTAGCAAAATAAAGCTAAAAACGCAGAGAATTTCCAACCAAGCATGGTTGAAATTTCTCAGCCAAAAATTATTGGAGCTACATGAAATTTCCAGCCACATGCAGCTGAACATTTGCATCAAAATGAGCATGAAATTCAGCCCACACATGATGTACATGTTGAGGATGTATTACATAATGAATGCATGTCTATCAAGAGTGCACAAAGTATGCCAAAGTGGCTGAAACAAGCTTTGCAGGACAACAAGGAGTGCACCTTTATTTGGTAGAGCAAGATCAAGCTTTCACCATGCATCAAGTAATTTTGTGGATTATTCTCTTATTTCAACAACATGTAATGAAAAGCCACTTACTTTTGAAGATGCATGTGATGATCCACAATGGATGAGTGCTATGCAATCAGAAATGGATTCCATACATAGAAATGGTACTTGGAAGTTATGTGAATTTCCAAAAGGAAAAAATGCCATTGGTACAAAGTGGGTTTACAAGATTAAGAGTATTAGAGTCAGACATCTGCGGGAGCACGCCAACAGCACAAGGAAGAAGAAGAAGCTTGGAGCACAACACACAATACTGAGTGTATTACCACTAGAATGTACAAAGATAAGTGACATGTTAGGGCAATAGGCGTATATACAAGCCGGGGAAAGGACCTCCTAAAGAGGGAAAAAAGTGCCCCGGTGGTCCTAGTGTGTTCACACACATCATTACCAAAATAAATCAACAAATCCCCACTTGGAGTGATGCGGTGAACAAGGACCTGGCACTCATGTATAAGGAAGTGCAAAGCTATGTGGAATCAATCCACAAAAGCCCAAAGCTTTGCGGAAAGCTTCAAACTTCTCCCTAGGCAGAGCCTTCGTGAAAAGGTCTACAATGTTCTCCTACGTGGGCACATATGCCAAGTTGATCTCTCGAGTAGAGAACCTATCCGTGACATAATGATAATGCACCTCAATGTGCTTAGTGCAAGCATGGGACACAGGGTTCCTTACAATTGCTAATGCGCTCTGATTGTCAGTGAAGATGGTGGTGGTAGAAGACTCACCAACACCCAAATCAGCCATAAGACATCTGAGCCACACGCAACCAACAGTCGTTGTGAAAGCTTCCCTATACTCAGCCTTACAACTAGAAGTGGCCACAATAGGCTGTTTCTTGCTCAGCCAAGATATGCATGAGCTACCAAGCATGAAGCAAAAACCACTAGTGGACACACGAGTTCCATAACAACGAACCGAGTCAGTGTCATAAAAAGCATGCAAGTCTGGCAATAGTGATCCCCCCTTGGGATAGAACAATCCAAGTAGTCGGTTAACACTAAAGTAGCAAAAGATGCACTTAACCGCTTACCAATGCTTGACACCTAGGCAATGCATAAACCTGCTCATCTGTGAGATAGCAAACTGAATATCTGGCCGAGTAATGCATAAGTAAATCAAGCATCCAATAGCCTACTGATAGAGAATAGCATCAAATGCATCTCCGGCATCATGAAGAATCAATTGTAAACCTGCCTCCATAGGAGTGGTAATAGTCTTATAGGCTTTAAGCAAAAACACTGCAATAACATGTGAATATATTTCGTTTGACACAAAGCCATTCCTCCATCAACTTGCATAAATTGAATCACACATCTCAAATGAGGCATGTAAATCAGCCTTGAAATCAGCAATATGCATGTCATGAGGACTAATGATCAGCATGTCATCAACATACACCACAATGATCAGAAGCACATCATTAGCATGCTTAACATATAAGGTGCTTTTAGTTGGACTGGTGTCAAAACCATATGCAATCAGATAGGCATGTATCTTTTCATACCAAGCACGTGCTGCTTGATTTAAATCATATAATGCCTTCTTTAACCTGCACACTTGGTTTTCATGCCCTTTCTGCACAAAGCCATAGGGCTGAAAAACAAACACTTCTTCATGCAACTCACCATTCAGAAATATTGTTTTAATTTCCAACTGATGTACATTCCAACCATGATGAGCTGCAAGTGCAAAGATGCTATGAACAGTAGTCCTTCGACAAGTAGGTGCAAAGGTTTCATCAAAATCAATGCCTCTTTCATGTGCATAATCTTTTGCAACAAACCTAGCTTTATACTTGTCAACTGTTCCAACAGGTTTATGCTTCAACTTGTATACCCACTTAGTGCCAATGGCCTTCTTGCCAGGAGGCAAGTCACATAAAGACCAAGTACCATTTTTCATGATAACATCATATTCAAATTGCATTGCAGCCATCCAATGTTCATAATTTTGTGCTTCATCAAACGAACAGGTTCAGTCTCATCACAGAGACTAGAGGCAGCCATATCATAGAAATCTTATGCAAAAGAGGCACTATGAGAGCCTAATCTTTTATGATATGACAGACGTACATCTAATTTTTTGTCACACAAAGTCTGCACCAGCCAATTTGGCATAGTTTTTGCCTACTCAATATCAGCTCTCTCATCAACAAGTGCACCATGTAAATTTGCATCTGAAATGGAATGATTTGCATCATCACATGGAACCTGCAAAGGTTCAAAAGTTGCCTCATTAGGACCAGCACTAGACTGTCCACCTGTAAAAAGAGGGAGCAAAGTATCATACATGTCTTTGGAGCTAACAGATGTCTCCTTAGTACATGAAAGTAATGGCATATGCCAAACAACCAAAAACACGAAGATGAGTAATAGATGCCAAACAACCAAAAACACTAATGCATATGCCAAACAACCAAAATCACGCAAATGAGTAACAGATGGATGCAACCATGCCAAGCCTCATATGGAGTGATAGACTACAGTGCTTTAGTGGGACACGTGTTAAGTACATATGTTGCACACATAACAGCCTCAAGCCAGAAACTATGTGCCAAACAACCAAAGACATGCAGATGCGTAACATCATGGAGAATGTTAATCTCCAAAAGAACAAGCTATCCTTGATGTTAGACAACCTCTATATCAAGAATAACTTCAGACTCCACTTAATTTTGAAAAACAATTATCAAACTCTCAAGAAATTGATCAACTGTGAAAAAATTACTTCTCAGAAAAAGTCTGCTGAGATTAATCACTCATTGACTAATCATTTGTGTAAAGTTTTTTATAAAACTTTGTAGAATGTGTAGTCTAGAGGTTGTGCACCTTCTCCAAGTTAAATCACTTCAAATGCTTGAGTAGAATGTGAGAAATAACTCAAACACTTTACCTATGTCTGAAACTGCCTCTCTGTAATGACGACTTTGACACTTAGAACTTCTAAGCTATGGTTCTCCCAAACTATAGCCCATTTAATCAAATGCTTTTAGCCATAGATGGCTTACTTCTCAACTTAAATTTTGAATCCTCATTTGTGTAAAACTTTACATTGTGTACTGAGTACTGACCATTTCTTTAACCACGAAATATGCGCCTGTTTCAAAAGACACTCAGAACTTTTCACATATGAATGTTCCTATTCAAAATTCTCTCAGCCTGTTTGCAATTGGACTCTCAAACTTTAGCCATAAATGGATTAACTATGGACTTAGATATGTACAAAAGGATTTCTCATAAGATTAAGCACGGAAGGAGAATTAGAGAAAAGATCGATGCGCAATTCTCTGAAAAACTTTCTCTTATCTTAACTCTTCATACATCTGATGGATGATACATACAATGTTCATCATCTACTCATCTATATTTCATCTCATGCTCTCTTATGCTTATAGCACGACTATAAGCATGTACTTATATATACATACAAGTCCTAATTCGTCATTACTTCAAGTACATTGAAGTATATACAGAACTAATGTACATATGATTTAAAGAACTTTGCTATCTGAATCTTCTCTTCATTCCATGAAGTTGATCTTCAATCTTTTCTTCATCTCTTTACTTCTAACCTTTATGTAATCACTAATTGTTGATTGTTCTGCTCCAACAGCTCCCCCTCAATCATCAATTGTGATTACCTGCATCTTCTTTATTCCTGCCATATCTTTAAACCTCTGCAACTTTGGTCCATCCAAACTTTTTTTCATCATATTTGCAATTTGATCTTTTGTAGGAGTATGCATGACTTCAATTTCTTTATCAATTACCTTCTCTCTCAAAAAATGATACTGAATTTCAATATGTTTAGTTCTAGCATGAAACACATGATTTGCTGCCAAGTATAAAGAACTCATATTGTCTCCACAAATGATAGGAGTACTCTGAACAACATCAAAACTCTTCATAAGTGTCTTTAGCCATATTACTTCCTTTGCAGCTTCCACCATGCCTTTGTATTCTGCTTCTGTAGATGATAAAGCAACTGTATGTTGCTTCTTAGAACACCATGAGAGTAGCTTGTCTCCCACATAACACAAATATCCATGTGTTGATCTTCTATCATCCATATTACCTGCCCAATCTGCATCACTATATATTTTGACTCTTGTATCTGAAGTAAACCCATAGTACAACCCTTCTTTGAGTGTACCCTTGATGTACCTAAGTACTCTTTGTCCTGCAATCCAATGTTCCTTTCTAGGACAATGCATGAATTGAGATAGAACTCCAACTGCATATGACAAATCAGGTCTTGTTAATGTAGCATAAATCAAGCTACCCACTAAACTCTGATAGAGCTTCATATCTTTGAATTCTTCTCCTCCATATTTAGTCAATCTATGATTCACTTCCATTGGAGTTGGTGCTATCCTGCAATCTTCCATTTTAAATTTGGTTAGCAAATTTTTCAGATACCTTTCTTGAGTTACATATACTCCATGTTGAGTATATGAAATCTCCATTCCCATGAAGAATGACAAATTTCCCAAGTCACTGATTTTGAACTCTTTCTCCATCTGTTTCTTAATCATTTGTATGCCTTTATCATCTGTTCCTGTAAGTATTATGTCATCAACATAAATACAAACGTAAATAAATCCATCTTCACTTGCTTTGACTAGCAAGCTACTATCTGCCTTTGATGCTTGAAATCCAAGTTCCTTCAAGAACTTTACAAGCCTATAATTCCATGCCCTTGGGGCCTGCTTCAATCCATAAAAGCTCTCTTGAGCTTACATACATAATTTGGATACACTTGATCTTTGAAACCATCTGGTTGTTCCATGTAGACTTCATCTGAAATGTAACCATTCAAAAAAGCATTTTTAACATCTAATTGAGATAATTTCCAACCTTTGCAAGCAGCAATTGCTATGAGTGTTCTTATGGTTGTCATTCTTTCCACAGGACTATAAGTCTCATCATAGTCCACTCCATATGTCTGTGCATATCCCTTCACAACAAGTCTGGCTTTGTACCTAGACACACTTCCATCTACAAACCTTTTTGTTTTGTAAACCCACTTACATCCAATGATTTTCTGGCTATTAGGTTTAGGAATCAAAACCCATGTCTGATTTTCCATCAATGCATCATACTCCTCTTGCATAGCTTCTTCCCAATTCTTCTTCCCTTTGGCTTCATCATATGTAGATGGATCTTCATCTGCTTTAATCATGTAAGCATAATCCTTAGTAGTCAAGAATGAAGTATCATAGCTATACCTTGTAGGTTGCCATTTGTGCCTTGTAGACCTCCTAAGTTCTCCACTCCTTGAGGTTTCTAGTTCATCACACTCTGGATCAAACCTTGGCACTTCTTCACCTTCAACCTGTATTTCATTTTTCTCTTCTTCATCAAATATCTGAGCCTTTATTTTACCTTTCTTCTGATTCATAATTTCTTCAACTTCTGCATACACATTAGATGTACCTGCATACCAAGTACTTTGCTCATCAAATGTAACATCCTTGGACACAAGGAATTGTTTTGTAGATGGACTCCACAACCTATAACCCATCTGCTTGTCATCATAACCAATGAATACATACTTCTCTGCTTTAGGCTCCAATTTATGCCTCAAATGAGATGGCACATATGCATATGCCAGGCATCCAAATATTTTACAATGATCCAAGGTAGGTCTCTTACCCCACCAAGCTTCATATGGTGTCATACCCTGCAAAGCTTTACAAGGCAATCTATTAACCAAATATGTGGCTGTGTTTACAGCCTCAGCCCACAAATAATTTGGGCAATTCTTCTCTTTCATCATGGATCTTGCAAATTCAACAAGTGTCCTGTTTCTTCTTTCTGCTACCCCATTTTGTTGAGGAGAGTACCTGCAAGTAACTTCTCTCTCTATACCTGCATTCCACAAGTAATCACTGAACTCATTAGAGAAATACTCTCCCCCTCCATCTGACCTTAACCTCTTCAATTTTTGACCTGAAATTCTTTCTGCATATGCATGATAGTGTTTAAATGTATTAAACACTTCTGATTTATCTTTAATCACATAGATTGTGATCACCTGGTAGCATCATCAACATATATGACATAATATCTTGAACCATTTATACTAAAATCCTTTGAAGGACCCCACACATCTGTAGGTACCAATTCAAGCCTTTCTGAATACATAAAACCATGCTTATTGTATGATTGCTTATGAGCCTTACCTAACTGACATGCTTCACATCTGTATGTCATGTGTTGACCTGCAATGTTAGGCAATCCAAGTACTGAACCATTGTTTATCATTTCTTTGATACCTCTCTCATTAAAATGTCCAAGTCTTTTGTGCCAAAGATCCAATTCAGATACCTTCTGCTCTCCATATGTAAACATAGCATGTCCAATATTTCCTTGTACCTTTAATGTGAAGAGTCTTCCTTCCTTCTTTCCTATAACAATTTGTTTATACCCTTGACTAGGGTCTTCAACATAAACTCCATCATTAGTGAACCTTACCTCATATCCTTTTTCCACAATTTGACCTACACTGATCAAATTCTTTGGAATTGTAGGAACATACAGAACCTTACTCAAGAGAGTGCTTCCATCTTTGGCTTTGACTGAACCAATTGATTTTACCTTGTGCTTTGTATTATCACCTCTTTGGACTGTATGATTAATTGCATTATAATCTAGATCAGTCATCAAGGCAATGTTTCCACTCAGATGGTTGCTACATCCTGAGTCAATGTAAAATACTCTCATGTCTTCATGTGAGGCTTCACATGTTGCATTCATAATAAGAGTCAAATCTTCTTTCTGATCTGATGCATAATTGTAGTAGGTATTATTATAGGATTGACTTTGGAAGTTTCTTCCTCCACCTCTTCCAAAAGAATTCCTACCACCTCTACCTCTGAAGTTTCCTCTCTGAAATCTACCACCTCTTGCTCTTTGATTAAAGTTCTGACTAAAATTACCATTGCTTTGATTATTATGCCAACAATCATGAGATAGATGATTGGTCTTACCACATATCCAACAAGCTCTGACATTATCTTTCTTATTTCTGCCTCTTCCTCTACTTCTACCATTTCCTCTTCCTCTTAGGAAGTTTGCTTGGCTTGAAGTACCTTCATCTTCACCTAAGTGTTGCTTTCCTTTGTTAGCTTTCTTCTTTTCTTTAGAGTACATTGCATGACCTGCACTCTTGTCAACATCTCCTTTGATATCATTCTCAAAAGTTAGCATATGTCCTAACAATTGCTTCAAATCAGGAGTGAAATGATCTAATGAAAGTTCTGTAGACAAAATAAAAGGCTTCCACTTCTCATCTCCTCTTAGCCCTGTGAGAATTTGTCTTACCAATTTGTCTTCTTCAATATCCTCATCCACTACACCTAAAGAATCTGCAATGTCCTTCATCTTTGTCACATAATCAGATATTGATTGTGAAGCCTTCTTCTTGAAAGTAGTAAACTCTGCCCATAATGAAGCTTTCCTTGATTTGGTTGTGTTCTGAAAATGCTCTTCCAAAGCATTCCAAATGTCACTTGCACTTTCAAGTCCTCTAATATGAGGAAGCAAATATCATTCACTGCCATGTAGATTATGCTCCTTGCTTGAGCATCCTTCTTCATCCAAATCTTTATATCTGCAAGCTCCTCCCTAGTTGGAACACTAGGATCTCTGAATTCTGGCTTTTCTTCCTCTCTTGTGATGTATCCCATCAGATCTTTGCTCATAAGATGAGCTTCCATTCTCATTGACCAAGCTGGATAGTTCTCTCTATCCAACTTCTCAATTTGGAGACTATCTCCCATCCTTTCTTCACCTGTACTATCAAATCTTTAATCCTTATAAGGAATGAATGTACCTTGGCTTCGAATGTTACTCCTTCTTATCCTTTTGACAACCTTAATGTGTCTTCCTTCAATCTTTCTTCACAATTTATCCTTTTGATCCTTCGAGATGTAAAGTTTGTATGTCTGCAGTAGTCGGAGTCTTCCTTTCCTCAATTTTGATACAACCGGCTCTGATACCACTGATGGAGAATGTTAATCTCCAAAAGAACAAGCTATCCTTGATGTTAGACAACCTCTATATCAAGAATAACTTCAGACTCCACTTAATTTTGAAAAACAATTATCAAACTCTCAAGAAATTGATCAACTATGAAAAAATTACTTCTCAGAAAAAGTCTGCTGCAGATTAATCACTCATTGACTAATCATTTGTCAAAATTGTTTTATAAAACTTTGTAGAATGTGTCGCCTAGAGGTTGTGCACATTCTCCAAGTTAAATCACTTCAAATGCTTGAGTAGAATGTGAGAAATAACTCAAACACTTTACCTATGTCTGAAATTGCCTCTCTGTAATGACGACTTTGACACCAGTAACTTCTAAGCTATGGTTCTCCCAAACTATAGCCCGTTTAATCAAATGCTTTTAGCCATAGATGGCTTACTTCTCAACTTAAATTTTGAATCCTCATTTGTGTAAAACTTTACACTGTGTGCTGAGTACTGACCATTTCTTTAACCACAAAATCTGCGCCTGTTTCAGAAGACACTCAGAACTTTTCACATATGAATGATCCTATTCAAAATTCTCTCAGCCTGTTTGCAATTGGACTCTCAAACTTTATCCATAGATGGATTAACTATGGACTTAGATATGTACAAAAGGATTTCTCATAAGATTAAGCACAGAAGGAGAATTAGAGAAAAGATCGACGCGCAATTCTCTGAAAAACTTTCTCTTATCTTAACTCTTCATACATTTGATGGATGATACATACAATGTTCATCATCTACTCATCTATATTTCATCTCATGCTCTCTTATGCTTATAATACGATTATAAGCATGTACTTATATATACATACAAGTCCTAATTCGTCATTACTTCAAGTACATTGAAGTATATACAAAACTAATGCACATATGATTTAAAGAACTTTGTTATCTGAATCTTCTCTTCATTCCATGAAGTTGATCTTCAATCTTTTCTTCATCTCTTTACTTCTAACCTTTATGTAATCACTGATTGTTGATTGTTCTGCTCTAACATAAAAGATGGCTTGTGTAGCTCAGTGATGAGTAGCACCTCCTTTAATTTCAATCTAGGAAGACAAGAGGATGGTATGAAGACCTCGAACAAGTGATAGCACAAGTGTGTGAGTGAGAAGCACACTAACATGCACACACATACACACACATGCACACAAGGCAAGAACAAAGAGCGAGAGAGAATGGAGTAACTTCTATTGCAAAAGAGTTCTTATACAAGTTCAAATCTACAACAAGCTAACCTCAAAAATGAGCTCTCTAGCTCTTTTTATAGCTTTTGACTAGCTTTGGCCCTGTCCAGACCTAGTGTCTCACCTAGTTAAAAATTTGGTTCTAGGGCCTACTTGAGGGCTCAAATAGAGTCTTAAAAATATGAAAATTGATAGGTAGGTACTTCTAATGCTCCTCAAGCTCAAGGACTCCTTGGCTTGCACAAAATGGAGCTACAAAAATATGAAATGGTATTTACAATGGCTTTTAGTGATGAAAATCACTATTTTTGTAGGGATTTCTTCTGAAAATTTGACATACGCTTCCTAGAGCTCCCTACTTGCTCCTTCTTCTTGTTTGTCCACCTCTTTGATGTGCTCCTGTGCTTTGTCCTTGACCTTCAGCTTCATGAAAAATGATAGGCCTATTTGTCGGATCTCCATGACTGATTTGCCTACTTGGCCCTTCTCTTTGCTTTGTTTCTCTTCGTTGGCTTCCTTGTCTTGAAATGCCCTGACTACTGCCAACACTCCCCCCTCTCTCGCGTCTGTCATCTCTGACATACCCTTGTTTGGCTTAGCGTTTGACATAGTATTCAACCACATCTGTAGCTAGGTGATGTTCTTCTAGCCGCAATCCCTTTGCTAAATCGGTTAGTAGGGCATCCCAATCAACTAGACCTGGAACGTCCGGATGTGGCAAACGCAATTGTTCCAAATGTAAGGTTTGCTCCGTAGCATATAGTTGGAGGAGATGTGAGGGTTTGGGTACAAATATTTCATAGTGATATTCTCAGAACCCTGTGACGAACATCTCCTCAAAAGTTTGTTTATAGCATGTTGGGAGGTACTTTATTCTTGCATGCCAGGCATATATTACATTAATTGAGGGGGTTATGCTCATGTCATACACCAAGTCTAGGTTGCTTGCGGTGAAGTCGACTCTTGAGAAATGTGGGTCCTTAATGTTTTTGAAAGTTCTGAATGTGACCAACATTAATTCGAATATCTTCATACACATTTGGGCCATCACATCTGGTATGTTTTGCAGTCTGACTCCCCAGTGGCGGATGGTGGAGATCATGTATGCCACTGTAGTTGGTCCTCGTGGTGGTGCTAGGTATACATAATTGAGCCACTTTGCACAGCCTTTAACATTCTTCACAGTGATGGCAAAGTCAGGTCATGTGCATCTTCTGAGTACTGGAGCATAGCATGGATTATACTTGATGAATAGTGGCATGTTATTCCATGTGCAAACCATTTCGAGGTATGTCTCGAGCAGACGCAGCCACCAGGTAGGTTGGAAGATGGATCCTTGTGTAGCGCTTACTAGTATATCATCGAGACCGAATTGAGTGGCGAAGGTTGGAGCCCTGCCACATTGTCGTTGAATTTCTGCATTATAGTATGCTAAGAGCACACAATAGGGCACATGTTGATCGTTGTTCGTGCCTATCCATCGGTGATGAGACATGTGGTGGAAGTAATCTGATTTTATAATAGTGTCCTCAATCTTAGACATGGACTTGATCTGTACCACTACTCTATCATCATGCATATTGGCCATTTTTTCGAGCATCTGCATCCATTCTGGGGCCTCTACTTCAAGCATGTCCAATCCTTCATCTGTGTGTTGGCCACCCGGCATCTGCATAGGAACATAGGGTTCCTCATACGATTCATCCACTTCAATGGGCACCAGGTCTTCCGTTTTCGGTTCAATGATTGGGGAGGGTTGTCTTTCATTCTGAAGGAGCTTCCTTTGCAATTCTTCAACCTACTCTTTTAGTGCCTTTACCTCTTCTGAAGTCCATGCTGACTCAGTGACCTTGGGTTGTTCTTCTTGCTCCCTTAGCTGTCAGTGCAGTGTATCTCGTTCTTTTTCCACATCATCATGTGCTTCCAGAACATCAGCATAGCTTTCAAGAATGGTCTTCATAATCACTAAAGGAACAGCTTTGAATCTTTCTGGGTTGATCTCTTGGGGGGAGCTTTCCATTGCTGCCTCCAAATTTTCTTCGTTCTTCTTTTTCAATCGCTTTTTCTCTTCAAGGGAAGTGGCCATGTGTTTTCTGAGTAAGGTTAGGTTGCGATGGACTTTGATATTCTCTGATTGATAAAGGTCAAGTAGAGCTGTTAGTTTTTTAACTTCACAAGATTCCGATGGCTGGGGAGCTTCCAACAGGGTCTGGTGAGTGTGCTCAAGCATAGTGTAACATCAATTTGGGCCAGTGTTTTCTTCTTCTAAGGCTGCAAGCTGCTTTTGTAATTGTTGGTAGTCCATAGTTATATGACGATGCCAGTCTTCGAGGGTCTGATATTCATTGTGCAGTTGATATACACATTGATGTAATGTAGAAAACATATTATTTACATTTTGGAATGCTAGGGAGGTGGAGGATGCAGGGGGGATGGGGAAGGGGAAAGGGACCGTGAATGAAGTGGACTCAAGAGGTGATGTGGGAGGAGGGAGTATGGGAGATTGTGGTAGTGTGGGGGGAGGGAGTGGTGCTGTGGCTGGTGAGGTTTCCATGGTGTCAAAAGTGTGTTTGACCATGTAGATGGGGACAGTGGGTGGGGTGGATGTGATGTTCGTAAATAGTGTTGTGAATGTGGGCATAATAACCCCTCCAAGTTGGGTACCTAAAGAAAGAGGAATTCCCATAACATATGTGGTGATTCTTGAGCTAGTGCTCTTTGAATAGGCACATCATAAGCTAAGCATATGTAAATGACCCTCGTTAGCGCACAACATCCATGAAGCACATTCTTATGTTTCTTATTCCAGTGCTGATGTGCTAAGTGGATTTGATGAATGATCCAGTGGGGTAGATTGATTGTGAGATTTTCTGTCTTCGCCAAGTCCAAGCTGAACTAGATTCTTTTTGGAGGCATAGTGAAGCATTCTTGAGCTGGGAAGGCGAAGTGTTGCATGATCGTGCATAGGTGAAGGGGGATGGTTGGCGTCATAGCTACCATATCTTTTTCCTTGTTGAGATATTTGTGCTTCATTCTCCCCAGGATCAATGTTTCTTTCTATGTGGGGATGTGCATACCCTTCATATCCAGGGCCTCCCGTACTAAGTTGAGGGTGAGTTTAAATCTTTTCAGTTCATGGTCTGGTGTTAATGAGGGGAGCACGAAGGTACTATCGCCTCCCTTGGCTCAGCTAGGGATGATGGTACTAATCAGATAGGAGCAACACAAGAAATCAGGCTTAGGTAAGAATGCCCTAAAGTAGCTATCCAAGCCCGCTTTGGTCCATACACATCTCATTACTTCTGCATCCTGATACTTCTCGAATTCACGGGTAAAGAAATGGTATCTTCCCCATTTGCCATTAAATTCAATTTCCGCTTCCCAAAAGTAGGTTCCCTCACCCAATGGACCTGCAACATCGCTGAATCAATGTGTGTGTTTGCCTACTTGAGAAGTGTGTCCCTACGGAGGGTCCTGGATGGGAAGTACATGCACTGCTCGGAGTTCCTGAGGCCTCTTGATGAGTTGTGGTTCGAGGAGGAGACTTTCAATGTCCACTATTTGGGTGTTGGACCCCGCCTGGGAACTGGTTTCTGTTGCTTCTGCCATGTTACTGCTTGCTTGTTGATTCTGTGAGAATATACAAATGAATGTTAACATTGCAAATGGACACAAAGTGTTCATGTGTCCCTGTTACAACATTAACATGATGAACTATGACATAGTTAGTCAGTTAGTTAGTGCTCATGTGGTTGTGAGAGTGAAGTGTGGTTAGCTGATGCAGGGTTTCTATGTGCTAATTGGGGTGGTGGGGTGCAGTGTGGATACAGTTAGTAAGCGAAGGTGGCTTTACAATGGTATTAGGTGGTTTACTACAAGGTTTGGGCTGCCAAGCACAGTGTATTGCTTTCTTTGTTGATTTTGTGTAGACTCTAGAGGGCTTTATAAGAATGTCTACATGTAAATGAGGCTTTTTAGGGACTCATTTACAAGTAATTCTGCTCATGCTTATGGATGGATAGGTGTTTGTGCGTGTCGAATGAGAGTGGAAATCAGTTGTTCATGTGAGTGAATTATGTTGTATATGGTGTGGTTTATGTGCGGCTTTTTGAGCCCGCAAGCAAGCCTTAGGCACCCAAATTTTTCTTGATTGTGAGTCAGCCTTCATCGACTTCTTGGGTACCGAAATAGACTTTACTTTCGTAGAAGAGTTCTGTTGTTGATCGCTAGTATGATGTTGAGTCAGTCTTGGTGACTTGACCGCAATAGGATGCTCTACTTTTCGTTCCCATACTTGTTTTGGTGATTGTGACGCCTTGCTTCATACTTTCCTTGGGCTTCGAGCATATGTCATTTGCTTCTGCTGCATTTGGTACTTCTTTGGTTGCCGTGTCTCTTCCACTTTTGAAAAAGAAGGGAGTTTTGTCGTATCCTTGATTTTTTTGTTGAGGAAGTCATCCCTCTGCATCACATAGTTTTGGACAAGAACAGCATCGTCATCTTCATGTGTACTCCTAGAAGGACCAGGATTTTGTGTCTTTCCTAATTCTTTGAGTGCTTCATTTTCTAGCTCAATTACAATGCGATTCTGATTTACCTAGACCTGAAGAAGTCCACTTCTTAGGTTTAGGTTGACTACATGATCATAGATCCAATCTTGACCCAAGGCAAGAGGCTCATTGAGGTCCTCATCTTCGCACACTAGCACTTTAACTGTCATTAGAACATCTTGAACGTAGAGGGGGAGTTCCACCTCACCCATGCAAGGGGTTTCCACACCTCCCCGTCCTATGAGATATGCTTCTACAGGATTGACACTTAAGTTCAATTCTTGATAGTCAGAGAGTTTAACAGCACTAGTGGCCGCACCTGAGTCAATCAAGGCCCTTACAATCCTTGCCCTCTTTCCTTGTCCTATCTCTAAGGTCACAAAAGGACGTCGGTCAATTATTTTATGGGAACTCACACCTGAGACTTCACACATAGCCGTATGATACCCGGGAGCTGCATAGGTGTCTGTCCTAGGCTGATCTCTACCCTGCCTTCTCAATTTCATTCTTCGGATGCGTTCCAAGGCCTCTACCTATGCTTCTTCTCGAATTCGTTTTTCCTCTTCTTTGCTTTTCTTGGCCGTATTGAGTCGGTTAAGCATTTCCTCAGTGAGGGGTTCTTGATATAGTCTGACTCTACATCTACTGATGTAATTATGGAGGATATCGCCTTCTAAGGTGGCTAATTGAACTACTCCACTAGTTGAGATCCTATTATGATCATAGGTCCATAACCGCGCTTCTCTAGCTTTCTTGCATGTTGTTTCAAGGTGTATACTAGAACTAGGTCTCCTCCTTTCAAGCCTTTATCTTTCATATGGGCATCAAAGTATGCCTTTTGTCTCTTCTTAGCTACGTAAATTCTTGCTGTAGCTCTTAACCTTGTCTCACCTACTCATTCAAGGTCAAAGATTTTAGAGGAGAGCTCATGGCCTATCTAGTCGTGCTCTTGTGCTACTTTCAATGTGGGTATCAAGAAGTCCAATGATAGCACTGCATTTTGGCCAAATACCATCTAAAAGGGTGTGGCTTGGAGTACCGTTTTATAGGCAACTCTATATGCCCAAACAGCATGGTGTAGTTATTTGTCCCAATCAGAGTGTTTATTATTCACTAATTTCATCAATACATTGCATAGAATTTTATTTGTGATTTTGGCTTGTCCATTAGCTTGTGGGTGATAGGGGGCAGACTTCTTGTGTACTACCAAGAACTCTTGGAGAAGATTTTCAATGACTTCATTCAAGAAGTGAGTAGATTTTCAATGACTTCACTTACTAGCTCTATAGGTAGCCCGTATCTTGTGAACACATTCTCAAATAAGAACTTAGCTATCGTTTGAGCATCATTCTTCATTGTAGCTTTCACTTCTACCCACTTGGTTAGATAATCTGTGGCCACAATGATATATTCAGCATGTGAACCCTTGGCTGATGGATTAATAGGACCTACAAAGTCTTCCCCACTTAGAGAATGCACATCAACCCATCATAGGTTTCAATGGCATCTCATCTTTGTGTATAGGATACTGAGTTCCCTGACAAACATCACACCTCTTCACATAGGTATGTGCATCCATGTGAAGATTTGAACATCCATCCTCCTACTACACCTTGGTGAGCAGTTTCCAAGATTTTAAGATATTCGCTCTCATGGACACATAATCTAAGATATCCATCTTCTCCACGCTTGTATAGATTATCCCCAATGAGGGTGTAATCTAGAGCTTCTTGTTCTCAACTTCTTTGCTTGGCCAGGGTCATATCTTGAGGGAATGTTTTTGTCCTCAAGAAGGCTACTAATGCTTCACTCCAATCTAGTATTAGGGACACTTGGTACAGTGTGGCATGCTCCACAAGTGGTCTAATACGACAGACTGGGCATTCCTTGCACATCTTATGGACATCTGCTTCCGTAGTCGGCCAGTGCACTCCAAGTCTCCTTAGTGTCTGTAGGGTTCTTTGCCTTGAGTAGTGTTGCTCTAATGCTACATGTGCTAAGTGCAACCACTTTGCGTACTCATCCTCTTCCACACAACAAGCTAATATTCCTTGATCTGTATGTTTGTACATGCTCCCTGCCATGATATGGTACTTCTGGGCTTTTACTATCTCCCTATCTTGTGTGTTTATTACTGGGTGGTTAGGCCCGTATGTCAATACTAGCACTAATGACTTAGCCCATTGAGGTACAACTTCCAAATTAAACAAGTAAGCATCAGGAAGGTCATCTGATACTCCTTGTGGGGCCTCTCCAGATGTGAGCCTAGAGAGATGGCGTGGTCTCAAGTGAGTTTTGCCTTTCCGCACCACTACCTCAAAGTCATATTCCATTAGTAAGAGAAACCATCTTACTAATCTACCCGTATTGCATGGCTTGTTTACCAAGTACAACAGAGCTTGATGATCAGTGAAAAATTTAAACTTATTTGCAAGCAAATAATGTCTAAACTTTTTAACCGTGTACACCATGCCTAATCCTTTTCATTCAGTGGTTGTATAGTTCCGTTCAGCTGCATTCAATTTTCTACTAGCATAGGCAATTGGAAGGTCCATGTTGTATAATTCATGGGTTCAAAAGGTTAAACATATGGATTCTAAAGGTTAGAATATGATGTATGTTTGCTTTGGTCTAGCCCTTGAATTACCCTTGGAACATGCCTTGAACCTTTGGGTGAAACCCTTGGTTTTAAGCCTTGAGGTATTTATTCATATGAGATCCCAATTGAATGGTTAGAACCTTAGTCTTGATTTATCCTAAGGTGTGGGGACCTTAGTCTTGGGAGAAGCTTCTCTAGGAGCCACCTGGGTGTGGGTGTGTACGTGAGAGAAGAATCCTCATTTGATTTAGAAGGCATGTGATAGACCTTGGGAAATTAGAAGGCATGTGATCACCCTTTGGAAAGTGTCCACATGAGGGACACTTGGCTGGACACTTGGCCAACCCCAAGGACATGCACCCCCTTGGCCTAGAGGTATATATATGGGTGGAGTTGGATGGGAGGATACGTGCTCTCTCTTACTTGAGATAGTCTTGCTAGTTGAAGTGGCCAACCCCAAGGACATGCACCCCCTTGGCCTAGAGGTATATATATGGGTGGAGTTGGATGGGAGGATAGGTGCTCTCTCTTACTTGAGATAGTCTTGCTAGTTGATTTATTTCTTTCTGGAATGAAGTTTCACAACATTGGTATTCATACTTGAGATAGTCTTGCTAGTTGATTTATTTCTTTCTGGAAAGAATTTTCACAACATAGGTTGCAAACTCTGGACCTAGAAACTCGTGAACCTCAAGCTTATGCTCACGCGAGTCTTCCCCCTCTGTCGCGGAGTTTTATTCCTTCTTAGCATCTTATAAAAGAAGTTTGTATGAAACTCTATTATGAGAGATATGCAGTCCAGCCAAATGGTATCCCACCCAAACGCTCTGTTAATGTGAACATTACGGGACAGAGCACACAATGGAGTCCTTACTCCCCATGTTTGATGAACAAATAGATCCGATTGTCATTATATGGGTAGCGAGGCAATTCCTTTTTTCATAGGTGGGATTGACATCCGCTCTCTTCACTGTGGACAGAAGACAAACGCATGCCCACGAGTTCTCTCGTTCGAGTGGAGATGGGAGAATGCTACGGGAGCACCTCTACATATAACATTTTTTTTGAGGTGCATTACTTTCTATGTGGGTGCATCACTTGCACAGGTATACGCACGTAGAAGCTTTTAAATTTTTTTTTCTTAGTTTGAATGCCTCCACGTGAAGACAATCCGTGAGCGATATTAGGAAGGTTTAAAAGATGAATTGAAGCCATGATTTCACATTTTCTATACTATATTTTACACTCAAAACACGTTTGAAGCCATTCCATTCAATTCAATGGAGTCCAAAATTTAGAAGATCAACGTAAGAAAGCTATAGTAAGAGGATTGAGTATCTCTATAGAGAAGTGTGGGAGTGCATGTGGATTAAGCATCTTTTGGGAGCATCAAATAAGACTTCATCGATTTATTGATGTCAGGGAAGTATACAATTTATCCTCTTTCTTGTTTATTTAAATTGTTCTCTTTACATAGAATACATGTATGAGATATATAAGTAAAAGCAGGAATGGATTTTATGAGTAAAGAGAGCACAGATTCAATCATATATTCACAGATTCAATCATATATGCATGAATTGATGGGATCATGTATGCATGGGCTCATGGTATATGAGAAAGAAATTAAGTTAATAAAGTTTAAGGTTAAGCTAGGAAATGACTTCTAATTAAGAAGTCAAACGCATAAAAGTTCAATGGTACATTGAGGACATGCAACTCAATAATCATTAATTTTTATATGTTGGCTTGATCCAAAAACCAACAAAATTTAACTTAGGAAAAGGAACTTTAAGCTTCGAGTTCCACTTATGGATCCCCAAGTTCCATAATACCCATGGCATGCCTGATCAGCAAAGCCAAGGACTTAGGTTACAAACTAAGCAATGTTAAACATAAGATAGTGGTAATAAGAAAATGGATTGAAAGGCATCCAAAAGAGAACTGAGAAGCTTATATGAGACCCTACACACATAGGGTAATTTTTTCATTGTGAACAATGTCAACAAGTTCATAGGAAATTCAACATCTCATCATTGAGGACAATGATCGCACTAAAAGGGGGAAGAGAATGTCGTAAAATGACATATTAGAGAAAAAAATGATTGAACCATTTTACTCTTTTAAGCGTTCATTTCTTCCCCGATAAGCTTCTTCGTTCATTGACAAGAGGTAGGATCCATTTGGAGCTTTGAGAAAGTTGCTTCAAGAGTGAAGAGTTGTAACTCATTAAGCATATCTAGAGAAGAGGAAGATTAAAGGGTTGAAAGAAACTCTTAATACCTCTACTCCAAAATGTGCTCTGTGAGTAAGAAACAATTTATCAAGAGGGTTAAAAAGGTAACCATTTAGCAAAGCTTATGATTGACTATATCTTTTGATACAAATGCCTACTTATGTCAATAGATGATATCTAGTATGAGAATAGTAGCTCTATTATCAAATGACATAAACAAAGATAACTTTGATTGCATCTAATCAAGGAAATAGTTCAATAAAAGCTCAATTTTCAAAGTATTTTCAAAGGACAAATCAAGACTCTGTAAGAATGTAACTTACAAAGATTTTGATTATATTTGATAAGACTAAAATGAATGGAGTTTAATCCTTGAGTAAGAGCTAAAGTTGTCTACACTAAGGTGAGATTGTAAATCGGATGGTATGGTCTAGGTTTACAATGTCACTTAAGTGGGTTCAGTGGTATGGGACACTGAACTTAAGGATAATGGAAGCTTAAGCTCAAGGACATTGGAGAGCTTTTTCAATCAAGGATTTAGCATACATGAACCGCCCATTTGGATAGGAAACTAAATCAACATCAATTTCCTACAGTTTTTGAGGACGAAAACTCCTTAAAGGGGGAAGAAAGGTATCATCAATATGATACTTCTAAGCAAAAGACATTCCTTAACTCTTTCATGAAAGTTAAGGAGTACATTGGATGTCCACGTACTTAAGTGTGTTTGAGTTAAATCTCAAACATAGTAAGAACCAGATATGTAAGAAGGGAATCCATTAAAGAATTCCATTTTGGCAAGTAAACTAAGGTAATCTAGCCAAAGACTTGAAGCATATTTAGAGCAGGGTATTTGAGAATGGATAAAGATGGATCCAAATTTTGGATCACTAAGCATGAAAACTTGTTTAAGTCAAAAGGGGTGGCATCTAATTGTTGATCCCTAAAAGGAGAATAGTTAATGGTTTGAAGAACATCAACATGATGTTGAAGACTTAAGCTAGGATATCAACTCATGAAGGTATGAGTTGAAGATCCCAAGAAAATCCCATGGGTACATATCATTGAAAAAAGGGATCTAAAGGAGAAAAGACTTGATCTTATCTCATGTTAAATTAGCTAGAGGAATTTTGAGAAAGCCAAGTGACCTAACTTGGTCAAATATATCCAACCTTTTATGGTTGGATAATCCAAGAGGCCTACATTGGTCAAAAAGATCAAAACCTTTTATAGTTCGATACCAAGTAAAGTTCAAAGGTCAACCTAAATAGACCTTTAAATTAATTGACATTAGAAACCTTGGTCTTTGCTCTCATGAAAATGATGCCAAGGAGTTCCAAGATGGAATTCATGATCATAGTAAATGACCAAAGAGCATTGAAAAGATAAGGGCAAAGAATTTGGAAAGGTTAAGGATGTCGTTCTATGGATTGGAGAAAAAACTCATTGGTATGGGACAGTGAGAACTAACTCCCGTTGAGGATTTTCTCTTATGGCCAGAGAGAAAATAGACTCAAGATCCGATAGGAAACATCATGATAAGACTTATAGATAAGACCATTGAGATTAAGGTCTAAGGTTCATTATGAGGTGTAGAAATGTACCTCCCTGAACCAATTTAATACACCTAGTTGTATGAACAAAAGGGTAAATAAAATGAACATGACATTTACCCCAGAAAAGGCTATCCTTTAAGCAGATGCATTTTTTTTAATAGAATGCATAACCAAATTTTATATGGTACAATAAATTTGGATAAGTAAGAGGGTAAAGAATTTTGGGAGTTTACCAAGTTAAACTCCAAAAGTGAAGTCAAGCATGTTCAAGTATAATAACCTTGAATGAAAGAATGATCTGTAAAAGATCTTCTTTTGAATCTTTGGTGAGAACAAGTGATTCAAGAATGTTCCTAGCAAGATCTGAAATATGATGCCTAGAAAGAGGTATCTTTCTTGCAAGACCTTGGAACTAAAGCTGCAAAACTTGAATCCAATAGAAAGTCTAGAGGGTGTCTTGATGAAGTATTTTTCCTCAATTTTGATGATTTGAAGGAATCGGATTTGTTTCTCTCTGCAAAGCTTTGATGAACTTTGAGGTAAGTATACATAACTATCTAAACCATAGTTGGTTCAAGCTAGTTAGTACTAATTCTCATTGGAAGAACAGGCTAAGCTAAGATGAACAAATGGGGTAGAGACCTAGGAGAATGTTCTACCAAATCATTCCAATTCCTAAAGTCATCTTTGGATCTAAGCCATGAATGTTAAAATTTCCGAAAGGATTAAACTCTAGTCTGAGATTTAATCGAAGGAAAATTAAACATGATCAAGATAGGGATCCACTAGTAGACATGAACTTGTAAATTGGTTATATTATCATTCGGAATACTTGAAGCTTTATGTTTCAAGAAAACATGGATGATTGAAATAAGTCCACGTAAGTTGCCAAGGAATGAGAAGATAGTGTTTCTCCTCATTTTATTGAGCATGTTTTGGCACGGACTCACTAGACCCACTTTGCTAAGTTCACATTTTTAGCTAAGTCCTATCAAATACAAATAAATTATATTTGTATTTAAAAAGGACTATAAAAGAAATAAGTTAAGTTCAAAACATCTGAAGATTCCTCTCCTTTCTGTTGAAAGTGGAAGATGAATCTAGTTTCTGGCCCTTTCAAGATAGAGATAAGATCTCTATCATAGACTCCTAAAAATATAAATTTCTAGGGAAGTACAAAGTGTACTGAAATATATTATTTTATGGAACTCAAGGTTTGTGAAAGTGCCAAAAGAAAAAGACCACCAAAGAATTCCACCCATCTCACTAGTCCATAGGTACAGGGCATGCATGTACATTCGGGTGGACTAAGAGAAAGTGATTTGGGCAAGGATTTTGATTCCTTTTCTTTCAGATTAAGGTAGGGATAAGCCTTTATCTGATTACTGGAAACGAATCTAAAGAGAGAGCTGACCATGCTCAGAGTATAGATCATGGTGCACGGGGGAATACTTCACATATTATACCTACACGCATTTTTGAGGACGAAAGTGTTAAAGGGGGGAAGGATGTTGTATAATTCATGGGTTCAGAAGGTTAAACATATGGATTCTAAAGGTTAGAATATGATGTATGTTTGGGTGAATCCCTTGGTTTTAACCCTTGAGGTATTTATTCATATGAGCTCCCAATTGAATGGTTAGAACCTTAGGCTTGATTTATCCTAAGGTGTGGGAACCTTAGTCTTGGGAGAAGCTTCTCTAGGAGCCACCTTGTATGTACGTGAGAGAAGAATCCTCGTTTGATTTAGAAGGCATGTGATAGACCTTGGGGAATTAGAAGGCATGTGATCACCCTTTGGAAAGTGTCCACATGAGGGACACTTGGCTGGACACTTGGCCAACCCCAAGGACATGCACCCCCTTGGCCTAGAGGTATATATATGGGTGGAGTTGGATGGGTGGATACGTACTCTCTCTTACTTGAGATAGTCTTGCTAGTTGATTTATTTCTTTGTGGAATGAAGTTTCACAACAGTCCATATTACCTTCACCAGTAGGTTGTGCAAGCACACATCCAATAGCATAATTGGATGCATCCACGTGAACATGAAAGGACTTGTTCCAATCTGGTGTGGTCAAGATTGGTGTTGAACATAATCGTAATTTAAGCTCATTGAAGGAGTTTTCACATTCTTCAGTCCACTCAAAATTGGTCAAAAGTTCATACAGAGGCTTCGCAATGATGGCATACATGTGTATAAAGCGTCAGTAGTAACCACAATGCCCCATGAAAGCTTGCACTTCCTTGAAATTCTTTGGCCTAGGTAGCTCTGCTACAGCTGTCACTTTCTCCTCATCCGTGGATATGCCATTCTTTGACATTATGTGTCCTAGAATCTTGCCTTGCCTGACCATGAAAACACACTTTTCTGGGTTCAAGCAGACTTGATATTCTCTACATTTGTCAAAGATTTGCTTGAGTTTAGGTATATGTGTCTGTCTAATGTTGGAATGAGCACAGAGATCATCAACATAGACTTCCAAATTCTTCCTCAGAAATTCTTTAAATACATGACACATCAACCTCTGAAAAGTGGTTGGTGCATTGGTAAGACCAAATGGCATTACTCTGAAAGTGAATATGCCCCACTCTGTGGCAAAAGCTGTCTTATGCTGATCTTTTGGAGCAATGGCTACCTAATTGTAACCAGAAAACCCATCAAGGAAGCTGTATACTTCCTTGCCTGCTACTCTTTCTAATAGATGCTCAGTGATAGGAAGCGGATAGTTATCTCGAATAGTGGCTGCATTAGCCTTCTTCAAGTTAATGCACACACGTAGCTTTCCATTCTTCTTGGGCACCACTACAATGGGAGATACCCACTCAGTGTGCTCAATTTCATGGATGAATCCAACTTCAACCAAGCGATCTATCTCTTCTTTGATCTTGGCAGCATACTTGTCATTATATGTGTATGGCTTTTGTTTAGAGGGTTTGGCATCTGAAGTCATGGGGATAGTGTGTGAGCATATGTCAGGATCTACACCTTTCAAGTCCTTGTAACTCCAAGCGAATACATCTCTGTATTCTCTTAACAAGGTTATCAACTCGTGTTCTTCTTCTTCTGTCAGGTCATCTCCTATGTAAGTGCATCTCTCCTCTCCTTCTTCTATGGCTACAACTATTTTCTTAGTGGTTTCTTTGTTATCATAGGCCTCTCCGGATTGTGCTCGCATTTGGGCATTCTTATCACGACTCTCCTGTCATCTATTTCATACTTCTTAAAGTTTTCGGGGACCTCAAACAAAGATTCTTCTTCCTCTGGTGTGACTTCTCTCTTCTTTCTTTTCTTGCCTTCGCTCTTGGCAGTGACTTGTGTGCTTAACCTCACATCATTCGTAATTTCTCCGTGTCTCTGAGGGTAAGCTTCTACTTCATAGAAGTATTCTTCATCTGATGCAAAAGGTGGGTCCATAATGATTGACTCTAGATTGGAGTCACTTGCATGCTACTAGGTTCACATTCTTCGAGAACCAAATCTCCCATGATTGGCTCTATTGTGAAGACTGAAATGTCATAGCCATCCTCGTCACAGTGGGGTGTCCATTGTTCTTCATTGATGGCTACATCCGTTGTTGCTAGAATTTCTGCCCAACCGTGAGGTTCAAATTCTTCATCAGGAAATACTACAGGTGCATAGGTTGGGCCTTGAATTGATCTATGGGTTTCCTTTGCACCTATCTCTCTGGCTTTTTCTCTCTTCTCTTCTTCTACTGCTACTTTACACATCCACAAGTGAGTGTCTTCATGCATCCATGAGGATCCTGATCCTATGGAATGCACTGACTCAGTATCATCTTTGGCTCTATGGATGGGATTCCATTGGATGGGAGGGACATCTCTATGAGAGTAGTCCTTGAGATTAACTTTGGTCGTGATACGTAAGTGTTGCAAGTACAAGGAATTGGTTCCCCAATCCTATACCACTTGCAACTGCCGCATAAATGGTCTTCCCAAAATCATCTCATAGGCCTCGTTTTCGCTAAAGTCACATATAGCAAAAGTATGCTCAAACTCTACACCACAAGTGGTGAGAGTTATTCCTTCTAGAAATCCTAAGGGTCTCTCAATGTGACCATTGGTCATCTACAATTTTATTCTCATTGGCTTGAGTGGTGGCTTGCACCAATGCTTCCATAGGGAAGTGGTAGTAATTGCAACTCATGCGCCTCATTCCAAAATTGCCTTGGTTGTGTATCCTTGATGGGTAATGGGAAGATAGGTGTTTCCCTCTTCTCAACTATGATCACTCGGGTCACTCTTTGAAAGCAATGGTGTTACTAGCACTATGGCTCTATTCAGATTCTCTTCAATAGCTGTGTACTTTACTAGAATCACATTGGCTGGGGTTGCAGGTTGTTGAGCTAACACAGGTTGAGGCCTTTGCTGGGTTTGGTAGGGTTGCTGATAGGGTTGTTGTGGTCTGCCATATGGTTGTGGTGGGTACTAGTTCTGGTATCTTCCTTGTTGAGGGTATGGTTGTGGGAACGTTTGCCTAACTGCTTGCTTATTGTACAGGCAATCTTGCACGGTGTGATTGGTGTACCTCCGTTCTATGGTGTAGTACTGGTTACTAGGATCCACTTGGGGTCGAGCCATAATGGGACATACATTCGCCATATGGTCACCTCCACAAGTATAGCATCTTTTCACTGGGGCAAACCTTGGTATTTGTTTACTAGAGACTCCTAGCTTCTAAGCTACTTTCTCAGCGAGTTCCTCAATAGATGTGGATTGTGTGGAAGAGAGGCTAGTAGAACTATCTGAATCTTTGTAGATTTTTGAAAGCTCTAATTCATCCCCTAGGTTATCCTCGATGTCGATGCACATGCGTACACACTCTTCTATGGTTATGGGGTCCTTCAGGTACACATATGATCTCAACTTGGTGCTCAATAATCCATCTAAGAATAACGCCACCTGTTTGGCTAGTGTGGGTAACTGAAGAATAGGACATCTCTCTAGGTATTGCCTAAACCTTCTTCGTGCAAGTCTAACAGTCTCTTGAGGTGTTTGCTTGAAGCTGTGAATCAGTGAGGAGGTGTTATGCCATATACCGCTCTTAGAGAATTCGGTTATGAAAGCCTTTAGAAGTTGGTCTATGTTCCTGAACTGACTCTCAACTTATAAGGGCTGTGTTCCTAAGGGTTAGACCAAAAGCATTGTCCTGCAACCATGTAAGGGCTGTGTTCCTAAGGGTTAGACCAAAAGCATTGTACTGCATGAATAGGTCCTCAACTTGTTTGGCTCTCAAGACTTGCCTAAACTCGGCTACATGATCGTAGGGGTTTCTAGTGCCATCGAAGTAGTTCTTCATGGACTTAACCAGCTGGATTGGCCTCAAGGTTCTAGTGTGTTCCCTAGGCCTTGCCAAAGGAAAATCATCAGCATTTCTTTGGTTTCTTGGGGCTCTAGGTCTCTCTGTTTCCACTCTATCCATCTCTGTTCTCATCCTTTCTCTTCTCAAGGGGTTGGCAAAACTTACCTCTGGTCTGTCTCTACTTTTATCCCTATGAGCTCCATGATCTTGGGATGTCCCAGCTCCTTGGTGACCATAAGAGACATTAGATCTTGGTTGGGGAAAGGAAAATTCACCCTTCCAAGTGTAGGCATGCCTACCATGTTCTGAGACCACAAAGATCCTCTCTAAAGTATTATCTAAATAGGTCACCTTGCCCGGGCTATCAGGATCTTTGAGCTCATAGATTGTGATCATTTCTACCTCATTCGGTCCTCCAAAAGGCTTCATCGGTCTCTCAGTTCAAGAGCATATCTATTCTCTTATTGTCCTGGGGAACCCACTCTGGTGTGATAATTCTAGTGAGAACTGATTTGCCTCAAGGGTTTCTAGGCTCTCCACTTATGTTCCCTTGCTCTAGGTCACCTATGCCCGCTTTTGGGATCACATTACCAAATTCATATCTCCAATCTGGGTAGGTGGTGACCACATACATGGTTCCTTCTTTGTCCAAGTATGCACCATTTTCAAACTTGACTACTGGATGTTCTAGTCCAATGGGTTGATTTGGGTTTTTGATCTGGACCACAAATCTTCATAGGCCATCCTCATAGATGCAAGCACCTAATCGGTTGGTCCTAAGGTATTTGAGTTGCATCTTGTAAGGGCCTTTGACCCTTTGTAATTATGGCACGCCTGAACTTCGTGTGGGTCTCTCCATACCATGAGACATCTCGGACTCGCTAGTTTGAGAGCTAGGGTAGTGCGAATAATGGCTCAACTGATGGGCCCAAGACCTAGCAGTATGGTTGACACTAGCCTCTGAAGACCTAAGACTCTGTCTATTCTCTCCCTAGGTATCGTCCTGATCTAAGGTTCATATGCCTAATTGAATAGCCCCAATTTTCCCAAGTACAACCTCGTTGCGGATCAATTTGTATTAATCACTTGTTCTTTTTAATTTTCTTAGGATGTCACTTCTTGTCCAATCAATATTCGTCACAAGGAACACTTAGGTTTTATCGTACTTGAGTTTGGTCGCTTGATTTAAATTATTTTCCCTTAGGTTGTTTCGCAAATGTAATTTCTTTGTACTTGCACTTGAGTGATTAGAGCGAGAGACAATGGAGTAACTTATATTGCAAAAGATTTCTCATACAAGTTCAAATCTACAACAAATTAACCTCAAAAATGAGCTCTCTAGCTCTTTTTATAGTTTTTTATTAGCTTTGGCCTTGTCCAGACCTAGTGTCTGGCCTAGTTGAAAATTAGGTTCTAAGGCCTATTTGAGGGCTCAAACAGAGTCTAAAAAATATGAAAATTGATAGGTATGTACTTCCAATGCTCCTCAAGCTCAAGGACTCCTTGATTTGCAAAAAATGGAGCTACAAAAATATGAAATGGTATTTACAATGGCTTTTAATGATGAAAATAACTATTTTTGTAGGGATTTCTTCTGGAAATTTGACATACACTTCCTGGAGCTCCCTACTTGCTCCCTCTTCTTGTGTGTCCACCTCTTTGATGTGCTCCTGTGCTTTGTCCTTGACCTTCAGCTTCATGAAAAATGATAGGCCTATTTGTCGGATCTCTGTTGATTGCTTTGCCTACTTAGCCCTTCTCTTTGCTCTTATTCTCTTAGTTGGCTTCCTTGTCTTGAAATGCCCTGACTACTGCCAACAGCTTGCGACCATGCCAAACCTCATATGGAGTGATAGACTGCAGTGCTTTAGTGGGACACTTGTTAAGTACATGTGCTGCACAGATAACATCCTCAAGCGAGAAACTATGTGGTAAAGCCTGACTCTTGACCATACACCTCGCCATCACCATGAGTGACATGTTCTTCCATTCAACAAATCCATTTTGTTGAGGTGTATATGGCACTATACACTGATGTTTTATCCCATGTTAGGCCAGAAATGCATTAAAGTCAAAAGACATATCCCCCCCCCCGATCAGAATGGAGGGTGCCCATTTTACATGCTGGAAAATTTTTAGCCAAAACCAAAAACTATTTGAAGCACATAAACACCTTGGAATTTGCTTTGAGTGGATAAACCCATGTATGCCTGGAAAAATCATCAATGAAAGTCATGAAGTAAAGATAGTTTCCAAAAGAGGGTGTCTGCATAGGACCATAGACATCACTATATACAAGTTGCAATGTCTGAGTAGCCTGAACTGAACCATCTTTTGGAAAGGAGGAACACTACATTTTGCCCAAAATACAGCCTTCACAGGCATGTTTTCTGGGTGCCTCAAGTTTGGGCAAAGAGGACACCATTTTGGATTTCTACAGGCATAACAAACTAGCAAAATTCACATGACCAAAGTGTGCATGCCAAAGCTTTGCATCAGACATAGCCTGAGAATCATATACTGCACATGCTAAATCATTCACAGATCTTTCATAGTCTATGAGCTCATATAGCTTGCGACGTAAAATGCTAGAAGCAATAATGACATCGCCATTTGAGAGATCATGAATCGTACATTTGACATCAACAAATTTCACAACCAAGCCAATCTTGGCTAATGGAAAAATTGATAACAGATTTTTCTTGATCCTTGGCACAAATAAAGCATCTAAAAAAGTGAAAGAACTACCATTAGCAATAGTCAAAATGATCTTACCAACTCCCATGACAGGATAAGAGGAGTTGTTGGTGCCTGTGATAGTATTCACTGTAGGGGCAGGCTCTAGTGAAGTGAAGAAATTGCGCTGTGAGGTAATATGTTTGGTCTTGGTGCCTGTGACAGTATTCCCTGTAGGGGCAGGCTCGAGTGAAGTGAAGAAATTGCGCTGCGAGGTAATATGTTTGGTTGACCCACTATCAAAGTACCAAACATCTAGGTCTATTGTAGACATGCACTGCTCATGAGAAGATGGGTCAAAATTGCAAACAATAGTAAACGCCCATTCTTCATCCTGCCCAAGATTAGTAGATTCTGCTTTCAGTGTAGAGGCCTCTGCAACAACCATTTCGGCCTCTTTCTTCTTTGCCTCTTTAGTAGCCAATTTTGGAAAACTCTTAATGACATGATCATTTGCTTTGCAGTATTTGCAAAACAAGTCATGCTTTTTTTATTTCTTCTCATCTTTGTCTTCCTTCTTCGAATGTGCAGCATTTGTAGATTTTTTCTTACTAGTAGAAGAGCTCCATCCCTATGTAGTCCCCCCATTAAGCTTCTATGGGGAAACCACGTGGTGGCACATGTTGAAGTTAAATGTACAAGCTCATTTTCATATGAGCTATGCTTGGATAAATTTAAAAAATATAAAGATAAAGGAAAAAAAGAGAAAAGAAAAAAAGAAAAGAAAAGTTCTAGTCAAAATTCATGATGAGTAAAAGATACATTATCTCCCTTGTAGTCAGTAGCATGTAGTGGGCAAAGTGGTGAGTTAAGAAGGAGGCACAAACTTCTTCACATGCTCATTGGTTATAAAATTGGAGTGGGAGCATGTTCTAAATAAGAAGAGAAAGAGGCAAGAGCTCCTAATAGTCAGATCTGGCCATTTTGTCATTTTTTCATTCTTTAGACTCCTTCCAGCTGCACGTCAGTTTGTACATAGCTCTATTGTGAAGCTCATATCTCAGTGTATATGTAATGATCGCTTGCGTTTAAAAATTCATTTGAAAGCTTATCTTTTATACTTTTTGTATATCAAATATCTCCTTCAAAGCTTATATATTCTGTGCGATATCAGTGAAAGAGTGAAGTCCAATTTTTTTAGTATACTGTAGCTCAAGCGTAAGCACCACCTCCTTTACTTGTCAATCCGCGGAGACGTGAGGACCGGTATGAAGACCACGAGCAAGTGAAGGCACAAGTGCGTGAGTGAAAGCACACAAACATGCACACACATACACACACACGCGCACAAAGTAAGATCAAAGAGAGGAACAATGGAAAGCTTAGATTGCAAAAGAGTTCTCTTACAAAAGTTCTATTCCCTAACAAGCTAACCCCAAAAATGAGCTCTCTAGCTCTTTTTATAGTTTTTTGACTAGTTTTGGCCCTGTCCAGACCTAGTGTCCGGCCTAGTTAAAAATTAGGTTCCAGGGTTTATTTGAGGGCTCAAACGAAGTCTAAAAATTATGAAAATTGGTACGATGGTACTTCTAATACTCCTCAAGCTCGAGGACTCCTCGGCTTGAACAAAATGGAGTTACTAAAAATAGATAATGGTATTTACAATGGTTTTTAGTGATGGAAATCACTATTTTTGTAGGGGATTCTTCTGAAAATTTGACATACACTTCTTGGAGCTCCCTACTTGCTCCCTTTCCTTGTGTGTCCACCTTTTGATGTGCTTCCATGCTTTGTCCTTGACTTTGAGCTTCAACACTCCCCCCCCTCTCGAGTCTGTCGTCCCTGACAGACCCTTGTTGGAAGGGCTGTTCCATGTAGTGCTTTGAGAGGTGGTGTCCATCCGTTGTATGAGCTGGTTCCTTGGATTCCAGCAAGAATGTGTCGTTGTGAACTTTCAAAACTGTAAGTTGCTCGAAAGAGGTTGTCGAGAGTGATTTGGAGCAACTACTGGCTTCAATTTGCTTCCGAGATATGGATGTTGTTCCCAAGATGTCCGCTAGCTCTTCCAAAGATGATGTTGAGAGCAGTCATGCCAACTACTCATAACCCATAATGAATGATGGGTAAGTGTGTTCGTGCCTGGGTTGAAAAAAGTATGTGCCTTGTGCACGGCCTTGTAATGTAGCCCTACGCATGCTTACTTGGAAAATGCATTGGAAGAAGTATGGTGCAAAAATTGCGTGTCTTGAGCTAAGTGCTCAAGGGTATGCTGACGAAGAGATTTCCTAAACTATCATGGTTATGGTGTTTCCAGAGTAAAGATACTTACCATGGAGAAGGTTGATGGATGTTTGTCTCTTCGTGTTGTACACTCGGCCTGTGGGATGGAACCTTGTTGATGAATGTCCATGTTGATTGTCCACTGATGAGATCTTTTGAGTGGTGGGTCCCTTTTCCTCTTTTCAAAGCAACCTTTGTCAGTAACAATGTGCATTTCTGAGCTTGGGCTCATGCACGTTCACTTCCCTATATTGACACTCAGAGGAATATTGGACACGTGCTGGTTTCTAAGAGGTTACCATGCTAATTGACATAGACCATTCACCAGTGCTACTGTTCCATACTGGTTCAGGAAATACTGAGAATTGAATTGCTTTATATTCCTTGGCAAGCGACATCGGGTAACTACACCAAGCTGAGTTTCACATATTCTCTTTAGCTCACCATATGCAGGAGTTTCTCCTCTAGAACTACCCTTTGCAGTGATCTCCTTTGATGCTCTGGTACATGAAGTAGTTAAGCATCACTCAAGTTGTGAACCTTCAAGCTCTTCATTCCTACCATGGTAAGAGAAAATCATAGTTGTAGATGCCCTGTTCATGCCAAATGCTTGTCATCTACCAGATAAAGCAGCAATAATCTCACTGCTGGCCGAGACACACTTCTATCCAAATTGCTAAATGCCCAGTAATCAACAGTTCCACCTTCAACTAAGCATGACTCATTCATGTTTCATAAGCCAAACCTGGGAACAAGCTCTCTCTCGCTTTTCTTTCTCCCTTTTTTTTTTTTTTTTTTTTTTTTTTTGGAACAGGATATCACAAAACAAGAACACAAACGTTAGCATCAATAGAAATATTTGACATATGTCACTGTGCTCTTGTGCGTGGGATTCTCAAGTGTGTCTATGCACGGCCGTGTAATGTGGCCCTATATTAATGCATACTTTGAAAATGCATGACCTGAATGGTGCAAAAGACAGGGTTGTGCAAGGAGCACATGGTTGTTGCTCGTTCGAGGCTTTCGGTGTTATTTGGGGAAGTTGATGCCGACCTTGGTGGAGGTATCCATTGAGTCTCGAACAGATGTAATCCTCCTTATTGGAGTCCATTTTAGAACATCATGTGGCACTGTAGAGGTCACTTCAGGCGTCTTTCTCTTTGAATGTTTTCTGAACTGTGGTATCCAGTGTGGTTGACGCTTTGGTTCGGTGGAGGCTACTTGCACTTTTGGCTTCCAAACCCATATCCTTTTTGCATGTCTCCCTACTAATGTTGAAGAGCTGATTTGACCTAACTTTGGTCGCTGTACGTGGTTCTTACCCTTTTCTCTTTTGGGCTTCTTTGTTGAAACCTTTTGCATGTGGGAGAACAAAGGTTGTTGTGGATGTAGGAGCTTCTTAGGTACCCACATCTGTAATTGCCCTTGTTGAGCTGCAGCTAACTTCATAGGCACCCAAACTTGTTGGATACCTTGTGATTGAGCTTGTCTGAGCTGCTTCCTTTGTCTTCTGGCCTGGTGGGTTTGCATGGATGGAATTTGTGGGGGCAAGGTTGGTGGTTGCTCTCCTTTGCGTACCCATATCTGCTTCATGCTCGGAACTGCTTTTTTATCGAGTGGTGTCTTTCTATTTGATGTAGCAGTTGTCGTGAACAGTTGTGTTTGCTTGTGTGGTGGACTCACTACTGTGGCTGCTTGATTCCTTGGAGAAGAAGAAAGATCCACCCGCCTTCGAACCTGGTCTTCCACGATTGACTCCTTCTGTATCATAGAGCTTTTGACACATACAACATCTTCGTTCATATGATTAGTCTTGGAAGAACTAAGAGAATGTGTGGTGCCATGGTTTAGGAGCATGCAGTTCTCTAATTCTAATGTAATGCATTGTTCATGTACCCAAACTTGAAGAATTTGACTTCTTAGGTTTAAGTTAACTGCATGGTCATAGATCCAATCTTGACCTAAGACAAGTGGTTCTGTAAGGTTCTCATCTTGACATACTAGCGCGTTGACTTTCATTGGAACATCTTGAAGGTAGATGGGAAGTTCCACCTCGCCCAAACAAGGGGTTTCCACACCTCCCAATCCTATGAGATAAGCTTCTATGGGATTGATGTTCAACCCCAAGTCTTGGCAGTAGGAAAGTCTAACTGCACTACTTGCTGCACCTGAGTCAATCAATGCTTTCACCATCCTTGCACCCTTCCCTTGTCCAATCTCTATGGTCACAAAGGGTCTTCGGTCAATGACCTGAGAAGTCGCTATGCCTGACTTTTGACACATATCCATGTGATATTTTGTGGCTTTTGAGTTGACATCTAGGCCTAATCGCCTTAACTTATTTCGCCTAATACGCTCTCTGGCCTCTACCTGTGCTTCTTCTCTCACTCTTAACTCTTCTTCTTTTCGCTTCTTAGCAGTGTTGAGTCTCATTAGCATATCCTCAGTAAGAGGTTCTTGATATAGCTTGACTCTACAGCCACTAATATAGTTTGGCAAGATATCTCCTTCTAGATTGGCCAACTGAACTGCACCACTAGTGGAAATTCTATTAATGATCATGGGTCCGTATCCTCTTTTTTCCAACTTACGGGCATGTTGTTTTAGTGTGTATACCAACACTAGATCTCCCTCTTTCAAACCCTTATCCTTGATGTGTGCATCAAAGTAAGCCTTTTGCCTCTTCTTTGCAGCGTAGATGCCTGCTGCCGCTCGTAGCCTCGTCTCACCCAAGCGTTCGAGATCAAAGATCCTAGAGGACAATTCATGCCCATTCCACTCATACTCTTGTGCTACTTTTAAGGCAGGGATTAAGAAATCTAATGGTAGCACAGCGTTCTGTCCAAAGACCATCTGAAATGGGGTGGCATTGAGTACCGTTTTGTAGGCAACTCGATAAGCCCAAACAGCATGATGAAGTTGTTTGTCCCAATCAGAGCGTTTATTATTTACCAGTTTTGTCAATACGTTACAGAGGATCTTATTGGTACTCTCGGCTTGTCCGTTGGCTTGTGGGTGATAGGGGGCAGATTTCTTATGTATCACCAAGAATTCTTGGAGAAGATTTTCAATGACTTCATTCAAGAAGTGTGTGCCTCTATCGCTCACCAACTCTATTGGTAGTCCATATCTCGTGAACACATTCTCGAATAAGAACTTAGCCGTAGTCTGAGCATCATTCTTTGTTGTGGCTTTGACTTCTACCCACTTTGTAAGGTAATCTGTGGCTACAATGATGTACTCTGCATGGGAGTTTCTAGCTGGGGGGTTAATAGGACCTATGAAGTCTATGCCCCACTTCGAAAATGCACGTCCTCCCATCATTGGCCTCAAGGGCATCTCGTCTTTTCTCACTGGATATTGTGCACGTTGGCATGTGTCACATTTCTTCACATAGGTATATGCGTCCATATGAAGAGTGGGCCACCAAAGTCCTGAGAATAGAATGGTCTTGATCACTCGGTCAGGACCAAAATGTCCACCTGCAACACCGCTGTGTGCAGTCTCTAAGACCTTTAAATAGTCTGATTCATGAACGCATAGTCTTAAGTAACCATCTTTGCCTCTTCGGTATAGGTTGTCCCCTACTAAGGCGTAGCCTTGAGCCTCTTGCTCCATGCTTCGTCTTCTTGCTAGACTAGCCTCTTTGGGTAATCTTCCCGATCTCATAAACTCTACCAATGGAGCACTCCAATCTGGAATTAATGACACTTGATAAAGGGTCGCATGCTCCACTGGGGGTCTCTCTCTGCACCTTGGACAATTCTTAATCCACTCATGTATTTCTTTGTCCATGCTAGGCCAATACACTCCTAAACGCTTTAGATTCTGGAATGTTCGTTGTTTAGAATAGTGATTTCCTAGCATTCCTTCATGGGTCTGTTGCAACCAACTACTATGTTCATCATCCTCCACACAACAAGCTAATACACCCTCAGTATCTTGTTTGTACATGCTTCCTGCTAATATGTGATATTTTTGTGATTTTACAATTTCTTCTTGTGATGTTTTCACATTCTTATTTGCAGGGCCAAAGGTTAGGACTGGTACCAACTTATTTGCCCATTTAGGAACAACTTCTAAATTGAACAGATAAGCATCGGGCAATTCGTCAGACACTCCTTGCGGTGACTCTCCTGAAGTGATGCGAGAAAGGTGATCTGCCCGAAGGTGGGTTCTACCTTTCCTGACAACAACTTCAAAGTCATATTCCATTAGTAAGAGGAACCATCTTACTAAGCGTCCAGTATTGCACGGTTTATTGACCAAATATAACAAAGCTTGATGATCAGTGAAAAACTTGAACTTGTTGGCCAATAAATAGTGTCTAAACTTCTTCACAGCATATACCATGCCTAAGCCCTCTCGCTCAGTTGTGGTATAGTTCCGTTCAGCTGCAGTGAGCTGTCTACTAGCATATGCTATGGGCAAATCTAAGTTTCCTTCACTTGTGGGTTGTGCTAGCACACATCCTATGGCATGATTGGATGCATCTACATGGACATGGAAGGGTTTATTCCAATCAGGAGTGGTGAGTATTGGTGCCGTGCACAAACGTTTCTTTAGTTCGTTGAAAGAATTCTCGCATTCGTCGTTCCACTCAAAATTAGACAACAAGGCATAAAGGGGTCTAGCTATGATCGCGTACATGTGGATAAACCTACGGTAGTATCCACAATGGCCCATAAAGGCTTGTACCTCTTTAATATTCCTTGGCCTTGGTAGCTCCGCTATGGCTCGTACCTTATCTTCATCTGTTGAGATTCCATTCTTAGAAACAATATGACCTAAGATTTTACCTTGACGCACCATAAACACACACTTTTCTGGGTTCAGACACACTCGATATTCTCTGCACTTGTTGAAAATTTGTCTGAGCTCAGGGATGTGAAACCTTCTTTCTTGGGAATGAGCACATAAATCATCCACATACACTTCTAAGCTCTTTCGCAAGAACTCTTTGAAGACATGACACATGAGCCTTTGGAAAGTTGCAGGTGCATTGGTGAGCCCAAATGGCATCACACGAAATGCAAAGATTCCCCACTCTGTAGCAAAAGCTGTTTTGTGTTGATCTTCTGGGGCAATGGCTACTTGATTATAACCTGAAAATCCATCAAGGAAGCTATAAACTTCCTTGCCTGCAACACGCTCCAATAGGTGTTCTGTGATTGGAAGTGGATAACTATCTCTAATCGTAGCGGCATTAACTTTTTTAAGGTTAATACACACTCGCAACTTCCCGTTCTTCTTGGGTACCACAACAATGGGGGACACCCATTCGGTATGCTCAATCTCATAGATGAATCCAGCTTCAATCAACCTATCAATTTCTTCTTTTATTTTGGTTGCATAGGTATCATTATATGTGTAGGGCTTCTGTTTGGTGGGCTTAGCATCAGCAGTCATGGGGATAGTATGAGAGCAAATTCTTGGATCTACCCCTTTCAAGTCTCTATAGTGCCATGCAAACACATCCCTATATTCCCTTAATAGAGCTATGAGCTCCATTTCTTCTCTTACACTTAGGTCATCTCCTATATATGTGCATCTCTCTTCGTTCTCTTCAAAGGTCACTACAATCTTCTTGGTCTTTTCTTTATTATCATATGATTCTCCTATGATGGCCTCTCTCTTAGGCATTCGTACCAAAATTTTGCGGTCGTCAACTTCATATTTCTTGAAGTTTTCTGGTACTTCAAACAATGATTCCTCCTCTTCTTGTTTCACTGCTTTTCTTTTCTTTTTCTTTTGACTACTCTCACTTCCATCCTTTGAGTTTACTGTCTTAATACTTGTGAGAGGTTCTTCTTCTTTCTGGGTGAACACTCCTATATCTTCTAGATAGTGCTGCTCTGAGTTAAAGCAACTATCCATCACAATAGACTCCAGATCATCGTCATTCTCATCTTCTTCTATGACATCACTAGGGTCACATTCTTCTAGCAAGGGTTGACACATGAACACTGAGATATCATAACCCTCCTCATCACAATGAGGTGTCCACTGTTCCTCATTGACAGCAATGTCCATGGTGGCTAAGATTTCTGGCCAGCCATGAGGCTCAAACTCCTCATCTGGAAAGATCATCGGTGTGTAGGCTGGGTCTCTAACTGGTCTATCTCCTAGCGAAGTTCCTTCTTCTCTTGCCTTTAAACGTTTTTCCTCTTCCTTTGCGACCTTGCACATCCACAAATGAGTATCTTCATGCAGCCATGATGGATCAGGTGAACTTTCAGAATGCACAGAGATGGAATCTTCTTTCGCTTTGTGGATAGAATTCCACTGTAGGGGTGGTACATCTCTGAAGGTGTAATCCTTCAAATTGACCTTGGTGGTGACCCCTAAGTGCTGTAAGTACAAGGAGTTAGTTCCCCAATCCTGTACTATTTGCAATTGTCGTAGGAAGGGTCTTCCTAGGATCATCTCATAGACATTATTTTGCTCAAAGTCACATATAGCAAATGTGTGCTCAAACTCTACACCACAAGTGGTTAGAGTGATCCCTTCTAGCAATCCTAGAGGTCTTTCAAAATGACCATCAGCCATTTGAAGCTTCATTCTAGTTGGTCTTAATGTGGGCTTGCCCCATTGCTTCCACAAGGAGCTGGTCGCAATAGCAACACCAGCACCTGAATCTATGATTGCTTTGGTTGTGTAACCTTGGTAGGTGATTGGAAGATAAGTATTACCTTCTTCACCCTCACACATGTCTCCTATTTTGTCTAGAGGTATCTCTGGTACCCTTTGCTTGGAGCCTGCTTTTGGCATGTTGGAATCAAGTTCTGGAACCTGATCCTTCACATGATTCCATAACTCCGGTTTTGCTTTGAGCAGCTCTTCTACAGTGAGATGACATTGAACCTTAGTGTTCTTCACGACATCAGTGTTCCTTGGGACCACTGAGTCTTCATGTCTTACCAGTATTGTGGGAGCTCTAATCTGGAGAGATTCAGATTCCCATGGGCCTGGAAATTGAGGCAGTTCTTCTAGGGTATTAGATTCAAAATCTAACCTTTCGTCTTCTTGTTGTTCTGCTTCATCTCCGTAAATAGATGGAATGTCTTGGGGAAATTGATCATGAAGATCGTCAATCTCAGGAATAGGAGGAGAATTACCCTTCTTCTTGCCCCATTTCTCTTCTTGTATTTCCCGCAAGAATTCTTGAGAGTACTGTTGAATTGAAGGAGGTATTCCTGGATCTGTGGAATTAGGAACATAAGCTCCCATTGGTGGTGAGCTTCCTCTTTCAATAACTAGTTGAGCCTGTGGAGGTAAAGAAACTTGTGGTTTGTTTACCAACTGCTCTAATCGTTCTAGTAAGCCCTGGAAGTGCAAATCCCCTTTGACAGAGTTTGTCTGATTGAACTTTTGACTAGTCTCAAGTATAGCTTGAGCTTGTTCTACCATTTTCATGCACATTTTCATCCGTTCAATCTCTAAGTCCGCTCTAGGGTAACTCTTGTCTAGGTTTGCAGCTGTAGGCCCTTCTTGAAGTCGAGCCTGGTAGGCCTTGAACATCATGTCCAAGCCTTCTGGGGTTGGATCTGCAAGAACAGACCCTGGTTGTGGTCTATTTACAATGGGTGGTGGGGTGGGATGAGGTGGAGTGGATGGAGTTTCGGCATGCGAGGGGCTTTGAGATGCAATGTCTTCTATTTTTGTTTTCGCTTCTTTTAAGCTTTCTTCTAGTTCCGATAACTTTTTATTCCACTTGCGATTGGCCTTCTCTCTTGTATCCTTCCATGTTCTTGTTTTCCTTTTACTAGGCTCTCCTGATTCACTCGACTCTGATTGTTCTGCTGGTTTATCCTGTTTTAAGGCTTGTGCTCTAGTGACAACTTGTATAGGAGCCACATTGCTACTACTTGAACTTGAATCTGCCACTAAGCCTACCACATTAATGGGTGTAATCTTGGGTGCACTGGAGGGGTTTCTTGGACAATCTCTGGGGAGATGGTCTTTGCCGCAATCAGGACAAAAAGCCTGTATTGTGATAGCCTGTCCTTGACTCGGAGATGGTGGGTGGGGACAGTCACGAATGAAATGGTCACCTTGACATCTGAAACAAGATCCTCTAGGGGCTTGTGGTCTCATTTGTCTCAACTGGGGCCTAGGGTTAGGATTTGTGTACATGACATTGGAGTATTCTGGCTCCCAATTTTGCTCCATAGGTGGTACCTCATATTGATACGAGTAAATCTCACTATGTTCAGGTGACTCTGTGTAATAAGCATGTGGACTACCTTCATGGGAGTAGTCTGAACAATGAGCATGAGAGTCATTATCTGGTATCAATGGGGTTAGTGGCACCAATGCTCTATTTGGATTTTCTTCTCCCCCAGCATATTTGACTGGAATCACGTTGGCTGGAGCTGGTGGTTGGTTTCCCAAGACAGGTTGTGGCCTATATGGTACCTGATATTGCTGTTGTGGTCTATAATATGGCTGTTGGTATTGGGTCTGATACCTACCTTGTGGGTAAGGTTGCTGATAATTCTGTCTAACAGCCTGCCTATTGTAGGGACAATCTTGAGCCGTGTGGTTTGTGTATTTTCTCTCAATAGTGCAATATGGAGCATTCCTTTCTCTAATGTTTTGGTTTTGCATTGGGCATACATTAGCCATGTGGTCGCCCCCACAAGTATAACACCGATTCACTGGAGTGACTCTCTGTGTTTGTTTATTTTGGACTCCCAGCTTCTTGGCAACTTGCTCAGCTATCTCTTCTATTTCTGTGGAGATCTTTGAAGTATGACTAGTAGAACTATCTGAATCTTTGTAGAGTTTGGACAATCCTAACTCCTCACCCAAGTTATCTTCTATGTCGATGCATGTCCGCACGCACTCTTCTATGGATCTAGGCTCTTTCAAATATACATATGATCTTAACTTTGTGCTCAGTAAGCCATCTAAGAACAAAGCCACTTGTTTGGCTGGTGTGGGTAACTCGGGAGCAGGGCATCTTTCTAGGTACTGTCTGAACCTTCTACCTGCTAGTCGCACTGTTTCTTGGGGTGTCTGCTTGAAACTGTGGATCAAGGATGATGTGTTATGCCTGATACCACTCTTGGAAAATTCTACAATGAATTCGTCTAGCAGTTGACCTATATCGCGATAGTTGCGACTACTCAATGGTTGAAACCAAGCCAAGGCAGTGCCCTTAAGAGTCAAACCAAATGCCTCATATTGGGTGAATAAATCCTCAACCTGTTCAGCTCTTAACACTTGTTTGAACTCGGCCACATGATCATAAGGATCTCCTGACCCGTCAAAATAATTCTTCATTGCCTTGATCACTTGAGTGGGTCTAAGGGTTCTTGGGTGCTCTCGGGGTCTAGGCAATGGAAAATCATGTTCATCTCTTTTCTGCCTATGTGCTTGATGTCTTTCTCTTTCAGGTCTTTCATTTTCAAATCCTGATCTATTCCTGCCCACGGTGTGTGCGAAACTTACCTCAGGTCTCTCTCTAGTTCTTTCTCTCTGGGCTTCATGAGCGTGGGAAGATCCTACACCTTGGAGGCCATGGGAAACATTGGATCTTGGTGGGGGGAAAATCAGTTCATTCTTCCAAGTATATGCATGTCTATCATGTTCTGTTACCAAGAATATCTTCTCTGATGTGTTATCCAGGTAGACAACTTTGCCTGGTATCTCAGGATCTTTGAATTCATAGATGATAACTATGCCCAATTGGCTAGGTTGATCTGGCTTGAACCTCCAAAAGGCTTCCTCTGTTTCTCTATTCAAAAATAGTTCTATGCTTTTGTTGTCTTGAGGGATCCAATCCGGAGTGATCACTCGGGTCAAAACTGACTTACCTCTAGGAGTCTGGGGTCCTTGTCCTACGTTTCCTTGTTCTAGGTCTCCTATTTCATTCTCAGGAATGACATTTCCAAACTCATCAGTCCTATCTGGTAGGTTGGTGACCACATACATGGTTCCTTCCTTATCAATGTATGAACCCTCTTCGAACTTGACCACTGGGTGTTCAAGTCCAAAGGATTGATCTGGATTTTTGAGTTGGACCACTGATCGTCTCAGACCATCCTCATAGATGCGAGCACCTAATTGGTTGGTCCGAATATATTCCAACTGTGTCTTATAGGGACCTTCTGGTGTTTGTAGATGGGCAGTCCCTGAGCCACCTGCAGGTTTTCCCATACTAAAAGACATTTCTGAATCACTTGTGTCTGAACTTAGTAAAAGATGACCACTTAGTTGTTGTGCCCAAGACTTGGATGTATGGTTGACACTAGCCTCAGAAGATCTAATGCTTTGTTTATCCTTTCCTAAGTGTCTACCAGATCTCAGGTTCATAAGCTTTAGTCAAGAGTCCAAATTTTCCCCTTGGTATGGTTCAAAATTCTTTGGAGTCCCCTTGGTTCCCTAGTCCCACTTGAGGGTCAACTTCAAATTATCCTATCTCAAAATCAACGCGTTATTCTTGAAAAAAACAGTTGAGGTCGTGTAGGATTTGAAACGAGCTTTCCAATGAGCTATAGAACTCAAAAAATGGACTTTGGATGAAGAAGTTATGCCAATTCAGGCTCCTGGGGGTCAAAACAGGCAAACAGGACCTTTGGAGAAAATCGCAATTTTGTGAACTTTCTGAAAATCGCGATGCTGTGAAGTCAAAAAAAATCGCGATATTGAGCACAAAATCGTGTTTTTGAAAATCGCGATTTTGAGCAGAAAGTCGTGTTTTTCACAAAATCGTGTTTTTGCTGAAAATCGTGATTGGTGAGAATCGCGATTTTGAGCAGAGAATCGTGTTTTTTGAGAATCGCGATTTTGAGCACAATCACAGAATCGTGTTTTCTCAAAATCGTGTTTTTGACATGAAAATCGCGATTTTGTCCCAGAGAATCGTGTTTTTCCACAGAATCGTGTTTTTCTCAAAATCGTATTTTTGGCATGAAAATCGCGATTTTGAGCACAGAATCGTGTTTTTTGAGAATCGCGATTTTGAGCACCATCACAGAATCGTGTTTTCTCAAAATCGTGTTTTTGACATGAAAATCGCGATTTTGTCCCAGAGAATCGTGTTTTTCCACAGAATCGTGTTTTTCTCAAAATCGTATTTTTGGCTGAAAATCGTGATTTGTGAGAATCGCGATTTTGAGCAGAAAGTCGTGTTTTTCACAAAATCGTGTTTTTGCTGAAAATCGTGATTGGTGAGAATCGCGATTTTGAGCAGAGAATCGTGTTTTTTGAGAATCGCGATTTTGAGCACAATCACAGAATCGTGTTTTCTCAAAATCGTGTTTTCTCAAAATCGTGTTTTTGACATGAAAATCGCGATTTTGTCCCAGAGAATCGTGTTTTTCCACAGAATCGTGTTTTTCTCAAAATCGTATTTTTGGCATGAAAATCGCGATTTTGATCACAGAATCGTGTTTTTTGAGAATCGCGATTTTGAGCACAATCACAGAATCGTGTTTTCTCAAAATCGTGTTTTTGACATGAAAATCGCGATTTTGTCCCAGAGAATCGTGTTTTTCCACAGAATCGTGTTTTTCTCAAAATCGTATTTTTTGCTGAAAATCGTGATTGGTGAGAATCGCGATTTTGAGCAGAGAATCGTGTTTTTTGAGAATCGCGATTTTGAGCACAATCACAGAATCGTGTTTTCTCAAAATCGTGTTTTTGACATGAAAATCGCGATTTTGTCCCAGAGAATCGTGTTTTTCCACAAAATCGTGTTTTTCTCAAAATCGTATTTTTGGCTGAAAATCGTGATTTGTGAGAATCGCGATTTTGAGCAGAAAGTCGTGTTTTTCACAAAATCGTGTTTTTGCTGAAAATCGTGATTGGTGAGAATCGCGATTTTGAGCAGAGAATCGTGTTTTTTGAGAATAAACACAGAATCGCGATTCTTTTCAACCAACGTTTAGGCGGGAAAACTGAAAATCGTGATTTTTTCAAAAAATTTTGAATTTTCACAGAATCGCGATTTTCATCACAGAATCGCGTTTTTTGGCGGGAAATTCAAATTTCTGAGCGCCGGCTATGGCGAGCTCCGTATGAGCAGAAAATCATGAAAAAAACACAGCGCTTGCTCTCCCTTGCTTCTCCTAACTCCTTCCCACACAATAATGCATGAGAAATGGTATGAAAATGGTGAAAATGCACTAAAAAACAAGAAATTTCTATGAAGAAGAAGATGGAAGAAGGTGGAGATGATGATGATGATGAAGGTGAAGAGGAAAAAAAACAGAAAATGAACTGAAATGACAGATTTTTTACCTTCCAACGTCGCAAATCTACGATCTTACCATCACAACGCTCGTCCTCGAACCTCTCTCCCCGGCAACGGCGCCAAAATTTGGTGTAGCTCAAGCGTAAGCACCACCTCCTTTACTTGTCAATCCGCGGAGACGTGAGGACCGGTATGAAGACCACGAGCAAGTGAAGGCACAAGTGCGTGAGTGAAAGCACACAAACATGCACACACATACACACACACGCGCACAAAGTAAGATCAAAGAGAGGAACAATGGAAAGCTTAGATTGCAAAAGAGTTCTCTTACAAAAGTTCTATTCCCTAACAAGCTAACCCCAAAAATGAGCTCTCTAGCTCTTTTTATAGTTTTTTGACTAGTTTTGGCCCTGTCCAGACCTAGTGTCCGGCCTAGTTAAAAATTAGGTTCCAGGGTTTATTTGAGGGCTCAAACGAAGTCTAAAAATTATGAAAATTGGTACGATGGTACTTCTAATACTCCTCAAGCTCGAGGACTCCTCGGCTTGAACAAAATGGAGTTACTAAAAATAGATAATGGTATTTACAATGGTTTTTAGTGATGGAAATCACTATTTTTGTAGGGGATTCTTCTGAAAATTTGACATACACTTCTTGGAGCTCCCTACTTGCTCCCTTTCCTTGTGTGTCCACCTTTTGATGTGCTTCCATGCTTTGTCCTTGACTTTGAGCTTCAACATATACCCATGTAGATAGGTAGTCTATTTTGGTCGGTTAAGTTGCCCAACCAAAACATATCCAAATTGGCGGATTTTTATCTCCTTGGAAAGCTCTTTGCATGTACTTTCTCTATCCCAACTATCGCATTCAGAAGATTTATATTCTGTGAGATATCTATCAGAGAGTTAAGTCCAATTTTATAGAGTACTTATGTGTGTAGATGGTTTATTTTTGTCAGTTGATTTTCCTAACCAAAACTCATCCAAATTACTTATTTTTTAGCTTTTTGGAAAGCTATATGTGTCTACTTTCTTTGTACCAAATACCTTTCTCAAAGGATATATTCAAAGATTTATCAGTCCAAGAGTGAAGTTTAGTTCTTCAGTATACTTGTGTGGACACGTAGTTCATATTTGTCAGTTGGGTTTCCTAATCAAAACCTGTCCAAATTAATTTATTTATAGCTTGTTAGAAAGCTCTATTTGTCTACTTTGATTGACTAAAGGCACATGTCCATTTGAGTTTTATATTGAGAGCAACAAGCTATCTAAGGTGTAGCTATTTGTCTAAGTGTTGGACATACAAGGGTACACTACACATTTCCATTGCACATAGGAGAACTCATTCTCCGTAGTTGGTATCAGAGCAAACTTGGTGCTGAAGCTTCATCAACAGAGCTATAGTTAAAGCAAATCAAAAGAGGAGCTACAAAACAAGAGGGAGCTCACAGATATCTCATAGAATATAAATCCTCTGAATGAGATATTTGTGACAGAGAAAGTGCATGCCAAGACCTTTCCAAGGAGACAAAAATCAAGCAATTTGGATATGTTTTGGTTGGGCAACGTAACCAACAAAAATTGACTACCTATCTACACAGGTATACTAAAAAACTAGACTTCACTCTTTCACTGATATCTCAGAAAATATATAAGCTTTGAAGGAGATATTTTGTTGGAAGTGAGGTAGGCCCTTAGGCTCATGTCACAGGTCCATGGTTCCATAGGTCCGATTATGTACAACATTAATTTCACCAATCTTCCATATTGACAAAACATGAACATATCACAACTTAATCATACAGATGATGAGATAAAGATAGAGAAAGAATAGATGACATGTGTAAGGTGTTACGTAAGCCATCGCTTACTCATAGTATCGTATATACCAATGTTCAATGTACAATGTGGGAGCAAAATTCTCAACCATTCTATGTGATGAGAAATAGATGAATGAGTGAATGTACAATGTAACAAACATATTCAGATGTGTGGGCAGTAATCTGAATATACATGAGATGTGTGACCTAATAGGTTATAGAAGAGTGAATATGAGTGACTGAAAGAGGAAGGATCAGTGTGAACAGAAATCCTCAAACTCATGTGAACACACCTTCTTAAACACCTCATCAAATATGCATAAAGCATATAAGTACTAATTCTCTTGTACCTATGCCGAATAGGACTCCTCCTGATATGAACGCCACGGCTTCCATAAACTTCAAGTAGTACCTGTGTGCATAAAGAGAATATGTACCTGAATACTTAACATAAGATGTGAATCTTATGTTAATCACCATCTAATGTCTTTGAAGTAGCCCGACATCTTCTTGTAGAAGACAATCTTCAACCTAATATCTTCCTATAGAAGATAATCTTCAAAATCATGTAGATGGTCCCATCCAATGTCTTTGAAGTAGCCAGACATCTTCTTGTAGAAGATAATCTTCAACCTAACATCTTCTTGTAGAAGATGATCTTCAAATACATCATGTAGATGGGCGATCCTCACCATCAAGATGCTAATAATCAAGTCTTCTTGCCATGAACAAGAGATGACCTCCTCTCCATGAGCTAGAGTGTGAGCACACCCTTCATCTTCCCCAAGAAGAATCACCAAGAAGAACTCCATAGCTGCTCCTCAACATGCTTCAAGTTAGCACCATGGCTGCCCCATGTGCTAGAAGAAACACCACCTCTACTGAGGTCCAAGCTCTAGAAAGCTTGTGTTGATCCTAGGTGAAGGATGAATAGAAGAGACCCAAGGTGCTTCTTATATAGTAGATTGTCCCTCTTGAAAAGCTGATAATAAAGCAATTGCTCAATAAAGCATAAGTGATCGTTCTTCAAAATCGTAATCCGGAGGGAAAAGCACAAAAACGCATTCCCGTTAGAATCCGTCGTTGATTGCTGAAAATCATATTAAATGATATGATAAAAAATAAGCTTTCGCGTGCTGCCGCCTATGGGAATCGAACTCGGGTGGATACTTTGGGAGGATAGCGACCTATCCACGCCGCCAAGGCTCTAGTGTGTAAAGGATATGAGTTTGACAACTATAGATGCTGGTACGCAGCCGTCAGCTTGAAGGAGTATAGAAGCTTTGTACACATCCTGTAAATTCTAGATAGAATGGACCAATAGGAACATTGTTTATCCAACAATCCCCCCTGCAATGGCATATTGGTACAATCTGGGCTGGATCTGCAATCTATCACAAACTGCAAATTATCACAAGCTTTAAGCTTGTACTCCCGATACTTCAGAAAAAGTCTTCTTCAAAACTGAATTTGACTTTCCTTCAAAAAACCTGAATTTGCTGAATATGAACCATAATACTTGAGAAAATATGCAAACTAGATATCCAATAGTGTATACATCAAGCAATCACTGCTTGACAACAAATATAGCATGAACTGTCTCCTGAACCTGCTATCTCCTGTTTTCACAAACCTGAAAACATACACTAGGATCCACATATTTGCATTTACCTTCCAAAAAGGTTTCTCAACGTACTTCTGCTGTGTCATGTAAATACACTAAACAAAATCAAGAACTGAATCCTGGAACCTGTGACTGTCAACTCACAACTTAGTGTATTATGAACACTGCTGGTTCATCTCTGACTGTACTCAACTCAATATGAGTCAAAAAATCTATGATGTCATAATGTCTTCATCCTTTAAATCCTTCATACCTCTTTCCTTCAGAACTTGGTATAAACATATATGTGCGCACTTTTGAAATATACCTCTCTGAAATATCAAGCTTCTCTTCAATAGAAATCTGGAACCTTCTCCTGAACAGGAACATCCTAACAGGAACTTTCTCCAAACATTCTCCTTCTTCCTTCTTCTTTCAAAGCTGGAACATAAAGAGAACCTGACAAAGGAAATATAGGAATACCTGTAGGTATGACTCTGCATTCTTTTACATATGGCTTGAAAATAAGTCTTCATGTTTCATCACCCTCTGGATGACTTAACACTAGTATCCAAAATTCTTCAAATATATCAGACTTTATGAAATGTGGAACGTCTTCCTTCATAAATCTGATGTTCAGTGATCAATACCTGTATCTGAAACAAAATCTCTGAACCCTTTTTTTATTAGCACTGCAGTTGCTAATAACTTTCACTGTAGGTCTTCAGCTTCCCATATTGTAGAATAAGGTTAGCTGATAAAACCTTGCTGAAAGCATTTTAGGATTCATACCCTTCTGCACATAACAAGTATTTCTATCTCTTTGCAACATAAATCTGATAGAATCTGAATCTTTGACTTACTTCTCCAATGTTAAGAATCTTCACAAACAAAGGATAGACAACTGAATCATAAATACTCAAGATCATACAAGATCTATTCAAGATCAATGATCTCTCCTGTGTAGAATTTGCTGTCATCAAACCTTCATGACTGAATGTTTGATTTACTTCCTGAATGTCTCCAAGTGTCCATGCTTCTCAAAAAGTTATAAAACTTTTCTTCAAACAAATCCTTCAAGGAATCTGCTATTCCTACTTGAAATATAAGTGGACAAAAACTTCTCACCTTGAGAACTCCAAAAGCTGCAAGTTGATACTTCATAACTTTCATATTTTACCCGGGTGAAATGTGATAGTACCTGCTTGATTTTCTTTTGGCTAACTCCACTTTTCAATCAAGTTATAGGATATGATGGAACACCTTTTGGAATACAAACATGTATCCAAAAATCTAGACAATCTTTGAAAGTAGATTCTTCATTGACTCGTACATCAACAAGATTCTGAATATTCTGAAGTTTTCTGAAAATACTGAATATGAGGTAACCTTTTCCAAACATAAAACCTCAACCCAAGTCTTCAACATCTGCTACAAAAAACTCTTTTACCTTAAGAGAGTTAGTTAAAGAAGAAATATACTTCTCTGCAACTTGTCATATACCAAGTAGCTTTCTATTGACACTCCAAGAATTCTTTGAGGGAACATATAATCTGCCTGCTTAAAAAAGCTTCAACATAACTCATACACATATGAGAGCCTTTGTTTCTCTCAATGCAATTCTTTGTTAAATCTACTAAATCATGACCAAGTGTAATGCAAAACAAGAAACTGCTTCTTCTTCAAACAAGATGTTCTCGTAGACTTGTCTTTGGATGTAGAGGATAAAATAGGAAAAGTATATGGAAAATATATGAGAATGGAAGCCTTACTTTCCTTTTGGAAATGATGGTCTTTCTTCTTCTGCATCTTTCTTCCACCTGATGATGTCAACATTTTCAAACTTCTCTTCCATACCTTTTGTTCTCTTCATTTTGAAGTAGCAAACACTCTTGACTTCTTCAAATGAACTTTCCTCTTCCTCTAGTGCTAAGAGTAAGAGATAAAACAAACATGGTATACAAATGGAAGTGAATATAGAATCATGTTTTATCATCTCCTCATATCTATGAATCAAAATTCTGCTTCAAATGTCTGAAACGACTAAATTCACCAATCGTTGTCTGAATGATGAATTGCCCTTCTAGAGTTACCTTCTCTAGATACATTTGTACCTTGATATCCAACCAACTTACAACAGAAAATTGGCTGAAAAAAAAAAACTCATCTCATCTCTGCGCTTGTCTTCTTAGATGAACTTTCTTGCCATGAAAGAGATCTTTCAAAAACTCTCTAGAAAAACCTCTAGATACCTGTTTTGATGTAGCCTTTAACTTTCAAATGATGAAAGCGTATAAAAGCAATCCTTGAATTTCTTCAAATCTCTTCATAACTGCTCTTCTAAGATATGACTTGCAAATGATAATCTGATAGTAGAAACTGATACCTGTGATTTGATGTTGATCTGATTCCTTCATCTTCTCTAAACCATTGTTCTTCCTTGAATTTGAAGTAGTCTTCTCTTCATCAAGTCTGGGTCTTCAAACAATACTTTTGTAAAGTATTTGCATACTCTTCCAAAAATATTCTGCTGCTAACAGATCATCAACTTCATAATCCACACTGATGAATACACATGTAACTGAAATGTCTAATTCTCAAATCTCTACTCATCTAGATTAAGTGTGTACGTCAAATGTCAAATGTTAGAAGATGCTTTCAAATCATATGTTGTAAATCTGGAAGTCTAGGAACCTGGGATTATGAATGAGCCTTAATGCATTGATGCCAAAGATCTAAAGTTCTGTAACCAAAACCTTAGTGCTCCGATACCAAATGTTGGAAGTGAGGTAGGCCCTTAGGCTCATGTCACAGGTCCATGGTTCCATAGGTCCGATTATGTACAACATTAATTTCACCAATCTTCCATATTGACAAAACATGAACATATCACAACTTAATCATACAGATGATGAGATAAAGATAGAGAAAGAATAGATGACATGTGTAAGGTGTTACGTAAGCCATCGCTTACTCATAGTATCGTATATACCAATGTTCAATGTACAATGTGGGAGCAAAATTCTCAACCATTCTATGTGATGAGAAATAGATGAATGAGTGAATGTACAATGTAACAAACATATTCAGATGTGTGGGCAGTAATCTGAATATACATGAGATGTGTGACCTAATAGGTTATAGAAGAGTGAATATGAGTGACTGAAAGAGGAAGGATCAATGTGAACAGAAATCCTCAAACTCATGTGAACACACCTTCTTAAACACCTCATCAAATATGCATAAAGCATATAAGTACTAATTCTCTTGTACCTATGCCGAATAGGACTCCTCCTGATATGAACACCATGGCTTCCATAAACTTCAAGTAGTACCTGTGTGCATAAAGAGAATATGTACCTGAATACTTAACATAAGATGTGAATCTTATGTTAATCACCATCTAATGTCTTTGAAGTAGCCCGACATCTTCTTGTAGAAGACAATCTTCAACCTAATATCTTCCTGTAGAAGATAATCTTCAAAATCATGTAGATGGTCCCATCCAATGTCTTTGAAGTAGCCAGACATCTTCTTGTAGAAGATGATCTTCAAATACATCATGTAGATGGGCGATCCTCACCATCAAGCTGCTAATAATCAAGTCTTCTTGCCATGAACAAGAGATGACCTCCTCTCCATGAGGTTGAAGATTATCTTCCTGTAGAAGATAATCTTCAACCTAACATCTTCTTGTAGAAGATGATCTTCAAATACATCATGTAGATGGGCGATCCTCACCATCAAGCTGCTAATAATCAAGTCTTCTTGCCATGAACAAGAGATGACCTCCTCTCCATGAGCTAGAGTGTGAGCACACCCTTCATCTTCCCCAAGAAGAATCACCAAGAAGAACTCCATAGCTGCTCCTCAACATGCTTCAAGTTAGCACCATGGCTGCCCCATGTGCTAGAAGAAACACCACCTCTACTGAGGTCCAAGCTCTAGAAAGCTTGTGTTGATCCTAGGTGAAGGATGAATAGAAGAGACCCAAGGTGCTTCTTATATAGTAGATTGTCCCTCTTGAAAAGCTGATAATAAAGCAATTGCTCAATAAAGCATAAGCGATCGTTCTTCAAAATCGTAATCCGGAGGGAAAAGCACAAAAACGCACTCCCGTTAGAATCCGTCGCTGATTGCTGAAAATCATATTAAATGATATGATAAAAAATAAGCTTTCGCGTGCTGCCGCCTATGGGAATCGAACTGGGGTGGATACTTTGGGAGGATAGCGACCTATCCACGCCGCCAAGGCTCTAGTGTGTAAAGGATATGAGTTTGACAACTATAGATGCTGGTACGCAGCCGTCAGCTTAAAGGAGTATAGAAGCTTTGTACACATCCTGTAAATTCTAGATAGAATGGACCAATAGGAACATTGTTTATCCAACATATTTGATATCCAAAAAGTACTTGAAATAAGCTTTCAAATGAATATTTAAATGCAATAAATGGTTACATATACACTAAGATATGAGCTTCATAACAGAGATGTGTACAAACTGACGTGCGGTTGGAAGGAGTCTGAGGGAAGACAAAATGACAAAATGGCCAGATTCGACTATTGGGAGCTCTTGCCTCTTTCTGTCCTTGTTTAGAACGTGCTCCCACTCCACTTTTATAACCAATGAGCATGTGAAGAATTTTGTGCCTCCTTCTTAACTCACCACTTTGCCCACTACATGCTACTGACTACAAGGGAGATAATGTATCTTTTACTCATCATGAATTTTGACTAGAACTTTTCTTTTCTTTTTTTCTTTTCTCTTATTTTCCTTTATCTTTATATTTGGTAAATTTATCCAAGCATAACTGATATGAAAATGATCTTGTACATTTATCTTCAATACTCCCCCTCAAGCTCATTTGGGAGATATCTTCAACCATGTCCTGCAAATTTATCACATCCTTGAAACCTTTGAGTTTAGAAGCATCCAAGAACTTTGTAAACATATCTGCAACCTGCTCTTTGATTCTGATGAACTTTATCTCCACATCTTTGCTCAATACCTTCTCCCTAGGATTTCTTGCCAAGTGAATACTTGACATGTTATCACCGTATATAGAGATGGTTTAAACTTGCACTTCAAGATCAGCCAAAAGCTTTTTAATCCACATTGCTTCACATGTGGCAATGCTAATCCTCTATATTCAGCCTCCATGGATGAAAGTGCAACAGTAGGTTTTTTCTTTGAGCTCCATGTAATAGGTTTGCTTCCTATCATGAACACATAACCTGAGGTTGATCTTCTATCTTCCTTTGAACCTGCCCAATCAGCATTGCTAACGCCTTTGACCTGCAATTCTTCATCAAACTTGTAAAACAAAGCATGATTAATTGTATGCTTTATGTATCTTAGCACTCTCTTGGCTGAATTTAAGTGTTCACTTATCGAGGCTTGCATAAACTGAGACAGTACACCAACAACATAAGATAAATCAGGTCTTGTAATGTTTGCATAGATTAATGATCCTACAATGCTTCTATATGTCGTTACATCTTCCAATGGTTCTCCATCATTTGAACAAATCTTTGTATTTGTGTCCATGGGTTGAGTGAGTGGTTTGTATTCACTCATTCCAAATCTAAAAAGAACATCCAACAGGTACTTCCTTTGCATCAAGTAGATGCCACTCTTTCCATAAACAACTTCAATTCTTAAAAAATATTTCAGCTCTCCAAGATCTAAAATTTTAAACTCCTTAGCAAGCTTCCTTTTGATATCTTTAATCCCTATAACATCATTTCCTATTATGATGAGGTCATCGACGTATATGCAAATATATACCTTTCTATTTTCTTCCTTCTTCATGTACAATGAAGGATCTGCACTACTTGGGTTGTATCCACACTTAATTAGATATTCTACCAATCTCTGATTCCATGCTCTTGGTGCTTCCTTCAAGCCATAAAGTGCCTTCTTCAACCTGCAAACAAAATTTGGATGGTTTTCATCTTCAAATCCAACCGGTTGACTCATGTATACCTCTTCTTGTAGTTCTCCATTAAGAAAAGCATTTTTGATGTCGAGTTGATATAGTGGCCATCTCCTTGAAGCACCACTTGGTATTAATGTTCTGATAGTTCCCATCTTTGCAACAAGGCTGAAAACTTCATCATAATCTATGCCTTGTGTTTGTTTAAATCCTTTGGCAACTAATCTAGCTTTATATCTAGCTAGTGAACCATCAGCATTCCTTTTTACTTTAAACACCCATTTGTTTGGAACAATCTGCATATCTTCTTTCTTTGGCACTAGCTCCCATGTGTGATTATATTATCTTTGAGAGCTTTGATCTCCTCTTTCATAGCTTGCTTCCATTCCTTTTGTGTGCAAGCTTCTTCACATGTCTTAGGTTGTTTGTCTTTGATAACCAGCATCACGTATGCAAAATGTGTTGCCATGAAACTATCATAACTCAACCTTTGAGTTGAATACCTTGTCCTTGAAGATCTTCCTTCATTGCCTTTAGAAAGTTTCTTCTTTAACCTATTCAGCTTTACCTGCGGAGTGATTACCTCTTCATATTCTTCTTCACTTGCATCTATCTCACTGCTTGGAGTAGCACTTGCTTCTTCGACTCTACTATGAGCTAAATTTGGAGACACAGAATGACTCCCCCTCCATGTTGAACATTCTTCATTTGATGTAGATGCCTCTGGTCCTGAAACCTCTGTGCTTGATTGTTGAACTTCTCTTTGATTTGTTCCTGCATAATCATCACAATCTTCTTCAAGAATCTTTTCCTTTCCTTTATCTTCATACCATTGTCTTAGTTCATCAAAGACCACATCTCGCGAGACTCTTAATTCCTTTGTTCTAGGGTTGTAACACTTGTATCCTTTTTGCTCCGTCGAGTAGCCGATGAAAATGCATTTTTCTGACCTTGGTTCCATCTTTGTTCTAACTTCTTGTGGAATGTGAACAAAGCAAACACATCCAAACACTTTGAGGTGTGTAAGATCAACTTTCTTACCATAATATACCTCCTCTGGGGTCAAATGATGTATTCTCAATGTTGTGCACCTATTCATCAAGTAAATGGCGGTTGTGGTAGCTTCAGCCCAATAGTACAATGGTACCTTCATCTCATTGAGCATGCATCTTGCAATTTCAGCAATTTGCTTATTTTTCCTCTCAGCTACTCCATTTTTTTGTGGTGTATACCTACAAGTGAATGGCCTTTTGATCCCATTCTCTTGCAGAAAATCTGAAAATTATTTGGAGAAGTATTCTCCTCCACCATCGGACCTTAAGGTTTGGATAGACCTTCCTATTTAATTTTTTAACTTCAACTTTGAATCTTTTGAATATAGAAAACACCTCTGATTTTTGCTTCATACAAAACAACCATACCTTTCTTGAGTGATCATCAATGAAGGTGACAAAAAACCTATTACCGGCCATTGATGCCTCTTGGGTTGGTCCCCATACATCCGTATGTATCAAGTCCAAGACATTTGGGGCCACATAATTGCTCCTCTTGAATGGCTGCCTCGTTTGATTTCCTAGTTGACAATCTTCACATAACTCATGTAGTCCAATGCTATTAAATTTTGGAAGACCTCTTACCACTTCATGTTTGCTCATGTCCTTCAGCTTTGGAATGTTGATACATCCTATTCTTTTGTTCCATATGGATGTTGGACGTCCAAAGTGAACATCCTTCCTTCTCTTCTACCTTGAGCAATGACCTTGAAGCCTTCCTTTGGATTCTTTATGAAGCACACACTCTCATTGAATATGACATGATAACCCTTCTCTACCATTTGTCCTACTGAAATCAAGTTCTTTGAAATTGTAGGAACATGAAGAATATTAGATAGTACCTTTGCTCTACTTGTATCTCCAAGCCTTATATCTCCAATATGTTCAATCATGTGTTGAGTATCATCACCTGTTTCAACACATCCTTTTCCACTTAGTACATGTAGATTAGTGAACAAACTTCCTTGGCATGACATATAGTTATTACAACCTGAATCAATGTACCATTTTTTGTCATCTTCACAAGAGCTTCTATACTCATGTCTCATTGCAAGTAGTGTGTCCTTGCTTCCTTCATTTGAGGTGCTTGCGTAGTTGCTTTGGTTCCTTTCATTGCCTCCATTTGGTCTTCCATTCTTTAGCCAATAATCACTAGCATAGTGTCCTACTTTACCACAATGATAGCATGTTATACCTTTATGAGGATTGTAGGAGTCTCGGCCTCTTTCTCTATTTCTACCTCTACCTCTTCCTTGTGTGTTGGCATTTGATGCATCCTTGTTGTCTTCCGAATTATTTTGATTGTAGTTGCAATTGTTGTGACCTCGTTCTTTTCCTCTTGAGCCTTGAGTTCCTTCCTTTAACTAGACTTGCATATAACATTTGGTTGTGGCTGTCCTTTCCTTTGGGACCACCAAAGCTAAGCTCTTCTATGACAAGATGAAGGATTAGTTGTTCAAAACCTGGATATGCATCTTTTAAGTTAATGGAAGTTATAAAAAGCTTCCATCTTTCATCTTCTCTCAACCCATTGAGAGTATAACACACAAGATCTTCGTCTTCAATAGTTGTGCCAACAAAAGCTAAAACAAAGCTTAGCTCCTTAATCTTCAAAGTATATTCAGCTATGGATTGACTCGAACTTTTCTTGATTGTGTTCAACTCATTCTTGAGTTGAAGTTTCCTAGCTTTGGTATTTGTTGAATACATCCTTCCAAGAGCTTCCCAAGCATCCTTAGCTTTCTCTAGATGTTGAATATGCCCTACCATGGCATTAGTAATGACTTGCGAAATGAGGAACATGACTCTCCTATTCCTCTCTTCCCATTCTTTTTCTTTCCTCCTTTGGACTTCGGTGGCCATAACTTGATTCATTTGAGGTTGAGCATCATCGCCACTCACAATACCCCATAAGCCTTTGCCCATTAGGTAGTTGGTCATTCTAAACTTCCACACGGGATAGTTATCCTTATCCAATTTCTCTACTTGTTGACCCAAGTCAGCCATTGAAGACTATCAAAGACTTTGAGAGTTACCTCAAATAGTTATATTGTCCTTTGCTCTTGCGTTTAGTGAAGCTCCCTCTTGTTTTGTAGCTCCTCTTTTGCTTTGCTTTAACTCTAGCTCTGTTGACAAAGCTTCAGCACCAATTTTTCTCTGATACCAATTGCGGAGAATGAGTTCTCCTATGCTCTAATACCAACTGCGGAAAATGTGTAGTGAACCCTTGTATGTCCAACACTTAGAGAAATAGTTGCACCTTAGATAGCTTGCTGCTCTCAATATAAAACTCAAATGGACATGTGCCTTTAGTCAATAAAAGTAGACAAATAGAGCTTTCTAAAAAGCTATAAATAACTTAATTTGGACAAGTTTTGATTAGGAAACCCAACTCACAAAGATGAACTACATGTCCACACAAGTATACTAAAGAACTAAACTTCACTCTCAGACTGATAAATCTCTGAATATATACGCTTTGAGAAAGATATTTGGTATAAATAAATTAGACACATATATATTTCCAACAAGCTAAAAAACAAGTAATTTGGATGCATTTTGATCAGGAAATTCAACTAACCAAAATAGACCATCTGCACACATAAGTACATTGTAAAAATAGACTTCACTCTTTGACACATATCTCATAGAATACAAATCTTATGAATGAGATATTTGGGAAGAAGAAATTAAATGCCTAGAGCTTTCCAAGGAGATAAAAATCAAGCAATTTGGATATGTTTTGGTTGGGCAAGTTAACCGGCCAAAATAGATTACCTGTCTACATAGGTATACTAAAAAACTGGACTTCACTCTTTCACTGATATCGCACATAATATATAAGCTTTGAAGGATATATTTGATATGTAGAAAGTAAACAAGATAAGCTTTCAAATGAATTTTTAAACGCAAGAGATGGTTACATATGCACTGAGATATGAGCTTCACAAGAGAGTTGTGTACAAACTGACATGTGGCTGGAAGGAGTCTAAGGGAAGACAAAATGACCAAATGGCCAGATCCGAATATTGGGAGCTCTTGCCTCTTTCTCTCCTTGTTTAGAACGTGCTCCCACTCCACTTTTATAACCAATGAGCATGTGAAGAAGTTTGTGCCTCCTTCTTAACTCACCACTTTTCCCACTACATGCTACTGACTACAAGGAAGATAATGTATCTTTTACTCATCATGAATTTTGACTAGAACTTTTCTTTTCTCTTTTTCTTTTCTCTTCTTTTCCTTTATCTTTACATTTGGTAAATTTATCCAGGCATGGCTCATATGAAAATGAGCTTGTACATTTATCTTCAACATGTGCCACCACGTGGTTTCCCCATAGAAGCTTAATGGGGGGACTACATAGGGATGGAGCTCTTCTACTAGTAAGCAAAAATCTACAAGTGCTGCACATTTGAAGAAGGAAGACAAAGATGAGAAGAAATAAAAAAAGCATGAATTGTTTTGCAAATACTGCAAATCAAATGTTCATGTCATTAAGAGTTGTCCAAAACTGGCTACTAAAGAGGCAAAGAAGAAAGAGGCCGAAATGGTTGTTGCAGAGGCCTCTACACTAAAAATACAATCTACTAATCTTGGGCAGGTTGAAGAATGGGTGTTTACTATTGTTTGCAATTTTGACCCATCTTCTCATGAGCAATGCATGCCTATAGTAGACCTAGATGTTTGGTACTTTGATAGTGGGGCAACCAAACATATTACCTCACAGCGCAATTTCTTCACTTCACTCGAGCTTGCCCCTATAGGAAATACTGTCACAGGCGCCAAGACCAAACATATTACCTCGCAGTGCAATTTCTTCACTTCACTCGAGCCCGCCGCTATAGGGAATACTATCACAGGCACCAACAACTCCTCTTATCCTGTCATGGGATTTGGTAAGATCATTTTGACTATTGTTGATGGTGGTTCTTTCACTTTGTCAGATGTTTTATTTGTGCCAGGGATTAAGAAAAATCTGTTATCAATTTTTCCATTAGCCAAGATTGGCTTGGTTGTGAAATTTGTTGATGTCAGATGTACAATTCATGATCTCTCAAATGGCGATGTCATTATTGCTTCTAGCATTTTATTTTGCAGGTTGTATAAGCTCATAGGCTATGAAAGATCTGTGAATGATTTAGCATGTGCAGTATATGATTCTCAGGCTATGTTTGATGCAAAGCTTTGGCATGCACGCTTTGGTCATGTGAATTTTGCTAGTTTGTTACACCTGTAGAAATCCGAAATGGTGTCCTCTTTGCCCAAACTTGAGGCACCCAGAAAACATGCTTGTGAAGGCTGTATTTTGGGCAAAATGTAGTGTTCCTCCTTTCCAAAAGATGGTTCAGTTCGTGTTACTCAGAAATTGAAGCTTGTATATAGTGATGTCTATGGTCCTATGCAGACACCCTCTTTTGGAAACTATCTTTCCTTCATAACTTTCATTGATGATTTTTCCTCAGGCATCCATGGGTGTATCCACTCAAAGAAAATTCCGAAGGTGTTTATGTGCTTCAAATAGTTTTTGGTTTTGGCTGAAAATTTGCAAGCATGTAAAATGGGCACCCTCCGTTCTGATCAGGGGGGGATATATGTCTTCTGACTTTAATGCATTTCTGGTTGAACATGGGATAAAACATCAGTGTATAGTGCCATATACACCTCAACAAAATGGAGTTGTTGAATGGAAGAACAGGTCACTCATGGCAATGGTGAAGTGTCCCACTAAAGCGTTGTAGTCTATCACTCCATATGAGGTTTGGCATGGTTGCAAGCCATCTGTTGCTCATCTGCATGTCTTTGGTTGTCTGGCACATAGTTTTTGGCTTGAGGCTGTTATGTGTGCAACATATGTACTTAACAGGTGTCCCACTAAAGCACTATAGTCTATCACTCCATATGAGGCTTGGCATGGTTGCAAGCCATCTGTTACTCATCTGCGTGTTTTTGGTTGTTTGGCATATCCATTAGTGTTTTTGATTGTTTGGCATCTGTTACTCATCTTTGTGTTTTTGGTTGTTTGGCATATGCCATTACTTTCATGTACTAAGGAAACAGATGTTAGCTCCAAAGACATGTATCATACTTTGCTACCTCTTTTTACAGGTGGACAGTCTAGTGCTGATCCTAATGAGGCAAATTTTGAACCTTTGCAGGTTCCATATGATGATGAAATCATTCCATTTCAGATGCAGATTTACATGATGCACTTGTTGATGAGAGAGCTGATATTGAGCAGGCAAAAACTATGCCAAAATGGTTGGTGCAGACTTTGTGTGATAGAAAATTAGATGCACCTCTGTCATATCATACTCAGTCAGGCTCTCATAGTGCCTGCATAAGATTTCTATGCTATGGTTGCCTCTAGTCTCTATGATGAGACTAAACCTGTTCGTTTGATGAAGCACAAAATTATGAACATTGGATGGCTGCAATGCAATCTGAATATGATGTTATCATGAAAAATGGTACCTGGTCTTTATGTGACTTGCCGCGTGGAAAGAAGGCCATTGGCACTAAGTGGGTATACAAGCTGAAGCATAAAACCTGATGGAACAATTGACAAGTATAAAGCTAGGCTTATTGCAAAGGGTTATGCACATGAAAGAGGCATTGATTTTGATGAAACCTTTGCACCTACTTGCCGAATGACTACTGTTCATAGCATCTGTACACTTGCAGCTCATCATGGTTGTAATGTACATCAGTTGGACATTAAAACAATATTTCTGAATGGTGAGTTGCATGAAGAAGTGTATGTTTTTCAGCCCCATGGCTTTGTGCAGAAAGGGCATGAAACCAAGTGTGCAAGTTAAAGAAGGCATTATATTGTTTAAAGCAAGCACTACGTGCTTGGTATGAAAAGATACATGCCTATCTAATTGCACATGGTTTTGAGACCAATCCAACTAAAAGCACCTTATATATTAAGCGTGCTAATGATGTGCTTCTTATCATTGTGGTGTATGTTGATGACATGCTTCTCACTAGTCCTCATGACATGCATATTGTTGATTTCAAGGCTGATTTGCATGCCTCATCTGAGATGTCTAATTTGGGGCATTTGCATCACTATTTGGGCATTCAATTTATGCAAGTTGATGGAGGAATGGCTTTGTGTCAAATGAAATATATTCACATGTTATTGCAGTGTTTTGGCATTGAAGACTATAATCATATTGCCACTCCTATGGAGACAGGTTTACAATTGATTCTTCATGATGCCGGAGATGCATTTGATGTTATTCTCTATCAGTAGGCTATTGGATGCCTGATTTACTTATGCATTACTCAGCCAGATATTCAATTTGTTGTCTCACAGATGAGCAGGTTTATGAATTGCCTAGATGTCAAGCATTGGCAAGCAGTTAAGTTCATCTTTTGCTACTTGAGTGTTACTCAGTTATTTGGATTGTTTTATCCCAAGGGGAGGGGTCACTACTACCAGACTTGCATGCTTTTTCTAGCACTGACTCGGTTCATTGCTATGGCACTCGTGTGTCCACTAGTGGTTTTTGCTTCATGCTTGGTAGCTCATGCATATCTTGGCTGAACAAGAAACAACCTATTGTGGCCAATTCCATTTGTATGGCTGAGTATAGGGAAGCTTTCACAGCGACTATTGGTTGTGTGTGGCTCAGATGTCTTATGGCAGATTTGGGTGTTGGTGAATCTTCTACCACCATCATCTTCGCTGACAATCAGAGCGCATTAGCAGTTGCGAGGAACCATGTGTCCCATGCTTGCACTAAGCACATTGAGGTGCATTATCATTATGTCAGGGATAGGTTCTCTACAAGAGAGATCATCTTGGCATATGTGCCCACACAAGAGAACATTATAGACCTTTTTCACGAAGGCTCTGCCTAGGGAGAAGTTTGAAGCTTTCCGCAAAGCTTTGGGCTTTTGTGGATGATTCCACATAGGTTGGCACTTCCTTATACATGAGTGCAAGCTCCTTGTTCACCGCATCACTCCAAGTGGGGATTTGTTGATATATTTCGGTAGTGATGTGTGTGAACACACTAGGACCACCGGGCACTTTTTTCCCTCTTTAGGATGTTTTTTCCCCGGCTTGCATGTACGCCTATTGCCCTAACAGGTCACTTATCTTTGTACATTCTAGTGGTTATACATCCAGTATTGTGTGTTGTGCTCCAAGCTTCTTCTTCTTCCTTGTCCTGTTGGCATGCTCCTGCAGATGTCTGACTCTAATACTCTTAATCTTGTAAACCTACTTTGTACCAATGGAATTTTTTCCTTTTGGCAATTCACATAACTCCCAAGTACCATTTCTATGTATGGAATCCATTTCTGATTGCATAGCACTCATCCATTTTGGATCATCACATGCATCTTCAAAAGTAAGTGGCTCTTCATTACATGTTGAAATAAGAGAATAATCCACAAAATTACTTGACGCATGGTGAAAGCTTGATCTTGCTCTACCAAATAAAGGTGCACTCAATTTGTTGTCCTGCAAAGTTTGTTTCAGCCACTTTGGCATACTTTGTGCACTCTTGATAGACATGCATTCATTATGTAATACATCCTCAACATGTACATCATGTGTGGGCTGAATTTCATGCTCATTTTCAGCCATATTTTGACGCAAATTTTCAGCCGTATGTGGGTGGAAATTTTATGTAGTTCCAATAATTTTTTCTGAGAAATTTCAGCCATGTTTGGTTGGAAATTCTCTACATTTTTAGCTTTATTTTGCTAGAATTTTTCAGCCCTTTGAGCCTCAATTGGATGCTCTACATGGCTATAGTCACATGCTCCATTTTGGAACAAAGGCATGAGTGTATTGGACACATCTTGTGAGCTAATTGTTGGCTGTTTTTTGCGTTCAAGTAGAGGGAAAACTGAATTTTCAACAAATACCACAACTTGACTCATAATAGTTGTGTTCGTCAATGGATGATACAAACAATATCCCTTACTTTCAGCACTAATACTAGCAAATATACATTTCTTTGCCTTGTCATCAAGTTTGTGACGTTGTGATGGTACAAGAGCATATGCCAAACAACCAAACATGTGCATATGACTAACCATAGGCTTATGTCCATTCTAAGCCTCATAAGGAGTGATGACTCTCAATGCTTTTGTAGGGCAACGATTCAACACATAGTTTGCCCACTTGACCTCTTCCATCCAAAACTTATCAGGAAGGTGCTTTCCTTAAACCATACATCGTGCCATTTCAAGGAGAGTTCTATTTTTATGCTCGACGACACCATTTTGTTGAGGTGTATATGGCACTGTACATTGGTGTGAAATTCCTCTTTCACAAAGAAAAGCATTAAACTGATGTGACATGTATTCACCACCATGATCCATGCATAGAGTCAAAAGCTTGTTTGAAGAAAAATTTTCAGCCATAGCTAAAAATGCTTTGAAGCAAGAAAATACCTCATTCTTTGCTTTCATAGGATACACCCATGTATGGCGAGTAGCATCGTCAATGAAGGTAACAAAATATATATGATTCCCAAAAAATGGAGTCTTGACGGGACCACATACATCACTATGAACAAGCTGCAATTTTCTTGTAGTGTGTGTATGACTATCTTTTGGAAAAGAAGCGCGATGCATTTTTCCAAGAATGCAACCTTCACATGCATGCTTTTCGATGGACTCAAGTGTTGGAAAACCAATAACCATGTCCTTCTTTTGCAAGTAAAGCAAACTATTGAAGTTCAAGCGACCAAAACAAGCATGACTAAGCTACATTTTAGCCATGGAAGAAGTATGCACAACCAAGGCATTTGAGGCATCCCTCTTGTATGTATCCATGCAATAGAAACCATTACATAATGTACTAGGCATCATGATAATATCACCATTGTTGAAATCATGAACCATACACTTAACATCAATAAAATGTACATGAAGTCTAGCTTTGGCAATCAACGGAACTAAAATTAAGTTCTTCTTGATACTAGACACATATAATGCATTTTTCAAGAGAATCACACCTCCATTTGTAGCCATAAGCTCAATCTCTCCTACTCCAATGATAGGATAAGAGGCATTGTTTGCACACACCACATGTCCTCCTTTGGGTGCATCTTTCAAAGATGCAAAAAACCTTTTGCATGAAGTTATGTGATTTGAAGCACCACTATCAAAGAACCAATCCGAATCAGCCTCACTCACAAACATACATCTAGAATGCAAAGATGCATCATAATGACATGTAAAAAGACATGCTTGAAAATCTTGAGCCATGTTAGCTTCATCATTCTTTACATTTGCTAAATTTTCAGCAATAGACATGTCAGATTCCTTCTTCCTTTCATTGTGCTTAACAAGCTTTCTACACTCATCAATAGTATGACCAAGCTTTCAACAATATTTGCATCTCTTCTTCTTTTGCAAATCAACATCATTAGAGGAATGAGTGGAAGAGGAAGGTTGAGGCTTTAGTTTTGATGAACCCAAAGATGAACCATACTTGCTTTTCCCCTTTTATGAGATAGCAAGTGCTTGCGTTCCCTCAATCAAACCATTCCTATTCACTCTAGATTGCTCTTCTTGAAAAAGAAGAGACACAACCTCATCAAATGCATACATATTGGGAGTCTCTTTTGCAACCAAATGGAGTGTAGTGGCAAAGCATTGAAAAGATTCTAGCAATCCTTTCAACAATGTAGAGATGAGTGATGCATCGAGAATAATCTCATCTATGTTTGCCCATTGCTCTTTCAAGTCCTTGATGGATGTCACATACACATCCATAGACTCATTTTCAGCCATACATACATCCTCAAGTTGCTTTCTCAAGTATGCAACACGTGCTTCATAACGCACAACATACAAAGAAGCAAGAGTGTCCCATGCACGTCTTGATGTAGAACATGACCGAATGTGTGGAACTATATGATGCTTCACAAAAGATCTTGAGCATCTTTTCCATCCCATCTAAGTTACTCATGTGTTAGTGGAGAAGGAGAAACCATTGTACTTGAAGAAGAAGCTCCATCTGTGACCGTAGATTGTGAAGTAGAAGAACTTGTCGGTCTTCGATCTACATCTGCCACTATGTTCCAAAGTTGTTTTGCAACAAGAACATGCTTCGTCATGTAAGAACACATTGGATAGTTGGTCCCATCAAGCTTATCTTTAACTTGAAGCATGCCAAACAAGTCATTGTTGCCTACCATTTCACTAAAGAACAAGAATGTGATAAAACCTTTACTTCGACGAAAGCTGAAATAAATGCTGAAATTTCAGCTCACAAACCATCACTTTGATGGCAATTCTGAGTGCACGAATGGCTTTGTAATGGGGGTAAACCCTAGTGCAGCTGGTGGAAATGTTTCTTTGCTACTGAAATTCACTGATCTATGCTCCAAAGTCGATTTGTACTATTAAAAGTGTATGTGCGTTGCGACGTGAAAAACTGAAACTTGAGAAGGAGCTGAACATGATTTGATACCACTGTTGGGTATGTGTAGAAGTGCGAGAGACACACAAGAAGCACACACAAAGATCACAAACGCAACAAGACACATAGAGAAGACGGATGGTTGGAATAGCTCTCTCTATTGACAATGATCAGAACTGCAGTAAGAGCTAAATAATATACCTAAGTACAAAGTAGAACCACATATGAGTGAATCATGTATGTGGTAACATGGGGAAAAAACCTCTAGCCAATACTAGAGTAGAAAGTGCCCATGTATAGGGAAAATGTTCACATCAAATCTAATTGAGAAACACATAAGTGTAACATCCCCCATATCCCACAAAGCAGGGGTAGGACAATCGGAAGGTGAAACAATGGTGATGGCCAGGAGTTAGCATGAGGCCTATGTTCTAGAGGGATTTATCAAGAAGGTTAATGATCTTTTGGTCTTGCAAGTTTCTGCTTAAACATTCAAAGATCTTAAAGAGTCTACTACCCTAACCCCTAGGATCATCATTGATCATTGATATAACTTATATGATGTATGATATACATATAGATTTTGACCTTACACAATCATTCATGGAATATAATGTATAATCCATGGATATTCTTTATTGAAGTTTCAATGGTGTATAGATCCAACTTTCTCACTATCATCTCATGAACAATCATTAGTAAGTCCCATAATGATTGGCCTATAACAAGTATTATGTATAATGCATAGGATGTTTGTATCCTTCTAGTGTTGTGATATGTGTAAGTGGCTAGTTTATTAGTTTTTTTTTATTTCATGCATCTTTGTAGTGCATATATACTTTATTTGATAAAAGAAGATGATATCTTTGAAATTAAAACTTTTTTATTTTGAGCATGTCCATTTGATAAATTGAGTCCCATACTAAACTCTAGATCATACTATGTGCACATGAAACCCTTCAAAAACACATACGAATGAAGTTTTATTCATATAACATGCACCAAAATGCCTAGACTATTTTATGAATTGTCATATAATTGATGAAAGAAAACCCTAAATGTACAGATATAAGTAAAGAGATCAACAATGACCTTTATAATCAACAAATTGAGAAAGATGATGTCTGATATCAAGATGCCATAGGTCTGATTCTACAATCATATGCTCATTACATGTGCAAAATATACCAATCATATTTGCCTTCATGATCATGAAATTTTTTTCAACATATCAAGATATAAGTATTGTCCCAAAATATGAGTGTGTAACGACACCACAGATAGAAAAATGGTTCTTATACAACAAAACTAAATTCTTGAACCATTAGCTAGTACCTCAACAAATCTTACATATGACCCAAATATATGAGGTGGTATAGTGCATAGGGAACTTGAACAGACACTTCCATGGGATATATCTTCATAGGTTGCAAGAATTGTCCAAAATTATGAAACATGGTATTTAACATGTGTTTTAGAGTCTTAATTTTAAATGGAGATTGCTATTCACAACATAGTCATAAAACATCAATCCCAAGGATGAAATCTATGGAGATTTCTTTTATTAAAAGTTATTTATAGTATCCAAAGTGAAATTTTGGCTCTCTAAAAGTGCAAAATAAGAAGGTTTGACTAGATTAAAATAATTTCTTGCATAACCCATAGGTAGCTCATTAAGACCTTTTTGTCACTAAACAAGCCAGAGCAAGATTTTGACTTTCTAAACAAGCACCTCCATCCCTTCAGCATCACAAAATTATAGAGTATCAGTACTTATGCATGTGCAATGTTTGACCTAAAAACATGATAATCTTCATTCAAATATTGACACAACTAGACAATTATGTTTGAATTGGTGTATTAAAATGCATTTGAATAAGGGAAACATATTTTCAGTATCAAATTAATAATTGAAATGATAATTTAAATGGCTACAGGAACTAGACCATCAAGGCATTTTAACTTCCCTATCGTTGCTAAGTAATGGTAGTAAATTTTACAATAACATCAAATTTACTGATAGTATGGAACAATCTTTTGGATAATGACATTTGAAAATGATTTATATGCATAAAGTCCTTGAGATACCCTAGATATCCATCCAAGATCATCCTCAAATCCTGTGGTAGAGGAAACAAGTGCACTCGCATAGATTTTATGAAACGATTGATCACCTACATGTTTTTGGACAAGAAATTCTTTCTTGGTGTGCTTTTGGGGTGTAATGCATTGTGTGCAACAAACTAGACATGTGCAAGTACAAATGCATCTATAGCATCCCATAAAACATTGTGCTAAGCTATTAAGTACACCCATCCAAGTACTACCCCATCCAATGTCTTCCATCTCTACTTTTTTGGGAGCTTAGAAATGGTAGAAATTCCAATTCTAAAAATAGAATAGACCATGACATTTTCTTCAAAAATGTGTTGTATGACGTATCTCATCCAAGCACAAGTTGGTGACCAATTCTCCAAAAATTAGATCTACACATGCATACATGTAATGGCCTATTGTTGTGCTTCAAATATTTTGGCAATATGTTAGGCAAGGATTGAGATAAAATTGAGGTGTGTTGCTTGAATGTTGTTTCCACCAAACATGGATAGAAACAAAACGATGCGTAAGTTTCCATGGAGTTCATTAGTTCATGAAGCTCCAAGCCACATGTTTTTTCCCCATTCAACAAATGGCCAAATTTTGATTGAACAAGCACATTATTGTTGCCAAGATTCTTCATTCAAATTTAACACTTCTTTAGCTGCATGCACCACACAATATTTAATGAGCACATTTGTAATTGGTAGTTCATGTTCATATTTCAAAACCTCATTATAATATGTGATACCATCCATGATGGAAAATGTCATATGGATATCAAATAATTGGAATTTCCAACAATCTACATTCAACATTTCAAGTTGAACTTTTGAAGTTCAAAATTAATTAAGATAACTAAAACCTAGAACTCATTTAACATGCAACTCATTGCCAATTAGTCGAGACTCTGTGTACATAGTACTAGAGTTTACATAGTACATAGTCGGTTCTATATTACAAAATTATATATATATATATATATATGTGTGTGTGTGTGTGTGTGTGTGTGTGTGTATGTGCGTGTGTGTGTGTATGTATGTATGTATGTATGAACATTAAAATTATTTTACCATTTCTATGAGAGGAAGGTTTCCTCTTGCAAACATTATGAAATGGAAACTTTCCCCTTGAATATGAGCTTAAAGGGTGTTGATATATTTAGGTAGTGATGTGTGTGAACACACTAGGACCACCGAGGCACTTTTTTCCCTCTTCTGGAGGTTTTTCCCCTAGCTTGTGTATATGCCTATTGCCCTAATGGGTTACTTATCTTTGTACATTCTAGTGGTAATACATCGATTCGTGTGTTGTGCTTCAAGCTTCTTCTTCTTCCTTGTGCTTGTGTTATTCACATGCTTCCATAGACGTCTAACTCCAACAATTGGTATCAGAGTAGGTTGTCACTTCATCTAGGGGATCGTCGACACTCCTCTAGTCGTAGTCTCAGAATCGCATAAATTTTGGTGAGCATACTAAGGGTGATAAGAAGATAAAAATTGCTTCCCTTTATGTGTCGAAATCGTGATCTGAGCTTGTTTTGGCCTCCAAATGCACTATCGCAATGATTGTACTAGTATTTCATCTTTTTGAGCCAAAGATATATATAGGTTTCGATTCGCCAGTATAAGCATCTCAAAGTGTGCTACAAGTCTAGTAGAACTCATCAGGGTAGTTATGTTCAACTTTTCCATATACAATCATTTTTCTACATTGGGGGATTTTAGTCAGTGGCCATTTTCTCATATGCAATATTTGTGCCAGGGATCAAGAAGAATCTGTTATCAGTTTTTGCATTAGCCAAGATTGGCTTGGTTGTGAAATTTGTTGATGACACATGTACAGTTCATGATCTGTCAAATGGGGACAATATTATTTCTTCTGGCATTTTATGTCGTGGGTTGTATAAGCTCATAGACTATGAAAAATCTATGAATGATTTGGCATGTGCAGTACATGATTCCCAGGCTATTTCAGATGCAAATCTTTGGCATGCACACTTTGGTCATCTAAATTTTGCTAGTTTGCTACGCTTGGGAAAATTTGAAATGGTGTCCTCTTTGCCCAAACTTGAGGCACCCGGAAAACATGTATGTGAAGGCTATATTTTGGGCAACATGCAGTGTTCCTCATTCCCAGAAGATGGTTCAGTTTGAGCTACTGAGAGATTGCAGCTTGTTCACAGTGATGTCTGTGGTCCTATGCAGACACTCGTTTTTCGGAACTATCTTTACTTCATGACTTTCATTGATGATTTTTCCAGGCATGAATGGGTATACCCACTCAAAGCAAAGTCCGAAGTGTTTATGTGCTTCAAACAGTTTTTTGTTTTGGCTTATAATCTGTCAGCATGTAAAATGGTCACCCTCCTTTCTGATCGAGGGGGGAATATATGTCTTCTGACTTTAATGCATTTGTGGCTGAATGTCAGATAAAACATCAGTGTACAATGCCTTATACACCTCAAGAGAATGGAGTTGTCGACTGGAAGAATAGGTCACTTATGGAGATGGCGAGGTGTATGGTCAAGACTCAGGCTTTACCACATAGTTTTTGGCTTGAGGCTATCATGTGTGCACCATACGTACTTAATAGGGGTCCCACTAAAGCGCTGTAGTCTATCACTCCATATGGTGCTTGGCATGGTTGCAAGCAATATGTTGCTCATATGCGTGTTTTTTGGTTGTCTGGCATATGCATTAGTGCTTGAACAACATCGCAAGAAATTAGATGATAAAGTAGTAAAATGTATTTTTGTTGTGTACAGTTCTAAAAGCAAAGGCTATCATCTCTATCATCCATAGAATAAACACATTTTGGTTAGTCATGATGTTGTTTTTGTGGAAGATGCTATTCAACCTTTACTTTCATGTACGAAGAAGACATATGTTAGCTGCAAAGACAGGTATGATACTTTACTGCCTCTTTTTATAGGTGGAAAGTCTAGTACTAGTCTTAATGAGGAAACTTTGCAGCCTTTGCAAGTTTCATGTGATGATGCATATCATTCCATTTCTTATGCAGATTTACATGATGCACTTGTTGATGAGAGAGTTGATATTGAGGAGGCAAAAATTATGCTAAAATGGTTGGTGCAAACTTTGTGTACTAGCAAATTGGATGTAGCTCTATCATATCGTACTCATTTAGGCTCTCATAATGCCTCTTTTGCATCAGATTGCTATGGTATGGCTGCCTCTAGTCTTTGTGATGAGCATGATCCTGTTTCATTTGATGAAGCATAAAATTTTGAAAATTGGATGGCTACTATGCAATCTCAATATGATGCTATAATGAAGAATGTTACCTTGTCTTTATGTGACTTGCCTCTTGGCAAGAAGCCCATTGGCACTAAGTGGGTATACAAGCTGAAGTGTAAGCTTGATGGAATACTTGACAGGTATAAGGCTAGGCTTGTTGCAAACGCTTATGCAGAGGAAAGAGGCATTGATTTTGATGAGGCCTTTGCACCTACATGCCAAATGACTACTGTTCATAGCATTTGTGCACTTGCAGCTCATCATGGTTGGAATGTACATCAGTTGGACATTGAAATAGCATTTCTGAATGGTGACTTACATGAAGAAGTGTATGTTCTTCAAACCCATGGCTTTGTGCAAAAAGGACATGAAAACCAGATGTGCAGGTTAAAGAAGGTATTATATGGTTTAAAGCAAGCCCCACATGCTTGGTATGAAAAGATACATGCCTATCTGGTTGCACATGTTTTTGAGAACAATCCAATTGAGAGCACCTTATATATTAAGTGTGCTAATGATGTGCTTCTGATCATTGTTGTGTATGTTGATGACATGCTACTCACTGGTCCTCATGACAAGCATATTGCTGATTTTACTCATGATTTGAGATGTCTAATTTGGGGCATTCACATCATTATTTGGACATTTAGTTTATGCAAGTTGATGGTGGAATGGCTTTGTGTCAAACAAAATATATTGACACATTATTGTAGTGTTTTGGCCTTGAAGATTGTAAGCTTATTGCCACTCCTATGGAGACATGTTTACGATTGAGTCTTCATGATGCTAGAGATGCATTTGATTTTGTTCTCTATCAGCAGGCTGTCAGATGCTTGATTTATTTATGCATTACTCGGCCAGATATTCACTTTGATGTATCACAAATGAGCAAGTTTATGCATTGCCCAGGTGTCAAACATTGGCAGGCAATTAAGTGCATATTTTGCTACTTGAGTGGTACCTGAATACTTGGATTGTTTTATCCCAAGACAGGATCACTACTACCAGATTTGCATGCTTTTTTCGATAGTGATTGGGCTGGTTGCTATGACACTCATGTGTCCACTAGTGGCTTTTGCTTCATGCTTGGTAGCTCATGTATATCTCGGTTGAGCAAGAAGCAGCCTACTGTGGCCACGTCTAGTTGTGAGGTTGAGTATAGGGCAGCTTTCACAGCGGCTGTTGAGTGTGTGTGGTTGCGATGCCTTATGGATGATTTGGGTGTTGTTCAGTCTTCTACCACCACCATCTTCACTGACAGTCAGAGCGCATTGGCAATTGCAAGGAACCTTGTGTTGCATGCTCCCGCTAAGCACATTGAGGTGCATTACCATTATGTCAGGGAGAGGTTCTCTGTTGGAGAGATCAGTTTGGCATATGTGCCCATGTAGGGGAACATTGTAGACCTTTTCACGAAGGCTCTGCCTAGGGAGAATTTTGAAGTGCTCTGCAAAGCTTTGGGCTTACTTCCATTTGTGGATTGATTCCACATAGCTTGTCACTTTCTTATACATGAGTGTCAACTCCTTGTTCACCGCATCACTCCCAGGGATTGTATATATGTCTATTGCCCTAATGGGTTACTTATCTTTATACATTATAGTGGTAATACATTTAGCCTTGTGTGTTGTTGTGCTTCAAGCTTCTTCTTCTTCCTTGTGTTGTTCGCATGCTTCCACAGATGTCTAACTCCAAGAAAGGGAAGGCCTCCATTTTCACGTTTTTTTTCTTACAATCCTTTTGGAAGTAATAAAAAAGGGGATTTCAAGTTTCGAAACGGGACAAATATGGTCTGAGGCACTATTTTCCTGAAGGATGGGCCTAATGGTTCATGCCTTGAACTCTATTAGAAGAAGTCTCTGATTCAAATATGGCTAGACATGTCCATTGGAACCCAAGTTGATGGGTGCCTCGTTGTGTGTATTTATAATTCATTGTAACTTCAAACAATAAAAGGAACCTCAAAAAAGGAAGGAAGACTTTCATATATATTGTGAACACATTGCACATTTGAATCAAATTTTTACGTTCAAGATCCACAAACCGGTTAAGAAAACTTTCCATCACATGCAGCATTTCCCGAAACTCATCTTTGACAGTGTGCAATGAAGTAGGTATACATTTCACTCTCTTCTTCTTTTGCTTCCACATTTTTACTCTCACTACAATATATCAGGGGCAGACCGATGTTGTGCATACCGATGGTCACACATCGGCATCGGTATGACCGTTGAAAACCTTTGAAAAACCATGGAAGCAATATACGCATCGGTACACATGCATTGGTATGAGCGCCGGTATGAGCGTCGATAAATTATTGGAGATTACCGACGCTCATACCAACGCAATGTTTTAACCGGGCCCGAGAGCCAAAATTCGACATTCGTCATGCCTTGAAACAAAACCTATTACTATCAAGTTTGCGCGTGCGAGCAACATCTCCCTGTTTCTCACACTTTCTCTCTCTCTCTACGCACACCTCTCTATTTTTCTAGATCTGAAGTTTTGCTAAGTATATCACACATACTGTAGCACTCTTTTTTCTTTCTTTATGTTTTCCCTTTTCTAATTTCTTTTCTCTTTAGTTTTGCAAGAGATTTTGGCATCAAGTCTTTGGAAGACGAAGGACAACTCTAAGTGGATTTTGACGACAATGATTCAAACAATTACATCGATATAAGTGATTGTTTTGTTTTCGATTGACATAGAGAGAGAGAGAGATGAAAGAAAGAGAGAGATCTAGAGAAACATATATATATATATATATATATATATATATATATATATATATATATATATATATATATATATATATATATATATATATATATATATATATATATATATGCGCACACACACACATACATATATATATATATATATATATATATATATATATATATATATATATATATATATATATATATATATATATATATATATACATATATATATATATATAGAGAGAGAGAGAGAGATAGAGAGAGAGATGAAAGAAAGAGAGAGATCTAGAGAAACATAAAGAGAGAGAGAGAGACATATACATATACATACACACTCACATATGTATAGACACACATATGTGCATACACACATGCATATGCAATACATACATACACACACATATACATATACATAAACACATGCATATACATACACACATATGTGCATACACACATATGTGCATACACACATACACATGCATATGCATACACACATACACAAATGCATATGCATACACACATACACAAATGCATATGCATACATACGTACACACACAAATTGCATATACATGCACACATGCATATACATATATACATACACACATGCACACATGCATATGCATACACACATGCATATGCATATACATACATGCATATGCATACACACATACACAAATGCATATGCATACACACATGCATATGCATACACACATACACAAATGCATATGCAAACACACATGCATATGCATATACATACACAAATGCATGCATATACATACATGCATATGCATACACACATGCATATGCATACACACATGCATATACATACATGCATATGCATACACGCATGCATATGCATACACACATACACAAATGCATATGCATACACACATGCATATGCATACACATATGCATATACATACACACATATGTGCATACACACATACACATGCATATGCATACACAAATACACATGCATATAAATACATGCATATGCATACACACATGCATATACATACACATGCATATGCATACACATGCATATGCATACACATGCATATGCATACACATGCATATGCATACACATGCATATGCATACACATGCATATGCATACACATGCATATGCATACACATGCATATGCATACACATGCATATGCATACACATGCATATGCATACACATGCGTATGCATACACACATACACAAATGCATATGCATACACACATGCATATGCATATACATACATGCATATGCATACACACATGCATATGAATACACACATGCATATGCATACACACATACACAAATGCATATGCATACACACATACACAAATGCATATGCATACACACATGTATATGCATATACATACATGCATATGCATACACACATGCATATGCATACACAAATACATATGCATACACACATGCATATGCATATGCATATGCATACACACATGCATATACATACATGCATATGCATACACACAATCATATACATACACATGCATATGCATACACACATACACAAATGCATATGCATACACACATGCATATGCATATACATACATGCATATGCATACACACATGCATATACATACACATGCATATGCATACACACATGCATATGCATACACACATACACAAATGCATATGCATATACATACATGCATATGCATACACACATGCATATACATACACATGCATATGCATACACACATGCATATACATACATGCATATGCATACACACATACATATACATACACACATATATGTGAAAATATGTAAAAAATAAATCTATATATTTTTTAGGGTTTATATATATATATATATATATATATATATATATATATATATATATATATATATATATATTAACATCTCCACATTGGATCAGATGGGATCTCCACGTACACCTTGGGGATCGCACGACCATGACGACTCCAAGATATATCACATACATGATGGAGCTCTGGTCATGGATGCAGCCAGAAAGTCCATGCATCAACGCATTCGATAACTTTGCTCCATAGAAGTTGGACATTTTTTCATGTTAAAATGGAGCGAACAGGATAAGGATTCCAAAAATTATATCACATAGTCGATATATGAAGAGTACCAGCCAGCACCTGGGCATCCTATTGTGAGCTCAGAATGGATTCAGGATACGGCATGCGAGGTGATGTCTCATCGGCGGTCCGAGGCTCGCGATGCTTTCAGAGCAAGCTTATCGAAGCTTGTATGGTTAGATGTTGGAGAGTGGGAATCGATTCATGATGAGAAGCAACATACTCCTAATCGATATCGTCAGCAGCGAGATCCAATGGCCACACATTTAGATACGATTGAACGTCGCATTTAGGTAGCGGCGGATATGAAAATATGTGCTACCAATTTGTAAGTATTATTTTAATTATATGAATTTGTTTGTGTTAAGCACATCATGTATGTTCATCTAACATTTTGCATATTTATTATAGGAGTTGGCAGTGGGTCATCCTCCAACACGAACCGAAGAAGCTTATGGATATCGTCATGGATTGGCTGCACTGTTGCAGGAGTTAGAGGGACGTGGTGCGATCATTTCATGGGAGAATCTATGATGAGTTAAACTTATAGCTTGGTTTTGTATTTTTAGTTGTTGTTTATAAATGGCATGTCAATTTGTCTCATTTTACGCATATGCTTTGTTGCAGGATTGTAGGTGTAAAGGTTTTGATCCCCTTGAGCATATGTATGGTAGTGCTCTGCCATAATTTTGTATTACACTCCTATGTGGCAATGATGCACCATAATTTTGTATTTGATTCCTTTATGGAAGTGTTTTGTCACATTTTGTATTCGGTTCCTATATGGAAGTGTTTTGCCACACTCTTGTACATCCTTCGTTTATGGAATATACAACTTTTTGTACATGATTTATGTTTCATTTTTGCTCATCTCTTTTGTGTCTGACAGTATTTTGCTATATAAAATCATGTTTTGGTTGCCATTAGAGTACATGTCACATGTACTTGGTTTTCTTTGGATAGAATGTATTGTCTTTTGTTAAACAACATCATGGTCATGTTCCTGTAGCAAAAGACAACACACTCTGCCCAAAAAAATTTTTGCAGATATGGTCGTCAGTATAAGCATCGATACTCCTAGCACAGTCGCTGGTATAAGTGTCGGTACTCCCAACACGGTAGCCGGTATGGATGTTGGTATGAGCACCAGAAATATCGACGCTCATACCGACGATTATATCGACACCCATACCAGTGCTTTGTTTCTGACGTGCATACCGATCGCAACACCGATGTGGCGGGCAAATTGCACCCGTTCATTTTCCTCGGTAAAAGCCTCGGTATACCCTCGATATGTTGGTGTCTCTATAACTCTCTTACTTTCTCTCTCTCTCTCTCTCTCTCTCTTTCTCTTGCAAGTGACCTTCTAGATCTTGTTTTCTTATGCAAACACAACTTCCAAATATGCAAACACAACTTCCAAGCTATAAAAACCTTCCAATTAAGTAAGTTGCATTTTTGTTTATTTACTCATTTTGTATATTAAATCTATTAATTATGTATATTATTAAAAAACTCATTAAAGATAAAATAAAATAAGAAATCATACACACGTACATATAGATATACACATTTATACACTCATAAAACACATCTATACACACATACACACACATTAATACATACATACACACATTCATAGACACATACATACATACATACACTCACATGCATACATACATACACACACATACATACATATACATACACACATAAACACACACACACATATACATACATACATACATACATACATACATACATACATACACACACATTCATACACTCACACACATACACACACATACATACACACACATACACACATGCATACACTCACACACATGTATACATACATACACTCACACATATACACATACATACAAACGTACACTCACACAAACATACATACATACATACATACATACATTATACATACACACACATAAACACACACACATGCACACACACACATGAACACACACACTCATACATGCATACACACATCATACACATACACTCACACACATGCACACATACATACACATGCACATGCTCACATACATGCATAGATACATACATAGAGACACACATATACACATGCACATGCACACATACATACACATATACACTCACAAACATGCATACATACACATATATACATAAACAGACACACATACACATGTATATACACACATGCACACATATACACACATACATACATATGCACACATATACACACACATCATACATAGATTCTCACACATATACATGCACACAAATACATATACATGTAGAAGAATGGTTAGTTTTGCAAATGGAATGATTTTTGCAAGTGGATTTTTTTTTTGTAGGTGAATTCAATTATGGACTGTTGGTCTTATTTTATTTTTAGCAAGTGTAGAAAGAAGTCTTTTGTTGGTGGCATTTATTATGGCTTGTGTGATTTATTTGGTTATAGAACTTCGTGCCTGTTGGAGTTAGACGACTGCGGAAGCACGCGAACAGCACAAGGAAGAAGAAGAAGCTTGGAGCACAACACACAAGACTGAATGTATTACTAGAGAATGTACAAAGATAAGTAGCCCATTAGGGCAATAGGCGTATATACAAGCCGGGGGAAAAAAACCTCCTAAACAGGGAAAAAAGTGCCCCGGCGGTCCTAGAGTGTTCACACACATCACTACCTAAATATATCAACAAATCCCCCCTGGAAGTGATGCGGTGAACAAGGAGTTGGCACTCATGTATAAGGAAGTGCCGAGCTATGTGGAAATCACTCCACAAAAGGAAGTAAGCCCAAAGCTTTGCGGAAAGCTTCAAACTTCTCCCTAGGCAGAGCCTTCGTGAAAAGGTCTGCAATGTTCTCCTGCGTGGGCACATATGCCAAGCTTATCTCCCCAGCAGAGAACCTCTCCTGACATAGTGATAATGCACCTCAATGTGCTTAGTGCGAGCATGGAACACAGGGTTCCTCGCAACTGCCAATGCGCTCTGACTGTCAGTGAAGATGGTGGTGGCAGAAGACTGGCCAACACCCAAATCAGCCATAAGGCGTCTGAGCCACACACACTCAACAGTCGTTGTGAAAGCTGCCCTATACTCAGCCTCACAACTGGAAGTGGCCACAGTAGGCTGCTTCTTGCTCAACCAAGATATACATGAGCTACCAAGCATGAAGCAAAAACCACTGGTGGACACACGAGTGTCATAGCAACCAGCCCAATATGAGTCAGAAAAAGCATGCAAATCTGGCGGTAGTGATCCCCCCTTGGGATAAAACAACCCAAGTAGCCGAGTACCACTCAAGTAGCGAAAGATGCGCTTAACCGCTTTCCAATGCATGACTCCTGGGCAAGGCATAAACCTGCTCATCTGTGAGACAGCAAACTGAATATCTGGCCGAGTAATGCATAAGTAAATCAAGCATCCAACGGCCTGCTGATAGAGAACAGCATCAAATGCATCTCCAGCATCATGAAGACACAATCGTAAACCTGTCTCCATAGGAGTGGCAATAGGCTTACAGTCTTCAAGGCCAAAACGCTGCAATAATGTGTCAATATATTTCGTTTGACACAAAGCCATTCCACCATCAACTTGCATAAACTGAATGCCCAAATAGTGATGCAAATGCCACAAATCAGACATCTCAAATGAGGCATGCAAATCAGCCTTGAAATCAGCAATATGCTTCTCAAGAGGACCAGTGAGCAGCATGTCGTCTACATAGACAACAATGATCAGAAGCACATCATTAGCACGCTTAACATATAAGGTGCTTTCAGTTGGACTGTTCTCAAAACCATGTGCAATCAGATAGGCATGTATTTTCTCATACCAAGCACGTGGTGCTTGCTTTAAACCATATAACGCCTTCTTTAACCTGCACACCTGGTTTTCATGCCCTTTCTGCACAAAGCCACGGGGCTGAAAAACATACACTTCTTCATGCAAGTCACCATTCAGAAATGCTGTTTTAATGTCCAACTGATGTACATTCCAACCATGATGGGCTGCAAGTGCACAAATGCTCCGAACAGTAGTCATACGGCATGTAGGTGCAAAGGTCTCATCAAAATCAATGCCTCTTTCCTGCGCATAACCCTTTGCAACAAGCCTAGCCTTATACCTGTCAACTGTACCATCAGGTTTACGCTTCAGCTTGTATACCCACTTAGTGCCAATGGCCTTCTTGCCAGGAGGCAAGTCACATAAAGACCATGTACCATTCTTCATTATAGCATCATATTCAGATTGCATAGCAGCCATCCAATTTTCTGAATTTTGTGCTTCATCAAAAGAAACAGGCTCATTCTCATCACAGAGACTAGATGCAGCCATAGCATAGCAATCTGATGCAAAGGAGGTACTATGAGAGCCTGAACGAGTACGATATGACAAAGGTGCATCTAATTTGCTGTCACGCAAAGTCTGCACCAGCCATTTTGGCATAGTTTTTGCCTGTTCATTATCAGCTCTCTCATCAACAAGTGCATCATGTAAATCTGCATCAGAAATGGAATGATCTGCATCATCATATGAAACCTGCAAAGGCTGAGAAGTTGCCTCATTAGGACCAACGCTAGCCTGTCCACCTGTAAAAAGAGGCATCAAAGTATCATACATGTCTTTGGAGCTAACAGATGTCTCCTTAGTACATGAAAGCAATGGCTGAATAGCATCTTCCACAAAGACAACATCACGGCTAACCAGAATGCGTTTAGTCTGTGGATGATACAGACAATAACCTTTACTTTCAGAACTGTACCCAACAAAAATACATTTTACTGCCTTATCATCCAATTTTCTGCGATGTTGTTCAGGCACTAATGCATATGCCAAACAACCAAAAACACGCAGATGAGCAACAGATGGCTTGCGGTCATGCCAAGCCTCATATGGAGTGATGGACTGCAACACTTTGGTGGGACACCTGTTCAGTACATATGCTGCACACATGACAGCCTCAAGCCAGAAACTATGTGGTAAAGCCTGACTTTTGACCATGCACCTCGCCATCTCCATGAGTGACCTGTTCTTTCGTTCAGCAACTCCATTCTGTTGAGGTGTATACGGCACTGTACACTGGTGTTTTATCCCACGTTCAGCCAGAAATGCATTAAAATCTGAAGACATATATTCCCCCCCTCGATCAGAACGGAGGGTGCCCATTTTACATGCTGACAGATTTTCAGCCAAAACCAAAAACTGTTTGAAGCACATGAACACTTCGGACTTTGCTTTGAGTGGATATACCCATGCATGCCTGGAAAAATCATCAATGAAAGTCACGAAGTAAAGGTAATTTCCAAAAGAGGGTGTCTGCATAGGACCACAGACATCACTATGTACAAGCTGCAATTTCTGCATAGCCCGAACTGAACCATCTTTTGGAAAGGAAGAACGCTGCATTTTGCCCAAAATACAGCCTTCATAAACATGTTTTCCAGGTGCCTCAAGTTTGGGCAAGGAGGACACCATTTCAGATTTCTGCAGGCATAACAAACTAGCAAAATTCAGATGACCAAAGCGTGCATGCCAAAGCTTTGCATCTGACATAGCCTGAGAATCATGAACTGCACATGCTGAATCATTCACAGATCTTTCATAGTCTATGAGCTTATACAGCCCACGACATAAAATGCCAGAAGCAATAATCACATCGCCATTTGAGAGATCATGGACTGTACACCTGTCATCAACGAATTTCACAACTAAGCCAATCTTGGCTAATGCAGAAACTGATAACAGGTTCTTTTTTATCCCTGGCACAAATAAAGCATCTGACAAAGTGAAAGAACTACCATCAGCAGTAGTCAGAATGATCTTACCAACTCCCATAACAGGATAAGAGGAGTTATTGGCGCATGTGACAGTATTCCCTGTAGGGGCAGGCTCGAGTGAAGAGAAGAAACTGCGCTGCGAGGTAATATGTTTGGTCGCCCCACTGTCAAAGTACCAAACATCTGAGTCTACTGCAGACATGCACTGATCATGAGAAGATGGGTCAAAACTGCAGACAGTAGTAAACGCCCATTCTTCTTCCTGCACAAGATTTGCAGACTCTGTTTTTGGTGTAGAGGCCTCTGCAACAACCATTCCAGCCTCTTTCTTCTTTGCCTCTTTAGCAGCCAGTTTTGGACAGTTCTTTATAATATGATCATTTCCTTTACAGTACTTGCAGAACAATTTCTGCTTTTCTGATTTCTTCTCATCTTTATCCTGGTTCTTCGATTGTGCAGCATTTGCAGATTTCTGCTTACTAGTAGAAGAGCTCCATTTTCCTTTGCCCTTCTGACTAGCCAGGAAAGCTTGATCTGCAACACGCATAATGGACCTGTTCTGCCTGGACTGATCTTCCTGCAACAGAACAGAGACTAATTCCTCAAATGACAAGGCATTCGGATTGCCTTTCATCATCAATCGAAGAGTAGAGGCAAAACTCTGATATGAATCAGGAAGGCCATTCAGAACGGTCTGCACAAGTGAGCTATCTGGTATAACCTCATCAGCAGAAATCAATTGTTCCTTCAGGTATTTGATCTTTGTAAGAAAACTGTCCATCGAATCACCTTCATTCATGTGCTCACTCTCCAACTATTTTCGGAGGTAAGCAACACGAGCCTCATTCCTAGCCTGGTACAAAGTGGTAAGTGTATCCCAAGCATCCTTTGCTGTTCTGCAAGAGCGAATATGAGGAATAATGGCACGTTTGACAGACAAAGCTATCAATGCATGTGCCTGGGCATCTCTGCCATCCCAACGAATCTGCTCTGCAGTAGGTGCAACAAAAACAGCAGCACAAACAGGAATCTGTGGAATATCATCTTCGACACCATCTTCATCAGCTCCAACACCTGTATTTGCAGTACCTGTCGTTATAGGTGTAACAGGACGTCTTTCAACACCCTGCACAATGTTCCACAATCCTTTTGCAACCAGTACATGTCGCATCATATAAGCCCATAATGGGTAGTTGGTACCATCCAACTTATCCTCAACAGCCAACATACGGAATACATCACTGCTTTCAGCCATGGCCGGTGACTAAAATACCTTGATGCAGAAAATTGACTGTATCTCAAAAAGTTGAACAGAACTACCCAGACGAGTTCTGCTAGACCTGTAGCAGACTTCGAGACGCTTAAACTGGCGAACAGAAACTGGTATATACCTTTGGCACAAAAGGACGAAATAGCCTGCACAAGCACTGCGATAGTGCGTTCGGAGGCCGAAACGAGCTCAGATCGCGATTTCGGCACCACAGAACGAAGCTGTTTTGATCTCGAAAACACCCTGAGTATGCTCACCAAATTTTGTGCGAATCTGAGACTGCAAAGGGAGGAGTGTCGACGGCGCCCTAGAAGAAGCAACGACCTGCTCTGATACCAATTGTTGGAGTTAGACGACTGCGGAAGCACGCGAACAGCACAAGGAAGAAGAAGAAGCTTGGAGCACAACACACAAGACTGAATGTATTACTAGAGAATGTACAAAGATAAGTAGCCCATTAGGGCAATAGGCGTATATACAAGCCGGGGGAAAAAAACCTCCTAAAGAGGGAAAAAAGTGCCCCGGCGGTCCTAGAGTGTTCACACACATCACTACCTAAATATATCAACAGTGCCTTATTTGGTTACAAGCATGCGTGCCTTGAAGGCCTCCATGCCTTATATTCTTAGTGGCTTGCATGCCCTACATGAATTTTTGCTTTAGTTCCGTATATAGGGGAAATATTGCCTATTTTTATTCCATCAACCACTATATAACATTATATAAATACATACATACATGCATGCATACATACATACATACTTACTTACTTCTTACTTACTTACTTACTTACTTACTTACATACATAACTACATACATACATAAATACATACTTACATACATATATACGTACTTACTTCCTTACTTAATGTTGCAGAGCAGAGAAGCATGAAAGAAGAGCCCCAAAATTTTCAAATTAACGGGCACATTTTTCTTTTTCTTCAAGTCTTAGAAAATTCCCTCAAGCCATGTAAATGCACTAGAGGAGTCCTCTAGTGGCATAATCCCATCTTGTTGTAAAATATCCCTTGTAAATTAGTAGGAAATTCACTTTTTAGTAATAAAGTGTTGGTCTCTTATGTGAAAGGACCAAATTTAGGGCACATGTATATAAGTCACTTGGTGACTCTTTGTAGAGACTTTTTGCCATTGTGAAGAAGGAGAACTCCTGAATCTCGAATTTGCCTCTTTCTTGCAGATTTCCATCTTCTCTTTGATCTTCTATGTGTGTGTATTGCTTGGAATGTGTGTGTAGGACTGTTGTATACCCCTCCCCACTGTTTTTGAGCTACTGTAGTGTGTGTGTGAGCTTGTAGGAGTTGTGGCATGAGTGAGGGTGCTTCCCACCATTCACTTATTTGGTCATAACTTGAAGCACGGTTGTCAGAATCGAGTGGTTTCTCCAATAGATGTGTCTCGTCGAGAGCTTTGAAATGAGTACACTATTAACTATATTCGAAGCTTGGAGCTGGGAGAAATCCTCGAATTACTGAAAACTATTGTAACTGGTATCGCGGCAGACACTTTCAGTCTTTCAGTGAGTTAGAGAGGTGAATTAGTCTTTTCTCATACATATCAGCTGAACCACATCATTCTCCATCATGTGTGCACGTGTCTTCATACACTTGGTTAGGTCGTTTGATCGGATTGACATATAAGCGTGTGTCAATTTCCCACTATACGCACTTGTGTTGCAAATGAGGTTTAGTCTCTTTGGCATAAGTTCTTGAGTCTTCTTGACTCAGGTACACATGTTTTTGGCACCGTTGCCGGGGAACACTCAGCCAAGGTGCCTTCATGATGGTTATAGATCGAGTGTGATGAAATCGTACTTGTAGAAGTGAACTCGTTCCGTGGCAAGTAGTCAATCACTTCAGCACTTGTTACTTCACATCCCGGAGGTGTGTGTAATGAGTTTCTAGGTTTAGGGTTAGTAGGGAGGGAGAGAAGGAGGAGTTAGGGTTAGGTTAGAAGGAGAGGAGAGGAGAAGAGAAGTGAAGTAGGAGTAGGCCAAGATCACCAAAAAAACCCAAAAATTTTGCCAAAATTAGTGAATCAGTTTCTATCACCAAAAAGTATAAAAACCAAAAAATTTGAACTCATTTGATACTTTCTTACAGTCTAGTATCGTATGCGAGCAGCGATCGGTATCGCGAGTGTGGTATCGTGTGCTACAGGCTGCCAAAGCTAGGTATTGAGATCAAGTTGCAATCAAGACATCACAAAGGTAAGATTCCACAAGATTACTTTGGCAAAAACACGTGAAAAGTGCATCAACACGTGATTAGTGGTGCAATCGGTATCGCGGGGAGGGACTGTTCGTTTTTTGAGCTTTCTTGAAAGAGACAGTAGGCTAGGAGTGAAGAGGGAAGAGAGAGGACCAAGGGGGTGTAAAAATTTTTGCATTTGGAGGTATTTTGGCTTGAGTATCGCGATCGGTTGAGTTTTTGGTATCGCGATACCAAAAATTCCCTTGTATCACGATACTCGCTGAAGTATCGTATTGTCGGATACTAGCCCTGGTATCACGATACCACTTGTGGTATCGTATCGCCGGGTTGGTATCGCAATCTCACTTTACCAAAGTGGTATCGTATCGCGATCCACTTTTGGTATCGTATCGTCTCAGGTCCCGCCTAGTATCGCGATACCATACTAGTATCGTATCGTGCGGTTCGGTGGTATCGTATCGCCTAGGTATCGTATCGTGCACCAATAGTGGTATCGTATCATCGTAGCATTTGGTATCGTATCGTCCAGTTCCCAAGTATCGTATCGTCTCACTTTCAGGCATCATATCGCGATACCAATTTGGTATCGTATCGTCCCTTTGCAAGTGGTATCGTATCATGCGAGGAGACTGGTATCGTACCGGCTATTATTCAAGTATCGTATCAGGGCAAACTCTAGTATCGTATCGTGCCCTTTTTGGTATCATATCATCCAAAAAGTGGTATCGTATCATCTGGGTTTCAAGTATCGTATCGCCTGACTGTTTCAATATCGTATCGTGTGGACCCCTAAGGTATCGTATCGCGACTGGACATTGATATCGTATCGTCTACCCGGGTGGTATCGTATCGTCAAGGAAGTCGGTATCGTATCATGCCCAAGTGCGGTATCGTATCATCTGCTGCTACAAGTATTGTATCGCCTAGGTTTCTGTTATCGTATTGTGGCTAGTTTGGTATCACCCAGGGCAGTATCGCCTGGTGCAGTATCGCCTAGCGTGGTATCGTCCAAATCTAGTGAAACATTTGTAGGGCAAACTTGATGCATTTGTGGAGCCACTCAAGGAGAGTTTTAGAGACCAAGAGAACCTTAGGAGGGTGAATGAACTTGAGGTCTGGGAGAGTGCTAAGTAGCCGAAGAAGTATCATATCTTCTATAGGGAGTGCCGCTCAGGTCAGTCACCACTCTGTCTATTCAGATACCTCTAGTGACTCAGAGGAGGAGACACCCATGGCTTCTGAAGATATGCAGGGTTCAACTCCAAGTAGAAACTTCATGACCGCTGTAGAAGGTGACTATCGTACCTCCTTACAGTATGTTTCCACTAATGCCCAAGAGATCCCCATCTACCTGGATGGCTTAAACCGATCTGTGGCAAGGATGGTCACTTCTATGGAGGCAACCATTGTACCTAGACCGGCTCTTAAGTATGAGGGAGGAGCGTACATGGACAAGATAGGTCATGTATACAAGATAGGTCATGTATACATAGTAACGGAATTTCCTGAGTTGATAAATGAAAGGGGAGAATTAGTAGGACAAGAGAACTCAAATAGATCAAACCCTGAGGAAAGAATTACTTCAGGTGAAACCACAATTATGGAGGCAATTAGCGAGTCAATTGGGATTAGGGCAAGAGAAGGAAGAAAAGGAAGGAAAGGGAAAAGAAGACACTTCTAAAATACAAATCCCAGTTGATAAAGTGGGAGAATTTAGTGAAGGAGACGAAGGTAATACATGTCTACTTGACACTTACAATGGGTACATGACCAAGGCTATACTAGACATGGGAGCTGGGGTAGGAATCTCCACCAAAGAAATTTGGGAGAAATGGGGAAAGCCTGCCTTACGACCCACACGCATGAAGCTCCAATTAGCAGACAGTCATGTGGAGAAACCCTTAGGAGTACTGGAAAGAATCAAATTGACTACTTGTGGAGTTGAATTTGAACACACACTAGCAATTTGTAAGTTTGAAAAGGCTAATAATTACGAGATGATATTAGGACGACCCTTTATGAGACAAATGCGGGTAGTACAAGACTGGGGAAGAGATTCGTTGTACCTACAACATCAAGGAAATACAACCACGATAAACTTGCATACATTTGCATATCGAGATGTCCCTCCACTACAATGGAATCCCATACACAAGGAGGAAGACGACCTATCTATTCATAGTGCTGGATCAAGTGATCAATCATGGATGCACGAGGACGCCTAGTTATGGATGTGCAAAGAAGCCAAGAAAGAGGACAGTAAAAGATAGGCGTGGCCAATAGGACATCCTAACTACCGATGTGTAGAGGACCCAAGGTACATGCCTCAAACCTTTCTAGAGGAAACCTTTGAACCGCATGGATGGATGGAAATCCTAGCAACCTTAGATGTATGTGTAAATGAAGAAGTCTTGACAATGAATGAGTGCATAGATGAGGAAGGCTATGATGTAAATCTTTATATGGTTGTCCTTCAAGAAGTAGAAGAAGGGGAAATCTTAGAAAAAGAATGGAAAGAGGAATATGAGAGTATAGAAATGGAACCAGAATTCGATTCCGAAGAAATCTATCTAGACACCATTCGAACCAAAGAGAGACAGGAACTGACAAAGATCTTGGCAATAGAAGCCGCTCCTAGAGTACTAGAACAAGAAGCAGAAATGAGTAAAATTGGACCAAAACTAGATCTGTTTGAAGTTCTTGAACATTTTAAAAGATAGGAAGTAGAAGAGAGAAAGATAGCTATTCAAATGCCTAAACGAGAGGCTTGAGACGGAGAAGCATACGACAACAAAGAACAAACAAAAAAAATTATAGTAACAATGGAGGATGGAGACGAAAGATGCACATACATAGGCAAAGATGTATCCGTAGAAGAGGAAGAAGAACTCATACAACTGATCCGAGAATATCGAGACGTATTTGCATGGACATATAAGGACCTCAAGGTGTGGAACCATCGATTTGTTCTCATAGGATACCAATGATAGCAGATGTGAAACCATCAAAACAACGCCCTTATACATACAATGAGATCTACGCTGCGAAAATTAAGAAAGAAATAGACAAATTACTAGCGGCAAGATTCATATATGAGATAGAACATACCGAGTGGGTATCGCCACTAGTAGTTGTGCCTAAGAAGAACGGAAAACTGAGAGTGTGCATTAACTTGAAAAAAGTGAACGCAGCCACCATACGTGACAGTTACCCACTACCCATCACTGACCATCTGTTGGAAAGGGTCGTAGGAAAAGAAGTCTATAGCTTCTTAGATGGATTCTCAGGATACAACCAAGTAGCTTTTGCTACTGAGGATCAACATAAGACCGCATTCGTGACCGAATGGGGAGTCTATGCTTTCCGAGTGATGCCTTTTGGACTCACGAATGCACCAGCTACTTTCCAACGATTGATGTGTCATGTTTTCAAGGAATTCCTAAAAAAGAGCATGGAAGTATATGTAGATGACCTATGTACATACTCCAATCAAAGACACGATCATATTCCTGAGTTGAGAAAGATATTTAATAAATGTAGACAGTACAGAGTCTGTTTAAACCCAGAGAAGTGTGTCTTCATGGTAAGACAAGGAAAGATCCTAGGACACATAGTCTCTAGGAATGGAATATCCACGGATGAGGACAAGATTACGGTTATATTAGAACTTCCTAGACCAAAGAATGTGAAAGAGGTGCAAGCATTTATGGGACATTGTGGATATTACCGTCGCGTTATCCACATGTATGCCATAATAGCCAAACCTCTGTATGGGCTATTAACTCAATTCACTTGGACAGAGGAATGTGAGAGGGCATTCAATGAGTTAAAGAAGAGGCTTAGCACGGCTCCAATTCTAAAAATGCCAAATTGGAACAATCCTTTTCATATTCATGTTGATGCTTCTAATTACGCAATAGGATGTATCTTAGCCCAATCAGCCGATGAAGGAAAATTAGATCATCCAATTGCCTATGCAAGCAGACAACTAAATCAAGCTGAAAGGAGTTATACCACTACCGAGCGAGAAGGATTAGGAATGGTCTATACAGTGAAGAAATTTAGACACTATCTCTTAGCCAACAAATTCAAGTTCCTCATAGACCATCAGGCCTTATTGTACCTAGTCAATAAGCCCTGTAACACGGGAAGACTGGTAAGATGGTTCCTACTATTAATGGAGTTCGACTTTGAAGTGATAGTAAAGAAGGGAAACACCCTTTCAAGGTTAACGCACAGAGAACCACCAAGTGGAGTACCCGATGATCTGCCAGACACTTATTTGTTTAATCTGGAAGTTTGTCCAAAGTGGGCAGAGAAATTAATTCCTATACTCACCCATGGCCCACAACATTCAATCAATAAGGATAGCAAAAAGGAAATTCTCCAATCAAGAAACTTGCATATTATTGCGGCAAGTGTGTACTATAAGGAACCCAATGGAGTATTGCTAAGATGTGTCGAGGAGGACAAACAAACGAAGCTAATTGAACAAGCACATGTGAACAAATGGAGAACACACCAAGGGACTCATGGAACCATCAAGGAATTAAAAAGATTAGGAGTATACTGGCCGGACATGTCCAAGGATGTCCATGACTACGTAAGTAATTGTGCAGAATGCCAGGAGACAATCCCAGAGGATCATACGTCCATACCTTTCTCAACGATAGCACCCAATTGGAGTAAAACATTAGTGAAATTCCTAAAGACAGGAGAACATGAGGAAAGAGTTAGCTTGGCTAGAAAACGATCCCTAGAGGAGATGAGCAAGGATTATGTTCTCATAGGAAGAAACTTGTTTAGAAGAGGAAAAGACAACCAATTACGATTATGTGTTCATGAAGGAGAGTATTTACCCATATTAGAGATGGCACACACAGGTGCAACAGGAGGTCATTTTGCAACCGAGAGAACAACAAAAATGATTCTCTTCGCAGGCTTGTGGTGGCCAACTTTACATATGGACGCTGAAACATATGTGTGAAGTTGCGAAACATGCCAAAGGGCTAAATACCCAATTCGGAGAGATGACATGCCATTGAGACCTATGGTGTGTGCGAGAGCATTCTCTAAATGGGGTATTGACTTCATAGGACCCATTAATCCACCGGCCAAAGGATCACGCTGAGTACGTCATCGTGGCCACTGATTACTTGACAAAATGGGTAGAAGCAAAGGCTACTAGAAAGAACGATGCTCAAACCACTACTAAGTTCCTTTTTGAACATATATTCACTCGTTTCAAATTACCAATTGAGATTGTGAGTGATCGAGGAACACACTTCCTTAACGAAGTAATAGAATCCCTAATGAATTTGTTGCAGGATTGTAGGTGTAAAGGTTTTGATCCCCTTGAGCATATGTATGGTAGTGCTCTGCCACAATTTTGTATTACACTCCTATGTGGCAATGATGCACCATAATTTTGTATTCGATTCCTATATGGAAGTGCTCTGTCACATTTTGTATTCGGTTCCTATATGGAAGTGCTTTGCCACACTCTTGTACATCCTTCATTTATGGAATATACAACTTTTTGTACATGATTTATGGTTCATTTTTGCTCATCTCTTTTGTGTCTGACAATATTTTGCTATATAAAATCATGTTTTGGTTGCCGTTAGAGTACATGTCACATGTACTCGGTTTTCTTTCTTTTGCTAAACAACATCATGGTAATGTTCCTGTAGCAAAAGACAACACACTCTGCCCAAATTTTTTTTTGCAGATATGGGTGTCGGTATAAGCGTCGATACTCCAAGCACAGTCACTGGTATAAGCGTCAGTACTCCCAACACGGTCGCCGGTATGGATGTTGGTATGAGCACCAGAAATATCGATGCTCATACCGACGATTATATCAACACCCATACCAGCGCTTTGTTTCCTACATGCATACCGATCGCAACACCGATGTGGCGGGCAAATTGCACCCATTCATTTTCCTCCATAAAAGCCTCGGTATACCCTCGATATGTTGTAGTGTCTCTATAACTCTCTTACTCTCTCTCTCTCTCTCTCTCTCTCTCTTTCTCTTGCAAGTGACCTTCTAGATCTTGTTTTCTTATGCAAACACAACTTCCAAATATGCAAACACAACTTCCAAATATGCAAACGCAACTTCCAAGCTATACAAACCTTCCAATTAAGTATGTTGCATTTTGGCTTATTTACTCATTTTGTATATTAAATCTGTTAATTATGTATATTATAAAAAAACTCATTAAAGATAAAATAAAATAACAAATCATACACACGTACATATAGACATACACATTTATACACTCATAAAACACATCTATACACACATACACACACACATTAATACATACATTCATAGACACATACATACATACATACACTCACATGCATACATACATACACACACATACATACATATACATACACACATAAACACACACACACATATATACATACATACATACATACATACATACATACATACATACATACATACATACATACATACACACACATTCATACACTCACACACATACACACACATACATACACACACATACACACATGCATACACTCACACACATGTATACATACATACACTCACACATATACACATACATACAAACGTACACTCACACACACATACATACATACATACATACATACATACATACATACATACATACATACATACATACATACATTATACATACACACACATAAACACACACACATGCACACACACACACTCATACATGCATACACACATCATACACATACACTCACACACATGCACACATACATACACATGCACATGCTCACATACATGCATAGATACATACATAGAGACACACATACACATGCACATGCACACATACATACACATATACACTCACAAACATGCATACATACACATATATACATAAACACACACACATACACATGTATATACACACATGCACACATACACACACATGCATACATATGCACACATATACACACACATCATACATAGATTCTCACACATATACATACACACAAATACCTATACATGTAGAAGAATGGTTAGTTTTGCAAATGGAATGCTTTTTGCAAGTGGATTGTTTTTTTTGTAGGTGAATTCAATTATGGACTGTTGGTCTTATTTTAGTTTTTTTTAGCAAGTGTAGAAAGAAGTCTTTTGTAGGTGGCATTTATTATGGCTTGTGTGATTTATTTGGTTATAGAACTTCGTGCCTTATTTGGTTACAAGCATACGTGCCTTGAAGGCCTCCATGCCTTATTTTCTTAGTGGCCTACATGCCCTACATGAATTTTTGCTTTAGTTCCATATATAGGGGAAATATTGCCTATTTTTATTCCATCAACCACTATATAACATTATATAAATACATATATACATGCATGCATGCATGCATACATACATACATACTTACTTACTTACTTACTTACTTACTTCTTACTTACTTACTTACTTACTTACATACATACATAACTACGTACATACATAAATACATACTTACATACATATATATGTACTTACTTCCTTCCTTACTTACATAGATACTTACATACGTACATATATACATACATACTTACTTACATACATACATACTTATATACATACACACACATACATACATACATACATACATACATACATAGACACACACATGCATACATACATACACACACACATACATACATACATACATACATATACACATACTTATTTATACATACAAATATACACACATGCATACATACATACCCACACATACATACATACATACATACATACATACATACATACATACATACATATACACATACTTATATATACATACAAATATACACACATGCATACATACATACCCACACATACATACATACATACATACATACATACATACATACATACATACATACATACATACATACATACATACATACATACATACATACATACACACTTACTTATGTGATTAGTTACTTACTTAGTTACCGACTTACTTACTTACTTACTTACTTACTTACTTACTTACTTACTTACTTACTTACTTACTTACTTACTTACTTACTTACTTACTTACTTACTTACTTACTTACTTACTTACTTACTTACTTACTTACTCACTTACTTACTTACTTACTTACTTACTTACATACATACATGCTTATTGACTTACTTTCTTACTTCCTTGCTTACTTACTTACTTACTTATGTATACACTTACATACATACATACATAAACACATATACACATACATATATAGATACACACATACATACACACATACATACACAAAGTTTGCAAGTGGATTGTTATTTCGCAAATAGTATATTTTTTTGTAGGTGAGCTATTATTTGTAGGTGGAAGAGAAAAAGTTATGAATTTTTTTTTGGTTCAGCGTATGAGACTTTTGTTATGGACTTCATGCCATGTTTGTTTACAAGCCTATGTACCTTTATGTTATTTTTTTAAGGTCCATATTTATGGCAAATCTTGTGAGTTTTTCTTTCGTTTGTATGAAATTATATATGGCAAAGAAAAACATCATGTATACATACATACATACATGCATACATACATACATACATACATACATACATACATACATACATACATACATACATACATGCATGCATACATACATACATACATACATACATACATACATACATGCATACATACATACATACTTGCATACATACACACATACAGACATACATACATACATACATACATAGTTACTTACTTACTTACTTACTTACTTACTTACTTACTTACTTACTTACTTACTTACTTACTTACTTACTTACTTACTTACTTACTTACTTACTTACTTACTTACTTACTTATTTAATTGCTTACTTACTTACTTACTTACTTACTTACTTATTTAATTGCTTACTTACTTAATTACTTACTCTCTTACTTAATTAATTACTTACCTACCTACTTACTTACTTACCTACTTACTTACTTACTTACCTACTTACTTACTTACTTACCTGCCTACTTACTTACTTAGTTAGTTACTTACTTACTTACGTACTTACTCGCTTACTCACTCACTTACATGCATACATACATACATACATACATACATACATACATACATACATACATACATACATACATACATACATACATACATGCATGCATGCATACATACATACATACATGCATACATACATACATGCATACATACATACATGCATACATAGATACACATACTTACTTACTTACATACATACATACACACATATAATATAAATACTAGTATATATAATTAAATATATAAGAAAACTAGGGTTTTAGGATCGATAAATACTATTATATATACTTAAAGGTAAAAAGAAAATTAGGAATTTAGGAATTATAATAGTAAATATACTTAAAACCTTAAAAACTAGGGTCTTAGAATAAATATTAGTATATATACTTAAATATTTAAAACTATAGAGTTTTAGGATTAATAATAGTATATGTAATTAAATTTATAAAAACTAAGGTTTTAGGATAAATACTAGTATTATACTTAAAAACATAAAAAATAATGATTTTAGAATTTATAACAATAAAGTGTTTTGGGAGTGATAAATACTAGTACATATACTAAACTATATTAAAAAGTAGGATTTTAGGATTTATAATAGTAAATATACTTAAAACCTAAAGAACCAGTGTTTTAGGATAGATATTAGTATATACACTTAAATATAAAAAATAGGGTTTTAGGATTAATAATAGTATGTATAATCAAATATATAAAACTAGGGTTTTAGGATGAATACTATGTTGGGTGTGTGTAGAAGTGCAAGAGACACACGAGAAGCACACACAAGGAACACAAATGCAACAAGACACACTAGAAAGATGGATGGCTAAAATAGCTCACTTTGTTGATGATGAACAAAACTGAAGTAAGACTTGAATAAAATCCCTAAGTAAAAAGTACTGCCATGTTGTTGTAGTATGCCCTTGGGAAGCCAAGACTCACACCACCTTGCATGGAAGCAAGAAGGGAGGCTCAAGAATGACTCTCCTTTCATCCACCCCAACCTCCAACATGTTCAAGCCATTCGCCATCAGCCCGCAGCTATGCCACATGCTTGAATACATGGAGAGAAGGGAGTCAAGGATCCTAGTCACATATGTAAAATACAAGAAAGTTGCAACATTCTACTTGCACAAATAGGAAATACTAGCATGCACACACACCTCACTCTCTCACACTCTAAGACTAAATACACATATGCACAAAGCCTTAAGAGGAAAGAGAGTTCTTGCATTCGAAAGATATACACATGAGAGCACGTCAAACCAAAAGCTCCCTTCTCTACAAAAATGAGCCTCTATATATAGGCTAAGCACATTTCCCCATGTGCTCCTTTTGACTAGTAAAAAATGAGCACATGTACAACTAACATATCTTTTTGACATTTTCTCAAATATTCCCAAATCTCAAGGAAATGGGCGTGTGGGAATTTCAACATGGTATTTCTATATATGTGCAAAAAGGTGGATTATTTAAGAAGTGTTGGTGCAAGTACCAAGCCTTCATACTTGGCTATGCATGGGAAGTCTTTATGTACAAATGTTTGAAGACCCATAAGAACCATTGCTTATGGATTGTTACCATTTATCCTTTGTACAAGGTCATTTGCAATAAAAGAATATTGTAAAGCCTACAAACTTGTGGAGTTTGGAAGAACTAAGATTACAAATTATGCTTGAGGGAATACCTCCTAGATTAAGGGATCACTTTTAGTGAGAGCCAAATTTGAATTCAAAATTCAAACTTGGAGAAAGCATCTATAAGCCCTCTTGTAAAATCTCGTGGGATATCCTCTCCATTCCATTTGCTTTATTTGATCACATTGTAGAGAATGTGTGGCTCACCTCATAGCCTACACTTCTCACCATCATTGGGCATTGATTATCATGCCAATGATCATGTACAACATTGTCATATAATACAATAGATCATTGCTTATATTTGTTGATCTCTTTATCATAGTCACTCAGAATAGTGTTCTTGTCTTGCTCATATCTCAATCACTACTCCACCATTTTCAATGTTCTATGGCTTCTTGGAATCAGATCTAAGTCTACTATATGCTGACAAATTTTCAAGACATTCCATTTAGTGGATTGGGAGAAAAGCGTCTCGAAGTGGTCACTGGTTATTCTCTACAGAGGTCCTAAAAAATCGGGGGTAATGCTACACTTGCTAAATTGATTGCTCTGTGTATAGTCAATCATTTTAAGTGATCCAACTTGCAATCATTAGCTCTTTAAGCTATTAGATAGCTCTAGAAGGAATTTTTCTAATTCCTACTGTGTTGGGAGCACTAAGCTTAACAAACAGGAGGTGTGTGAACCAAAATAAAAGGTTTTTGATGATTTGTGAATGTTGAAGTTACGTGTTTTGAATCAATCATCACAAGGATCATCTCCAAAGTACATAGGCACTTATTAAGTGTCATTGGAAAGCTAAAAGGGCCTAAAAAACTCAAGTCTAAAGAGAAAGAGGGCTAGTACAAAGCAGGGATTAATAGTACCAACTCATTTCTTGGAGTGTCAATCCATCTTTCCCAACAGTGGTATCAGAGCAAGCTAAGGTAAAATGGGAGATGGTTTTCCTTCTTTCATTGATAAACTGGACAAGAACAACTACCAAGCATGGTCCTTGAGGATGAAGACATACTTTCAAGGAAGGAGTCTCTATGCATACATCTCATGAGATGAGGAGATGCCCATTTTCAGAAGCAAAGGACAACCTACAAGAGAGGAGCATGAAAGACTCAATTCATGGTGTGCCAAAGATGCATTAGCAAGGTCATACTTACTTAACTCTATCTCTGATTTTCTTCTTCCACACATTAGGAACTATAAGACATCCCAAGAGACTTGGGATACATTGTCATCATATTTTTCTTCTAACACAAGAGCTAGGAAGAACCAATTGTGGATTGAGTTTACCACTCAAAGGAAGCAACCCAAGCAAGGCATCTCAAAGTATGTGACCAAAGTCAAGGATGTGGCTGACCAATTAGCAAGCATAGGAGAGGAGATTGAAGAGGAGCAAATTGTGAGACAAGGAATCAATGGTATTAAGGAAGATGACAAATGGAAGAGCTTCACAACTGCCATAGACTTATACATGGACATGCAAATTCCAGATCTTACCACACTCATGGGGCAACTCTTTACCCATGAAGCCAAGCTCAACAAAATGGAGATTCATCAAGAGGCAATAGATCTTCTGCAATATACACAAATAAAGGCAAGTCTAAGAGAAAGGGAAAAGCAAAAAGATTGAGGATGAAGGTACTACTTCTCAAGCTAACTATGCAGGAAGAGGTAGAAACTCAAGAGGAAGGGGCAGAGGATATCCCCCGATTCAAGAGAATTGCCAAGGGAGAAAAGACAGGTAGGTTATTTAGATTTGAACTTGAAGATACAAAGAATATTTCACTTTATAGCTATAAATATCAAACATTATCAGAGCTTGAAATTTGGCATAAGAGATTAGGGCATATTGGTGAGAGAACCTTAAGGAAAATATGTAGAGATCAATGTGTGCTTGGGATACCTAATGTATCCAAGCAACATATGATCTATAAATGTGGTGCTTTTCAGTTTGGAAAATCTCACAGGTTACCCTTCTCAAAGAAAGGCTACATGCATGAGGACTACTTGGAGCTTTTCCACACAGATGTATGGGGACCAAGTAAGGATCCCTCAATTTTTGGATCAAGGTATTATGTATATTTCATTGATGATTTCAGTTGATGGACTATCTTATATTTTATGAAGCAGAAAGGTGAAGTATTCAGTTGCTTTAAGAATTATCTTGCACTTGTGGAAAACCAAACAAGAAGAAGCCTTAAGAGACTAAGGTCAGATGGAGGAGGTGAGTACTTCTCAAATGAGTTTTATGCATTCTTGCAAGATAGAGGAATCAAAAGGGAAATCACAAGGTATACCCCTGAGCAAAATGGGGTGGTTGAGAGGAGAAATAGATTAAGTGTTGAAACAACTAGGTCAATGCTAAATGAGAAAAAATTACCTAATTAGTTGTGGGCAGAGAGTGTATCTACTGCCACTTATCTTGTAAATAGGTTGCCATCAAAATCTCTTGATGGGATGACCCCATATGAAGCATGGCATGGTAGAAGACCTTCACTTGATCATTGCAGGATATTTGGATGTGTTGCTTATGTGCATATCCCACCTCAAATCAAAGGTAAGCTAGACCCTAAGACAGAGAAGTGCATCTTCATAGGGAATGACTTGAATGAGAAAGGATACAGGTCCAAGAAAGGGTTCATGGTTAGTAGAGATGTTGTCTTTGATGAGAATGATTCTTGGTTTGAAAGTGAATGCAGGAAAATCAAGTTGCCATATGACTTGGAAGAGGAGTTCCCAAGCCTCACCAAGGAGGAGCCAAATCAGATTGAAGACATCAAATCAGATGATGAGGACATCATCAACCTAGAAGAATTCAAGGCATGGAAATCAAAAGGCAAAACTAAGATGAAGAAGTTGGAGGACATACCTGAATCATCCAACCAGGCAATCAAAAGATCGCAAAGGGAGAGCAAGAAGCCAATCAGATATGGGTATGACACATCCTTAGTTACTAAGCATTATATTTATCTTGCCAAATACTTATCACTTGAAGAGCCATCATCATATGAAGAGGCAAAGACCAAGGCAAAATGGAGGGAAGCTATGGATGAAGAAATTGAAGCACTCAAGGAGAATGATACTTGGGAGCTAGTGCCAAAGAGGGAGTCTATGAAGGTAATTGGTTTTAGATGGATCTATAAGATCAAGAGAAATTCAGATGGATCAATTAGCAGTTACAAAGCTAGACTTGTGGCTAAGGGTTTTGCACAAACCCAAGGAATTGACTATGAAGAAACCTTCTTACATGTGGCAAAAATGCCAACCATCAGGGTATTGGTAAGTGTGGCTACATCAAAGAATTGGAACATGTACCAAGTGGATGTAAAAAATGCATTTCTTAATGGCTGGATTTCAGAGGAGGTCTACATGGCTCAACCTCCTGGCTATGAGGACCCAAACAAGGTAAAGCATGTGTGTAGACTGAACAAAGCACTTTATGGATTGAAGCAGGCACCTAGGGCATGGAACCATAGGTTGACTACATACCTTCAAGATCAAGGATTCATCATGAGTAAAGCAGATACTTCTCTGTTTGTTAAGAGAAGTAATTCAAAGGTGATGTACCTATGTGTGAATGTGGCTGATATCATACTTACAAGTAATGATGCCAATGGCATAAAGCAGATCAAGAATCAAATGATGTAGGAGTTCAAAATAAGTGATCTAGGGTCACTAAAGTATTTTCTTGGTCTTGAATTAGTCTATACAAATTCTGGAATTTATATCACTCAAAGAAATTATGTGTAGGATATGTTGAAGAAATTCCACTTGGGGAATGCCAAGATAGCAAGCACTCCTATGGAGGTAACCCAAAAATTAAGTGCTCATGAAGGTGATGTGCTTGAAAATGTTGCAGGATACCAAAGCATAGTGGGAAGCCTAAACTATGCTACATTAACAAGGATTGACATTTGTTATTGAGTAAGTGTCTTAAGCCAATTTATGCACAAGCCTAGAGCACCTCACTTGGAAGCTGCCAATAGAATTTTGAAGTACCTTAAGGGCACTCAAAATCAAGGTTTATACTTTCCTTATACTTCAGATTTGGACATCAACATATACTCAGATGCAGATTGGGTAGGTTGCAAGGATGATAGGAGGAGTACCTCAGGTTATCTCTCTTTTGCAGGTGATAAGCCCATTTCATGGTCTTCCAAGAAGCAACCTACTATTTCTTTATCTTCAACAGAGGCTAAATATAGAGGACTAGCCAATGCTACTCAAGAAGCCATATGGATTAGATTGTTATATGCAGATTTGGGATTACATGCTAACACTCCAATGATTTTTGTGTTGGAGTTAGACGTCTGTGGAAGCACGCGAGTAGCACAAGGAAGAAGCAGAAGCTTGGAGCACAACACACAATACTAAATGTATTACTAGAGAACGTACAAAGATAAGTAGTCTATTAGGGTAATAGGCGTATATATAAGTTGGGGGAAAAACCTCCTAAAGAGGGAAAAAAGTGCCCCTGGCGGTCCTAGTGTGTTCACACACATCACTACCTAAATATATCAACAATCCCCCCTGGGAGTGATGCAATGAACAAGGAGCTTGCACTCATGTATAAGGAAGTGCCAAGCTATGTGGAAATCACTCCACAAAAGGAAGTAAGCCCAAAGCTTTGCGGAAAGCTTCAAACTTCTCCCTAGGTAGAGCCTTCATGAAAAGGTTTGCAATGTTCTCCTGCGTGGGCACATATGCCAAGCTGATCTCCCTAGCAGAGAACCTCTCCCTGACATAATGATAATGCACCTCAATGTGCTTAGTGCGAGCATGGAACACAGGGTTCCTCACAACTACCAATGCGCTTTGACTATTAGTGAAGATGGTGGTGGCAGAAGACTGACCAACACCCAAATCAGCCATAAGGCATCTGAGCCACACACAGTCAACAGTCATTGTGAAAGCTGCCCTATACTTAGCCTCACAACTGGAAGTGGCCACAGTAGGCTGCTTCTTGCTCAACCAAGATATACATGAGCTACCAAGATGAAGCAAAAGCCACTAGTGGACACACACGTGTCATAGCAACCTGCCCAATTAGCGTCAAAAAAAGCATGCAAATCTAGCGGTAATGATCCCCCCTTGGGATAAAACAACCCAAGTAGCTGAGTACCACTCAAGTAGTGAAAGATGCACTTAACCGCCTGCCAATGCTTGAATCCTGGGCAATGCATAAACCTGCTCATCTGTGAGACAGTAAACTGAATATCTGGCTGAGTAATGCATAAGTAAATCAAGCATCCAACAGCCTGCTGATAGAGAACAACATCAAATGCATCTCCAGCATCATGAAGACTCAATCATAAACCTGTTTCCATAGGAGTGGCAATAGGTTTACAGTCTTCAAGCCCAAAACCCTGCAATAATGTGTCAATATATTTCGTTTGACACAAAGCCATTCCACCATCAACGTGCATAAACTGAATGCCCAAATAATGATGCAAATGCCCCAAATCAGACATCTCAAATGAGGCATGCAAATCAGCCTTAAAATCAGCAATATGCTTCTCAATAGGACCGGTGAGTAGCATGTCATCAACATAGACAACAATGATCAAAAGCACATCATTAGCATACTTAACATATAAGGTGCTTTCAGTTGGACTGTTCTCAAAACCATGTGCAATCGGATAGGCATGTAACTTCTCATACCAAGCACGTGGTGCTTGCTTTAAACCATATAATGCCTTCTTTAACCTGCACACCTGGTTTTCATGCCCTTTCTGCACAAAGCCAATTTACCAAATATAAAGATAAAGGAAAAAAGAGAAAAGAAAAAAAGAAAAGAAAAGTTCTAGTCAAAATTCATGATGAGTAAAAGATACATTATCTCCCTTATAGTCAGTAGCATGTAGTGGGCAAAGTGGTGAGTTAAGAAGGAGGCACAAACTTCTTCACATGCTCATTGGTTGTAAAAGTGGAGTGGGAGCACGTTCTAAACAAGGAGAGAAAGAGACAAGAGCTCCCAATAGTCAGATATGGCCATTTTGTCATTTTGTCTTCCCTTAGACTCCTTCCAACCGCACGTCCGTTTGTACACAGCTCTGTTATAAAGCTCATATCTCAGTATATATTAACAATTTCTTGCCTTTAAACATTTATTTGAAGCTTATCTTGTGTACTTTTTGGATATTAAATATCTCCTTCAAAGCTTATATAACCTGTGAGATATCAGTGAAAGAGTGAAGTCTAGTTTTTTAGTATACCTGTGTAGATAGGTAGTCTATTTTTGTTGGTTAAATTGCCCTACCAAAACATATCCAAATTGCTTGATTTTTGTCTCCTTGGAAAGCTCTTGGCATTTACTTTCTCCCTCCAAAATATCTCATTCAGAGGATTTATATTCTATGAGCTATCTGTGAGAGAGTGAAGTCTAGTTTTATAGTGTATTTATGTGTGCAAATGGTCTATTTTGGTGAGTTGAGTTTCTTGACCAAAACTCATCCAAATTACTTGTTTTTTAGCTTGTTGGAAATTTCTACTTTCTCTATACCAAATATCTTTCTCAAAGGATATATATTCAGAGATTTATCAGTCCGAAAGTGAAGTTCAATTCTTCAGCATACTTGTGTGGATCGGTAGTTCATCTTTGTCAGTTGCGTTTCCTAATCAAAACTTGTCCAAATTAAGTTATTTATAGCTTGTTAGAAAGCTCTATTTGTCTACTTTGATTGACTAAAGGCACAAGTCCATTTGAGTTTCATATTGAGAGCAGTAAGTTATCTAAGGTACAGCTGTTTGTCCAAGTGTTGGACATACGAGGGTTCACTACACATTTTCGTTCCGCATAGGAGAACTCATTCTCCACAGCACAAGGCCTTTATTTTCGCCTTGAATGACAACCCAATGGCCCAAAAGTTTATGCCCTACCTAATCTAATGGCTAGGCTCACAAAGATCATCTTATTACCATCAATGGTGGCACATAGACCTCATCTAACTTGAAAGTTGGGGTTCCATAAATATTTGAGCTCTCTAAATGGCCTCTCCTCATTATGAGGGCCTTACAACTTAGAACATCGTGGATAATTTGGGGTCACTTGAGAGTGGAATATTGAGTATATCTAACAAATACATATTACATATGATTCTATGATTTATTATGTACAATAGTACACATTACATACGAGTCTATGATTTATTGTGTAACAAAACCATCAAAATTTAATATGCAACATCCATACAAAAATTAATATGCGACATCCATACATGACATAGTATATCATGCATATATAATAAATACACATTGCATAATATATTACACACATGTCACATAAATGTTACATTTAAAAGCTTACATTGCAGGAATATACATCTCAACACACATATACATATTACATGCTTGTAAAGTAATAATATACATGATATATCATGATGCATATACATGTTCAATTAACATGTTACATAAGACATGTATATTATATAATATATACATATGACTCGTGAGTCATAGAGCTAAGAGAAATCATCAATATGCATACATGTTGGATTATATCTCACAAATACATATATGTCACATACATGTTACCTTATCACTATATGATTATAGATACATGTTCAATTAACATGTTACATGAGACATGTATATTATATAGTATATACATATGAATCGTGAGTCATATAGCTAAGAGAAATCATCAATATGCATACATGTTGGATTATATCACACACATACATACATATGCTACATACATGTTGGATTCTATATCACACATACATATATATGTCACATACATGTTACCTTATCACTATATCATTATACATCCGGTATAAATACTACATGCTACATATAAATTTATAGTAATATAGATGGAAACATGAGACAATGTATACACATGTTGGACTCTTGTGTAACTTACATGGTGCACCAATTTTAAAGGCAAGACATTGATAAGTTAAAACATGATATTTTTGCTTAAAATTTGTGGCTTTATGATTCAACATGATATTTAAAAAGCTTCCTATGCACCATGCCTATTGAAATCTTTTGCACTTGCCAATGTATATTGATGTGCAATGCTTTAATGAGCTCATTGGTTTCTTGAACTTTTTCTTCTTCATTCCTATGCAGCCATATATAAAATATGAATATGATTATTTCAGGTAGTATCAATATATGAAGGCAATAATTTACAAAGTTCTATCATGTCTATGGATGTGTGATTTACAAAGGTTGTTGATGTAAAATTGAAGTATGGTTTAATATAGTTTTTATTTTTTTGGAAACTATGCATTGAAAAGTAGATATTCAAGATTGGCATTTTATAACATGCAATTTGTTCTTTTTTTACAAAAAAGATATGTGTCATTTGATTTTAAAGGAGAAGAGAAATATTCGATTTCCATGCTTTGTGAAAGGGAAAGTTATCTCCAAAACAAAAAATGCCTCTTGAAAAAAACATAGCAAAAAGAAACCTCTCATGTTGTGAATATGGATTCAGAACATTGAACCTTGATTAGGTCACAATTTACACTCCCTCCCAAAAAGAAACCCCACTTTTTTATTTTTATTTTTATTTTTATAATGAGAGTACAATGAATTAGAAAGACACACACACCCGATCTTGTAAGGTAGAGGCACCCATCTTGGGAAACTTCATGGAATCCCATCTTTGGGAACTCATGGATATGTCCTGTCAGAATTAGAACTCAAGACTTCCTCCTTGAGATTCAGAGCATCAACCACTAGGTTATGCGGGCTTGGACAAGAAGCCCCACTTTGAGTCAGTTCTTACTTTTGAGACTTAAAAGAAAAAAGCACACAAACCCAAAAGACCGCCTTTATCTCCATAGTTTGACTTCTATATTCATTCAATTTTTTTTGTTTGTTTAAAAAGGAAGCTCGACTGAAGCTTAAGCTCTATTGCTTGAATAAATTAAAAGAACAACTCTAGAGGTGAATGGGCATAGTATCTTCGTATCCCACAAAACAAGAATTAAGCTACAAAAATGACATTCTCAAAAAAGACTGCCCAAAAATAATTGATTTAACAACTGGTTGCTACACTGACCTAGGCCTCAGATCTGTTGTGCCATAGAGAAGGGCTTAACCCTTGCCCTGCCCCAAGAGACGAAAGGTCCAACCAGATAACCTAAAGTGCAAAGAGTATTCATTCAAAATTTCACTTCAAACCTATAAGCACATGTTAAGGTCTTGTAGTTCAACCTAAAGGCTCAAAATGTTACAACTTACAACAGACTCCCGAGTTACCAAGTTATCAGCCTTCACAAGAGAGAGTAAAGAAGAAGTAAATGGGACATCCAATCTGAACAGCATAATAAATGCAAAGGAACTTCTTGCTTGGCGTACTTTTGTACTTCTGATTTGATATGCAGGAATATGCATGCGTTTTCGAAATAGCTATGGCCTACTCTGTAGTGCTATGGATTCTGAAAATGATGCGTTTTTTCAAATGGGTAATGGCACCAGTCGAACTCCTGGGCAAGGCGTCATGTCGGAGATTCCCGGTTTGGTTTCCAGCCTCCAGGTATTAGCTTTCTCCAAGACGTTCCAGCCTCCATGTATTAGCTTTCTCCAAGACGTTGAAAGCGTAACACAGTAGCACTGTCATCCTCCATTTTCCACTGAAGAGAGCACCTTCCACCTCAGCGGCTGCCACTTCGAGGAGGAAGCTCCGCTTGCAGAGGCAGTGAGTGGTATTTTAGGCGTTTCCACGACGAGTGCATTGGACGAGGTCACCTTTGTTTGAGTTAGACTTGTGCATTCAGTGAATGGAGAACTTCAATACCTCGTACAGGGAAGATACGTGCTTTCATTGGTTATCCTGAGTGATGCAGCTCATTTTGGGAATTGGAGACATGAATTCCTTAGCTCGAGGTCAGCGATGGCGAAGTGAAGCTTCATAGAAGCTTGTTGCTTGTTTTGTAGATGAAGTTTTGATTACCTTGCTGCTAGGCGAAGTCATGGAAGAGTTGCAAGTGCATACATTACTTGCATTCGCTATTTGTATATTCGGGTCAGTTTTCTGCGAATCCACGCGTGCGACATCCTCTCTTCATGTTGAAGCTGAGGCGCTGTTGTCCTTGAAAACTTCTATCGTCGACATTTCGGGGCGTCTGGCCTCATGGACAATTATTGACAAAGAAGGACGCCTGATAACGGAGAATGCGCATTGCAATTGGGTAGGTGTAGGATGTGACAGAAACTTCAGTGTCACAAGCCTCAATATCTCCTCAATGGGACTCTCAGGTTCCCTATTGCCTGCAGTCGGTCTCTTTCCCAGCCTGATTAACCTTTCCGTTGCAGAAAACCACTTCTCCGGTCTCCTTCCTAAAGAAATCGCCTCTCTTTCTCATCTCGTTTATCTGAACATCTCTAATAACAATTTCTCTGGCATATTTCCATCTGGATTCGCCAATTTGAAGTCACTCCAAGTCCTGGATGCCTTCAACAATAACTTCAGTGGTGGGCTTCCATTAGAGCTCAGTTTACTCACCTCCCTAAGACATCTTCATCTAGGTGGCAACTACTTTTCTGGGCACATGCCTCCTCAATATGGCAACATGCAAAGTCTGGAGTATCTTGGTCTTTCCGGGAATGCACTAACAGGACGCATTCCAGCAGAGTTTGGAAGCTTGTCGGAACTCCGAGAACTATACTTAGGATATTACAATGAGCTAGAAGGCGGAATTCCAGTTGAAATAGGAAGACTTTCAAAGTTAGTGCGGCTGGACCTTTCCTGTAGCGGCCTGCATGGAATCATACCAGCCGCATTAGGCCATCTTGGCAACCTGGATACTCTTTTCCTTCAAAAGAATGGCCTCACAGGGTCGATTCCACCCCAGCTTGGTAATATTTATAGCCTCAAATCCCTCGACTTGTCCTGTAATTCGCTCACAGGATCAATACCTCAGGAGCTGGGAAAACTCCAGAAGCTTGAGCTGCTCAATCTTTTTGAAAATTCCATTCAGGGCAGTATTCCATCCGGCATCGCTGACCTGCCGAATTTGCAGGTGCTTAAGCTTTTCACAAACAAGCTCACTGGTGTGGTTCCTCAACATCTTGGTGCAAACGGGAAACTCATTATAGTAGACCTTGCTTTAAATCTTTTAGGCGGACCTATACCACCTCAAATCTGTATGAAACAAGCACTTGAGCAGCTCATTCTGATGAATAACAGGTTTTCAGGCACTATACCAGAAACACTTGCAAAGTGTGTGAAACTTACTCGTGTCCGGCTTGGCAACAACAAGCTCCATGGTTCGATCCCTCCTTCTCTCTTCCTCCTTCCTGCTTTGAACTATCTGGAACTTCTTGGAAATGAGCTAACAGGGATGATTCCGGGAAGAATAGCAAATCTCTCTATGTTAGGCACCCTAGATTTGTCATATAATCAGCTGACGGGTAGCTTGCCAAGTAGCATTGGTAGGTTGGACCAATTGATCAACCTTGTTTTAGCCGGAAATAAATTATCGGGAGTTATTCCACACGAAGTTGGTAGCCTCCAAAAACTTGTAAAGCTTGATTTAAGCAGAAATATGCTCTCTGGTAACATACCACCTGCTCTTGGCGATTGTTCTTCAATGACCATGTTGGACCTCAGTCATAATCAGCTTGATGGTGAAATTCCTCCGGTTCTATCAAAATTATTTATCCTTGATACTCTCAATCTCTCATGGAACCATTTTACTGGTGCTATCCCTCAAAATTTTGTTAGTATAAACACCTTGGTCATAGTAGATTTTTCGTTCAACAACTTGTCTGGTCTTATACCCGAAGGGGGCAAGTTCTCAACTTTGAATGGATCTTCATTTGTTGGCAATCCAGGGCTTTGTGGCAAACAACTGAATGGAGATTGCAGCCAAATTGACACGTCCAATGCAGCAAGGCTTAAACGGCAGAAAATAATCATATCCATCTGCTGTCTACTTGTGGGACTCTCGTGTATAGCAGTCATAATTGCCTGGTGTTTACGCAGGGTTGAGGTGGGAGTGGGATGGGAGCTTATTCTGTTTGAAAAACTCACATTTTCCTTGAAAGATGTAGTGGGGTGCATCACAGAAGAGAACATCATAAGCAAGGGTGGATCTGCCATTGTTTACAAAGGTCTCCTACCAGGCAACCAGGTGATAGCCATCAAAGCAATTTCAACAAACTTGAAGATTTGCACTGGAGTGGATAATCGACTGGCAACTGAGATAAGAACACTTGGATGCATTCGGCATAGGAACATTGTGAGATTACTAGGTTTCTGCACGAACAATGAAACAAGTCTCCTTTTGCTTGAGTACATGCCTAACGGAAGCCTGAGTGATCTTCTTCATGGACCTCGTGGAGTATTGCTTGATTGGGGATTGCGATACAAGATTGCCTTAGATTCTGCAAAAGGGCTTTGCTACTTACATCATGATCATTCTCCCACAATTGTACATAGAGATGTCAAGTCTAGCAACATATTACTGGATGACAACTTTGAGGCTCATGTTGCAGATTTTGGCTTGGCTAAGGTTCTTCGTGGATCAGGAACATCAGAATCTATGACTTCAATAGCAGGGTCGTATGGCTACATTGCTCCAGGTGCTCTTCTTTTTTTCTTGATTGTGTTGATTCTGTGTCAATAGAGTTCAGATTTTGAAAGCTATCATAAGTTTCAAGCAAAGGCTGCTGGAAGATTGACACCATATTAATGAATACCTGCTATCAATGCTACACCTATTTATGTCTAGATGAGTGCCAGAATGTTGTAGACAGCATGTTTACCATGATTTTACTCTTGCAGTAGTAATTGACAAAAAGATGCCTACATAGAAAAAAAATGATCATCAGAGTTAAAAATATAGGCAATCGTCATTATTCAAATTCAGTCCATATTTATTTAGGCTCCTTCAAGGGAGTAAAGTTTGGAGAGATGATAGATCCTTCTGCTGTATGCTGCATCACGAAAAATATGGTACTATTTTGTATCTTCAGAAGTAGGTTGTTTCGGAGTGAACTCCTCCACAACAGTTAGGTTTCAGTAAAGGCACTTCCTTAAGGACTAGGCCATTTTGAGGTTCTCATGTCTACATGTTGACCACATCGAGATTACATGTGCATTGCGGACAAAATAGAGCTCCATCTCATGTTACATACAATGCTGTGATTGACTTTCTTTTGGAAATTGCACAAAGTACATTGGTGCTACAGCTGACTGCCTTTGTTGGCTGCCTAGGGGGTATCAATTTCAATGCCTATAAAGAATGTGAGTATTTAGGGGGACTATCAAAGTGCTTAAATGACTCTTGTAAGTGCAGCAAAGGCTACCAATATACAACATCTAATTCATATATAACAAAAGGTAGCCATGTACCCTAGACATCCTAGTAATGAGCAATCATAGTGGTCCATCGCTTCTGAAAGGATCTTCTAGTTGATCCCAAGCTTTGAAGATATGGACTGTTCTTGATTGAAATCTAAGTGGTCTATCCAAGAAAAATTTAGTCCAGTCATCCAACATCCATTTCTACCATGTCAATTTGGCCTTTAAAGATTTTTGCTCCAAAGTGTACACCTGCTAGTTTGTACAACCCTTGTCCATAAGTACTTTGAAGGGTTTGTAAATTTGTACTATTGTCAGTGTGGCCTTGAAAGGTTTTTGCTCCGAAGAGTACACTTACTAGCTTTGGTGTGAATGAATATGTCACTAGCCTTGAGTCCACCATTGTCTTTGGGTTGCATAACACATCCCAACCACATAATGTAACTACTGAAGTATTTTGTTTCCTCCAATGACATGCTTAAGAAGGAAATATAGGGCTGAATGATGTTTGTTTTTTAATCTTCCAATTGGAGAGAGCTGACATCAAAGCATGTATGGAATCAAAATGTTCTTTATCATTCACACATGAAAATTAGTGAGTGATTTGTTGGCTTTAGCCTTTCCATTTGATCATCTTGAGTAAAACTTTCTCTAGCACCCAAGAAGTTTGCTTTTTCTAGTAACTTGGATTTGTGAAGGATAGCCAAAATGTTTGAAGTTTGTGACCTTTCAACTCATTGCCCATGTCAAGGGAGTTCTTGAAAGTCTTGTCAATTAATATCATTAAGATTAAATTTTCCCATATAAATCTTTATCGTAGGGTTAATAGAGTACATGTCTTTTGCATCCATGTAGGAAGTGGAATTTTGTTTTGAGCAATGCAAAGAAATAATAATGTATTGTTAACATATCGATCCAACATATTGCACTATCTAATTTGATGTCTGTGATAAATTCCTTCAGTGCACACTTGTCCAACAAGCAAGACACTTAATGAGTGGAAAGTGCAAATGGTATGGTGCCTATAGAATAACCTTGCTTAATCACTCTCTTCCTCAATGCAAACTATTCAAAAAGTAGAGATTTAGCAAAGTCAATGAGAAGCACTATCCAATCTTGATTATTACATACTTGATGAAAGACCAAGCTATTGTATCAAGAGACTTAGCGAAAGTCAATTTTGAGCATTGTAACATTTTGGTTTGCGTGCATAGAAATTCTTGAAGGGAGCATGATATTTAATGTATATTCTTGTGATAGGATTTCCCCCTGATAAATTGAGCTTGTAGTGTATGTGTATTGGCAAGAAAAGGTTGCATCCTTTGAGCTAGAACCTTGTTGTTAACACTTTTAAATAAGATGTTCATGAGCTTATAGGATCTCTAATCATCATGAGCTTAGGGATAAACATGATATCCTATATGCATAGTGCTCAACCCTATGATCTCCATGTAAGATCTTGGCATTGACTATATTAATAGTTGCTTGGAGAGTAGATAAAGAATCCAAAGCATTGGCCCATTTACCACCATAATTAATCGCAAAAAGGACATACCTTTAAACTTCTAAGGTTTGCTATTGTATATGAATTCCAGAAATGCTAGATAGCTATCCCAATCACTTTGCTTTTGAGAAACTATAAGCGTGTTTTGTGAAATTTGATCGACTCTTTGAGTTTGACAATTTATTTGAGGATGGTCCCCATGACGTTGAAGAAACCTTGAGTCTATCAAAGGAATATTTTCAAAATGTTTTTGTGAATTTGACATCCCTATAGGAAGCTTCTACATAGGGTGGGTGAGAACAGTTCCTAAGATCTCTATGATATGGGGCATTCACATGAGTGCTAGGTGGTACTCATGTGAGTAGCCCACCTACATTGAGAGTGAAAGGCTTGGATATAAATGCGTGTGGCAAGGAGGAAGGAGAGGACTTGTCTCTATACAGTGATCTTACGATTGATATCATCATTCTCGGTCGTATACAACAAAAGGGTGCTTTTTTTCCAACAACTGATATTAGAGCCAAGCATGACAACCATCAACTCTACGTGCAAGATAGGCTATCTTGCCCGTGAGCGGAGCCTTCTCTTTCTCTTTCTACCTGTTTGCAAGGGACACAAAAAGTAACCTTGGATTATGTACTTCCACACCTCGCAAGCTAACACCATATATTAGATATGTATATCGCTTGTGAGTGTTGTTGTGGGAGCTTGGGCTTGGGCATCATCCATCTTTCCATTGAAAGGATAAGTATTAAATTTTAACTTCAACTCTTGCAAACCCTGGGAAGGGGATCGAACAATGATTAAGGAGAACTTGGGTAGAATCAAGTATATGTCATGTTAATATACACTACAGCTTGCAAGATACTGTGATGGATGCTTGGAATGTATAGTTGTGTGTGATTCTTTACTTCTCCAAAGGGCCCCTTTGCATCCACATTTTCACTCTGCTCTACTTCACCCCTGCCCCCCACTCATGGAAGATCCAATCAAAGCTTGCTAGAGTTCAAACCAAAGAACATGACACAAGCTATCAATTACACAAGGATCCTCATATTTGCATAGGGTTTAGGGTCTCTTCAATCTTGATAGCCTAAAATTATTGGAAGGAAAGTGTCATGGCCTTTTGGGGTTGTATGTTGTAAATTGTAATTGAGGGATCATTTTGAAGTGCCATTGCTTCCAAAATTTCAATCAATTTCAATAACAAGTCTTGTGAACAATTTCCAACACGGTTGAGATCTTTGGAAAATCAATGTTGGATGGCTGAAATGGTTTATTGTTTGCAAGGCCATTTTTAAGGTTTTTGTTGATTCAGAAGTGTGATAGTGCCAATTGAACGTTTTCAATTCCATTCTTAGACCTTGCAAGGATTGGGCCATAGGTTCAAAGAGCATTGGATTGTGTTGTAATGTTCAAAGGAGCTTTGGAGATTTAGGGAAATGTTCCTTGGTTCTATTTCTTTAATTTTGGTTCTCTATTTACTTCCATTTGTACTTGCACACACACGAAATATAAATATGGCTCAAGTGGGGAAGAAACATACACAAGAATACCTCCATCAACAAACCTTAGTGGGAATAAAGAATAGGGCATAAATTTGAAAGATCCAAATCAAAACATAAATCTATAGTATATACTAGGAGTTCATAACCCATAAGCAAGACAATGAGCTTATGTAATGAACTCAAAAGGAAGAATCCTTTTTACATAATATGGGATACTCTTTTGAACAACTTAAGGCCTAGCTAGTGAGTCTTGAAACCCAAATCTCCTCACCCCTAGTTATTAGAGAGCAAATATTGATTTGTCACAACAAGGAGGAATAAACACATCTAGAAAAGACATATTGAAAGCTGGTGAGTCTTGAAACCCAAATCTCCTCACCCCTAGTTATTAGAGAGCAAATATTGATTTGTCACAACAAGAACGAATAAACACATCTAGAAAAGACATAGGGAAAAAGTAAACACATGGAGTACAATGTTAGGGATGCTCTCTTTTTGAAAGACCTCAAGACACCAATTTTCATGGGGGACGACCATGATGGTAAGAAGGATGTGGTCTACACATTTTGTTAAAGTGGACAAACTCGCATCAAATAAAGGGCATCCAATTAGATTATTGTGTCCTAGGGGCAAGTTTCTTGCTAAAATCAGGTGCTTATATAAGGTGAATGAGTCTTAAAGAGGTAGTAGCTCTCTTTAGCAACTTGATCCACTTTGAGGCATTGTTTCTAAAAGAATTTTCAGTAAAGAATGAAGAGAGGAATTTTGAGGAGTGGGATAGGGCCATGCAGAGAGGATGTCCATTATCCATTTACATTTCAAATTATAGAGAAGTAGTCTTAAAACTTAAGGGGCTTGATGTCTTTGAAAAGACCAAAGGATTTATGAAGGGGCTAAACAAAACAATTAAGAAGGAGGTGAGAAGAAATGTGCCTAAAATGTTTGAGGAAGAAGTTGAATACGCACAAATTTATGAGAATAACAATTCCTCTCAATTTACTCCCATGGAAAAACACTAGGTATATGAAACAATAAACGCTGCCAAATTTAAAAGAAAGTGGGTAATGGGGGCATATTACATAATGTCACATTTAATATGCATTGTAGTTTGTGACATGTCACATGTATTGTGACATGTCACATGTATTGTGACATGTCACATGTATTGTGACATGTCACATGTATTGTGACATGTCACTATTATACAGAGAGGGGTGTGAGAATCATCCCTTAGAAAGGAGCACTTGTGGGCTCACACATGATTGCCATATGGCACCCATGTGTGGAGCCAAGTGGTGCTCATATGAGAGAGAAAGAGAAAGCTATTTCAACGGATGCGTGGTTGGGAGTCAAGATATATGATATTCTCTGTAGACGATGCAATGATCTTTGAGGATTTAGCGGGCATCATTGTTATCTCCCTCATTGAGCTTCATGCCTTTCTCCTTACAAAATGAATGGAGTCATTGGGATGGCTTAATAGTGGTATCAAAGCCTAAGAAGTAGGTTTGGGCAAGGGGGATGGAAGGCATGTGTGGCGGTTTGTGAAATTTGCCCAACAATGATGGGAGTGTATTTCCCAATCCATAGGTCCGATCGAGACGTATAAGGTATTGTTGGAAAGCTCTTGAAATGATTTCTTGGATAGCACTTGATTGGGGTCAAAGATATTGAACAATGAGCATGGGTGAGAACAAGGTTCAAGATATTGAGGTTGAGAACAAGGGGTTCAAGATATTGAGGTTGAGAACAAGGGGTTCAAGATACCAAGGTTGCAAACAAGAGGTTCAAGAAATTGTGCGAGGATGAGGACATGTTCACAAGCCAATCATTGAGGACAATGATCAACCAAGGGGGGAAGAATGTCATAAAGTGACCGATGGCAGATGGTTGAACCATGCCCTAAGAGGGAGGATTAGGAAGTAATACTCAACCATGGCTTTTGGGGCAAGTGGTTAGCCAATCACACTCCTAACGAGGATGTTGTGAATTAAAATATCCTATAGATATAACATTGGTACGAGAGCCAGATGACCACGCAAACAACTTCCAAGGTTAAGAAGTACATGACAGACAACACAATCGAAAGGCTATTTACACAAGAGCATCCGCCCACATGAAGGACAGGTGCATCCAAGAGGATCAAGCCTCTTCTCTCCCTCCATCCCTTAGATGAGTGAGGGAAGTTCCTCAAGTTCACCTTATAGGCCCGATAAAGGTGCGACGCCATCATCTATGGGATATATTGGTGCTCGACGTAATTGTCGACGAACTTGAGGGAGCATACAAGGAGAGATTATTTTCATCAAGAGGTATAAGCAATATAAATTTTTCTTTCCTCAATTTCGAGATCATTTTTGAGGGCTTTCTTTGAAGAATCTTGGGGATCCAAGTATGCATATATGTAATATGGGCTGTGCATTTGAGGGGAAGAAAGAAGTCAAGAAACTTGTTGGAGTGGTTTTTTGAGCTTGCAAATTGACCCTCTCATCATTTCTTCTCATTTCACTTACCTATACCTACACCTTTGTCTTCTTGAAGCCATAGCTTCCCGCTTAGAGATCGATTGGAGCAATCTTGCTCTTGATTCGAAACTTATCTTCCAGACTTCGGTCAGCAACAAACGATGCATCATTTGGGCAAGATTTAACATGTCAAAAAAGTTGTGCGGCACTTGAGGAACTAGTTGACCAATTGTTTTTGAGAGCAAAAAACTAGAACCGGCTCACAAGAATTACTAATCTATGAGAAGGAGTTGTATGCAATTGTCCATGCTTTGAAGAAGTGGCGTCATTATTTATATGGTGCCAAGGTAGCGATAATGTTTGATCAAGAAAGCATTAAGTGGCTCTCTAATCCAACACACCTTAAAGGTCATAAGGCTTGCTGGGCAAAGACCCTTGAGCTTAGGTATAGAAAGGGAAGGTATAATGTGGTGGTTGATTCGCTTAGCTGCATGCCTATGTTCAATGGATTGAGTCTTACTCAGATCACTAGTGAGTTACTTGAGTCCATTAGAGGGAAATGTAGGCTTGATCCTGCACATACGTAGATTTGGGAAGCCATAGAGAAAGGGGATCTTGATACATGGGTCTCCAATGAGGACGGAGTATCAATAGGTACTCAAGGAGGATTCAAGTGGAAGAATTACAATATCCATGATGAATATCTCTTGTACGAAGGTAAGGTGCGTGTCGCTAGAGCTTTTGAGATGAGACGGCATATATTGCATGAGTGTCATGACACACCTATTGTGGGACACTGAGGAGTTAAAAAGACTTAATGATCTTGTTGAGAGGAAGTTTTACAGGCATGGACTTCATAAGGACTTCCTAGAGTATGTGCTTAAATGCACAAAATGCCAAGTCAATAAAGCTGAGAGATTGAGGATAGGTCTACTCCACCCATTGGATATTCCTAAGGCATAGAGAGGGCAAGACTTAGTTTGGGTAATTGTGGATAGGTTAACGAAAATGGCTAGGTTTATTCCGACACGTAAAGTATTGAAGAACTTGACTTGGCTAGATTGTTTGTTGAGAACCTATACCATTTATATGGTCTTCCATTAGACATTGTTTTTGTAAGGAATTGAACTCACAACCTCTTGGTTAGGAATGTGATGTGCTAACCACTTGCCCCAAAAGCCATGCTTGAGGATTACTTCCTAATCCTCTCTCTTAGGGTGTAGTTCAACCATCTCCTATCTTTCAAGGGTGTGGTTCAATCGTCTCCTACTTATCACTTTATTACATTCTTCCCCCCTTAGTTGATCATTGTCCTCAATGATCTACTCTCTAGCCTTAGTGGTCAGTTCTTGAACTCCCTTGGTACCCTTGAATTGATGTCCTCAACCTCCCATAGTATCTTGAACCTTGTTCTCGCCCATGTTCGGTATCTTGAACACTCAAACAAGTGCCACCCAAGGTTTCCCAAGGACTTCACACTTCTAGGCTAGCTCATTAGATTTGGAAAGTTCATTTCGAGAGCTTTCCAACGGTATCTTACACGCCTCAATCCGACTTATGGATTGAGAGATACACCCCAATCTCTCTTGGATAGAGTTCTCAAAGTGCCACCTTCTCAATTCCTACCCTTTCACATGATAGAGTGCCGAAGCGCCTTTTTTAGAGGCCATTGGGTTGATCCACCTTTCCCAAGCTTACTTCGTAGGCTCTCATACCAATGTAAGGAATTGAACTCACAACCTCTTGGTTAGGAATGTGATGGGCTAACCACTTGCCCCAAAAGCCATGGTTGAGGATTACTTCCTAATCCTCCCTCTTAGGGTGTAGTTCAACCATCTCTTATCTTTCAAGGGTGTGGTTCAGTCGTCTCCTACTTATCACTTTATTACAGTTTCAGATCAGGATAGGAAGTTTACTAGCCACTTTTGGAGAGCAGTCTTCAAGAGGTTGGATACTAAACTTAGCATGAGATGGCCAAGCATCCTCAGACAGATGAGCAAACAGAGAGGGTTAACCAAATGAAAAATGTCAGATCAGAAATTGACCATGTCCCAAGATTTGTTTTGCATCGACCATGAAAAGTATACAATTTTCAGATTCTTAGGTATGATATGTCTAGTATGTTAGTGAGCTCTCCTCACCTGCATTGACTTCTGTACAGCTGGGCATCCATGCTTTCATTTTATGTTCATATCAATCATGATACAAGTGTACACATTTTGTGAGGATGTTGGAGGAGCTCTTCTTGGAAGCAGTCATTGTTATTCCATGTATGTGATGTGCTTTAGAAGAATGCTTGGTCCTGAAAGTAGGTACAATGATAAGCATGCTCTAACATATAAACTCTTCAATGCCGTGTTTTTGATGAAAGGTTTCTGCATTCTAGTTTTCAATATATTGAATACTTTTCTTTTTTTGCATTGGGAGTTCACATTATACAACTATGGAATCTATTATGTCTTACCTTTCATTGGGAGTTCAAGAATAATTTCTTGTCATGGTGACCATACACCATATTGATCTTTTGTGACTCTGAATGATTTGTGCTTGTTACAGAGTATGCATATACACTGAGAGTGGATGAGAAAAGTGATGTCTACAGCTATGGTGTTGTCTTGCTTGAACTCATTACAGGTAGAAGGCCGACTGAGCCTGATTATGGTGACTACACAGATATTGCTGGATGGGTGAGAAGAAAAGCTAGGTCAAGTGAAGACAGAAGGGAGATTATGGATGCACGGATTCAAACTATTGCAGATAGTTCTCTGAAAATTCAACAGGAATTTATGCTGCTTTTGGAAGTAGCAATTAGATGTGTATCAATTCAGCCAGACCATCGACCTACAATGCACAATGTAGTTCAATTGCTAACACATGGTTGCAATGCAAGCAGCGAGAATCATCATGAACAACAGACCAAGAGAACCAAAATGTTGGAACCTTAAACAAAAAGTACCAATATATTCCAATGAGTAGTTTGGGTATTGAAAGCTCAGGGGTTTTCTTATATGTGGGTGGCTTTATTACACCGAAAATTGAGGGGTTTCTCAAACAGACAGATGAGCAGCTGAATGGAGTTTTGGCTAGGGAAGAAAGTATACCTTGCTGTAAGCGATAAATATTGTTTCTGGTCTAGAGCTGAAGGGCTTCAAACACTTGAATGTGAGGCTGCCCACCTTGAAAGTGTGAAAGCCTCTGGTCTGTGTGCTCTCCATTGTAATCAAACCTCTAAATTCTGCTCAATGATTCACTGATTCCTCA